>CM046880.1:456682934-457917932 GCA_025667525.1 Glebionis coronaria
GGCGCGTAAAAGGGTGTTGCAAATGAACCCATTTGGGTTATCGACATGGTTAAAGAAGATTTTACGAGTGTAATGCAGGTTGATAAAAGATGATGATGAGAGCTGGGTGGTAGTGAAGTTAAGGATTCTGCTAGCTGCATAAGTGTCTTTGATTAATGAAGTGATTATGGTTTGTGCATAGATTTGGTTAAACTGTTTTATGTTGTCACATTTTAATAAAAGGGTGTCTAGGATTGTTTGGTTTAATGTTGTTGTTCTTGGTTTCATCAGGTTGAATGACTTCATAAGAGTGTTTCTTGTTCTAATTTTAGTGGTATTCTGAACAAACACCTATGGGGTTAAAAAAAAATATTTTTTTATCGAAAATGTGTGAATCGAATATAAGTTTTGGAGAAATCTTTATTTTGATTTATTTTTTTGATAGTAAATTAAAACTCAGTAAATAAGTAGAAAAACCCTACTTTTACACTGTGTTCTTAAGTCCTTTCATTAAATAAAAGAAAAGGAAACGAAAGTAAATGGTTTCACCTCACTTTTGGGAGAAAACACTTTCCTTCCAAAGTCAACCAAATTACACTAGTTTTTCCTTCCTTTTCTTTTTCTTTGTTAAGTAACTCAAGAACACAACATCTTTTTTATTTCATTTCATCTCCTTTTCTTTCCTAAAATGAAACAACTCGAGAACATAGCGTTAAGGATCATTCTGGCCCGAAATGACATAGTATTCCAGTAAATTAATGTGATCGAACAAAAGCCATTTTTTAAAAGGCTTTATTTGATCGATGAGAGAGTAAGGCAAAAAAAAAAAAACTATAAATCACACATTTGATTTATAAACTTTTGTACATGATATTTTAATGATTCATTAAATTCATATAGATAGATAATTTAGAATTTTTTTGGAGTTCTATTTGACTTTGGAATCGTGCAAACTTGATCCAGAGAGTCTGAAAGTTTTCGTATTTGCATTGTTTTCAATCATTTGTATCTGCAAGATAAAATAAAACATATCAAACATATTTGTAATATAATTAAACATATTTGTTAATTAGTTGTCTATTTAGTGAGGGTTTCTGATATTAAAAAGTTATGTGTCCACAAGTCATAATATTTTTTAATCCAAGATGCATATATAGCTTGTTGGAAAGCGTTTTAGATATATATAGAGTATACATTATCTTGGAACAAATTTGACTTTTCACATAAAAAGCAATGTTTTAAAAACCGGGTCAGTAATCGACCCGGTTGAGCGTCCGGTCGCCGGGTTAATGGGTTAACCGGTTCGTCCGCCGAGTTGACCTGGTTATACTGTTCATAAGAAAATATATTTCCTGCCAAATCACTAATAAGTTACAGTGATCCTTGTTCAAAAAAATAAAAAAATAATAACAAAGATCCATTAAGTTATGCATGTCATCGGATTCATCCCTGGATAAATAAGTTACAAAGATCCAAACAACCATATATATTGTCATGGTGAATGTTAGAAAAAAAAATAAAGAACATTACTTCCTACCATGTTACAAAGATCCAAACATCCATAAATCCTGCCAAATCACAAGTGTCATACTTGAAAAGAAATAAATCGTCTTTAGGAGAGCATAGTCTTAGGCGATTCTTGTTACTAAGGTGGATGTTGCGGTTTTTTGTTAATAATGGGTTTTTTTCAATCTTGAATTTAATTTTTTTAACTGACCATGAATTTGGTGATTATGGGCTTTATCTTTCAATCTTGAATTTAAGATTTGGTTATAATCAACCATGGCGGCTGAAGAAGGTCTCAATGACAAAGTGGTACTAGAGGTAGGGTAGGTAGGTACTATTAGTATTTTTTAAGAATAAAGGTAGAAACAATGGAACCCGACCGGCATTTCCCACCCGGGTTGAACCAGGTTTTCGAAAACCCACCGGTTCATACTGGGTCTCAAGTAGCTAAAAAAACGGGTTATTTTAACCCGTTTTTTAAACCGTATCCGGTTTAATCGGTTGAACCGACCGGGTTGAACCGGGTTTCAAAACCTTGATAAAAAGTGTTCAAGAAACAAAAGTCTTGTGTTGGTCAAACCAAATGTGGAGGACCAAATGTGTCAATAGCTCGATTTTACAACTTTGGGACTAATATGCAAATGGATCAAAAGTCCGAGGACCAGAGGAATAATATTAAGGCTATAAAGCCTAGAGTTGTTATATAGGGCTGAATTATCTCTTTATCTTTGTGTGTTTTCGTTTATAGCTTTAATCTCTCATATCATTTAAGTATGTTGTTATTTGATATCTTTTTGTGATTGTTTTGTAATCTCAATCTCTATTGATGTTAGTGAGTATTGAGTGTTCTTGGAGTGAGGCCCGGTTGTGTCTTCCTAGAAGAGATAACCATTATTTCTTTTGTATTTGTTTGGTAAGCACACATTTGTGGACTCATTTTCTTGTATTGTTTAACTAATAAAATAGCACGTGGGGAGGTTGGTTGAGTGCAAGTCAATGATTTGTGGTGTTTCTAATATTAATTACATATTATTAGAGTCGAGTTGCTTTAAATCGTGAACCTTGGTTTTAGAGTTTTGTAAAACAATGGTAATCTTGATCCTAAAAGTGAGGTTGATATTTCTAGAGATAGAAAGTTAGTGAGAGAAAGTAAAGAGAAAATGTAAAAATGTATTAAGAAAATGACACCCTCTCCATGAAAGGAGAGGGTTTATATACCCAAGTCCATAAATGGACTTGGGCCTCCGGCCCATGAACATGTTCATGGGTCGGGCTTACTTAAACTATTACAAATACTATTAGTACGAGCCCGTAACTATATTGTTGGAGTGACCGAGACTTTCTAATAATAAAATGTATTTCCAACAATCTCCCCCTAAGGGAGGTCAGTCCGAATTACAAAGTCCTAAATCTAGCATATTAGATCTTCGTTCTTGTGCTCGTAGTCCACTTTCTCTTTTCTTCTTTTTCTTTTCTTCATTGTTGTGAATATGTGTTGATAATCATTTGGTTTTGGCTTAGAGCATGTTCTTTTGACCTTTCACGTGCAATCTTCGCCTTCTTGTGATGCTTGCCTCCTCGTGACTTCATGTCCCACACGCCTATACTTTGTTAAATTCTTGAAAGTTTCAGAGTTGATATAGCGGAAGTCTTTAGGTTGAACTTTCTTGAATTTTGTTGAAATATTTGATGAAGAAAGTATAAGTATGTGAGGACGACTTCATCTGGTACACTACAACGCCACCGTCTTCAAACGCAGCAACATAATAAGACATGAATAAAATGGATCTGACATTTTATTCTGATTCGGTAGCATTTTACCTCCGGTCAGTGAAGACCATTGGACGATATTAAATATCGTACTTGTGACATGTAGATTTAATTAAAAATCTACTTGACAAGATTTCACGGGTAAACCCGTTTTCTTTATTCGACCGTCCAAAGCTGACTGCGAACATAAAGAGTGAATCATTTAGATAAAGTTATCCTCATGATTGAAGCCGTCAATTCATGAACTTGGAACAAGTGAAATTCAATTAAGAGCTTCACCATCGTTGCTTTCCAACTGTCACGAGCTTGATTCTAATAGAATCTTGCTTGTCACCTACCGCATTGTTGTTTAATGTTGACACTGGAAGGATTTCCACTCATCACTGTGAACACTAAGGAGTGCCACTCTGAGTGTTATGGCAAGATCACTTAGATTTTGCGTAGAGGCCGTGGAACAAGTTTGAGTTCAATTAAGAGTCAAACCATCGTTTCTTTCCAGTTATCACAAGGATGGTTCTAAAAGAACCGCACGTGTCACCTACCATGAGCTTGCTTGATGTTGGATCAAGCAGGATTTCCATCTTCATTGTAATACTTTCGTATCACTCGGATGTTCTGGCAATATTACAATAATATTACGTAGGACTCATGAAAATCTTTCTTACTTTTCACAGTGTATGAATAAGCAAGGAGTATTTGGAAAAATGTCCTAGTGAGACTTTTGATGATATCGTGGCTCTAGACTCAATAGTGTGTTTTGATTTGCTGAGCGGAGGCTGGAGAAAATTTCCACCTTTTCAATATCAGTTTATTTAGAGTGAATAAATCGATAGATAATGTGTTGAACTCCGTGACATTAAAACAAATATCTTTTTAGATATATTTGAGTTAGCTGAGAGGGGTTGTGCATTGCATCACTAGGTCCATGATGTCTTATTGTCTTCAAGATGTGTTGACCTGGTTTCCGCCTAAGTTGTAAGGAGGGCTTCTGATTGCGGTAAAAACACGTCTCTTGTTTAGGAAAACAAAAAGAACGTATATGAGCGGTAAGTATCGACGAGTGATTTAGGAAAACCACAAGTAATGACCCACAATCACTTAAAAGAGATGAAAGATTCGTTTCCCAAGGAGGTATGGTGTTGTGAATTAACTTGTATTTCTTTGAGATTAATATTGAGAAGATGGAATGACGGTTTCTTGGAAATTATACTATGACGTAAAAAACGAAAACGTAAAACCGTAGAAAAACCACTAAAATTAAAAATTATTAAAACCAAAAACAAAATCAAGAAAAAGATTAAAAAGACTAAAACAAGTCTAAAATAATATAAATAAAGACAAAAATCCAATAAAGATATTTTAAAACCTTTTATTAATTAAATAATTAATTTTAAATGCTAATTAAAGCCCTAAAATTAAATTTAACTAATTCAAATGTCAAAAATATGATTTTATTGAATAATTACTCAACTTATATTATTATAAGACTAAAAAGTAATTTTCTAAAAATTAAAACCTATTAAAGCTATTTTTAAAACTCAAAAAATGATTTAAAATAATTAAAAACTAATTAAACTTAAAATAATTATAAAAATAAATCTAAAAGTTATAAAAATAATCTAAAAATGGAAATAGTCCTAATCAATGACAAAGAACCTAGGAAAAATGAAAAAGAAAGAAAAATAAAATTTTGAAAATTAATTAATAAAATAATATTAAAACACTGTCTTGCGCCGCAGTGCTTGGGTCTTGCGGCGCAACGTGTGAAACGGGAATACCAAGTTCTGCAGCACCTTTAGTTGCGCCGCAACATGTTGTCTTGCGCCGCAACTTGTATGACGAACCTGGTTATGAACTATTGCACCAGCAGGTTGAACTTGTGTGTTTATGAGTTTGGCCAAGAGGACTTGACCTTGGCTTATTTTGGTATGCTTTTTGGTACAAGAGGGCACCCTTGAGCTTATTGAAGCTCAAGGAGTCAAAACTCACAAGGAACAACAAGAATCAAAAATCAACAATCAAAGATCATGCACAAAGTTCATCACAAATCAAGCAAATTAGCAATATGCGGATTTTTAACTTACTCTTTCCTTAGAAACCTAACAAACTTGTTCAAATCTTGTTCCAAACTAATTAACTACTTACTAATAACCTTAATCAACCCTAAACAAGCAATCTAACACCTTTTAATTATCAAAACAAATCTAGATGTCCTGCTTAAACCTGTTGCCAAACACCCTTTTAAAATCTAAAAACCAATTTTTCCAAATCAAAACCTTATGAAACCTAACCAAATTGTTATCAAAGCTTCATAACATGTATATAACATAACATAAACACAAATCAAGTAACTTAAACACACTAAATCAATCAATCAATCAAATCAAGTAACAAGCACTTTTATGAACTTTAAACAAGGAACAAGGTTTGTACCTTAGGGCTTTACATCCAAAGCCCTAGAGGGTGTATAACCCTCCTCCAATCCAACCCGGGTTGGAGCTGAACTAAATCAACAAGCCTTCAACCTATTTGAACACAAAACAAAGAAACAAGAACAAAAATAATATGATATGATATGATTCTTTTTTTTTCTCTTTTTAAAACTCTTCCAAAACCTTTTCCAATTACTTAAAACGTATCATAAACCCTTAAATTACCAAAATCATGAACCAAGAACACCAAAATACCTTTTGAGAAGATTTTACCAAAATCTCTCAAAATCTCAAAACCTTAAACAACTTTGAAAATCAAAGTTGCTTAACCAAATAAAAGTGGAACTCAGAATCAATCTCCTCACAACACACAAACTTTTAAAAACAATAAAAAAGGAATTACACTTGAATATTTCAAAAACCAAACTTTTTATTTCTTTAAAAAGGAATTACATGTGAGAGACTAGAAACTGGAACAAAGGGATCACCACAACTTGGGTCTCCTTTTATAGAGCCTATAGAACATCCTAGAAGCATAAAAACATAAAACCCTAATACATAGAAAATCCCAAATGTGCCCTTGAGTGCATTTTGTCCTCTCATTTGATCTTGGCCTTTAAATTTTGCTTTGTGAGCAAGCATAGCATCTTAGACGTCCATTTTGCCACGTCACTAGTCTTGGAGGCTAAGGAATGATGTGATTGGTGGATTGGGGAATTGGGGGTTTGGTGCACATGAGTGGGATGCAGGTTTTTAGGAGTGGGAAAGGTTTTGGCATGTGTGAATTACTTGTGTGCAAGTTTAATTGGTTTTTACCCAAGGAAAAGTGAAGGTAAATTCTGGGTGGTAAGAACAATGAATAGTAACCATTTTGATCCTAAAAAGGGGGAAGCATATGTGTTAGGCGCCATTTTCATTTAAATGTTTGGGAGTTGTCACTTTTGGTCCCTGGCTTTTGTTATTTTTGGCTTTTAAGGATTTTCAGCCTAAAATCTCCTTTCCTTTGTTATTAACTTTCCCACTTTGACAATTTTGGCACCAACTTTTGATAAAAGGTTATCAAGGATGTAATTTGACATTTGGTGATTCTTTAAGGACTAATCTTGGACAATTTTGATCTTCAAAGGTCTTCAATGAGTCTTTCACTTGTTGAGGGACCATTATTGGCAATTTGAAAATGTTGAGGGACTAAACTTGCCATTTCTTCAAAGTTGAAGGACCTTTTTGTAATTTTGACAAACTTAAGGGACCAAACTTGTAATTATTAATATACAAGGGTTTTAAGTTGTCATTTCTTCATTCTTGGATGATCAATCTTGTATGTCTTCAAGTCTTCAAGGGTTTTTGATGAAAATTCCATGATTAGGGCCCGGTTCTTTGTACGGCTTCGTTTCTCGTGTCCGTTTTTCCTTGTATCTTGTGATCTTTTGTCTTTTTCACGATATCCATACCTAAAATACACAAGTAAACAAACACAAGCATATATATGGTATTTTATGACATTTTTATGCATTTAAAGCCCGAAAAGAACGATGAGATCATGTATAAATGCCATCTCATCACTCCCCCATACTAAGCCATTGCCGTGCCCTCACGCAATGCTAAGAATAAAGTATCTAAGCATCACCAAAGTTCAATTTTATTAACCTTTATTGAAGAGTGAAAGACTTGCAACATACTACGAGATTGTGAAAAGACATAATGTATGATTTTCATCACCAAAAAGGTGACTTTTAGGGTCAAAGAATAGAAACAAGTTAATGTCCCTTAGAGTAAATTTCGTCATCCTTGATTGTCATACATTCCATGCTAAGTGCAAAAACAAGATCATTGTTGGTACAAGTCACAATGCTAACACTACTCATACGTCCAAATTGTGTAATACTTTTTCTCCCCGCAATCCTAGTTATTATAAAAGGAAATGGGTTACTAGCATTTTTTATCTATTTGTCATGGATCACAAGTGATTCATATTGACTTATTTGAGTAGTTATTAGTCCGAAAGCAAAGTAGCACGATTTGATCAATAGTTAGCCGAAGGACAAAATCTTTTAAAACGGCTTCTCGTGTATCTCCTTAAGTTCATATCTTGGCATAACTCGTTTCACGATTTGAGACCTTTCTCGGACCGATATTTGGCATGTACTTCATACTTCAAATCTTGGGAAGACGTTCTCGAAATTATGGTCTTCTCTTCATATATTTGGAATTTCTTCACTTGACGTTTTTGAGAGATTCTTCATATAGGACCACGACTTCATCATTTTTCTTCAATCTTTACTTTGGATTTTGATATACAACGATCCGCCTCCTTTTCGGACTTGGATATATTTATCCTCATACCTTGTTAGGGTCTTTTTGGATAGACTTTCTCCATTCTTTAGGGGAGTAATAGCTTCTCGTCGTGTGTCTCGATCCTTCATATTGATTTTGGAACAATGATACTTCACATCATCTTTGGATCTTTAGCAAAAATAGAGCTCCTCATGCCTTGTTAGGGCCTTTTTGGATGATCGCCAATCTCCGCGTCCCGTTTCAATAAGTTATGCCTTGGCTATGAACTCTATTCAACCCCGAGCAACTTTTAAACGATCTTGCGCTAGAGGCTAAGTAACCTTTCAAACCGTACGACCTTACTTATTGCAATTATGTTTTATTCCTAATGCATTGATCTTATGGGAAGAAAAAGCCACAATTAAAAACATATGAGTTTTTGAAAGAACATTTTCATGTTCTACGTTTAGCATGATCACTTGTCTAACTCTATCATTTCTCGTTCTTCACTATATAAAGACCTCTAATTAAAGAGACTCGTGAATACTTAGCCATGCAAGTCAAAATTAAGCCAAATTTGGATTAGCTTTCATTAAGACTATATCAAATCAAAGTTTTGGGTTTTCAAGCCACCTATAGGATCTTGCACTTTCTTGGACTTTTTCAAGTTTAGAGAATGCGTTTTAAAGTTCCCTTGATAAGTGACTTTCTAGAATCAATTATAGGAACTTGCGAAAAGTTCTTGTTCTTAATCCGTATGAATTAAGACTTTCGCGTTTTAAAGCTCCCTATATAAAAGTCTAGCAAAACTTGAATTGAGCGGGTTAAGGAATGTAAATGGCTCCAAATGCCCATCAAGTCAAAAATTAACTCTTATTCTACCCATCGGAAAATATACATTCGTGTCTTAAAAACACTTATGAAAACTAAAAAAAAAAAATTTAAAATTTGGCCATTTTTAGCCTTATTAGCAAAACAAAATATTGAAAAATGGAACACGTGAGGGCGTAGCAAAGCAAGTACCTATTCACCCCCCCATACTAAAAGTAAACATTGTCCTCAATGTTTCGAGTCTAAAGGTGGAGCACCCCCATACTAGAGACGAAGAATCGAATGCTTAGGATCTAGCATGGAAAGGGTGATCAACAATATATCTAAAGCCGTTTATTAATTATGCTAAAAGATAATTGTTAGAACAATAAAGGATATGTCATGGATTCGTGAAAAACTTCTTCAAACGAACGATGGAGGCTCACGTAAACGAACACGAGAGTCTTCAATCGTAGACGATGATGATGATCTAGATAACACAATCACAAACAACCACGAGACAACGAGTTGGAAGGGTACAAGTCCCCTTATTAGTGAACATAAAGCATAAAGATAAGCATGGGATCTCCCCCACGAGGCACCTCGTTTTTGATTACCGAGTCATGAGCTCGACTCGATCCCCTCAAAATGTGAACATTTAGGGATATCATGGTGTGGTCAATTTTTTTGGCGGGGCTTACATGATAAACAAGGCCCAAAAAGCAACCGGTATAAAGGACTAAGTCCTTAAGTGATGCAAAATACCGGGGTCGAAGATGGCGTTCTCGTTTCCATTGGAAAAACAAATTAACACCACTCCAACATGTGCCATAAACTCAAAGAGTTTGAAGAAAATAGATGAGAAATAGAAGGGTGAGACAATTGGTAAGACAAACGATTGAGCTACTCGAGGTAGACTCGCACCAAGCAAATAGATAAAGTTTCCATTTATTGCATCGGTGGAAGACCGAGATTTCCCTTTACATGAAATTCCGGGATCGAATATCTCGTCCTCGGTGGACAAGGATGAGGGAACATAAGGGGCTTCCCCCATACTAGAACCACACAAAACATCGTCAAAAGGAGTAGACGAGTTTGTAGTACTCAAATCACGCGGTGATGACGGAGTTAGATTTGTAGAAAAATCAATTAAATCACATTTAAGATCTTTTCCTTTTTTATCTTTTAAACTCTCCTTATGAAAACCCTTTTTAATTATGTCGAAAATATTCGGTGTTTCTAAGACGATGTTAGTCACACTAAAAATTCTCACATTTTGAAACCGTTTTGGTTTTGGTGGTGGCAAGTTCTCAAAACGTTTATCGACGAAGAAAACCTCCCCATCGGGGTCCATAAATTCATCATCCGAAAGATCTTCCGTAGAAACCGGCAACTTATCAACACTTTTCAAGAACGAATGTGAAGGATTTTTCGATTCAAGTATTGATGGTTTCTTCTTTGTAGGCTTTACACTCATAACCTCCACCGGCGGAGGGAATGGTAAATTGTTTTTGGAGACATTCCCTAAAACTCTTGGTGAAAATTCTTTGCAAACGACATTGGTCGAGTCACCATGGTTTAAAGTTGCAATAGAATATACATGAGAAAGATTGGAGTTTTGTGTTGCATTGATGACAAGTTCTTCTTCATTGAAACGAAGGGTGATTTTTCGAGCATGAACATCGATAAGTGCTCGTGATGTATCCAAAAATGAACGACCCAAAATGAGAGGAACTTTTCGATCGATGGGAATGTCTACAACGATAAAGTCAACGGGATAGTAAAACTTTCCGACTTTAACGAAAACGTCCTCGGCTACTCCACATGCCATGATCGTAGAATGATCGGCCATCTCGATGGACATGTTCGAAGGAGTAAGAGTCGGAAGTGAAAGCGATTTGAAAATCTCGAGAGGCATTAAATTAATACTAGCGCCAAGATCGGCCAAGGCGTAGCATTCCTCCAAATCTTGTATAGCACATGGAATCAAAAATTTACCGGGATCACCGACTTTTTGTGGTATGCGGCTTAGAAAAACCGATGAACAACTAGACGATTGTTGTAACTTTTCTTTGTTGTTTAGCATACTTTTGAAGTTTGCGGCGAATCGAGGCATCATGATTAAAGCATCGGCAAAACTTATGTTAAAGTGCAAATCACGAAACATTTTCATAAATAGCTCAAATTGATAATTGTTCCTTTCTTGTGCCTTTTCTTTGTTTCGTCTCGAAGGGTAAGGTAAAGGTGGTGTGGGTTGGTCATTAGGCAACGGCCTTGGAATCTCGGGTTCCATAATTGGTATTGGTGTAACCGTAGGTGTGGTTTGAGCGGTACTTCGTGGGATTGTAATGTGCTCCTTTTCGACCATCACCTCGGGTTCTTTCTCGATTTCCTTCTCCGTAGAAGTACTTGGACGAGAGATTGGTTCCTTGAAAGTTTTACCACTACGAGTAGCAACAACCTTCAATTCTCCCCTCGGGTTTGCAATGGTATCACTAGGAAGACCACCCGAAGAAGAGGGCTTACACATGATTGCTTCGAACATCTTAGCCATTCGGTCCTCAAATTTTGATTGCCTAGCATCCGCTTTCAATAACTCTTGCTTAATCTCATGTTGTCCTAATTCCATCTTTTGTTGGTTTTGTTGAAGACGTTGGACGTTTCCTTCCATTTTATTTGCATGAGTTTTAAGTTCATTAGAAAGTTCATTTTTAAGCTCGTTTTTCAACTCGGACCTTAGGCTAATCATCTCACGTTGCATATTATCAAATTTAGCATCATTTGCTTTTGCATAATCCAAAAATTCTCCTTGCAAATTTTTCGTGTGAGCATTTTGAAAACCTTGTGTAGTATTTTGAAAATCACGGTTTTGGTTTTGATTAGAGATTTGTCCATTCCCACTTTGATAATTCCCTTTGTTGTAATTGCGTGTGTTGCCTTGGTAATTACCTTGGTTGTTGTTTCGATAATTGTTAACATTTTGATTTGGTGGAGCTTGATTTTGGCGGGAACCTTGGCCGTTTTGGTTGTAAGTTCCCGTTGCTACATAAGCACTCGAAGTGTTACCATCCGCGGTAATGCACTCGGAAAGATCATGAGCTCCTCCACACGATAAACAACTCTTAGCAACCGCTTTAACCGAAGCGGAATTGGAAGCTTCTTGAGCCTTCCAATGGGACATTAGATTAGCAAATCTATCAAAAAACCGATTTTCCTCATTAGCTTCATCATGTAAGGCATTAATGCTACGAGACGATTGTGATGACGATGACGAACCCATATTGGCAACACTCGGTGTGTTACGAGGGCTATAAACCTTAGATCGATTTTCAATGATTTGTAAAGCCTCATTTGTCGTCTTGCACAAAAAATTACCACCCGCGGCGGCATTCAAATAATCTCGTTCATGATCATTAAGCCCATTATAAAAAGTATCTATTTGATGCAATTCCGAAAAATCATGGTGAGGACATTCATGTAACATCTCCTTAAATCGTTCCCATGCCATAGAAAAACTTTCATTGTTACGTTGCACAAATCGTGAAATCTCATTTTTTAAGTGTGTTGTTTTCGATGGTGGAAAAAACTTGTTCACAAACTTAGAAACGAGATCGGCCCATGTCAAAATCGAATTTGGCGGTTCTTTCTCGAGCCAAATTTTAGCGGGTCCATCCAACGAATATGGAAACAACATCATCTTAATGGCGTCATGCGGAACATCTTTGAATTTGCTAGTGGCCGTGAGACGGTTGAAATTCCTAATATGGTAATGCGGGTTGTCTTTCTCGTGACCTCGAAATTTGTTTGCTTGTAGCATCGACATTAAACCCGTCTTAATTTCGAAATTCTCCGCAAGGATGGCGGGAATAACAATGGCCTCTCCAAAACCCTCGGTGGGTGCTTGTAGCAACTCCATCATAGTACGATTAGCCATTACGACTTCTTGTTCTATAATAGGTTCAACAATTGGAGGTTCTTCAACAATCAACGATCCTTGATTTGCTTGCTTTTGAAGTCGTTTACGAGCTCGTTTAGCTTGATTACGAGTGATCATAAACTTCACGAAGAATGGGAGGTGAGCAAAGAAGATTCTTTTTGGTCGTTTTGTGGATTTTCAATTTTTTTGTGTTTTTGATGATATTTAATTTTTTTGGATTTTGGTGTATCTTCGTAGACAACAATCTACAAAATCTCTCCTCGAATCAAACTCTTGATTAAAGAAGCCTCAAAGTAATGAAAACGATCACGTGGAGTGAACGCCTTCGAATGACTTTAGAACTTTGGTGAAAACCAAATTGTTCACGAGGGTTTAATCACAAAGAAAACCAAGCAAATATAGTATACGTATTAATACTTTGGGCGGCAAAACCCTCGATTAGCTTTCAATCTCAAAATACTCACAAGCAAGCGGGGAAACGAGGCGGCGCGAAGCACTTAAGAGCCTTTTTCCTTAGGGTATATTTTATAATACCCGCCTTATACCCACCTTATAGTTCGTATCTTTCAAAATCGAGCTTCTCGAAAGTATTTATCTATTTTTGCCTTTTCTTTTTGTTTGAGATTCGAATACAATGATCGAGTGATGAAATCCCGAATCAAGGTTGTGTTTTCACACTTTTGGAGATATTGTATTTTGGTTGTGATACTTAATACAATATATTAATAATATTCACAAAGAAAAACCGAGAAAACCGATAATACGTGTTAAGGGAGTTCCACTTAACACAAATACTATTATGGATAATATCAAAAACAAAATTTTCCAAATTAAATCACGACACACCTCCCCGGCAGCGGCGCCAAAAATGATTGCGGTAAAAACACGTCTCTTGTTTAGGAAAACAAAAAGAACGTATATGAGCGGTAAGTATCGACGAGTGATTTAGGAAAACCACAAGTAATGACCCACAATCACTTAAAAGAGATGAAAGATTCGTTTCCCAAGGAGGTATGGTGTTGTGAATTAACTTGTATTTCTTTGAGATTAATATTGAGAAGATGGAATGACGGTTTCTTGGAAATTATACTATGACGTAAAAAACGAAAACGTAAAACCGTAGAAAAACCACTAAAATTAAAAATTATTAAAACCAAAAACAAAATCAAGAAAAAGATTAAAAAGACTAAAACAAGTCTAAAATAATATAAATAAAGACAAAAATCCAATAAAGATATTTTAAAACCTTTTATTAATTAAATAATTAATTTTAAATGCTAATTAAAGCCCTAAAATTAAATTTAACTAATTCAAATGTCAAAAATATGATTTTATTGAATAATTACTCAACTTATATTATTATAAGACTAAAAAGTAATTTTCTAAAAATTAAAACCTATTAAAGCTATTTTTAAAACTCAAAAAATGATTTAAAATAATTAAAAACTAATTAAACTTAAAATAATTATAAAAATAAATCTAAAAGTTATAAAAATAATCTAAAAATGGAAATAGTCCTAATCAATGACAAAGAACCTAGGAAAAATGAAAAAGAAAGAAAAATAAAATTTTGAAAATTAATTAATAAAATAATATTAAAACACTGTCTTGCGCCGCAGTGCTTGGGTCTTGCGGCGCAACGTGTGAAACGGGAATACCAAGTTCTGCAGCACCTTTAGTTGCGCCGCAACATGTTGTCTTGCGCCGCAACTTGTATGACGAACCTGGTTATGAACTATTGCACCAGCAGGTTGAACTTGTGTGTTTATGAGTTTGGCCAAGAGGACTTGACCTTGGCTTATTTTGGTATGCTTTTTGGTACAAGAGGGCACCCTTGAGCTTATTGAAGCTCAAGGAGTCAAAACTCACAAGGAACAACAAGAATCAAAAATCAACAATCAAAGATCATGCACAAAGTTCATCACAAATCAAGCAAATTAGCAATATGCGGATTTTTAACTTACTCTTTCCTTAGAAACCTAACAAACTTGTTCAAATCTTGTTCCAAACTAATTAACTACTTACTAATAACCTTAATCAACCCTAAACAAGCAATCTAACACCTTTTAATTATCAAAACAAATCTAGATGTCCTGCTTAAACCTGTTGCCAAACACCCTTTTAAAATCTAAAAACCAATTTTTCCAAATCAAAACCTTATGAAACCTAACCAAATTGTTATCAAAGCTTCATAACATGTATATAACATAACATAAACACAAATCAAGTAACTTAAACACACTAAATCAATCAATCAATCAAATCAAGTAACAAGCACTTTTATGAACTTTAAACAAGGAACAAGGTTTGTACCTTAGGGCTTTACATCCAAAGCCCTAGAGGGTGTATAACCCTCCTCCAATCCAACCCGGGTTGGAGCTGAACTAAATCAACAAGCCTTCAACCTATTTGAACACAAAACAAAGAAACAAGAACAAAAATAATATGATATGATATGATTCTTTTTTTTTCTCTTTTTAAAACTCTTCCAAAACCTTTTCCAATTACTTAAAACGTATCATAAACCCTTAAATTACCAAAATCATGAACCAAGAACACCAAAATACCTTTTGAGAAGATTTTACCAAAATCTCTCAAAATCTCAAAACCTTAAACAACTTTGAAAATCAAAGTTGCTTAACCAAATAAAAGTGGAACTCAGAATCAATCTCCTCACAACACACAAACTTTTAAAAACAATAAAAAAGGAATTACACTTGAATATTTCAAAAACCAAACTTTTTATTTCTTTAAAAAGGAATTACATGTGAGAGACTAGAAACTGGAACAAAGGGATCACCACAACTTGGGTCTCCTTTTATAGAGCCTATAGAACATCCTAGAAGCATAAAAACATAAAACCCTAATACATAGAAAATCCCAAATGTGCCCTTGAGTGCATTTTGTCCTCTCATTTGATCTTGGCCTTTAAATTTTGCTTTGTGAGCAAGCATAGCATCTTAGACGTCCATTTTGCCACGTCACTAGTCTTGGAGGCTAAGGAATGATGTGATTGGTGGATTGGGGAATTGGGGGTTTGGTGCACATGAGTGGGATGCAGGTTTTTAGGAGTGGGAAAGGTTTTGGCATGTGTGAATTACTTGTGTGCAAGTTTAATTGGTTTTTACCCAAGGAAAAGTGAAGGTAAATTCTGGGTGGTAAGAACAATGAATAGTAACCATTTTGATCCTAAAAAGGGGAAAGCATATGTGTTAGGCGCCATTTTCATTTAAATGTTTGGGAGTTGTCACTTTTGGTCCCTGGCTTTTGTTATTTTTGGCTTTTAAGGATTTTCAGCCTAAAATCTCCTTTCCTTTGTTATTAACTTTCCCACTTTGACAATTTTGGCACCAACTTTTGATAAAAGGTTATCAAGGATGTAATTTGACATTTGGTGATTCTTTAAGGACTAATCTTGGACAATTTTGATCTTCAAAGGTCTTCAATGAGTCTTTCACTTGTTGAGGGACCATTATTGGCAATTTGAAAATGTTGAGGGACTAAACTTGCCATTTCTTCAAAGTTGAAGGACCTTTTTGTAATTTTGACAAACTTAAGGGACCAAACTTGTAATTATTAATATACAAGGGTTTTAAGTTGTCATTTCTTCATTCTTGGATGATCAATCTTGTATGTCTTCAAGTCTTCAAGGGTTTTTGATGAAAATTCCATGATTAGGGCCCGGTTCTTTGTACGGCTTCGTTTCTCGTGTCCGTTTTTCCTTGTATCTTGTGATCTTTTGTCTTTTTCACGATATCCATACCTAAAATACACAAGTAAACAAACACAAGCATATATATGGTATTTTATGACATTTTTATGCATTTAAAGCCCGAAAAGAACGATGAGATCATGTATAAATGTCATCTCATCAGCTTCTTTCTTTACACCATTTATCTTTACAGTTCTTTTTCATTCTTCAACCCCTTCAATGCTTACCAATACGTCATAACTAGCACCATGTTGTGATTGTTTTAGTGCTACCTTAAGTACTTGGTCGGCATTCTACTACGTGCATAATCCATTCCCCGTCTTTCCTAAGGACTACTATTTCTAGCTATGGAATTGTCCTTGGGAAGATTCCTCCGGTTCTGGAAGAATCATTGGAGTTGTACCTAATCCTACCACCCTTTTGTCACCACAACCATCGTGAAATAAGTGTGTTTTGGGTAAGAACTTGTCACCATGAAAATTCCTTGAACAATCACTAAGGTACTTGTGATATAAATATCAAATGTTTTGTACCCTCAGTGTTTTTTGTCATCAAAACGCTCCCTGATAACGACCTAAATATACATATTCAACCAGTTATTATAATGCCACTTTGTATTATAAATAAGGACTCTCGATACTTAATATATTGCGTTTTACATGCAGGTATAAAGTTTAAAGGAGCAAAGTGAAGAAATACAAAAAGAAGTCATTGAAGTGTGAAAGTTTATGGACTTATATTTAATAGTCGTGTGATCGAATCGAACTCGAGATTACGGGATTGCACACAATACGTAAAGAGTTGATACAATCAATAAATATATTTATCACACTTATTAATTTATTTAATAAATATATTTACGTATTTTATTAATTTAACCGAGCAAGTAACTATATAACTTTAACGATCATTAATTAATTAATAGTTAAGTTATAACGAGCGTTAAATAAACATATAGTATGTAAACAAAAGGAAAGAAGGACGGAAGGTTCCGGAACACCCCATGGAGGGGTGTTCGACCGTCGGTTGTGGCCTAAGGGGGGGGGGGGGCAAAATTTGCCTTATATTTATTGGCTACAATGGGTTGGAAGTCTATAAATACACCTCCTAATCCCTCATAATCAAAACAACATAAATCTTTCTCCTCCTTCTTTTCTTTGGTTCGATCGCAAGGTATCCCCAACGAAGGGTTTCGGTTGATTTTTCTTGGTTGATCGATTGTATACATAATCTAGTCCTAGCCCCTCTCTAGGGTTGTTGGGTAGATTAATTACAAGCGTGTAGCTCAGTTTTCACGTGCTAGAATCACGGTTAACTCGTTGTATTACGTGTGTACAAGATCGTAATATAGTCTTGCTTTAGACTATATCTTGGTATATACGGTATAAACCCGAAATGGTGATTCGTTCTTCGTCTTGTGGAATTGCTTTATCGTAAAGGTATGTAACCCTAACAAGATTAATTATAATTGTGTTATTAATTATGATCTTGTTAAATCGCTTCCGCTATATGTGCTTTGATCTCGTTTAGGGTTTTATATAATTGTTATGATACTAATAAACCTTTAGTGGTATCGAGAGCCGTTTTAACATGTTATAATTATCGAAAATCTAAAGTTTTTCTAACTATAATTGTTTTGAGTTAAAACTACATGTTTTTTAGGTTTTCATAAAGTTAGGGTTTTGTTTTTTAAAAATTAGGTTTTTTGCTCTATTTTTAATAAAAAAAAGGAATTGTTTTGAAACCCTAAATTACATGTGGGATAATTTTAGATTAAATTGCATGATTAATTGTTATGTCATGTATGGTTACGATCCGTAGAGATTTAATTGTCAAGATTTGTGGGGAATCCATGATTACGTGCATGTTTTCATGGATCGTAAAGTTATATGTTTATATGATTTTATGTGTTACGTCATTATTTGATTCAATAAATCTAGAATTAGGGAAGACTTTTATATAGAGATATAAATACCTAGATTTAATGATTATTGAATAAATCGTATGCATGTGGCTATTTGATTTATTTGTTGCACATATAAATTTTTATTATGTGTTTATGATTTAATTTTTTTTACTTGTTTATATAAGATTGTTGAATTTGTTGTAAACAAGGGTTTTTTTAAAAAGAAATAATATGGACTAAATCATATTAAAAATAATGATTTGTTAGAGATTTAAGTTACATAAGATTACGTTGATTGGTGAATTGCAATAATATATAAAGTGGGTTTAACGCACCGCTGGTCATGTACCCGGTTAAGGAAGGAGGTGTTATGCCATTAGTCGCTAACCAAATTCCCGGCTCGCCTGTGTGTCAAATTGAAATTACCTACGATTATTAATTGAATTATACCTTAAGGGTGATTTACCACAAATTCACATCCGAACCACAATGAATAAGGGTATTGCTTTGTGCGTAGCCGAGTTCTAGCAAAGTACATTGTGATGAGTTGTGGGTAAATTCTTTAATTGGTTTAACCAATACCGCAACATAATTTATGAAGAAATTTAATCTCGTGAAAAAGTTTACTAAATGTTTTATGAAACTTATGCTATGGAGATTGTATGCATGCTTCTCCATACATTGATTTTGACATCAAAATTTATACCCTTAAAATTTAAGTCGAATGCTCCTAATTGACGAACACTTGAAATTACTTCGTTATCAAATGAGATTTTTGGATGATGTTGTGATGGAGAGAAAACCGTTTGTAGAATGAGAATTCGTATGATGGTTTTACGTTACTCAGATTAGACGACTTAATTAAGTTACTCAGTGAGATCTGGAAACTGAATGCATTCAGAATGGATGAAACATGTTTAAATTGCAAAACGTTTTTGGCAATGTAAATCCCTTAAATATCTAGAAATTGAAAATTGTTTGTCAATTGAATTGTTTAACAAGTCGATGTGTTGAGTACATTCATTACTAGCAGATCAGCTGATGTAATGGATCTATGTCAATATAGTTCTAGAATTCAAGGAAAATAATATGGTTTTAATACCGGGGTAGTTTTATTTTCTTGAAAGTATTTTGTTATCGAAAATACTAATATTTGAACTTATTTCTGTAGAAGTGGCTCAACCACCAATAACACTATAAGTTGTGCGTTCAAAGCTTTCTTTGAACGACCTAAACTTACTCGCCCAAACTTCAATGATTGGTACCGGTCACTAAGAATTGTCTTGAGAGCAGCGGTACTATCGATATCTTGACTACTCCCTATCCGGAGGATCTTGCTGAAGGAGCATCTGATGCGCAAAGGCTTGAACACGCTAATAATGTTAAGAAGCACTCTAAGGTGGCTTGCTAAATGCTAGGAAAAATGGCTCTTGCACTTCAACAGAAGTATGAGCTATTTTCACCAAAGCGAATGATTGATGAGCTCAAGGCTATGTTCGAAAAGCCGCAAGCTGTGGAGATCTACGACTTGGTAGATGTTTTGCACAGCTGCAAGCAAGCTCTAGTAAAGTCTGTAAGTGACCATTATTTGGAGATGAGGGGTTATATGGAACAACTCATTGCACTAGGACAACCCTATGATCATAATATGGCTATCAACTTGATCAATAGGTCCCTTAACAAGGACTTCAATGATTTAGTTAGAAACTATAATATGCATTGCACGGGGAAGACAGTTAATGATTTGCATGCAATGCTCATTGACTATGAAAAGGGGTTAAAATACGAGGCATCTACCGCTACGCCTTCTGTACTAACCATACAAAAGGGTAGAGTGAGTAAGCCAAAACCACAAGCGAACAAGAAGATAGGCAAAGGCAAGGGTAATAAGGGCAAACAACTTGCGACTTATTCGAAACCCAAGCAAAACTTTGTCAAGAAGAGTCAATCTCAAAAGGATGAGACTTGTCACCATTGCATGGCAAGTGGTCACTGGAAGAGGAATTGCCCTCTTTACCTCGAAGAATTACGAGAAATAAAGAAGAAGTCTGAGCAGAGCGCTACATCTTCAGGTACATTATTTATGATTGAATTGTTCAATTTAACATACAAATTAAATTCCTGGGTATATGATACGGGATGCGGTATTAACATTTGTAATACGCTGCAGGGATTTAATCTGGAAATGAAGTTGTTAATGCAAGTGATGCCTAAAAACATTATTAGTGGTAACTAATCCTTCTTAGTTTTGATCACAACAAACTATACAACACATTTAGTATAAAACACAAAACGAATTATTTAACTAACACTGTCATCAAGGTAATAATCATATCACTAAACTTTTCTTAATCATACTTAGTGATCATCAAAGTGATTATCCTTAAAACTCACTTTTGTTAATATGACAAAAGATTTTTTAATAAACTTTATATTTAAGAAAATGTTTTATTAAAATGGAAAATGTAAATTTGAAAATGGCATATTCCATATGCCATAAGAATATCCTTTGAAGGTTTAAAAAATCTCAGATATTCCTACCCCACTAAAAGACAAAAAAGGGAACGGACTCTACTGGGCGGTACCTTAAATAGCTAGGCGGTTCCTTATCGATAAGGTACCGCCGGCTAGATAAGGATCCGCGCCCAGCTAGCCGTTGGACTATGTCTTCTATAAATAGTGGATCAAATCTCATTTTCCAAGAAGCCTCTTGGACGTTTTTCTCAGCCCCCTTCTCTTTTCTATAGCATAATCATTAGTAAATGATCACTTAAAGTGTTAAAGATGTTTACATATGATTATCCTCTTGATCCCCTCCTTTACCTTGTCCAATGAGAAGATCACTCACTCACTAGTGTTGTGGTAAAGATATATCCATGAATTAGTCATGTTCATCATGTTAGCCTTTTTATTTTTGTTAATCCATTTGTATTTATGAAATACTTGGATTTGTTGCGTACATCCATTACATATGTGTTTGCTTGGATTTGTGTTGTGTAGATCCAAGCTACATGTGTGTACTTGGATATGTCTAGTTGAGTTGTAATAGATTTGTGTAGTAGTTCTCACTAAACTATAAAGTGATGTGGTTGTATCTTGTGAGTTCTCACTAAACTTGAAAGTGATTAGTAGTTGTGTTGTGTGAAGTTCTCACTTAGCTTCAAAGTGAAGAGTCGTGAAGATTGGTTCTAGCTTTGGATTAGAACTCGACATCTAGCCTTGTGTCGTTAAATTGTGAAGTAGGCAACGTTGTGTATATTGGTCCTAGCTAATGATTAGGTCTCGACATTTAGCTTAGTGTCGGAAAATAATGTAAGCGACGATGTAAGGCTTTCTCCGCCAAGAAGGGAGCTTGTGGATATAGTGGAAATCTCGAGTAGGTGTACTCGAGGAGTGGAGTAGAAACGAGGATAGAGCCTCGTTGTCGAACCACTATAAATCTTGGTGTCTTGTCACTAGGTTGTCTCTTTCCTTACTCTTTACTTATTTCATTATCATTATACTTACCTATTACCATTGTTAATGTATTTGAATTGAACATAATCATTATGCAACTTAGCTTTAAGTAAAAGATAATTTTGATACGCACTTAATTCAAAGTAATTTCAATTAGGTGACTAATTGAAGAGAAACTATTCAACCCCCCCCCCCCCCTTCTAGTTTCTACAATTGGTATCAGAGCGATGGTCACTCAAGATCTTTGAAGTATATTGTACTTTAAAACTTGGATCGATCCATTGTCTCCTCAAATTAGAAGGTCAAGTTGTACTAAAGTTTCTCTTTGGTCAAAACTATTTTTTTAAATAGGTCTTTTAATTGGTAATATTGCATCCCTCTTAAATTAGTAGTCTTTATGCATTTTAGATCTACTCTTGAAATGTATTTACTAGTTTGCATCTTGCTTTGTGTAGGTACTCATGAAGATCAATCACTTAATTGGTTATGGATTGAGTTACTTGCACTTGTAGAAGACTCATCTTCATTGATCTTCAACATCCTTGAATGATGATACCAAGATGATTGGGAATGATACTAGTCCTTGAAGACTTAGTACTCATCATAGTAATTGTTGGTCATTGCATTGACTCCTTGATGGATTGCTCTTTGTGGCCAAGGTACGCTTTCGTTCTTCCACACGCCCTTTGATCATTCTTTTGATCATTACTTGACTATTGGCTTGTTCTTGGCATCCTTGCCTTGACATTTGTTTGTGGTTTGTGATTCTTTTCTTTTATCCTCTCAAACCTTCATTGCTTGGATACTTGACTCACTATGGTGATGTAGAGTGAGTTAGTAGTAGCTTAAAGTATCAAGCATGATTTGCATGGTTTGCACCCATACGGTTAGTAGGCCCTTTGTGGGAGAGAAAGTGAATTAATACCTTGCTCATATTTTGGTTTAGATTAAGACTATTATTGAAAGTGATCTTAGTCTATACATGAATAATTGCTTTGTGTTTATTCATTACCAAAGTCGTTTAACGTTTCGCCGGAAAGGCACGTCTTAAACCACTATATATGACACAAGCTCTTCGTCTCCATGATTTGAAGATTGTCATTAATCCCTTGAGCATTGATCTTAGCCTTGATTCACTTCCCTTGACTTCTCTCCACTTTGCCTTTTCGCTACGAGTAGTCGTTTGTCCGTTTCGGTTCTTTTCAATCTCGATTCAACTCGTAATCCTTTATTAAGGCATATTGCTTAGTGTTATGATGATCCAAACGATATTCTAAAAGGTTTAAGATATATTTTTAAGTATTTTAGAAAATTTGGTTTTAAATTTTTTGGCATATTCCATTGATAAAAACCAGCCTCTACAGGCGGTTCTTTATCTCTGGCGGCTCAAACCCGCGGTTCCTTATCGATAAGGTACCGCGGGCAGTAAAGTTTGTCAGAGCGCCAATTTTAATAAAATAACCTTTTTCAAACCAAACCTTCTCTCTCCCAAAAACACACAACCGACGTTTTTCATCCTTTCCACCATTGTTGAAGCTTCAAAAAGCTTCAATCAATCAAATTAATTGATTCCAAGTTGTGGGTTTCACTCATCCTTCATAAAACATCAATTAATTGTAAGTACTTTCTTTTAATTTCATCTTTTTTGTTCTAGGGTTCATCCTTTCATAATTGGGGATTTTTTAAATTGAAATTGACTTAGAACCTTAATAGAAATATTGGTTGACATGGTTACTTTACTATGATTCCTTAGGTTCATATTCATTGAGATTTCACTAAAACCCACTTGTAGAACAAATCCGAATTTTGACTAAATGATTTTGGTTAAAAGATGAAATTGAGATGAACCCATGAACAAATAGGTAGTTGCATTGTTAATGCTTACCTAAAAACATTGTTTTGAAAAACCAATGTTCTAGTCCATTGTTGATCCAACATAGGTCATATGTTCTTGGTAAATAATGGAATAGACACATTATGAACATGAAAATGTTATGGATTCAATCCTTTGTTTGTAAAGAAATTGATATAACACATTCTCATATTTTTTAATTTTAAGTTTATCTTTCATATAAGTGATTGGAAAAATATTGTCTTATGTTTATATTAGGTACTAATCATGCCTTCTCAATATCAAAAGGATCATCAATTCACTAGATAATACATGCCAAACCTTTCCCAAACCTATGCTTCCACCCAACTTCGAAACTCCTTTCCATCCATTTCTACTCGTCGTTTCCACGAGGGTAGGGTCGTTGACAAGGAAATAACGGGTTATGACTATATCCAATCTATGTTTGAGCTTTCGGGGTTTGACTGCTTGCTCAACATAGAAGAAGATATTTACCCCTTGTTTCTTCTTGAATTCTTTAGCACCTACTCCATGCTTGAATACAATGGAGAAATCTTCATTCGATTCGTGTTGAATGATCAAATGATTCAATACTCCCTCGAAAACTTTGGTGAAATTCTTGGTGTGCCATATGAAGGCACTTGTCGTTTTACGGATAAATGGAGACTTGATGCTCTCTTGGAATCCTACGATAAACCTCCAAATGACCACACCGAAATTGATCTAGAGTTTATCCTTGATATCATTTCGAAAGAGCGTGATGAAAACATTGTGATAAGCCTTCATTCAAATGTGCGAAATGTGAATCGATATGAAGTGCTCTCTAGCGACCTTAAGGATTTTATGGTCCAATGGGCAAATATCCTTAGGGAGAATGTCTTTTGTCTTGGTGGAAACCGAGATCATATCCCAGCTTGTATGGTGCATATGTTGAGTTGCATCTTTACATCCACCAAGTACAATTTGGCATTCTATATCGCTCGACAAATAAATTATGCCCTTTCAAAGCCCAAAACTAATCTTCCCTATGCTATGCTTCTTACTCGCCTTTTCAAAAGGGTTGCTCATGACTTTCACCACCTCGATCTTTCTCGCTTTCACCCGGTTCATCGGGTTATGTTTCCTATTCAAGAGGCATATGCAAGAAAGCCAAGAAGTGATCGAGGTTCGCGAAAATCCGATCATCAAGAGACGGATGATGAGGACACCTATATGCCAACAAGTGATGGTGATGGCATAGGTACTAGTTCTCACTTCAACTCTTTGAGTAATTCCCACCCATCCTCAAACTCATTCGTGGATGGACTTGAAGACTTAGCTCCCCCACCTCATTACTCCTCTAGTGAAGTACCGGAAGATCTCAACATGGATCATCTCTACCGTGAAAATCTTAGGACTAGAGGTGAATTGCATGAACATCGGGTTGAGTCAAGGAAGGGATTCAAGTATTTTGGGAATATGATCAAGGGATTGGGCAAGAAGAGAAGGTGAAGGATTTGAAGTATCTCAAATAATACATGTTGGTAAACATGTAATATTGAACATTTTTTTTATTTTCTTGGATGTGTATTAACTAAAATCTACTTGTGTGGATTATTTGTTTATTATCCTAATGATTATCTATGCCATTGTGATTATGTTTTGCATAGCTTTGCGCATCCTATGTGTTAGTTAGCTTCCTAGATTTTGGTCAGTAGTTAACTTTGGCTTGAAAATCCTTTGATAAAAATCTGGGCTAACCAAAATTTGAGGAAATACCATTTTTGAACACCAATGATCGCGGTTCCTTATCAACCCGCGGTACCTTATTGATAAGGAACCGCCGCCCTTAGCTAAGGAACCGCCGGCTACTGTGTCCGATAGAATCTTTGCTTTACACTATTTTCCTTAATCTATGTAAACCTTGCTTGATTCTTTGCAAAAACCTGCACATTTCCTAAACTAGGTTAGCTAAATTCATTGTTCACATAAAATGTTTTTAACCCATTACTAGTTTGGATCATCCCTTCACCCTTTTAAACCCACCTTGTTAGCCATGTTCTTCACACATTAAACCTTTCTTCCTTAAACCTTAAACCCTTCATCTCAACCATGGTTTCTACAAGAAGCTCAAACTCATCCAAAACCTCCACTACAAAGAACAATCTTAAGATTAAGATTAAAATGGCTAAACCTATTTCCTCACCCTTTCACACTCCCAAGAATGAGATTGTCCCAATTCTCATTTCTTCATCAAACTCACCACCTCTTTCTCCATGCAAGACTTCATCAACCTATGGAACCAACCATTCTCATGGTTCTACCTCCTCTTCGTTCCAATCTAGGATGAATGAGCTTTCCTCACCCTTCACTCCAAGTAATCTCTTGGATGTGACCACCCAACCACAACCCATCCAAAGCATTCCCATTGTGAATGACTTTGATGATACCATGGTGACTTCACCATTTACCCCTCCTAACTCACCCTTTTCACCTTTTGAGAGCTTGCCTCCACACTCACCCACATCACCCTTGGAGAATACACCTCCTCCACCTCCACCTCTACCTCACTCAAACACTCCAAACTTGGGTGATCCTAGCTTTTATGGGTATTTCATGCACAATTTCACTAATTGCCCTTGTTGCCTCAACAACTTCTATCTCCTTGATATCCTAAGAATGGAGATGATTGGGGCTCACATAGAGTTGCAAAGCTTTTTGTTGAGTCTCTTTGCCAATCATCCTCCTAGGAGATAAATGATGATTTTCCCTAATAAGTTTTTCGTTAAACCAAGCCAAGGAAGACTTCTAATCAAGACCTAGCTTTTAATCTAGTTTTGTTTTTTAGATAGTTATTGTCTTTCTTTATGTATTTCTTTCATGAATATTGTATGAGAATGAATTATGGATTTAGCATTGTGTGCTTCTATCTTTTTGTGGACACTAATCAACTTTAATTCCAAATTAAAATTGAACCTAAATCTATCACAACCTCTAAAACTTGACTAAAATTGGTTCAAAATGTTATCCAAAATTTTGTCACCCTTTGTTAAGACATTCTTGGTGAATGTGTTGCTTTTATGCAACCCTAGCAAAATTTAGTGCTAATAGAGGTAAAATTCCAAGATTTGCAATTTTTTGAAAAAGTCTTAGTTTTTCTCAAAACCTTGGAAAATCTAGATTTCAAGTCCACTGCACGCGGTTCCTTAAAGAACGCGCGATTCCTTAAGTGATAAGGAACCGCCGGTCCCTATAAGGTACCGCGCACAGAAAGCCATTTTATGGCTCGTTTTTTGTCTTCCTTCTTCACCCTATTCCCAGTCAATATTCCATGTTTACTCAATTTGGCTAAACATTCCTTAACACTTTAGATTTGTTCTCAAACCTTTGCCTTGTATACTTTCTTCTTATAGCCCAACCTTGAGATTTCATTCTCACACCTCCACAATGCCTAACTCTCCCTTTCATAACCTTGACATTTCTTTGTCACAAACCTCCTCACCCAAAGCTTCCTCATCAAAGCTTTCTAAGAAACCGAAAATCTCGGTTAAACCTATTTGGATCAAGAAAAATGAACCCTCTTCATCCAAACCACCCAAGAACCCCACCTTCTCTCCAATCAAGTATTGGAATGAGACCTACTCCATTAACCCAATCACCGGAGAAAAGGAGAATCTCCCCCACCACCAAAACCCTTTGACACCCCTCAACTCAATGATCTTTCAACCTTCCCAAACCTCACAAGGCATTGTGAAAACATTACCTACCCACTCTCCTCACCACCACCAAACCCTAGGTGTGATGGCCTTCCCCCATCAACCGAATTTGTGTTGCATCATGGATCCTCATGTGCTTGTTGTCGATTTCAACAAATTGAACTTGCTCATGTGTATGAGAAGTTAAATTTTCTTGAATTCCTCCTCACTCGACCTCCTCTAAAAGTTTTCGTTCCCGTGGACAAAACTTCGAATGATGCATCGTCGTCTTATTTTTCTAACTAAAGAGCTACACTCCATTGGAGTCAATAAAACTTTAGTTGTTTTAGAGTCATTTTTTTAAGCAATCTTGGAAAATTATCACTATTATACTAGCTTATGCTTTGTGGTTTATTTTCCATATCTTTTGCTTTAGATACTCATATTGTGTGTATGACTATCTACTTTGGTTGTCTTTTTCATATTTATGTAATATGAAATCTTTATGGTGTGTTTGTTTTCTTTATTTGATCATTCTCTCGTTCTTTTTGAGTTGATCGTGGTTAATATTTACAATTGTTTATGGGTGATTCCATCAATTATAAATTATAACCCCTTGACAAATTTATCATCTTCATTGGTGGATGTTTCCTTTCTTCCTTCATTCCACCAATTGAACCTTGATTTTGTCATTTACCTTTTTGGATATACTTAGCAAATACTTGCTTCTAATTTGAGATTTCTTCTCCTTCTCCCTCTCAAGTTACTTAGTAGGTAGTGATCATATATACATTGGTGTTTCTTTTCTTTCTACTAACGTTTGTGTAGCATGTCACCTTAACTCATAGACTTGGTGCCCCAAGCAAGGGGAGAAACGACCAAGGGGGGCTACTAGCAAAGTCCGAATATCTTCAAAGACTTGTGCTTACCTTTTTGCTACGACAAAGGGGGAGAAATGATAGTGATAAACTCGTTAATAATTCGATATTTTGTGTTTCTAAGTAAATGAGTTTATAGTTTGTCGTAATCAAAAAAGGGGAGATTGTTAATGCAAGTGATGCCTAAAAACATTATTATTGTTAACTAATCTTTCTTAGTTTTGATCACAACAAACTATACAACACATTTAGTATAAAACACAAAACGAATTATTTAACTAACACTATCATCAAGGTAATAATCATATCACTAAACTTTTCTTAATCATACTTAGTGATCATCAAAGTGATTATCCTTAAAACTCACTTTTGTTAATATGACAAAAGATTTTTTTAATAAACTTTCTTTTTAAGAAAATGTTTTATTAAAATGGAAAATGTAAATTTGAAAATAGCATATTCCATATGCCATAAGAATATCCTTGGAAGGTTTAAAAAACCTCAGATATTCCTACCCCACTAAAAGACAAAAAAAGGAGCGGACTCTACTGGGCGGTACCTTAAATAGCTAGGCGGTTCCTTATCGATAAGGTACCGCCAGTTAGATAAGGATTTGTGCCCATCTAGCCGTTGGACTTTGTCTTCTATAAATAGTGGATCAAATCTCATTTTCCAATAAGCCTCTTGGACGTTTTTCTCAGCCCCCTTTCTCTTTTCTATAGCATAATCATTAGTAAATGATCACTTAAAGTGTTAAGGATGTTTACATATGATTATCCTCTTGATCCCCTCCTTTACCTTGTCCAATGAGAAGATCACTCACTCACTAGTGTTGTGATAAAGATGAATCCATGAATTAGTCATGTTCATCATGTTAACCTTTTTATTTTTGTTAATCCATTTGTATTTATGAAATACTTGGATTTGTTGTGTACATCCATTGCATATGTGTTTGCTTGGATTTTTGTTGTGTAGATCCAAGCTTCATGTGTGTACTTGGATATGTCTAGTTGAGTTGTAATAGATTTGTGTAGTAGTTCTCACTAAACTATAAAGTGATGTGGTTGTGTCTTGTGAGTTCTCACTAAACTTGAAAGTGATTAGTAGTTGTGTTGTGTGAAGTTCTCACTTAGCTTCAAAGTGAAGAGTCATGAAGATTGGTTCTAGCTTTGGATTAGAACTCGACATCTATCCTTGTGTCGTTAAATTGTGAAGTAGGCAACGTTGTGTAGATTGGTCCTAACTAACGATTAGGTCTCGACATTTAGCTTAGTGTCGGAAAATAATGTAAGCGACGATGTAAGGCTTTCTCCGCCAAGAAGGGATCTTGTGGATATAGTGGAAATCTCGAGTAGGTGTACTCGAGGAGTGGAGTAGAAACGAGGATAGAGCCTCATTGTCGAACCACTATAAATCTTGGTGTCTTGTCACTAGGCTGTCTCTTTCCTTACTCTTTACTTATTTCATTATCATTATACTTACCTATTACCATTGCTAATGTATTTGAATTGAACCTAATCATTATGCAACTTAGCTTTAAGTAAAAGATAGTTTTGATACACACTTAATTCAAAGTAATTTAAATTAGGTGACTAATTGAAGAGAAACTATTCAACCCCCCTTCTAGTTTCTACAGAAGCTTTCCTATGGGGAACAATATCTGCAAGTGGGCAATGGCGTACGAGCAACGGTTGAAGCTATAGGAACTTTTGATCTAGTTTTACCTTCGGGTTTAGTAATGAGATTAAATGATTGTCATTATGCACCTACAATTATTAGAGGTGTTATTTCCTTTTCTTGTTTGTTAAATAATGGATTCGTTCACATGATTGATAATAATGGAATTTATTTTTGGAAAAATGGTATTTTATATTTTAATGCAATTTTTATGAATGGTGTATTTGAAATAAACATGCATGATAATGAATCCAAGAATGATAAATCTGGTTTTAGCATAAGTAAGAATAGAAAGTTTGATAATAACTCTTCTTATCTTTGGCATTGTAGACTTGTCGGGGGTTCAAATCCCTCCTCGCCCACAACCGGCCCAAAAGGCCCAATAAGGGAGCCCATATTGGGAAGACTCGTATACAAAAGCTTCAACGTGAAGGTCTTTTGGAAAATGTCAATGATGAATCATTAAATGTGATTCTTGTATCTCTGGAAAGATGACTAATAAGTGTGAAAACACTTATCCTTATACCATTTATTTCCAATAATAACTAGACCAAAACGTGTATTTTATGTCGTAAAAGTCAGAATTATGCGTGGTTTGTGTTTTTATTGTGTTTTAGGACAAAAATATGAATAAGGAAGAAAACACGGGCTATCACGGGCTTTTATCGAAGAAAAAGACAAAAGACAAGTCAAAAGATCAAAAGTGCAAGAAGAACGGAAGTCAAAGGCCTATTCTGAAGATTTATCGAAGAAAAAGTCTAAAGATGGAAGTTTAACAAAGTCAAAGAAACAAGTCTACTAAAGGAAGAAAAATAGAAGACGAGTTCGAGTTATCATTCGACTAATCCCGAGACAAAGTCGAGAAAGACGAGAAATTAAAATACGAGAAAGAGAAAGAAAGAAGGAAGCAACATACCTCCCCTCTCCTATAAATACCCTCCTAATGCTTCATTAGGAGGGTGTTAGTTAGTTTTTGAGTCACTTTTCATTTTTCTAGTTTTTTTCATATCTTTAGAGAAAAGTAGGTGTTTTCTACTTTCTCTCTCTAGATTTCTTCATCTTTTCTTTCAAGATTTAAGCTTTAATTTTATCTTGTACTTTGGAATCATTAATCTACAAGTTCAAGTTTAAGCTTTTCATCATTAATCTCTTTCTACCTTTCTTGATTTTTATTACCTTTGATCCGAAATAATCATGCTTCTAGTTTCATCTTGATGTTTGATTGTTTAAAAAGTTTATCTTTTTGTTTATATCTAAGTTTTTGTACAATTTGAGCTTTGAGCTTATCATGCTTATTGGCTTATTTGCACTTAGCTTATTTACTTTTAAGTTTTCTTAAAAGTTTCGTCTTTTTAAGGTTTGTTTTAAAAGGTTTGCTTATTTAGAGTTTTAAAAGCTTCTTATTCTTGCTTATTTTGTTTCTTCATTATTGATTTGGTTAAGTGTTGGATTGTGCTTATTAAAAAGAAGCTTATTCATTTTGCTTATTACGGTTTACAAACCATCGGAAAAGGGTTTACCCTTTCCGACCAATATTCCGATACTTTCCATCGGATTAGGGTTTTAGATTCGGACGGTTATTCCGATGCATTGTATCGGATTAGGGTTTTGGGATTCCGATCGATATTCCGATCGATATTCCGATGGTATTCCGACTGTTGTGATTATCAGTATTCCGACCGTCATTCCGACGGGTTATTCCGATAGAGTTGTTTTCCGATAGTATTGATTCTGATAGTTTTTAATGTTCATTATTCCGATGCTTTAGTAGTTATTCCGACAGGATTTCTTTTGACACATTCCGACGTATTTTCCGATCAACATTCCGACGGGATTCCGATGGGTTATTCCGATGGGTTTAAGTTTTAAGTTTTAAATTTACTTTTAAGTTTTTAATCATTTATTTTTAACTCGTAATTTTTAGTTTAACTTTTAAAGCTTTTATTTTTACTCAACGACATTTTCATTTTTGTTTTTAGTTTATAATAAATAAAATTACCACTTTATTTTTCCACCAAGAACGACTGAGTCGCACTTTCAACTGGTAATCAATTTGAATAGACTGGTTTAACAAACTTTCATACGAGAAAATCTCTTGTATTAAATGGCGCCGCTGCCGGCTATTTTCGTAAAGATTAACGGTTTTTAGTGTGAAAAAATGGCTTTTGGGATCCGTTCTTTTAGGAACGTTATTTTCTAGCACAAAAATTTTCAAAAATCCAAAAAATATAAACTTTTCAAAAATCCAAAAACAATAAAAAAAGATAAAAAACCAAAAATATATTATTTCATTTTAGTGTATGCGTACTCGATCTACGTCTTATTCTGAGCCCGATACTCTTAGAGACTTAGATATGGCCGGTGTGCATAACAATAATAACAACCCACCTCACCCCAATTTGAATAATAATAACAACAACAACAACAATGTTCCCCCACCCGACCTTTGAACGATGGAGGAGCTTTGTCAACCAACCATGAACGGACGCGGAGGACCGATTGCGCCGATGCAAATCATGGCTCCTGAGTTTTCGTTGAAGCATCACATGATTCAGCAAGTTGAAAAAGCTTGTACTTTTCGCGGATTACGGGATGATGATGCCAACAAACACCTCGACAAATTCATTACCGTCACTCAAAGCATGAAACTGCCCGGTGCTTCCATGGATTTTCTTCGCCTTTACCTTTTTCCACACACTTTATCCCACCATGACGAAAAATGGTTTGATCGTCTTCTCAAAAACTCAATTCATACATAGAATGACATGACTCAAAAAATTTTGTCGCGCTACTTTCCACCATCCATGGTCACTAGTCTTCGCAACCAAATCAATGGATTTACTCAAGAACCTGATGAGTCGCTTTTCGATGCTTGGGAACGTTATAATGTCTTGATCGACCGTTGTCCGAACCATAACATGCTCCCCGTTACTTTGATTGATACTTTCTACAATGGTTTAACTTTTCGTGATCGTGATACGATTAATGCTGCCGCCGGTGGTACATTCATGAAGAGAATACCTGAGGAGTATAGAGAGCTTATTGAGAACATGACCACTCACCACAAAAATTGGGATTCATCTGCATCTTCAAGGAATAACCCGAGGGCCAATGTTTCTTCTACATCCTCCAACCCAGAGATAACCGAACTTACCCGCCAAATAGCCGAGATGAACAAAAACTTCTTAACCATGGCTACGAACCAATTTCAACAAGACAAAGCTCTAGCAACTTCTTGTGAGATTTACGGGGGTTCTCATTCATACACCAATTGTCCTTCTACTCATGACAATCCGAAAAATGTGTATGCCGCTAACGGTAACTTTACTACGGGAGGCTATCAAGCTCGTCCTCAAGGTGACCGAAATTTGCTCAGTTATCGTTCAAACAACTTCCTTTCACCACCTGGTTTTCCTCCTCAAAACCAAAATAATTTCAACCACAACAATCAAAACCAAACTCGAGCTCCTAATCAATATCAAACCCAAAGAAACCCATATCCACCTCAAGGAAATAATCAAGTTTACCAACAACCCGCTTATCAACCACCTGCTTACCATGCTCCTCCTTCCAACCAACCCACCGCATTTAATCACGAGGTTGAAACTTACATGAGGACTAATGACGCGCTAGTGAAGAATCTTCAGAGTCAAATCCTCAACTTGAAAGGAGATATGGCGAAACAAGGGAATGATCTTCGATCCGATATGCGAAACTCTTTGAGCAGTCAAACGAATGACTTAAGGGATATGATGGCTAGTTTCTTCCCCAGTAATCAAACCTCTGGTTCGGGTTCTCTTCCGAGTAACACCGTTGCTAATCCAAGAGGGGAGATGAAAGAAATCACCACCCGAAGTGGCAAAGGTTTAAAGGAACCCGAGCTTCCTACACCTACACCGGTGATTGTGACACAGGAAAACGAGTCCCCTTCACCGATTCCTCCACCTTCTATTTCTACCCCTCCACCACCCAAGGATGTGAGTGAGAATTCCATTCCAAAGCCTTCATCTCAACCCAATATACCTTATCCCTCAAGGTTAAAGAAAGAGAATTTGAAGAACAAGGATGATATTCAAGTTTCGAACTTTCTTAAAATGTTTAAACAATTGAATTTCAACTTCTCCTTTGTCGAGGCTCTCGCTCACATGCCGAAATATGCTAAAATGTTTAAAGATCTTCTCAGTGATAAGGAGAAACTCCTCCATATCGCTCAGACCTAACTTAATGAAAATTGCTCCGCAGTGCTCTTAAGGAAATTACCAACCAAACTTGGTGATCCGGGTCGCTTTCTCATTCCTTGCAACTTCCCCGGGGTAGAGAATTGTATAGCCCTAGCCGATCTAGGTGCTAGTATAAACTTAATGCCATTAAGTGTTTGGAAACAATTATCTCTATCCGAGCTAGTCCCCACACGAATGACCTTGGAATTAACTAACCGTACGGTTGCTTATCCAGTGGGGATAGCCGAAGATGTCTTCGTCGGTGTCGACAAATTCACCTTTCCGGCGGATTTTGTTGTTGTTGACTACGAGATGGATCCCCGTGTTCCATTAATCGTTGGACGTCCATTCTTGAGGACCGATCGCACTCTCATTGATGTAGTCGCGGGCGAATTAATCATGAGAGTTGGTGACGATAAAATCGTTTTCAACATGGGTAAAATTTCTAAGCAACCTTATGAAATCGAGAGCGTTAATTTCATTGACGTACTTGATGAGGCTTGTGAAGAGCATTTCAAAGACGCTTGCAAAAGTGGTTCTTCTTCTCTACCCATTGTTGAGACCGTTGCCTCTATTGCTCCATCATTGAATCCATTTGGAGAAAGTGATTTCCTTTTGAAAGAATTTGAAGCAACTTTGGGGGATGTGGAATTAAAATATGACAATTCTCCCTCCGATTGGGATGAAGACATTCGTACCATTGAGAAACTTCTCAATGAGGACCATATTTCTCCACCGTCTCCTAAGGAAATCTCTATCGATGGTCTGAATTTGACTACGCCTTCCATCGACAATCCTCCGTATTTAGAGCTTAAGGATTTACCGTTTCATCTCGAATACGTGTTCCTTGAAGACAATAAGAAGTTACCCGTCATCATCGCAAAGGACTTGAAAGAAGACGAAAAATCTCGACTTATCGACGTGCTGAAGAATCATAAGAAAGCAATTGCTTTGAAAATTTCCGATATCCGCGGAATTGATCCGAACTTTTGTACTCATAAAATTCTCATGGAAGATGACTTTAAACCCACAATCCAAAGCCAAAGAAGGGTTAATCCTAAATTCATGACGTCATCAAGAAAGAGGTTATCAAACTTCTAGATGCCAGAATGATTTACCCTATTTCGGATTCGCCATGGGCTAGTCACGTCCATTGTGTGCCTAAGAAAGGCGGAATAACCGTTGTTCCCAATGAAAACAACGAGTTGATTCCTACTCGACTTGTCACGGGTTGGCGAGTTTGCATAGACTATCGCAAGCTCAATGATGCCACTCGCAAGGATCATTTTCCTCTTCGTTTCATGGATCAAGTGCTCGAGTGTTTAGCGGGTAATGACTATTATTGCTTCTTAGACGGTTTCTCCGGGTATTTTCAAATTCCCATCGATCCTAAAGACCAAGAGAAAACCACATTCACTTGTCCTTATAGAACATTTGCTTACAAAAGAATGCCTTTCGGCTTATGCAATGCTCCTGGGACTTTCCAAAGGTGTATGATGGCTATATTCCATGACATGGTTGAAGAAACTATGAAGTCTTTATGGATGATTTCTCGGTCTATGGTGATTCTTTCTCTACTTGCCTTGCCAATTTAGAACTTATGCTCAAACGGTGTGAAGACACTCGTCTCGTTCTTAATTGGGAAAAATGACATTTCATGGTAAAAGAAGGTATTGTGCTTGGTCATAAAATCACCAAAGCCGGTCTTGAAGTCGACCGTGCTAAAGTTGAAGTGATTGTTAAATTACCTCCTCCTTCAACCGTAAAGGGAGTGAGAAGTTTCCTTGGTCATGCGGGCTTCTATCGTCATTTCATTCAAGATTTTTCTAAGATCGCTCGCCCGATGACCCACCTCTTGGAAAAAGATACTCCTTTTATCTTTTCTAAAGAGTGTATTGAATCTTTCAATATTCTTAAGGATAAATTAACTAAGGCACCTGTCTTGGTTACCCCTAATTGGGAGTTACCTTTTGAATTGATGTGTGATGCTAGCGTTTTTGCTATTGGAGCGGTTTTAGGACAAAGAGTGAACAAACACTTCCAACCAATCCATTATGCTAGCAAGACAATGACGGGGGCTCAATTGCATTATACCACTACTGAAAAGAGCTTTTAGTTGTAGTCTATGCTTTTGAGAAATTTCGTCCCTATCTTGTCCTTTCCACCACCATTTTGTATACCGACCATTCCGCGTTGAAGTACTTGTTAACCAAACAAGATTCCAAGCCAAGACTTCTTCGTTGGGTTCTACTCCTTCAAGAATTCAAAATTGAAATTCGTGATAAAAAGGGAGCGGAAAACCTAGTCGCGGATCATCTTAGTAGACTCGAGGATCCTTATCAAGGGGAGCTCCCAAATCAAGAGATTAATGACTCTTTTCCCCTTGAGGCCTTGATGTCTATTAACTCCAATCTTGATGAAACCCCGTGGTTTGCGGACATTGCAAACTATTTGGTGGGTGGAATTCTCATGGAAGGGTTAACGTCTCAACAAAAGAAAAAGTTCTTTAAAGACATTAAGCATTATTTTTGGGACGACCCTTACCTTTTCAAACAATGTGCGGATCTTGTCATTCGTCGGTGTGTTGATGGACCGACAGCTTTATTAATCCTAGAAGCTTGCCATAAAAGACCCATCGGTGGTCACGTTGGTCCTAACTATACCGCGAAGAAAGTTTTCGACTATGGATTCTATTGGCCCTCCAATTATCATGATGCTCGTGAAATGGTTAAACATTGTGATGATTGCCAACGCCAAGGCAAGATCACACATAAAGATGAGATGCCTCCAAATTTCATACAAGAATGTGAAATCTTTGACGTATGGGGTATCGACTTTATGGGGCCATTTCCATCATCCAAAGGGAACAAGTACATCCTCGTAGCCGTTGACTACGTATCTAAATGGGTTGAAGCAAAGGCTCTCCCTACGAACGATGTGAGGGTGGTTGTGAACTTTTTGAAACAACTTTTTGCTCGATTCGGTGTTCCTCGTGCTATCATCAGTGACCGCGGGACTCACTTTTGCAATGATCAATTTGCTAGAGTTATGGCTAAGTACGGTGTCAATCATCGTCTTTCCACCGCTTATCATCCCCAAACAAATGGTCAAGCCGAGATTTCTAACCATGGATTAAAGAGAATTTTAGAGAGAACTGTGGGAGAGCATCGTGCCTCGTGGGCCGATAAGTTAGATTATGCTTTGTGGGCTTTCCGTACCGCATATAAGACACCTATTGGTTGCACTCCATATCGTCTGGTGTACGGGAAGGCATGCCACCTCCCTATTGAGTTGGAGCGTAAGGCGTACTGGGCCTTGAAGTGGGCTAATTATGATATCAACAAAGCCGGTGATCTTCGGAAGATTTAACTCAACGAGCTAAATGAACTGAGGAATGAAGCTTATGAGAATTCATTGATCTACAAGGAGAAGACCAACATCATTCATGATGCTAGGATTAAGAACCGAGAGTTTCACGTTGATGATCAAGTTTTACTCTTTAACTCTCGGTTGAAGATCTTCTCGGGCAAGCTTAAGAGCCATTGGTCTGGTCCATTCACCGTCGCCAAAGTCTTCCCTTATGGCACCATCGAACTTTCTCAACCAAATGGGCCTAATTTTAAAGTGAATGGCCAGCGCGTGAAGCTGTACTTTGGTGAGGACATCTCTCATGAGATGATTCCATCCCTCACCACGTTTCCCTTGAATTAGTTCTGGGTCGAGTCAGGCTCGTGACTCGGTTAACAAAAACAAGCGCTTCTCAGGAGGCAACCCGTTGATCTATCCTTTACTCGTTTTCATAATAAGTGTATGGGGAGCTACATAGGGTTTGTTGTTTTATTTCTTATAATGTGCAGGGATTAAAGCTTCAAAGAGCACTTTTGATGACATTTGACGACCCGTGATCCCGTGTACCCGAATTCTTGGTTCTATCCTAAACTGTCGTGATTCAATATTTCATATCTTATATATTCACATTGAAATCACTATAGTTGTCTCTTCCTTAGCAAGATCTAAATAACGTGCACAATGTCCTAAGTGTAGGGGAGTTTACTCCCACATGCTTAAACATTGAGGACAATGTTTATATCAAGTGTAGGGGCTTCTATCAAAGTAAGTGGGCTTTTCCATGAATTTGTCCTCATTTTAACCGAAAAAATGGATTTTTTCGACATTTTTCAAAAATTTAATCTATTTTGGCCTAGTAGTTTTTCCTTTGTTATCGTTGTTTACTTTCTTTGCCTAAAATAAAGTTTAATAAAGTGGTTTTAATTTTGCAAACATCATGAATCTTTTGACTCAACCCGAGTTTACTTATCCAAGTTTACTCTAGCTAGTATCCTTAACGTGTTTGAATCAAGTTTTGCTAGGATTTTATATAGGGAACTTTAAAACGCGAAAGTCTTAACTCTTACAGGTTAAGAACAAGAACTTTTCGCAAGTTCCTATAATTGATCCTAGAAATTCGTTTATCAAGGGAACTTTAAAATGCGAATTCTAAACTTGAAAAAGTCTAAGAAGTTGCAAGATACTATAGATGACTTGACAACCCAAAACTTTGATTTAATTGGCTAAGCATCCACGAGTCTCATTCCTTGAGATTTTAAATTGTGGAAAACGAGGGATGATAGAGTCAATTATAAGTTTGGTATTCTTTCATAAATTTATGTGAGTTGATTATGAGCTTTTTCTCCCATCGCTTGCTAATAAATATATTTGCAATAAATAAGGTTGTACGATTTGAAAAGTTACTTAGCTTCTAGCACAAGATCGTTTAAAAGTTGCTCGGTATTAATTAGAGTTCATAACCAAGGCATAGCTTATTTAAGCGGGATGCGAAGATTGGCGAGTCCGAAAAGGCCCTAACAAGGCATGAGGGCTACATTTTGTTGCTAAAGACCCCAAGTGATGTGAAGAATCATTTATCAAAAATCAATATGAAGGATCGAGACACACGACGAAAAGCAAATACTCCCCAAAATATCATGGAGAAGTCTATCCGAAAAGACCCTAGCAAGGTATGAGGATAAATAGATCCAAGTCCTAAAAGGAGGCGGATCGTTGTATATCAAAATCCCAAATAAAGATTGGAGAAAAATGAAGAAGTCATGGTCCAAATATGAAGAATCTCTTAAAAACTTCAAGTGAAGAAGTTCCTATTATGAAGAGAAGACCATAATTTCAAGTACGTCTCTCAAGATTCGAAGTATGAAGTCGCTGCCAAATATCGGTCCGAGAAAGGTCTCAAATCGTGAAGCGAGTTATGCCAAGATATGAACTTTAAGAGGTCTCGAGAAGCAGTTTTATAAGATTTTGTCCTTTAGCTAACTATTGATTAAATCGTCCCATTTTATTTTCAGCCTAAATAAACTATCGAAATAAGTCAAACAATGCATCCTCGTGATCATTCAAGACAATCATAAAATATAAGAGATACACCTAGGAATAAGGGAGTCTAAGTGAATAATTAAGCCACATGAGTTCGTGTTAGTTTACTAACTTATAGTAACAATGATCTCGTTTATAAGCTTGGTGTGGGGAACGTGAAACTTGAGGATGATAAACATTCATGACAACCAAAACCCCAATGTAAGTCATTGATTTCTTTACTTGTTTTGTATATATTTTCTATCTTTTTAAGTTTCCTTAGTGTTTAGTATTTAATAAAGGCCAAGGTGGGTTAATTATGATGAAAAAGGTAAACCGTGCTTTGATATTAACGCATTGCATGAGGGCATTGCAATGGTCAAGTGTAGGGGATTTAATAAGTGTGAAAACACTTATCCTTTTACCACTTATTTCCAATAATAACTAGACCAAAACATATATTTTATGTCGTAAAAGTCAGAATTATGCGTGGTTTGTGTTTTTATTGTGTTTTAGGACAAAAATATGGAAAAGGAAGAAAACACGGGCTATCACGGGCTTTTATCGAAGAAAAAGACAAAAGACAAGTCAAAAGATCAAAATTACAAGAAGAACGGAAGTCAAAGGCCTATTTTGAAGATTTATCGAAGAAAAGTCTAAAGACGGAAGTTTAACAAAGTCAAAGAAACAAGTCTACTAAAAGAAGAAAAATAGAAGACGAGTTCGAGTTATCATTCGACTAATCCCGAGACAAAGTCGAGAAAGACGAGAAATTAAAAGACGAGAAAGAGAAAGAAAGAAGGAAGCAACATACCTCCCCTCCTATAAATACCCTCCTAATGCTTCATTGGGAGGGTGTTAGTTAGTTTTTTAGTCACTTTTCATTTTTCTAGTTTTTTCATATCTTTAGAGAGAAGTATGTGTTTTCTACTTTCTCTCTCTAGATTTCTTCCTCTTTTCTTTCAAGATTTAAGCTTTAATTTTATCTTGTATTTTGGAATCATTAATCTAGAAGTTCAAGTTTAAGCTTTTCATCATTAATCTCTTTCTGCCTTTCTCGATTTTTATTACCTTTGATCCGAAATAATCATGCTTCTAGTTTCATCTTGAAGTTTGATTGTTTAAAAAGTTTATCTTTTTGTTTATATCTAAGTTTTTGTACAATTTGAGCTTTGAGCTTATCATGCTTATTGGCTTATTTTGCACTTAGCTTATTTACTTTTAAGTTTTCTTAAAAGTTTCGTCTTTTTAAGGTTTGTTTTAAAAGGTTTGCTTATTTAGAGTTTTGAAAGCTTCTTATTCTCTCTTATTTAGTTTCTTCATTATTGATTTGGTTAAGTGTTGGATTCTACTTATTAAAAAGAAGCTTATTCATTTTGCTTATTACGGTTTACAAACCATCGGAAAAGGGTTTACCCTTTCCGATACTTTCCATCGGATTAGGGTTTTGGATTCCGACGGTTATTCCAATTCATTATCGGATTAGGGTTTTGGGATTCCGATTGATATTCTGATCGGTATTCCAACTGTTGTGATTATCAGTTTTTCGACCGTCATTCCGACGGGTTATTCCATTAGAGTTGTTTTCCGATAGTATTGATTCCGATATTTTTTAATGTTCATTATTCCGATGCTTTAGTAGTTATTCCAACAGGATTTCTTTTGACACATTCCAACGTATTTTCCGATCAACATTCCGACGGGATTCCGATGGGTTATTCCGATGGGTTTAAGTTTTTATTTTTACAAAGTTTTAAGTTTTAAATTTACTTTTAAGTTATTAATCATTTATTTTTAACTCGTAATTTTTAGTTTAACTTTTAAAGCTTTTATTTTTACTCAACGACATTTTCATTTTTGTTTTTAGTTTATAATAGATAAAATTACCACTTTATTTTTCCACCAAGAACGACTGAGTCGCACTTTCAACTGGTAATCAGTTCGAATAGATTGGTTTAACGATCTTTCATACGAGAAAATCTCTTGTATTAATGACCAAGAAACCTTTTATTAGCAATATTGAAAGGGCTACTGATCTACTACATACTAATGTGTGTGGACCACTTAGACATACGTCAAGGAAAGGTGCTAGCTACTTCTTAACATTTACGGATGATTATTGTTGGATCAGTGTTTACTGACCCTGAAGCAACTCTAGGATTTGAATATAAAATCCCCCTAAGTGTTTCATGCTCTGCAGTAAGGCCAGTCTGCTGAAGGATGACGAGAGGAACAAAGTTCCTAGTGAAGACTTTATAGCTGAAGAAAGTTCAACATTCCCCTTCCAGTTAACTTAGAAGACAAAAGAGTCTTCGCTTCAAATACTAGGCGGTCTAGTTGCTGAAGAACAAGGATTGAAGAAGGGCTTTCAGTTCAGTTTGGTTTGACAATACCAAACTGAATGATGTCGATCTCCTCTAGGATACTGAAGACTCTTCAGTATTCTGATGGTTTGCATTAGTCGGAAAAGATAACTTTAAGTGAAAGTAGGTTGCTTGTATACTTAGATATAAGTACAACCTTTATCTTTTCTAGAATAGTTTAATATGTACTTTGTATTGTTTATCCATCATGGGCATCAACCACCCACTGGATAAACCCATGCATTGAAACATGCAAAATGAAAACCCTAGTTTACAATGCCTATAAAAGGAGTGTACATTGAGAGAGAAAGGGTTAACCAATACAAGAGTAAAAAACTCTGGAAAACCTTTCTCTCTCGATACCAACTAAACCATATAGCCAAGATGCATATGAACGTTTAGATTGGAGCTTAGACTTTAACTTTGGTTATATGTTTAAATAGAGGAGATCACAACCCGTTGTCATTCAACCACTTTGTTATTCCGCAAACAAAATGGGTTATAGATTCTTTATTTGATTCTAATAAAATTCTATACGTTGAAAAGTTTTTGGTATTGTTGTTTTAATTGTTCATAGTTCTTATCTATTGTTAAAACAACACACTTGAGTCGTAGTAAAGAGTTATTACTTAAGGTTGATAAGTAATAACGATTTACAAGGGACCAACAAGTGGTATTAGAGCAGTTTGATTAGCTAAACTCTTATTTTATTAAACTGCTAACTTAAAAGTTTTCAAATCAAGATCCAAAAATGGCTCAAGTTATACCACAAACCCTAGAATATAGGGGTGGCTAACTCAATGCTGCTCCTGTACTAGAGGTAGCTAACTTTACAAATTGGAAAAAGAGGTTTCTTGTCCACATGGTTGGGATTGAACCTCAATTCCTTGGAATCATTGAAAATGGTCCTTTTGTTCCCATGGTTAGGGATAATAAAAAACCTGAAGTACAATGGACTGCTGATGAGAGAAAAGCTGATAACCTAGATCAGCGTCTCAAAAGTCTCATCATGTCTATGCTTCCAGATGACCAAATGAATTCTGTTGTAAATTGCAAAACAGCCAAATCCACATGGGAGATCCTTATTCTTTACCATGAGGGACCCTCTGATGTGAAGGAAACAAGAATCATGGATTTAAAGCTTTAATACAACACCTTCAAACACAAAGAAGGGGAAACCCTCACACAGACATTCACCAGATACAAAGCACTAATGAATGAACTTGTGAATGATGGTGTTGTGCTTTCAAAACTTGAAATAAACACAGTTTTTGTTAATGCATTGCCAAAGAAGTGGCTCAGTTTCTGCCAAAGCTTGAGAAATGCTAATCACATTAAAGATTGTGATATGGCCTCTCTTTTTGGGAAACTTAAATATGAAGAAAACCTAGTTGATAGGATTTATGAACGCTCAAGCAAGAGTAAAGCATTAACCATTGCTACGCCCTTGTCAACAGCCTTCTTCAGTGAGGCTGTCATCCAAGACTACCGAGATAGTCCTGATGATGAAGAAGACACAAGAACTAGTGAGGAATATCTGAATGACCTCAAAGAGGATTTTCATGAAAGAGCTCTTCTGGTCAAGTCTAGAAGGTTCTTTAAGAAAGGAGGCAAGTTCTCCAGCACCACAAAAGCTTCAGTTGACTCTGAATGCTACAAATGTGGGAAGACTGGTCACTATGCTAGGGATTGTTACTATAAAACATCCCTCCCTTCCTATTCCTCGCCAGCTCAATCAAGACCATATGGTCAATCATCATTTCAACCAAAAAAATTGCTTCTACTTCATTTCAGCAAACAGAGTTGAACTTCGACCAACAAAAGATTTTGAGGCCAAATACAGAGAAATTAAAGCTAGATTGGCCCTCATGAGCATTGAAAGTTCTTCTTACAAGGCTCTCAAGTAAGACAATAACAAAGGACTTGTTGCTGAAGCTTATGAATGGGATGAAGAATATGTTTTTTCAGATGATGATGAACTGGAATGTAAAAGTGTTGATGGCACTTGCTGATGATGAAGGGGCTAACTCCAATGTTGTGGCCAGAGAAAGTGCCAGAAATGGTGAACGGGTCAGTATCACAATAAAAAAGGTATAAACTCTTCTTGAATTAGAAGATAAAGATGACATTAAATTTGTCTTTGATTACCTGTGTATTGATCTAGAATTTGTTGAAGAACAAAAAAACAATTTGCTTGAAAAATATCATGAACTTGTTCTAAAACTTGAAGATTTTGAAAGTAAGCAAATAGAGCTAAAAGAAGCTAAACTTGATATTCTTACTTTTCAACAATTGAACAAAGAAATTCTTGATGAAAATAACTCCTTAAGAGTTGAACTAAAAGAACTAAAAGATATTGTTAAATCTTGGCTTAGAAACTCTGATAGGGTAAACCAATGCATCAATGAACAAATTCCTGCTCAAAAAAGGAAAATGCTTGGTGCTTAAGGATCCTCCAGAAACAACTCTATTGTCTTTGTCAAAGCCTCAAATGAGGATGGTAGCTCGATCCCTAACGTTGTAAGGTCATGTGAAGAGAATTTACCCAATCATGACACTGGACGAATCCTTCTTCCTGAGTTTCAAGCAAATGCTGACTCTTCATCACCTGTTGAGTTCTCAGTCACTGAGGATGACTCAGATGATGATTTAGAGAATGAAGTAAGTACCCCACTTCCTCATTTGGAGAAGCTGACTGGTGCTGAACCCTCTACTGGACCAAAATCAATCCTGTCAATCATCAAGTCGCACACCACACACAAAGGTAGTTCTTCCAAACATGTCAAAATTGACACCTCGAAGAACTCTTCAGCTCGTGCTGAAGGTTCATATGTGGGAACTACCTCTTCAGTTTCAACAAATAAACTGAAGAATGCCAGATCTGAGGAAGATGAGAGAATGTCTCTTGTCATGCAAGAGATCAATGATCTCAAACTGGAACTCAGGCAGCAGCAAACACCAACTCGATTCAGAGATGAACCTTCAGACTCTCCCCATTTCAAGTACAAGACACAATTTAAAAGGGCTTGTGATTTATGTGGTCTAAACAACCATCTCATTGAAACTTGCCTAAGAGTGATTTATTGTACTAAATGTGAGAGGACTGATCATCGCACTTGTGAACATACTCAGTATATGTTGGCCAAAACTAGTGTTGATGCTCACAATACTGAAGCATCTCATTCCAGGCGTAATATGCCTTTACCACCATGTATTCATTGTGGTATGAGCAATCATCACTCAGATGACTGCCACTATTACCCTGTTTGTAACATTTGTGGAAGTTATGACCATGACACTCATGGGCATAATCGAATTATCTCACTCAGAAGAGTTATTAAACCAAGAAACCCAAAATCTATTACCAAATGTTGTGAAACATGTGGAAGCAATGTCTATACTACATCTGATCACAATCATATAGAGTGGTTCAGAAGAGGTGAAGCCCTCTAGGCCAAGAAAGCAAAAGTTGTTCAGACCTCTTCTTCTTCTGAGCAATCACACACATCCTCATCAAGAGGACCTTCCAGATCTAGAACACATTCCAGATCTAAAACCCCATCCAACAAAGGTGGGTTTCAAAACAAAACTGACCATTTTCTTAACTTGTGTAGTGTGATCTCAGGAAGCCTATTTGGTACCTAGATAGTGGCTGCTCAAGGCATATGACTGGCACCAAAAGTTATCTTCACAAGTATAAGGAGGAACAAGATCCTAAAGTTGTTTTTGGTGATAACTCGTCAGCTACTACTGAAGGATTTGGCTCAGTAAAATGCAATGGTATAGTTTTCTCAAGGGTAGCATATGTCAATGGATTGAAGCACAACCTCATCAGCATAAGTCAACTTTGTGATGCAAAGTATCTTGTGCTGTTTGATGACAAAAAAAGGTATAATCTTCAACTCTAGTCATGAAATTGTGATGATTGCTCCTAGAGTCAAAGATGTTTATGTCATGAACATGAACTCTACTCAGGAGACATGTTTCTTTGCTAAAGCTTCCAACATTACCAACTGGCTTTGGCATAAGAGGCTCTCACATCTTAATTTCAAAACAATAACTCCGCTGGCAAAAGAAAATCTTGTTATTGGTCTTCCTTCACTTGTCTATTCCAAGGACAAACCATGCTCAGCATGTGAAAAAGGGAAGCACCATAGGGCCAGTTTCAAAACAAAGCAAACTTTCTCAATCAAAGAAAATCTTCATTTGCTTCACATGGACTTATTTGGCCCAGTATCACCTAGCGCCATTTGTCATGAAAAATATACACTTGTCATTGTTGATGAGTACTCTAGGTACACCTGGGTATATTTTCTGACAAAGAAAAGCCATGCACCAGATGTCATTATGTCTTTCATCAAAAGAGTTGAAAATCAAAATGACACTCATGTCAAACAACTCAGAACTGACAATGGCACTGAATTCAGAAATCAAGCACTGATCATATTCTGCGATGACAAAGAAATTTCCCAAAATTTCTCATCTCCTTACACACCTGAACAAAATGGTGTGGCTGAAAGAAGGAATAGAACTTTGATTGAAGCAGCAAGGACAATGTTTATTGGATCTGCTATCTCTAAGCATTTTTGGACTAATGTTGTAGCCACTGCTTGCTACACTCAAAATAGATCCATCATTGTGAAGAGACACATGAAGACTCTCTACAAAGTCTTCAGGGGGAGAATTCCAAACATCTCATTCTTACATGTGTTTGGGTGTCTAGTATTCATTCACAATCACAAGGATCACCTTGGAAAGTTTGATGAAAAATCTGATGATGGTTACTTCCTTGGATACTCTCTAGTATCTAAAGCATACAAAGTCTTCAATAGAAGAAGACAATGCATTGAAGAAATCTATCCCATCACATTCAATGAAAGTTATGAAGCTCTCAACGTTACAAATCCATCAGATGATGAACTTCATATTCATGAATCTCACAATTATCTATCTGATGAATTTCAACATTATGAGTCTTCTCAAAGATATCAAACAAGCAACTCAGTCCCTCATATTGATCCATTTGAAGATTTGACAAGTCCTACAAAAGGAAATCCTTCAGTATCACATACTGATGGCTGTCAATCAAATAATGATCAATCTCAAAATGATCCAAATGATCAGCAAAGCAACATAAATGACCAAAATGGTCAGTTTTTAAACAATCAGCATGCTGACACACATGATCAAAATGATCAATCATATGAAGTTATTGATGAACAATCTGAGCCCCTTGCTCAAAGCTCTCCTACCATCTCTAGGGAATTAGGTATTGGTTGTGTTGCTTCTAACCAAGAAGGGAGCCCTCCATTGATCGAGCCTTTGTCCATTTAATATCCTTCAGTAGACACTAGAGATAGTCCAAGTCCAAGTCCATGTCATGGACTTCCAAGTTCTATCTCTAATCATGATACCAGTGCCTATTCTCCAGCTCCACAAAAATCTTGGACTAAAAATAGTCACATACAGCTGGTGAACATAATAGGCAATCTTGGTGAAGGTAGAGTTACTAGATCTATGGCAAAAAAACTGAGTGCTGCTTCATCTAGAGAATGCCTCTATGCAAACTTTCTCTTAGAAATTGAACCTACAAAGGTTTCTGAAGTACTCACACACCCTGGATGGGTGGATGCCATGTAAGAGGAATTAACTCAATTTAAAAGAAACAAAGTCTGGAAATTGGTTCCTCTTCCATATGGTAAATCAACCACTGGCACCAAATGGGTTTACAAGCTCAAAAGAGATGAAACCAATGTGGTGACCAAAAACAAAGCTAGGCTGGTGGCCCAAGGATTCAATCAAGAGCATGGTGTTGATTTTGATCAATCCTTTGCTCTAGTTGCACGTATGGAAGCCATACGAATCTTCCTTGCTTATGCCACCTACATTAACTTCATCATCTACCAAATGGTTGTCAAAAGTGCATTCCTAAATGGTGACCTAAAAGAAGAAGTTTATGTTACACAACCTCCTGGCTTTGAGAGTAGTAAATACCCAAATCATGTCTACAAGCTTTACAAAGCTTTGTATGGACTGAAGCAAGCTCCAAGAGCATGGTATGAAACTCTCTCAACATTTCTCATTGAACATAAATTTGTCAGAGGAAAAATAGATAGCACCTTGTTTATCTATAAATCTAAAACTGGCCCCATTCTAGTACAAATTTATGTGGATGACATCATCTTTGGTTCAACAAGCTTGAAACTTTGCAAACAATTTGCCAAGCCTATGACCAGCAAGTTTGAGATGAGTATGATGGGAGAACTCACATACTTCCTTGGTCTTCAGATTAAACAATCTGACGAAGGCATCTCCATCAATCAAGAAAAATATGTCAAGGATTTGTTGAAGAAGTATGATATCAATTGTGCTTCAGTGAAAACTCCAATGGTATCTCCTAACAACTTAGGACATGATCTCAATGGATAATCTGTCAATGAGACTCAGTATAGAGGTATGATTGGGTCACTCATGTACTTAACTGCAAGCAAGCCTGACATTCAATTCTCTACATGCCTTTGTGTAAGATACCAAACAGATCCAAAGGAATCACACCTTACTGCTGTAAAGAGAATCTTCAGATACCTAAAAGGTAAACCAAGTCTAGGCCTTTGGTACCCCAAATCCTCAGGTTTTGATCTAAAGGGGTATTCAAATTCTGACTATGTTGGATGCAATTTCGACAGAAAAAGCACATCTGGTGCCTGCCAATTGCTAGGTGGCAAACTTGTGTGTTGGAGTGCTAAAAAGCAACAAACAGTTTCCATGTCTTCAGCAGAAGCTGAATATGTGGCAGCTGCTGGATGTTGTGCCAATGTTCTTTGGATGAAAAGCCAACTGGCTGATTATGACATAGAATATGAAAAGGTACCAATCTTTTATGATAACACTAGTGCTATTGCAATATCCAACAATCCAGTACTTCACTCAAGAACAAAACATATTGATATCCGATATCACTTTATCAGAGATCACATTGTGAAAGGGGACATTGAATTACATTTCATCCCCACTCAGTATCAATTGGCTGATATCTTCACCAAACCACTAGATGAACCAACTTTCAAAAGACTGATAATGGAGCTTGGTATGCTGAACATTGATGATACAAAATCTGAACCTTCAGCATTCACTGAAGAAGCTTGAAGGTTCAACATTTCATAATAGATTTTGATTAATGTCAAGTAGCAGTGTCTGAGTAAAGGAGTGTGCAATGTCATGTGTCCATTTCACTTTATGTGATTGTGTATATGATGTTTTGTCACCTTATTTGATTCACTAAAGCTGAACAAATAATCACCAGTCATCAAGTTTTTCCTTCAGCAAATACTGAACAAATGTTTAATACAACTGAGTAGCTAGGCCTGTGTAGAGGAGCGTGCAATGTCATATGTCTTGTTCACTTATGTGAAAATGTATATGGGGTTTTGTCGCCTCATCTGACGCACTGAAGCTCACAAGTATCACCATCAGTTTTAGCATATTTGAGCAACATCATTCAAAACAAATCATATCATGTGATTCAAAGGAGTTAATGGCATTAAATTTCTTGAGAATAAATACAAAAATATTCCTTCAAAAGGTGTCAATTGTTTATCTAGGAAATATCAAGCGTCCATATCATAGTCAACAACTTTCTGACACAATGAGGCATTTCACTGTTCATAGCAACAGAAAAATCATATCACTTTTTAGAACATTAATGAGAGAGTTTGTGCTATTTGTTCAAAATAAACCCTAAAAGTTTTATTGTATTTTCAAATATTTTACAAACTTTGATAAATCAGTCTAAAGTGTTTACATATATATCTTTTGAAGATTGAAGATTCATATCATTTGCAAAAGCTTTCAAAAAACACACACAAACTCTCTTGCTCTTTAAAAAAAACACACCTCAATGGCCACCGAATCATCTTCACAATCATAAGAAGTTAAGATCACCCTCAATCCTTCCATCCATGTTAACTACCCTATTGAGGACATCTTTTTTAAACCCAACAACCTCACCTTGATCAAACCAGAAACCCTAAAATCTGATCCTGGAAACCAAGTACTAGATTTTCTATCTAAATGTGTGATCCATGATGCCTTGTTCAAAGATCCAGTGGTGATGTTTGAAAATGTGTTAAAAGAATTTTGGTTCATGGCACAAGGGTCAAAGAATAAAAATCTATTGAGTTTGATTCTACAACTTTTGGGTTTCATGGGAAAATAAGTTTAAAGTTGTTTAGAAGGGTTTTAGGGTTAAACTATTTGGATGACCCTAGTGAGTATGAGGCTGTACCCAATGATTTCTCTGTTGTTAAAGCTTTTTTTAAAAAAATTGGGTACACTAAAGAGATTTGTGATAAGGGTGGGCTGAAGAGAAGTTGTTTACCACCTAAGTGAAAACTTTTGATGTCAATCTTAATTGAGTGTCTGGGTGGGAAAACTGGAGGACTTGATCAAATCAACCAAAAGGATGCCTTAATTTTATATTGTCTAGCAAAGGGTATAAAAGCTGATTTTGGGAGGTTAATCTTTGAGGATCTTCATGGAATAATGGAGAAGAGAACTAGGGAAAAGAATGTGGTCTACACCAGGTTTTTGTCCCTCATTTTTGTTGAACACCTTGGTGATGAGTATTCAAACAACCAAGGAGTTAAATTAGTTTTTCAATCCTTTGATACCAATCGTTGGAACATTCCATTCAGCACAACTGACCCTCCTTTCACACAGTCCATGTTGGACATTTGCTCAGCAAATGCTCCAGTAGTGTACAAAGCTCCACAAGACACTTCTCCAACTAGAAAAGGGGATCTGACAGGCACAAAGTCTGGAGCTTCTTCTGGACCGCGTCAAAAGAGCACATTAGTGAATGCTCTTAAGTGTAGACGTGAGTCCAAGAAAAGGAGGCACCCCACAGAATCTTCATCAAAGAAGAGTACTGAAGATCCCAAAGGCCAAGCTTCGAAGAAACAAAAGTCCACGGCCAAGGAACAGAACCCTAGCCAGTCGCCACCTTCAGTCTCTGCTGAAGGTGGCATGCATCAAGAGGCCCTGAAGGCAACCCCTCTCTCAACCTCTTTAGGAGAGAAGGGTGAAGATAGAGCGCACCCTCAGCTCAATAGTGTGGAGTCAGCATTGGTAAGTAATTTAAATCTGAATATATTTCAAATTTCATTACCAACTTCTATCATTTGTCACTCTGAGTTTGCATCAGGGCATGAGGCGTCAGCAAATACAACAGCTGACACTGACCCTGACCCTGTCCCTTTTTGTTTCTAATGATGTAGTCCCCTCATAACAGGGTCCTACTAAAGAAACCAAAAACATTATCATTGATCTTAACTTATTAGGGACTCTTTCTCAGGATCCATCAGGTAAAACCAATCCTAATTGTGAAGGACTTGAAACTGACCAGCACACTAAAGGTGGCAATCAGTAGACTATCAAGCAAGTGCCTCTCTCCACTGGCGCCAAGGGGGGACACTTGCCTACATTTGTATTTAGCATGTCTGTTGATGACTTGGAGAAAGAGTTGGGTTTGAGTGAAAGAACTCCAGTAAATTTGGATGATAGTGAACCTGAAGATGATCTTGCTGATCAAACTCCTAAGCCTCCATCCCCTAGAACCACTCAGGTAAATGAGCTGACAAATCAAGTGTTGGTTCTTCAGTCACAGGTGGCTAAACTCAAGGATGAAAAGGCTATTGTTGATGTTGAACTAGTTACTCTTAAAGCAAGGCCAGTTCCTCCCACTACTGAGCATATTAAAGATGTCATTCTCACAGCTCTGAAGCCCTTAGTGAAGGATGTGGCCACCACCACTTCTGTCAAGCAAGAAATCACAACACTCATGGACTCCATCAATCTTGCATCCTTTGAGATCCCTGTTGAATTCAAGCCAATTCCCACTCAGCTGAATGAGTTATATGATTCGGTATCAGAGATCAAAGACAGGGTGGGTCTGCTGGAACAACAAAAATTGAACCTATCAGATGAATTTCAACATAAACTGAACGCCCTTGCAAATGTTCCAGCAATGCTGGCCAAGGTATCATCCACCTTAGACTCTTTATGTGCATATCTGCGTGTTGGGGATTCATCAGAAGTTGCAGGACAATCTTCTACTGAGGGGGAGAAAGTCACTATTTAGCAGCTCTTTAAAAAAACATGTGCAAAAGAAGGCCAAAAAACAACCTTTTGTGTATGTATCATAAAATTTGGTTTTTAGTTCGTTTTCTCTCAGTCTTATCGAATTGATTTAACGTTTTTAAGCTTGACTAAATTGTTTTTGGTTGTAAAAGCTTGATTGGTTTTTACGCTACTTGCACACAAAGCATGTAAAAAGATAAAAATACTCTATAATACTATGTATACGTACTACACTAAATCAAATAGCACGAACAACAATTAAAAATAACAAAGTAAAAGTATAAAATGCCAAGTAAAATGTAAACAAGATTTACCAAAATTTTAAATGAAAATAAAAGTACAAATGCAAAATCATTAAAGGGATAAGAATGCAAATGCAAAATTAAACTATTTTTTATATCTTTTATATATCTTTTATCTGTTTATTTAAAATCTATACTTTTTTTTTATTAAAACTAGAATCTAATTTTTAGTTTAAAACTAAAATGAAATTAAATGAAATATGAAAGTGAAATGAAAATAATGCAATCAGCACTATTCTGTTAAAAAAACAACGACGCCTAATATTAGTTAAAAGTAGACGTAGGCTCAAAAGTAATACAGGCCCAAAATGTAAAAAGAAATACGCAGCCCAATTCCAACTACTGATTTATTTCTATCAAAGTTTTCGATTAAACAAACTGGGCACTTTAACAGTCTAAATGCTCATGACTCCCTAATCCTAATGCTCTCAAACTAAAACTGCTCAAAAACCAAACTATCTATATCAGAATGATCAGAACTTCTACCAAGCTATATATCGATGAATCTTTGGACTAGACCATGTATTAAACGACAGTATAACAAGGCTTCACAAAGTATTATACTATAGCGAATTCTATAAGTTGATTAAGCTACACGAAATAGCGGATTACAGTCAAAGTTAACTAACCATTACACTACAGATTGCTAAAACAAGATTTAAACTACAATTATACTCGAAAATAACTAAGTGCTTGACCTGCTCATCCAGGCCTAGTCCGTTGAGTTGAAGCACGGCGCTGAGCCGACTTGCTACTATATCTGAACTAAACTTTCAGATGAAAACTATTACTCCAGTTCAGGTTGTTCAGGCTTTTCACTGATAAGCCGTAATCAGCTTATTAACAAACAACAATCAACCGTATTGATGAACTTGTAGATTTGAGCTGCTGAACTGACTCACAGACTGCGTAAATTGTGTGAAAAGAAACGCGAACTTCTGAACTTAAACTTGCTAAAGCTAAAATGCTAAGCTATGAATTTTTACTCGCAAATACTAGTCCTCAAAGTGATCAAAGATACGAGGCAAAAAGATTCTGTTAAATTGTAAAAAGTTTATAATCCTAATACTCAAAATTTTAGTTGCAAAATCAGAAATTCTTAAAGCTTCCTGAAATTCTACTTATATCATTTGAACTGGAATCTTGAACTAGCTATTTGAAAACTCTTATAAGCTACTAACTCATTAATAAAGGTAAACATAATGTAATCATGATAAACTTTCGTTAATGAACCACAAGAAAACAATTACAACTGATTATAACAACTATTAATTCATTCAAGAAACTCCAATGAACAGTAATATCTCAAGAACAAAGAACAACTTTAACAGAATAACAACTATTAATTTTGTAACGAGACCTAACCAAATCGAAACTCTCCACTGATTAAACCTTGTGAACAGTTACAATCACGTGAGCAGTGGACTTTAACAAATCTTGTGAATTTGAACTTTAAAACAGTAGAAAAGAGGATAAATAAAGAGATTAAGAAAACTAAAACTTCAATCTTCCGTTAATGGTTGCAAGAGAATTCGGTTACAACTAAAAACTGAAAGTTTTTAACAGGAAAGTAAACAGGATTAACTAACTAACTACTCCTAACTAACTATGTGTAAATCTACACCTATGCTGACCACTGAAAATGAAGGTCTTGATCGTGTATTTATAGCCGTTTGAAGAAGAGGAGTGACGTGTCTTGACCAGTCCCTTGATGCCACGTGTTTAATACGAGGTTTAGCTCGTTCTTCATCTTTGACCCGATTTGGGGGTTTCTTCGTCGTTCCCTTTTGATCTAATTAACTGGTATCATCTTGAAGAGAAGATGATAAGGAGTCTTTTTCTAGTTAGAAGCTTGGCCTGAAACCTTGTGTAGCTCTAGTTATTTGATCTTGTAGGTTTATGGAGAAAATGAGATGAGAGGACGACTGGACTCTTTGTCTCTCTTGATATTCGTTTGAAGAAGAGTAGTGTGTGAGTTTGATTGTATGAATTGGTCAATTGACCAAGTTTAATAAACTTTCCCCATTGTTTGCCTTTTAGTCCCTTACTTTTAATTCTTTTAAACAATTTCCTTTTTCATCCTTTGATTTATGAGAAATTGCAACTTAAGCCCTCAATTTTGGTAAATTTGGCAAGTAAAGTCCTTGAAAGATTCTTTTGTCCTTTTCTTCGTCTTTTTGTCAAATAAATCCTTGAAAACGCGTGTTTGTTCCAAAATACATCTTGTTTACCTAAAAACACATGAAACACAAATACCCACGTAATTCTGATATTTTTCAGTTAAATATAATGTATTTGACTGTGTTTTGAGTGGTTTTTGGATCATTATTGATGAGTGTTTTCATACTTATCAACTCCCATCCACTTGACCATTGTCATGCCCTCATGCAATGCAGCATTTCAAAGCTCTAGAGTGCACTTTTCTCATAATTAATCCACCTTAGCCATTTTATGATTTAATATACTAAACTATACTACATGATAAATGATATTGAATATTTACAATGCAATGCAAGGAAAAACAATTCTATTTATATGTTTTTTATTTTTCATAAATGGTTTTGATGGAAAAACTCATAAATGAATCAATGACTTAAATTAGGGCTTTGGTACCATGGACACTTATCACCCTCAAGTTTCACTTTCCCCATACCAAGCTTAAAAATGGGATCATTGTATTTACAAGTAAAAAGTGCATCAACTTATTCATGACAATTAAATGTGGAACCGGTTATTGTTTGAGCAAATTGCTTTTGGGCAAATTTGTCATTATTTGAAGCGTGAAATATAAGAAATGTAAAATCCAAAAATAAGGAAGCACGGTTTTAACCCTAAGTAATCCTCTCATCCATTACTTGAAAAACCGCTCACAATTAATATAAGTCCGTTTCAAGAGTAATAAGTCATTCGCCTTATGTGTAAAATCCTCATGTCATGCATTACTAAGTAGCTACACACTCGCTAAGGAAAGAAAAATAAAACTCACGCAATAATTTACATCCGCCGCCTTTTTGAGACTTTGGATCTTCAATCCCGCAACCCGTCAAGGTAATATTGGATTGGAGAAACTATTAAATCCCCGCAACCCGTCAAGGTAATATTGGAATCTAATAGTTACTATAATTAACACTTCACTGCCCCTCTTGGGAGTCTTGTATAATTATTTTTTTTCTTTTCTTTTTCTTTTTCTCTAGCCACTCATTTTTTTTCATAAGCCGCTCTTATTTTTCTTTATTCCTCACAAAGAAAGTTGAAAAGAATAAAAGGAAAAACACCCGCTAAGTATTAAGCATGACATAAGTCTAGTACACATAAAACGTTCTAACTTAGAATCTTAAGACGTACTTATACCAACCATGAATGATTAGTAAAAAATGCATAAAAGACTACAAACCGATTAAAACCGTTCTTGATTATTTATTAACATATATACATGCGAAGAAATTAGAGGCAAAGAAGAAGAAGGGTATAGCCACAAGTAATTATCATGAAGTTTATCTAGCCCTTTTATACTTGCTTCAACTCTATCATCTCCCATTCTCCACAAATTTAAAGTCTCAAATAATGAGAGTCGTGGATGCTTAGCCTAATAGACCAATAAAGGACTACATGGTTAAAGATACTAGCTAGAGAATGCTTGGATAAGCAAACTCGGATTGAGTCAAAGTAACCATGGCGGGCCTAATATGTCAAAGAAGTCTAAACTTGTTAAACCATATCCCTTGTTATATTTTTTCTTTTCTTTTTATATATTTTTTATGAAAAATAAAAGAAGAAATATATACAATGCAAATGTGTTATGGAAATAAAAAATGTTTGATGCAAAAATTATGAATGCATATTTTTGGTGGCCACAGTAGATCAAAAGATTGAAATATGTTTGAAAAATTAATTTTCCAAGTTATCATGAAGTCAAAGGCAATGGTCTAGGTAAGGTCACTTCGATAGAAGTCTCCCCTACACTTAAGATAAACATTGTCCTCAATGTTTAAGAGTATTGGAGTAAACTCCCCTACACTTCGGACATTGATTACTTTGCTTAACCCAAGTTAAGAAAGAGACAACTAAAGGGTATTCATTTTAAGCACAAGTTTTGAATATCACAATAGCAAAAACTAATCAAAGTGAACCGGATACACGGGCCTCCTACATAAGCTCCAAGCATGAAATGTGAGAGAGCAACCCTTGAAACAAACACGAAAAGAAAAAGAAAGGCTCCCATCCACTTCAACTATACTATAACACTCTTTAATTAAACCTAACCTATTTAGATCTACTCTACGTTTTCTAACCTAGTTATTCAATGCTTGAGTTTTTTTAACCCTAAGTCTCTAGCTCGACTCGGCCTCGAATTAAGTTGTCCTTGGGGAAACCATCATGGTGAATAAAGGATATCCACTTTTAAGCTCATCTCACATGATACACTCAAACTTAGCACGTTGCCATTTACTATAAGATTTACAAAATCCGCCTCGATAAATGGAACGGACCAACGTGTCTCAAGTTTGTCCAACATACAAAATTTCTCATATAGTAAGTACCCCAGGATCAAATACATAGTTTCCATATCTACACTCGAACAACTACAAAGTAGGTAGCATCACCAAAGTAAGCTCATATGATAAGTCCATATTAATAGAAACCATACTCTTAAGTGGAGTAGATGAAAACCAGTTTTTCCCAAATATATGTATCCCAGGATCAAAAACCTTTCCCTTCATGGGAAAATAAGAAGATGAACTCGTATCAACCATATAAGATTCCCCCTTAGTGATCAAAGCATCATGAGACAATGAAGGTGTAGGTATCAAAATATTCATAACTATTATATCCATGTTAGGCTCTTCATCATCATCAAAAGGTGGGTAATCTTCCTTAAAAGGCATAGTGAAAGGAGGATCAATAGAAATAGTATCTTGTGAAGGAGGTGTAATCTCTATGTTCCCAAAAAGCATGTTGTCAATAAGACGAATCTCCTCTTCTCAATTAGAATCACTATCATCAACCTCAATATCAATATTAGCAAGAGAAGCCTCTATGATGGCATCAATATCCATATGAGAATCCATATCAAAGGTTTTGGGTTCTAAAGGTGCCTTAGGTGAAAAAGTATCAATCTCTAAGAGTGTAGGATCTTCATCAATAACCAACTTCAAGGGTGGGAGGGTGGGAACATAAGGCTCAAAAAGAGGTATATCAATGAGATAATCGCTCTTATGGATGATATGATCATGAAAATCAATAGGTGTATCCTCAAAAACCGGTGAAAAGTGATCAATCAAGGATTCTTCTTCTGTAGACTCATTATTAGGTTCTTCATACTCCTCAAAAAGTGGGTTATCAAAACATGTCTCAAAAAGAGGATTTGAATGTATCACAAAATCACTTAGAGGAATAGATGAAGGAGTCATAGAAGAAATGGAGTCATCATCATCAGAAGTAAAGGACTCATCACTATCATAAGGATCATCAAAGGTTTCATCACAAGAATCATAAGGTGGTAGAGGAGAAGGATCCGCATTTCCTATAGGAGCAAACTCTTCATCCAAATTAGGAATGTTATCTTGACAAGACAATTCATCGGATGATATAGCATAAGACGCGTCACTAGAATCACACTCATCATCCTCTATTTGTGGCAAGTCTTTCACAAACTCTTCCTCAATCTCATTATCCCTTTCTTTAAACAATTCATCAAGATCAAAGTCACCAAAATCACTAGTAGTAGCATGAAGGTTAACATGTGATGAAATCTCAATGTGATCATGAGGAGAAGAAGTATCAATACAAAGCTCATCACATGGCTCATTGGAAACACTCTCAAGCTCTCTTTGGATTGGGATAAGGTTCTCAACACTAGAAGAGGTTAATTCATCCAAATCGGTGTTTATATTAGTGCTAAGAGGCTCGTCCCCCATGGTTAAAGAGTTGGTGAGTTCCACGTGAGGTAAAGGTGATAAAGGTGTGTCATCATTAAGTGTCATATAAATCGGAGGTTCATCATCATCATATAAGCATTGTTTAAGCAAACGAGCACGATTAGCAAAAAAATGTTCTTCTTCTTCCTTTTTATCAATCTTAAAGAGTAAATCATCTAAATTTTCCTTGAGGAAACAAGAGGAATTGTTCACCGATTCTCTATACTTATCACCAATTTGCTTATTATAAAACCACTTGTTCCTTACATCATCCTCAAGAGACTTAATTTCCTCCCTTAACCACCGAGACTCTTCTTTCATTTCCTCGAGGCTCATCTCTTTCATACGTGTAAAAACCGTTAAAATATATTCATGGCGTCTTCCTTGTTGCTCGAGTTTAAAAGAAAGCTCATTGAGATCACTAAGTCTACAATCAAAACCATAATGGGGTTCTTTTCCACAAAACTCGCACATGTAAGTCGAAGAATATGGTAGAGGTGGATTTCCATAATTAGGTGAATTATAGGTTTGAAAAGAGTCTTGATTATGAAAGTTCTCATGAGTGTAACCTTGAAAATTCCCTTCATTTTAAAAACCCTCATAATGTGAAAATCCTTGATTTTGAAAAGTATCTTGATTATAGCATGGAAAATTTTCATCATTTTGAAAGCCTCCATAATTGGAAAATCCTTGATTTTGGAAGGTTTCTTGATTATAGCCTTGAAAAGTATCATTATTTGAAAACCCCTTCATTAGTTGAAAATCCTTGGTTTTGGTATGGCTCATCAAAGGGTTGATCATGAAATGATGGTGGATTTTGTGATGAAAAACCGGAATATCCCATATAGTCATTACAAGTATAGTCCATTCGAATGTTAGGTCGAAAAGTAGGGTTCTCGGTTCCATTATAAGCATATCCCTCCCCATAATAGCCATTGTTTTGATAACATAAATAAGTATCGTGTGGTCCACCACAATTCGAACAAGACGAATAATTAGCGTTGGCGGATCGTTGTAGCAAAATCTCCAACATGGAACGAGTATCCATGTTTAACAAGGTGACCGAATGTATATACAAGCGAGTGACGTTTAAAACACTTCCTTGGGGAAGGAAGTAATACACCAAAGGTGGTATGGTTACACGCGTGCGAGTACACGCGTAAGTAAACTCGAGGAGTGAGAGATGAGCTCTCGGACGACTTTTGAAGGAGAAGAGATTATCTCCCTCGAGGTGCAATAATTAATATCCACAAGAAAATATAACATATGTAATAATAATTCGGTGGCACACCACTCACCACTATCACTCTTGAAAGACCCACAAGGAAGCGGAGAAACGAGGCGGCGCGTAGCACTTAAGAGCCTACTTCTTTAGAATGTGAAATACACTAGCCTTATACCCCCCACACATTGGCCTCTTTCTCAAGATCAAGAAGATTATGGTATTTATCTGTTGTGCCTTAATTAAGTTTGATCGATACACGTGTCAAGGACCGGAACGCTCCCGAACACGGTGTATTGCCTCGGCAATACTTATGGAAGTAGATGGATTAAGTGTTCGTATACGTATACTTATTTACATATAATAATATATCAAAAATATTTTTGTATTTATTTGTTTTTTAAGAAAAATACTATATGTACGTAAAAACGATGAAAACCGATATAATATATATTTTTGGGTGTAATCTTTTAGGAAAAAGATTACTTTTTAGATTTTTTATTTTTTTGGTTCAATTCTTTAGGAAAAGAAATGATTTTGTGATTTTTTATTTTTTATATTTTTATCTTTTTGATTTTTTTAATGTTTTTTATTTATAATACGTAAAAATAACGTTCACAAAGTGAACGGATCCCAAAATCCAATCGTCTCACTCGAAACCGTTAATCTTCACGAAAAGAACCGGCAGCGGCGCCATTTAAAATTTCGTTTTTAGTTCGTTTTCTCTCGGCCTTATCGAATTGATTTAACGTTTTTAAGCTTGACTAAAAAAATTTTGGTTGTAAAAGCTTGATTGGTTTTTACGCTACTTGCACACAAAGCATGTAAAAAGATAAAAATACTCTATAATACTATGTATACGTACTACACTAAATCAAATAGCACGAACAACAATTAAAAATCACAAAGTAAAAGTATAAAATGCCAAGTAAAATGTCAACAAGATTTACCAAAAATTTAAATGAAAATAAAAGTACAAATGCAAAATCATTAAAAGGCTAAGAATGCAAATGCAAAATTAAACTACTTTTTATATCTTTTATATATCTTTTATCTATTTATTTAAAATCTATACTTTTTTTTATTAAAACTAGAAATCTAATTTTTAGTTTAAAACTAAAATGAAATTAAATGAAATATGAAAGTGAAATGAAAATAATGCAATCAGCACTATTCTGTTAAAAAAACAACGAAGCCTAATATTAGTTAAAAGTAGACGTAGGCTCAAGAGTAACTGTAAAACCCGCATGCTTTTACCATGAATAGTACCCTTAAGATCGTACGTACTAGATTAAAACTTTCCTTTTATAGTACGATTACATTTACGTGTTAGGATTTCACGTATTACGTACGTGTTAGAACACGATAAGTATTTATTACGCACGAAAACGCAATAATTATTTAAACAATAATTAATCACGAACATGCTATCATGAAATCATGAACGTAATTAAATCACGGGCTAATATTAATTACGTATATATATTTATTACGAACAAGAATAAATATATTAAGTCACGATCGATAACTAATTAAAACACGTAAAACACGAACACGAGAACACACGAGAACACACCAATATTTTAGACACGGAAAAACATTCGGGTTACCCCTTGTGGGCCCCATTACCACGAAATTAGGGAGGGAGGATGGGCTTAGCCCATCAATTTTTACTAAAAGAGGGGAAAAGGGATTTTTCACTACTCATTTAGTTTTACAGAAGATTTTTAGCAAAAATCTAAAAACCCTCTTCCTTGTTCTTTTTCTGCCGCCACCCTAAAACACCACAAGGAGGTGGTTTGTGATCTTGGATCTTGGAAAATTAGTTGGTGATCGTGTTTGTTCTTCATCCTTTTGATCCACGAATTCGGTAAATCCATTTTAAACTTTTTCTTTTGATTTGATCTTTTAATAAATCAAGAACATGTTATGTTTTTACAAAAACCTAATAAATAAACATGGATCTAACATGATTTAGGGTTTAATAAAATCAAAAGTATGTTTTTAAGGGGTGTTTGTTTTGGCCGCAGGCTACACCGAACCCAAAAGGGTTTCGGTTTGGCCAACCGACCACCACCAAGACCATTATGGTCTCGGTTGGTGTGTGTGGGTCCCACGGCAGCCTCAAGACACGGGGTACCCTGATTTGGTTCGGGGTACGGTGTCGATTTCATGTCCGGTTCATGCTTTTTAGTCTAGATCCGGTTCATGGTGTATGTTTAGTTTTTTTATGATTATGATTTTATGTTAAAAAAATTAAATTAATAACATGACATGATTAATTTAATAACATGACTTAGGTTATTTTAATTATTAATAATCATGAAATTATTAACCTAAGTATTTTCATATTTTAGACTTATAAATTAATTAATTATTTAAAAACCATGGTTATAATTAATTAATTAACATGACTTAGGTTATATTATTAATAAATAATAATACATGTTTTAACCTAAGTATTTAACTTTATTTAATTAAAAACATGATATACTTTAATTAAATATTTTAACCTATAGTTTAATTTAATTACATGAAATAATTATTAAACTATACATTATATTATATGATTTAGAAAATAATCATGAAAACACTTAGGCTTATATACTTAGCTTATTTAACCAGCTTATTTCTAATTATGGAAACTTTCTATTTTTAGAAACTTAATTAAATAAGGCAGCTAATCTATTTATGGAAACCTTCTATTTTTAGAAACTTATTTATTTCAGGCAGCTAATCTATTTATGGAAACTTATTTAATTAAGGCAGGTGATCTATTTATGGAAACTTTCTATTTTTAGAAACTTATCTATTTTAAGCAGTAATTCTATTTTTGGAAACTTTCTATTTTTGGAAACTTTCTATTTTTGGAAACTTTCTATTTTTGGTAACTTTCTATTTTAGGAAACCTGCTATTTTTGGAAAGTTACTTATTATTACACAGTAAGTATAATAATACATGAAATACCAGAAATACTTAATTAGATTAAACAGAATATAAGATAAACACAGTTTAAGGCTTTAAAACAGTAAAACATGGTAAGAACACATAAAATAAGCTAAGACATGACATAAAACCAGCTACGTATTTAGTAAGCAGATACTTATTTATGTATGTATTTATGTAGCACTAGTGATATGGAAGTAGGATTCCTCTCAGTTCATCTTCTTCGTTCACTGGACATAAGGTACGGATTCCCGTCCTTTCAGTATGGACATTCTTTCCTTATTAGGATTCCCCGTATGCAGCCAACTGTTTTCCCGTAGTATAAGTTACGTGTTTGATTGCTTATGTTTAATTAAGATTACCTATAGCCATATACACGCATGACCAGTTTCACCTAGTTATGGAGGTACCATAACCATAACATTAGAGGCACTGATGTTATGACTTCATCACGGCGGAGTGATTGCTCGTGGCGTCCCTTCAGCTTTTGGCCATTTATTTATATTTATCATGTGGGGCGTATGGGTGCATCCTAGTTACATGTTTTTATTCAGGATTTCATGGTGAATGCGGTGTGTTCCTTGCATCCTTCACAAGGAGCTGATCCCTCCTACCCAAAGCCAATATATTAAATTAGAGGTAGCCCCTCTAATTTGCATGATGAGGTCACCCCTCCAAGTATTCATGCACGGTGGATTTTCATGACCTATATTGGCTAATGGTAAAATATGCTAAACAGTTTTCATAAGATAAACATAAGGCTTTTCAAACTAAAAAACCAGTTTTATGAACATGTTCTAGGTTTTCCAGGACTTATGCATTTCCGCTGCTATTAAGTCTTTATTATGCTTAGTCATTTATACTATGTCTATATCCGTGCACTGAGCGTTTTGCTCAGCCGTTACTTTCCTTTTCATGTCCCAAAACGGCAAGTACCCTAGGAAAGACTCGAGCATTTGGAGGACGTGCATCGGATGGAAGCTGCTAGAGATTTCTTTTCCTTTTGCCTTCATATATTTATGCTTGTGTAGTCTTTCATTCATTTCTTTTGCTTTATTATGTTTTGGGCTTATGTTTGGGAACCATGTTTGATTCCGGTTATCCCTATGTTCATGTAATGTTTTATACATTTATCCTTGTATGCTTTGATGACACGCCATTATTACGCGTGACACTTCCATTATCAAAATGGGGTGTTACAATTATGGTATCAGAGCTAAGGCTTCGACCTGTAGGCTCTAAAACTCGACCTGTGACTAGTAGGTAGTCACCAGGAGCTTCCTAAGCCAACGTTTGTTATTCTACGTATTGATGTTTTCAGCGCATTGTTGTTTTAACCATGATGTTTTCAGCACCTTGAGGTTTTAACCTTGATATTTTCATCGATATTGTTTTACTAATATGGATGGACAACCGTCATTCATATTTAGTTATGTGTCATTGTTTCATGCATAATGTTCCTCGTGAACTGTGGCTATGTGGACTGAACCCCAGTAGTTCATAATTAGTCACATAAATTATTTTTTCTGATAAGTTTTGATAGATGAGTTTCATTTATTTATGTTTCATGTATCATTGTTGCAGGGATTATGACTATGTAATGGTTGGTACAGGACTGGCCCTATTTAGTCACATGTGCTTTTATCGAAACTTTTAACTTTGGGACCGACCCATAGGCGTCCCCTCGTCATGTCTTTTGTTTTGGAACCGACCCATAGGCGTTTCCTCGCACATATAAAGGTTTTATAAACTACATTACGCATTCATGCACTGTTTTTCATGCATAAAATTTTTCTCATGATTTAAATTGGCATAAATTTTTTTCATGTCCCCTCATAAGTTATTATGTTTTTATGTCAAGTATGTTTTCTTACTGTCATGGTTAACTTCAGTTTCATGCTGATTATGTTATACACTTCTTCGTGATAGATGGTTTCATGTTTCTTCATGATAATTCCGTCTTCATGTTGATTATGTCTTACGCCTCTTTTGTTATTTACGTTGTCCTGCAAGACATTGTTAGATTTCATTGACTCATGCTTTCATGATAGTCATGGTTGGTTTTCATTGATCATGCTGTCAGGCAAATCATCGTTGAATTTTATGTAACCACACTTTAACGTTTCCGTTATAACCAGAATGATGTCTATGCTAATACTGCTAGGTTATCATGATGGTTTTCCTAACCGTTTAACCGATTTACTTTCCTTAAATCATGACAAATGATCGACCCCCATACCGATCATTTCATGTACATTCCATGTTTACTCCATGTACCTTATCCCACGTGCGTACTTCCACTTGCTGATACTCTACAAATTGCTGATGCCGCTCATAACTTGGAGATGTTACTAAAGGTTGATGCTGCTGACGTTCGGAGACGCTACGAGATGCGGATGCTGTTCACAACTTGGAGATCCTACAAGACAAAGACAAAGGCGTCGGAGCAAAGCAATTGGACGAGAAGATGCTTCACCATCAGACGATTCCATCAATCATTGTCCCTAATTCTTAGTTACATGTCACACGTCATTCGGCTGTCATTTCAACCATATGAGTGCAAACCGGTACCATCCGGCCACTCAGCTGAATAGTTACATGAATCACGGTCATGAGAATGACCATCATGGAACTGACAGACAGGACGATAGTAACCACTACCATGACAGCAACTATCCTAGAAATCGCAACCGAAACTCTGGCCACGGACGTGATCAGAAATACAAGGATTAGTAGTCCAACCAATCCGCCAATTCTGGCATAATAACCTTATATTGTGGTTATATTTGTTTCACATCTCGAGACACATGTCAAGACATCAGTCAAGACACATGTCTCACGTATACTTTCTGAAGACACATGTCAAGACATCAGTCAAGACACATGTCTCACGTATACCTCCTGAAGACACATGTCAAGACACTAGTCAAGACATATGTCATGCTTATAGTTCCAAGAAACGAGTCAAGACACATGACTCACGTCCAACTATGGAACATTTCTAAGAAATTCAGGGTACCCTCCAAGGGTATATCCATTTTGTTGTGCCATGTATTAATCAGGCAACAAGAATTTCACTACCATTATCGGCGCATAAGTGAGAACTGTCACGTTGCAGATGTCACTTTCATTCTTGTAACCATAAATCATTGATTCATGACCATGAAGGACGCCTTTCGTATTCCCACGTATACGAAGGTTTTCCTTCAGCTTAGTGATGAGATCCAAGCTGCTAACGCATTTCCTCGGACAGACACGAGATGAATTTTATCCTAATTATGTACTATGAACAGCACACCATGCTACGATTCATAATTATGTACAGTAATGTTCAGGCTCCTGAATACATTCAGCTTGATTTTCCATCGGGGAAATCTGTACAAATTATCTATGCTTACAAGCATGTGCGTTGTTAGCCATGGTCGCTAAAATTTTCTAGCTGTCAGTAAGACACGACCACTTAAGTCCTTTTACGCATAACCAGTTGATTATTCCAAAATCTTCCCAGATATTCCAGAAGAACCTTCAAGAAGAAGAACGGTACCATGAGATTATGTGTCGACTACCGTCGGCTTAAACAAATCACCATTCATGACCGTTATTCTCCTCCACGTATTGGCGACATGTCCAATCAACCGTATGGTGTTAATCACTTTTCCAAGATCGAACTCATGATCATGCTGCCAACAGTGACGAATGAAACAGCAGGACATGTCCATGACTGCTATTCGTACACGACTCGGTCATGCTAGATTTATAATTTTGAATTAGTCTCATCAATGCTCCAACGGCATTATAAGAATGAGTTTCCATGAACTCATAGCAAATTCATCAGTGTTTTCATTAAGGATAACCCGATTTCCTTTAAGCCTAGAAGAAGAACAGGAAGACCATATCTGCACTACGTTGCAAATTCTATGACAAGAGAAATTTCACCCTGGAAATTTTTCCAATATCAATTCTGTTTGATTACAGTGACACGCTGGATCACATGGATTTGCATGGTTAATCTTACCATGACTCAGCTTATGCGTAAATGAGATAACCCTACATTACATTAGGTGTTATAGGAAATCCTACGCTAAGAGAAGTTTAGATTCATAGACTCAGAGTTTCGCAAACTCCTATGTATCAGGTTCGATGAAGCAAGATACAGTTACGTTCATATCTTCATACCTGTCATACAAACAGGCTAAGATAGGACACCAACAGACTGGGATGTTTTCATCATCTGAAATTGTAAATTGAAATGGGACAAGATCTCCACGGATTTTGGTTACCAGTTTAATGCAAACTCAGATGAAGCATGATGCTATCTGGGTTATTGCAAACAGTTTGATCAAGTCTGCAGAATCCTTACATCCGTAAGGATTTCAGAACAAACAAATTTATCGGACATGTTCCAGCCAAGGCTCATCCGATCACTTGGTAATCCCTCAGTTATCGGGTCAGACAAAAATTCGCAATTGTGCTCCTTGTTTACGTCCACGTCCTTGTTCTAAGTTCACGACTTGCTTTCGCGCTCGCGTTCATGACACTATTCACGTTCATGATCGTATCTGGGCTTACGATTTTATGTTCATTTCGTTCGGGGAAGTTTTGCAAGAACTTGAGAGACCAGACCCAAGTTTAGTATAACTCTCCATCATCAGATAGACGTTTCACGTCATATTCCACGTCTCACCTTGTAGCGTTTGGCGTTACCGCCATTATATTCTATGTTCACGATATGTTTCACATGTCATGTTTATTCCACGTTCCTCATATCATGATCAAGATATGTTACACGTATCATGGATCACGATATGTTTACTCATACTACACTCGCCATATCTCCACGTAGCACGTTCAAAAATTTTCACGTATCACGTTCAAAATTTTACACGTACTATGTTTCTTTATGCCTCACGCATCATTTCTAGTTAACAGTTAAGTCAGATTGTCTTTCATCGTAACGTTTCAGTTACCCTTGCACGTTAACTCTTATTTTTCCTCGATCGAATTTAGGGGATCTACCTTCCGTTGATAACCAAGAATTTCTTCGTATTCCAAGTCAAGGTCAGGAGGACCAAGATTTATCATTAGTGTCAAGATCTTCTGAAGGAACCGTTCCAAGAGGGAGGCCACTTGGAAACGGACAAGTTCATCCGGACTTCCTATCCGTTTTTCTCTTATCAATTAGATATGTCCTTTCAGTCACGTCACGTTTCATGTCCTTTCAAGACATGTCACGTTCCGCGTTCCTTCTGCCAGGTCACCTGCACGTTCATTTACCTTACATACCCTCTCAGTTTGATTCGGATATGTTTCTCTTTCAGTTACGTTATCTATAATTCGGGGACGAATTATTCTTTTTAGGGGGGAAGATTTGTAAAACCCGCATGCTTTTACCATGAATAGTACCCTTAAGATCGTACGTACTAGATTAAAACTTTTCTTTTATAGTACGATTACGTTTACGTGTTAGGATTTTACGTATTACGTACGTGTTAGAACACGATAAGTATTTATTACGCACGAACACGCAATAATTATTTAAACAATAATTAATCACGAACATGCGATCATGAAATCATGAACGTAATTAAATCACGGGCTAATATTAATTACGTATATATATTTATTACGAACACGAATAAATATATTAAGTCACGATCGATAACTAATTAAAACACGTAAAACACGAACACGAGAACACATGAGAACACACCAATATTTTAGACACGGAAAAACATTCGGGTTACCCCTTGTGGGCCCTATTACCACGAAATTAGGGAGGGAGGATGGGCTTAGCCCATCAATTTTTACTAAAAGGGGAAAAGGGATTTTTCACTACTTATTTTGTTTTACAGAAGATTTTTAGCAAAAACCTAAAAACCCTCTTCCTTGTTCTTTTTGTGCCGCCACCCTAAAACACCACAAGGAGGTGGTTTGTGATCTTGGATCTTGGAAAATTAGTTGGTGATCGTGTTTGTTCTTCATCCTTTTGATCCACGAATTCGGTAAATCCTTTTTAAACTTTTTCTTTTGATTTGATCTTTTAATAAATCAAGAACATGTTATGTTTTTACAAAAAAACCTAATAAATAAACATGGATCTAACATGATTTGGGGGTTAATAAAATCAAAAGTATGTTTTTAAGGGGTGTTTGTTTTGGCCGCAGGCTACACCGAACCCAAAAGGGTTTCGGTTTGGCCAACCGACAACCAACAAGACCATTATGGTCTCGGTTGGTGTGTGTGGGTCCCACGGCAGCCTCAAGACACGGGGTACCCCGATTTGGTTCGGGGTACGGTGTCGATTTCATGTCCGGTTCATGCTTTTTAGTCTAGATCCGGTTCATGGTGTATGTTTAGTTTTTTTTATGATTATGATTTTATGTTAAAAAAATTAAATTAATAACATGACATGATTAATTTAATAACATGACTTAGGTTATTTTAATTATTAATAATCATGAAATTATTAACCTAAGTATTTTCATATTTTAGACTTATAAATTAATTAATTATTTAAAAACCATGGTTATAATTAATTAATTAACATGACTTAGGTTATATTATTAATAAATAATAATACATGTTTTAACCTAAGTATTTAACTTTATTTAATTAAAAACATGATATACTTTAATTAAATATTTTAACCTATAGTTTAATTTAATTACATGAAATAATTATTAAACTATACATTATAATATATGACTTAGAAAATAATCATGAAAACACTTAGGCTTATATACTTAGCTTATTTAACCAGCTTATTTCTAATTATGGAAACTTTCTATTTTTAGAAACTTAATTAAATAAGGCAGCTAATCTATTTATGGAAACCTTCTATTTTTAGAAACTTATTTATTTCAGGCAGCTAATCTATTTATAGAAACTTATTTAATTAAGGCAGCTGATCTATTTATGGAAACTTTCTATTTTTAGAAACTTATCTATTTTAAGCAGTAATTCTATTTTTGGAAACTTTCTATTTTTGGAAACTTTCTATTTTTGGTAACTTTCTATTTTAGAAAACCTGCTATTTTTGGAAAGTTACTTATTATTACACAGTAAGTATAATAATACATGAAATACCAGAAATACTTAATTAGATTAAACAGAATATAAGATAAACACAGTTTAAGGCTTTAAAACAGTAAAACATGGTAAGAACACATAAAATAAGCTAAGACATGACATAAAACCAGCTACGTATTTAGTAAGCAGATACTTATTTATGTATGTATTTATGTAGCACTAGTGATATGGAAGTAGGATTCCTCTCAGTTCATCTTCTTCGTTCACTAGACATAAGGTACGGATTCCCGTCCTTTCAGTATGGACATTCTTTCCTTATTAGGATTCCCCGTATGCAGCCAACTGTTTTCCCGTAGTATAAGTTACGTGTTTGATTGCTTATGTTTAATTAAGATTACATATAGCCATATACATGCATGACCAGTTTCACCTAGTTATGGAGGTACCATAACCATAACATTAGAGGCACTGATGTTATGACTTCACCACGGCGGAGTGATTGCTCGTGGCGTCCCTTCAGCTTTTGGCCATTTATTTATATTTATCATGTGGGGCGTATGGGTGCATCCTAGTTACATGTTTTTATTCAGGATTTCATGGTGAATGCGGTGTGTGCCTTGCATCCTTCACAAGGAGCTAATCCCTCCTACCCAAAGCCAGTATATTAAATTAGAGGCAGCCCCTCTAATTTGCATGATGAGGTCACCCCTCCAAGTATTCATGCACGGTGGATTTTCATGACCTATATTGGCTAATGGTAAAATATGCTAAACAGTTTTCATAAGATAAACATAAGGCTTTTCAAACTATAAAACCAGTTTTATGAACATGTTCCAGGTTTTCTAGGACTTATGCATTTCCGCTGCTATTAAGTCTTTATTATGCTTAGTCATTTATACTATGTCTATATCCGTGCACTGAGCGTTTTGCTCAGCCGTTACTTTCCTTTCCATGTCCCAAACGGCAGGTACCCTAGGAAAGACTCGAGCATTTGGAGGACGTGCATCGGATGGAAGCTGCTAGAGATTTCTTTTCCTTTTGCCTTCATATATTTATGCTTGTGTAGTCTTTCATTCATTTCTTATGCTTTATTATGTTTTGGGCTTATGTTTGGGAACTGATGTTTGATTCCGGTTATCCCTATGGTCATGTAATGTTTTATACATTTATCCTTGTATGCTTTGATGACACGCCATAATTACGCGTGACACTTCCATTATCAAAATGGGGTGTTACAGTAACACAGGCCCAAAATGTAAAAAGAAATACGCATCCTAATTCCAACTACTGATTTATTTCTATCAAAATTTTCGATTAAACAAACTGAGCACTTTAACAGTCTAAATGCTCATGACTCCCTAATCCTAATGCTCTCAAACTAAAACTCCTCAAAAACCAAACTATCTATATCAGAATGATCAGAACCTCTACCAAGCCATATATCGATGAATCTCTAACTAGACCATGTATTAAACGACAGTATAACAAGGCTTCACAAAGTATTATACTATAGCGAATTCTATAAGCTGATTAAGCTACACGAAATAACGGATTACAGTCAAAGTTAACTAACCATTACACTACAGATTGCTAAAACAAGATTTAAACTACAATTATACTCGAAAATAACTAAGTGCTTGACCTGCTCATCCAGGCCTAGTCCGTTGAGTCGAAGCACGACGCTGAGCCGACTTGCTACTATATCTGAACTGAACTTTCAGATGAAAACTATTACTCGAGTTCAGGTTGTTCAGGCTTTTCACTGATAAGCCGTAATCAGCTTATTAACAAACAACAATCAACCATATTGCTGAACTTGCAGATTTGAGCTGCTGAACTGACTCACATACTGCATAAATTGCATGAAAAGAAACGCGAACTTCTGAACTTAAACTCGCTAAAGCTAAAATGCTAAGCTATGAATTTTTACTCGCAAATACTAGTCCTCAAAGTGATCAAAGATACGAGGCAGAAAGATTCTATTAAACTGTAAAAAGCTTATAAGCCTAATACTCAAAATTTTACTTGCAAATTCAGAAATTCTTAAAGCTTCCTGAAATTCTACTTATATCATTTGAACTGGAATCTTGAACTAGTTATTTGAAACTCTTATAAGCTACTAACTCAGTAATAAAGGTAAACATAATGGAATCATGAAAAACTTTCGTTAATGAACCACAAGAAAACAATTACAACTGATTATAGCAACTATTAATTCATTCAAGAAACTCTAATGAACAGTAATATCTCAAGAACAAATAACAATTTTAATAGAATAGCAACTATTAATTTTGTAATGGGACCTAACCAAATTGAAACTCTCCACTGATTAAACCTTGTGAACAGTTACAATCACGTGAGCAGTGGACTTTAACAAACCTTGTGAATTTGAACTTTAAAACAGTAGAAAAGAGGATAAAGAAAGAGATTAAGAAAACTAAAACTTCAATCTTCCATTAATGGTTGTAAGAGAATTCGGTTACAACAGAAAACTAAAAGTTTTTAACAGGAAAGTAAACAAGATTAACTAACTAACTAACTACTCCTAACTAACTATGTGTAAATCTACACCTATGCTAACCGCTGAAAATGAAGGTCTTGATCGTGTATTTATAGCCGTTTGAAGAAGAGGAGTGACGTGTCTTGACCAGTCTCTTGATGCCACGTGTTTAATACGAGGTTTAGCTCGTTCTTCATCTTTGATCCGATTTGGGGGTTTCTTCGTCGTTCCCTTTTGATCTAATTAACTTGTATCATCTTGAAGAGAAGATGATAAGGAGTCTTTTTCTAATTAGAAGCTTGGCCTGAAACCTTGTGTAGCTCTAGTTATTTGATCTTGCAGATTTATGGAGAAAATGAGATGAGAGGACGACTGCACTCTTTCTCTCTCTTGATATTCGTTTGAAGAAGACGAGTGTGTGAGTTTGATTGTATGACTTGGTCAATTGACCAAGTTTAATAAACTTTCCCCATTTTTTGCCTTTTAGTCCCTTACTTTTAATTCTTTTATCAAATGTGTATAAAAACTTTTAAACAATTTCCTTTTTCATCCTTTGATTTATGAGAAATTGCAACTTAAGCCCTCGATTTTGGTAAATTTGGCAAGTAAAGTCCTTGAAAGCTTCTTTTGTCCTTTTCTTCGTCTTTTTGTCAAATAAATCCTTGAAAGCGCGTGTTTGTTCCAAAATGTATCTTGTTTACCTAAAAACACATGAAACACAAATACCCACGTAATTCTGATATTTTTTAGTTAAATATGATGTATTTGACTGTGTTTTGAGTGGTTTTTGGATCATTATTGATGAGTGTTTTTACACTTATTATATCACCTTTTAGTGAAGAGAGTCCAGCTAAGACTAAGGGGGAGTCTTCAGCTAAGGACAGTCATGTTGAAGGCCTTACCACCACCAATGAGTCATCTGATAATGGGTCACATCCTATCAAACCCAAGAGCAAAGGTGAATTCACACTAGATGAAAGAATTATCAAATCTGGGTTGGCCACTCAAGAAGAGCTTGATAAAAGTCACAAGCTTCAAGCTGAAGAAAAGCTCAGAGATCTGAAGATGAGCTTATATGATAAAACTGGAAAATTTAAGGTTGAGGCCTCTTCAAGAAAAAGATGTTATACAAAAAGTTATATATAACAAGACTGAACAGAAGATATCTCTCAAAAATCACAAACGTTGACATGATGACTTACAAGGGAGATAATATGAAGTTCTATAGAGCTGATGGGTCTTATGAGATCATAGATGACTTCCAAGGGAAGGATATCTCCTATACTGAATGGTTAGAGATGAGAAGAAACATTGAAAAGAGGAAATCCAAGAGATGGGATGAGGCTCGCACAAGAATTGAGCACTTTGTGAGAAATCATGAAAGGCTTGGTCAGCATCTTAACATCAGCAATCAAATCTCATTGGAGGATCAAGATCCAATCCTAGAGCTGAACAAAAGAGCCAATCTGGTTCAACCTGGTGTGGGTGACATCTTTGACACCACAAATAAATACAAAGCTTTAGTTCTGCTTGAAAATCATCTCCCCGGACATGTGTTAGAAGAACCAGAATTAGAAATGATTATGATCAATCATCATGAATGTCAAGACTATGTGGGGATTAGTGATCTTGATGATCTGAACAATGAACTTCTTGGGAACATTCTGAAAATCTTCTTTGCTCACCATGGTGGTCCATGACCCACTGAAGCTACTAAAACCTTCAGCATGTGCTTACTATCAATACTGGACATCAGAAACTCTAATCCATCAGTTGAGACCCCTATCATTAAAGAACTTAGGCCAAAGTAAAACTGAATAATCATTTGTACTATCTTTGTTGTAATTTGTAGTGTTTATTGAATAAATGATTATCAGATGTTTATAAGTATTCAATTGTTCAGTGCAAGTAAGAAGAAGTTGTTATGCTCACTTACTACTACATTAGACTTAGGCTATTTGTATATCCAAATAGGGGAAGATTGTTGGGTCAGTGTTTGTTGACCCTGAAGCAACTCTAGGATTTGAATATAAAATCCCCTTAAGTGTTTCATGCTCAGCAATAAGGCCAGTCTGCTGAAGGATGACCAAAGTAACAAAGTTCCTACTGAAGACTTTATAGCTAAAGAAAGTTCAGGATTCCCCTTCCAGTTAACTTAGAAGACAAAGGAATCTTCGCTTCAAATACTAGGCGGTCTAGTTGTTGAAGAACAAGGACTAAAGAATGGATTTCAATTCAGTTTGGTTTGACAATACCAAACTGAATGATGTCGATCTCATCTAGGATACTGGAGACTCTTCAGTATTCTGATGGTTTGCATTAGGCGGGAAAAGATAACTTTAAGTCAAAGTAGGTTGCTTGTATACTTAGATATAAGTACAACCTTTATCTTTTCTAGAATAGTTTAATATGTACTTTGTGCTATTTATCCAGCATGGGCATCAACCACCCACTGAATAAACCCATGCATTGAAACATGCAAAATGCAAACCCTAGTTTATACTGCCTATAAAAGGAGTGTACATTGAGAGAGAAAGGGTTAACCAATACAAGAGTAAAAAACTTTGGAAAACCTTTCTCTCTCGATACCAACTAAACCATATAGCCAAGATGCATATGAGCGTTTAGATTGGAGCTTAGACTTTAACTTTGGTTATATGTTGAAGTATAGGAGATCACAACCCACTGTCATTCAACCACTTTGTTATTCCGCAAACAAAGTGGGTTATAGATTCTTTATTTGATTCTAATAAAAGTCTATACGTTTAAAAGTTATTGGTATTGTTGTTTTAATTGTTCATAGTTCTTATCTATTGTTAAAACAACATACTTGAGTCGTAGTAAAGAGTTATTACTTAAGGTTGATAAGTAATAACGATTTACAAGGGACCAACAATTATAGCCGTTATGGTTATGTTTATTTACTTAAACATAAACATGAGGTATTTGAAACATTCAAAGTGTTTAAAGCAGAGGTAGAACTGTAATTAGGGAAGAAGATTAAATCTCTTCGTTCTAACAGAGGTGGTGAATATTTAAGTCAAGAGTCTATAGATTATCTAAGTGAGAATGAAATTGTTCAGCATCTTACTTCTCCCTATACTCCACAACAAAATGGTGTATCCGAAAGGAGAAAACCGTACATTATTGGATATGGTGCGATCTATGTTTAATCTTACAACTTTACCTTTATCCTTTTGGGATTATGCTTTATAATATGTTGTTCGCATTTTAAATATGGTTCCCACAAATAAGGCCGATAAGACACCATATGGACTATGGCATGGCAAGAAGCCATATATGTCTTATTTAAAGGTATGGGGTTGCGAGGCGTATGTGAAACGTGACTCGGGTGACAAACTCCGTATAGATACATTACCTTCTGAAAACACTAGCGACGTAATTCCTATAGAACTAGAAAGTCTGGCGGTTCCATCAGAATTAGTTCCTCTACGTAGATCCGCAAGGATTAAAAACGCAAATAGCAATATGTGTCTTAACATAGAGGATGATGATGATTTAGGGGATCCTGGTGAACCCGCTAATTAAAAATCCGCCATACTTCATCCTGAAAAGGATAAGTGGATGGTTGCTATGGACGAGGAAATGAAATACATGAAAGTAAATGATGTTTGGATTCTTGTAGAACCACCACCGAATGCTAAAGTAGTGAGACATAAGTGGATATAGAAGAAGAAAACCGACATGGACGGAAAAGTACAATCCTATAAAGCTCGTTTAGTAGCTAAAGGTTTTACTCAAACTTTTGGCGTAGACTACGAGGAGACATTTTCTCTTGTAACAGACTTAAGAGCTATTAGGATTCTCATTTCTATAACAGCATACTATGACTATGAGATATGGCAAATGGATGTTAAAACTGCCGTTTTGAACGGTCGCTTAGATGAAGACATCTATATGCAGCAACCAGAAGGGTATGTTGATCCTGAGAATCCAGGACATGTGTGCATACTTCAAAGGTCCATTTATGGTTTGAAGCAAGCATCACGTCAACGAAATAAAAGATCTGACGAAGAAATCAAAAAGTTTGGATTTATTCAGAATCGTGATGAGCTATGTGTATATCGCAAAGCTAGTGGGAGTGATGTAGTATTCCTAGTTTTATATGTTGATGACATATTAATCATGGGAAGTAACATTCCAAGACTTAAAGCTGTTAAGGATTATCTTGGTAAATGTTTTTCTATGAAGTATTTAGGAGAAGCTGCATACATTCTGGGAATTAAGATCTATTAGGATAGTAAAAGACGGTTAATTGGTCTATGTCAAGATGCTTATATATATAATATTTTGAAGAAGTATTATATGCATAATTCCAAGAAAGGTTTTCAACCTATGGAAGTTAAGCATAGTCTAAGTCATGAGATGGATGCATCAACTCCTGAAGATGAGGCATACATGTAGAAGGTGCCTTATGCTTCGACTGTAGGATCTATAATGTATAATGTTAGATGCACAAGGCCTGATGTGGCGTTTGCTCAGAACTTGGTCATTAGATACCAACAGAATCCAGGGAAGCTCCACTAGACTGCTGTCAAACATATTCTAAAGTATTTTATGTTTTTGGTATATTGAGGGAAACCAGACACAGAACTGAATGTTACATGTTTATGTGATGCGTTATGGCAATGTGATAAAGACGATACGAAGTCTCACACGGGTTACGTTTTTGTTATCAATGGAGTATTAGTTGACTGGAAGAGAAAGAAATAGACAACGATTGCAATGCATGCTACTCAATCTGAGTACATGGCTGCTTCAGAAGCTGCAATAGAAGCTGTTTGGATTAGGAAGTTTATTGAAGATCTTGGAGTGATGCCTTCAATTAAAGAACCTATAGATATGTATTGTGACAATTCTGCCGCAATAATATTTGCCAATGACCCTGGAGTCATGAAAGGCGCCAGACACTTTATGCGTAGACATCACTACGTCTGAGAACAATTTGAAGCTCGGGAAATCAAATTGATAAAAGTTCACACAGATGATAACGTAGCTGATCCTTTAACTAAGGCTTTGCCTAGACCAAAGGTAGTTAAGCATGCCAAAGCGATGGGTTGCAACTAGCTAGTGAACTCATGCAATAAATCTGTGATTAGTATTTGGATAAAGGATGTTATGACATTATTATATAATGAAATAAAGATTGGGTTTCGTTTATTTCTATTATTTAATAAGTGTATCCTATTTTACATGTTTTAATCCATGAGTAAAAGTTATGCTAAATGTCCATTGTCGATTAATAATATGGGAATATTATTAAACTAAGACAAATCAAAATAGCGATAGAGTATACTTGAAAGTATATTGATCGATTTTGGATGATATTCGATGAATAGAATATAGGACTTATCCCAATTATATGTTATTACTTTATGGATCTTTGTCATTAAGTAAAACATAAATAGTTATCCTTAGAATTGAGATACCAGGAAACTGTTATGAATCTAGTGCATCTCTGTGAATAATCTAACGCTAAACGTAACTGGTAGCTATAAGGATTATTTTTGAAATTGCAAAATTCATAAGTTTTGCTCGTAGTCAATATGGAATTTATTTCCTCCAATTTTGTTTTGGAGTTTAATACAGCTGGGCCTCTCGTGGGATTAGTAAGATGTTTGTGTGGCCACACCCAAATTTGTTTTGGTAATCTTGCTGAATCCGTGAATGAGAAACAAAATGGTTAAGGAAAGGAATGACTGAGATCCATATCCTTATTAACGTTGTATTAGAAATAAAAGGATGATAATAACGATGCAGAATCGTTAAAAGTTTTTGTCCAGGAGACCTTACTCGAGTTGTACTAGTGACATTGCTAAGTGTAACTAGACGCTAGTCAATGTAATCACGATATTTGAAATATGTCCAAGTGGGAGCTAAAAGTTTATGGACTTATATTTAATAGTCGTGTGATAGGATCGAACTCGAGATTACGGGATTGCACACAATACGTAAAGAGTTAATATAATTAATAAATATATTTATCATATTTATTAATTTATTTAATAAATATATTTATGTATTTTATTAATTTAACCGAACAAGTAACTATATAACTTTAACGATAGTTAATTAATTAATAGTTAAGTTATAACGAGCGTTAAATAAACATATAGTATGTAAACAAAAGGAAAGAAGGACGAAAGGTTCCGGAACACTCCATGGAGAGGTGTTCGACCGTCGGTTATGGCCTAGGGAGGCCAAAATTTGTCTTATATTTATTGGGCTACAATGGGTTGGAAGTATATAAATACACCTCCTAATCCCTCATAATCAAAACAACATAAATCTTTCTCCTCCTTCTCTTCTTTGGTTCGATCGAAAGGTATCCCCAACGAAGGGTTTCGATTGGTTTTTCTTGGTTGATCGATTGTATACGTAATCTAGTACTAGCCACTCTCTAGGGTTGTTGGGTAGATTAATTACAAGCGTTGTAGCTCGGTTTTCACGTGCTAGAATCACGGTTAGCTCGTTGTGTTACGTGTGTATAAGATCATAATATAGTTTTACTTTAGACTATATCTTGGTATATACGGTATAAACCCGAATTGGTGATTCGTTCTTCGTCTTGTGGAATTGCTTTAGCGTAAAGGTATGTAACCCTAATTCGATTAATTATGATCGTGTTATTAATTATGATCTTGTTAAATCGCTTCCGCTATATGTGCGCTGATCTCGTTTATGGTTTTATATAATTGTTATGATACTAATAAACCTTCAAAGTGCATATAAACAAAACTACTATTTTGAAGATTCTGGGACGCACAAAAGGCGGCGCGCAATCTCAGAAATGCGGCGCACATTTCCCACCTCCAAAGTGCGGCGCACATTTTACCTCAGTCTGCACTATAAATAGGATCCAATTCTACTCATTTTACACACACAACTCAATCTTCTACTCTCTAATCCGAGTATCCTTTGCTTCTTAGTTATAATTTCAGTATTATCCACTTTTGGGAAATACTTGTAACGAGAGTATTCTACTCTTTGATTCTTGGAAAGACGATACAATCGTGACACTTGTGTACTCGTTCATTCGATAAATCTAAGTATGATGTTCTCTTACTCTTCCATTTGTTACTTTGATTACTATGTTAGGCTAAGCTATTTTTGACTATATGGGTATGTGACTATAATTAGTGATGATGCTATGATATCATCCTTTATAATTGATTTCAAGCTAATGTTGTAGAACCATTTTATCACATAGTTCTATAAACCATATTTTATCTAAAGTTGATTTGTTACGATAATTTGGCGTTGAGAAACGCAAGTTGTTATAATAAGTTTTTAAGAACTTGTCTATGGTTTTGAATTTATGGTTGGAGAGATCCGTTTAGATACTTTGAAAAAATATTGAACTTGTTGGAAACTTATTTTAAGCTTAGTTGCTTAATCAAACATAAGTCTTGAATCATACCAAATAAAATGTGTAAATTGTGAGACCCCAGAAATCAGGCAAGGAAACACGTAGGCAACATGGTGGTGCAACGTCATGGTACAAGAAAAAATGAAATATAGTTAACAAAAAATTGACGTAATAAAACATTTACATTACATCATAAAAGATCAGAGTTTTTAACTTAAAGGTCCTAGAGTTTTGAAACATAATAAAATATTGATACACATATTTTGACACATAATTACCAAAAGAACAGGATAAATATTCTTTGGCAGCTTTTAACAAAGTAAAGCTTTAAACTACACAGAAATCTCCAAGCTGCGAAAATATCATGCGGGCTCCCGTCCAAGCAAAATTAAGCATTATTACCTAAGATTAAACATGTAAAACGTCAACACAAGTTGACTGATATTCATAGGTTTAGTAAATTAAGTAATGGAACACGGTAAAATTTGTAAAACAAGTAATAGAGGGGATGACTATATACATTATCAATAGTCAATATGTTTATTATTGCTATTAGCTCATGACACTGAAGCTTAACGTATAGAAGTGCCCCTGTTGAGTATTCAGCCTAAATACTCAAGTATTAACAAATGTATGTGCGTCAAAGTATTACGGGACGGGGATTGTCAATCCCGATGGATCCATCCACAACATTCGCGCTTGCAAACTATGAATTATTAACGGTTCATGATATTGAGGGGAACTTAGTGGCTATGGATACTAAAAGCAATAATAATCGGTACTCATCTGGTAAGTATACAGTTCAGGATAACATACAATTTAAAAGTTTGTTTTCCAACATGAAATCTCACCTAGTGTTTTAGAAACATTTTATAAATATTAAAAAGGGGTATGAACTCACCTTAGCGATAGCGATATCAAACTAGGATAACGATCAAAATAATAGTGACGAGAGTGAACGATTAAATAAGATTAGCCGAGAAACTACGAGCTACGAGCTTCTAACGATGACCTAAAATAAAGTGGCATGTCTTAGAAATACACACGACAACGTGAAAAATAAGAAATGAGTTTTATAATGTTTTCATCGATAACGAACGATGATCAAGTCGGGTTTCAATAATAAATAAAATACATTTTAAATATATATATATATATATATATATATATATATATATATATATATATATATATATACTAGCGTCGTAACCCGCCCAACGGGCGGGGTCGTGTTTTTTCTTGTTCCGGAGGGTATATGGTTTGGCGTTTTTAGTTTCTTGAATTTACAGTTTAACGTTCCATATATTTTAGTTATAGTTTATGCTTAAGTAACGTTTATTTTTTGTCAATGGGTGGGGTTTTCTTCTGACCATGCGCCAAGTTGGATGCATGAAATTTTGAGAATTTTTTAAATGTTAAAAACCTGCTAGCTTCAGTGAACTCATTTTTGGCGTATATCCCATTTGTTGTTCTATCTTATGTTTTTATATAGTTTTCCTTTATAATATTAGCGTTAAAAAATTTACGTACCAAAATAAGAACATCTATGAGAAAACATGACAAATGGGAGGGTGATTTATAGGTAAATTATAATATTATTTGAATGAGTGCAAGTATTTCAAGAGCATTTTGTTCTATTTAGTTACATTTAGCTAAGTAAGCGCAAGGTTTTATATGACTTGTGTGATCTTAATCGAGAAACGTAAATAGGGTTGTTGCAAGGTTACGGTTGATCAAAGATTAGTTACTTTGATCCAGGAAGTGTAAGATTTTATTTCAATCTTGGTAGTGATATGATTTAGTAGAAATGATTGGCTAAGGTCTTATGATTTAGTAGAAAGTGTTTGGCTAATGTCTTATGATTTAGTAGAAAGTGTTCGGCTAAGGTCTTATATGACTTGGTTGGTGTGATTTTAATTGTGCAATGTAAATAAGGATGTTTCACGGTTTGCACCTCATTATAGTTTTTTTATTTCATTAAGGTATTGCAAGTGTTGAATATAGTGTGGTAGTTAATAAATTCCTACACGTCTACGCATAAAATTTGTTTTAGTCATTTAAAATTTTTGGATGGCCACATGTATAGTTTTAAGATGTTAGCCAAGTTTGAAAACTTGAAGGACATCAACCTATGTCACTCAAATCAAATTTTAGGCATAGCAATCATAATTTTAAAACTTGACATAAGCGGTTGGTTTTGGACGTAGAATATACTTGAAGTCTTCATCCATGATTCTCGATTTGCAATATAAGTTATTGTTAAATCTTATATAATATTGGTTTGTATCATAAGTTATATCGTATATGATATAAGTATCATATATGATAATTTTCGATAACGAAAAAAAACGTCAAAAAAATAATGAAATTAGATTTTGTGTTTAATCTTATCCATTAGATTAAAACATATATAAAAAAATTAGTCCCTTATTATCCAAATCAGTTTAGTATCCAAATAAACCTATTTATACTATTATATGTATACAAAGAATATGATTTGCAGTTCACTCAAAAAAATAATGCTAATAAGTACCACTCTCTATGTAATTCTCGTACTTAGCTTTTCTTTAACATAAAATTTTGAAATGTAATTCTTTCCGTCCAACCCATCTATGAAAACATGTTTTAGAATTAAGAGGATGGATAATTGGGGTAAAAAGTTTAAAAGAAATAACAGTTTCTTTACAAATAAGTAATAACATAAACAGGTGATTCGAGTGAAACCTAATTATAAAAATCTTGTCGGTTGAATCGGTTGAACTGTGACCCGATCGAGTGATCAAACACTGAGTTTGATCGAAAAATACTATAACAAATTGGTTGACTTTTCACGCTTATTACGACACTTGTTCACATTTTAAAATGTATGAGTTTAAAAAGTTTACCTTTTTATTAGTGTTCTTGGTGTGAACAAATTGAGTGTAACAAATAACTTCACACTTTTAAATGTGAAGATTTTTAAAAATTTACACTTTTATATGTGAACTTTTTAATACTTCATATTTTTATGTGCGAATTTTTTAATACTTCACGTTTTTATGTGGGAACTTTTTAACATTTCACACTTTTTAATACTTACACTTACAAGTATGAATATTTTATAAATAAAATTCATATTTTTTTAAGTGCGAAGAAAAAAAGTGTGAACAAACTCTAAATTTGTTGTAGTGAACCTAATTGAATGCCGGATAAATCATGACTCGATGATTTAACCAAGTCAATTAAAAAACCGATTTTTATAACATCGAGTGAAACAACAACAAACTTAAAATAGAATTTTGTTTTTCTCCATATGAATGAAAAGGACATGAACCTATAGTCTTATACTATGATAGAAAGCGTAACTTTTGTTTAAGGATGAGCATTTTAACTCGAATTCTGAATCCGAACTCATAACTTTATCTGGAACTGTATCGATTTTTGATACCCGGATCCCGTTCGGCACGGGACCAGGAATACAAAATAAAGTGAAAAAAAATTCGGAAACACTAATTCGGTACGGGACCGGTACCAAATCGGGAAATTCTCGCAAAAAAGGGGAAAATCCCGATTCCCGGTACCGATACCCGTACTGGTACCGATACCCGAATCCCGTTCGGTGCGGAATCAATACATAACTTTTTAGATCGGGAAAAAATCGAGAGCATTAAATCGGGACGGGTTCGAGACGGAATCAGTCCCGAGCTCATCCAACTTTTCATATAATTTGAGTTGTGGGGGAATTATAATATCAAGAACTAATATCAGGAGGGCTTTCATTTGACTCTCGAGTCTTACTGATATCAAATATCAATAATAAATCACCTTAATCATAGTATATGTAACATTGACGATGATAGGTTGGATCTTGTTTTCATTTCTTTCAAACTAATGTTACCAGAGTGTACAGTTACCAATGTATGTGAAGTTAACTGGTAACATGACACCTTATTTGGATGACATGCCGGAGTGACACCGCAGTCTTTTATGTGCTACCGAAAGTCGGTAGATATATTGGTAATGCCATAAATGTGTCATAGGAAAAAAATACTTTATATAGGACAAACGGTCTGTTGAAAGTTTATGACATTTTGCTACAATTTTCCCTACCAGATACACATTTCCAGTTCCATTATTATCAATTTCAAGGATTCAACAGGCTGTAAAAACATAAACTCCTAATTTTCACGTAGTTAAGTCATATCGAATATAAGTTTGAGCCTGAAAAAACAGAAACTTCATGAGCAACTGAGATTTGACGGAGCAAGATGCGAAGTCTCGTGCCTCACCATCTACAAATCAACCTAATATTTGATGCACCTCAGCGCCACTGAAATGTACGTATCCGATCCTATAGAATAGCCATGGGTTTTCGAGTAAGTTTTCCAAATCAATATTTATGAGTAAGTTTGCTCCCATAATTCGAGTCGCCATTATCAACCTGTAAACCAAGTATATATAGCAAAGACACTCATAAATATTAATAAAACACTTCGTTAAACCGAGTATACCTGCATCAATGAAAAAAAGTAGCATTAGTGAACATCGATACACATGGCCGCGTTGTTCCATGCACACACATGTATTTTATAACTAACCTAAATTGACGGAGATGAATGTTTTCTTGGATTGCATTCGCCTAACGACTGGACCATTACACGCTCTTGCTGCTGCAATACGTCGTGCATGAGCATCTCCTGCTTCTGGGGTTCCTAGTGCTGCTTCCGAACACTATCAAAACCAACTGCGTATTCTAACCCAATTGTTGGCCAAGGTTCTGCTTCTAGTGAGAATCCTGGTGCATCTGTGATGTTGCCTGCTGCTACTGTGGCCGGACAAGGTGGGCTTGGAATTGTTCCGAGCTCCCTATTGCCAAATAGAACTATAACAGCTCAAATTCTTCAAAAAAACAGTCAAGAAGATACACAAACCAGGCATATGGGCAGCAATGTTATTCCTCATGGTTTTGCACATCTTGATGGCGTGACATCTCTTGTCTTTTTGGCGTTTCCAACATCTCTCGACTGTATCCGTCATCTATGGCGTAGGCCTCACATCCTGCGCGTCTTCGGCCCAGTTGCTAATTCTATTATAAGCGTGATTAATACAGCCATATAAAATACACTCATTGTTTAAGGTGATCTATGAAAACATAATTAAATAACCGTAGAGAAACTTCTGAGTAATTTTTCATAACTATACGTGGTCATAAATCGGGCAGTTCATTACTAACATAATCTTCTGTTGTGACATCAACACAAGTCGGGCGTGGTTGTTAAGATAAATAAGTAAAAAAGGATATCTTAAATTTGCAAAAGATAACAACTGCAAAACATAAGTGTATTACCGCCCACGCTCATCCTTTTACACATTCAAACTCCGCTTCCAATTTTCAGTCGAGTTCATCAAGGAACTGAAGTCTTCAATATGATGCACGCCATTATGGTCCAGTCAGAAATCTTGAACTTGTAAACAACAAGTCGAAATATGGGCAATGTATTCTGCTCTCTTTCTCATATACATAAGGTGAACAAAGACAAACAAATACTAATGGGTATTATGGATGAAATATGTATGTGCGTTGCTTATTGCACACATAGTTATATAAAGCCGCATATAATTCATAGGCTTGGTTCAACATGAGGTTCATCCAGGAGTTGGTAACCTCCTAAGACGCGTCCGCACATCACGCGGTTTCCATGGCAAAAAAGGTGAACTTATTCGTTTGATCGATTGAGTAATGGAAACCATGGCATGCACATTAGCCTAATGATATTACAACACCGATAAAAACATAACAGATCAAAAGAATAGGCAATATAAACATATCAGAGCATACTTGCCTCTATTGTATACTTTACTGATTGTTGTTTCTAATTATAACCTGTTAGATTGGGAATAAAGGTTTTTATGTGGGGGTTACAGTCTATTAGACCAAAAAGTTTAGACTATCTACCATTTCTGAAGTTTTTTCTTGATATTTTTTGTGATTGCGCTGAGGTACCAAATGTCTTAAGTAAAGATATATAGTAGATGTGAAGTGCATATTTGATTCATTGTGAATGCAGAATTAAAATGCAAATTGCACAATAATTCAGCACTACTTAACATAAAATAATATTTAACAGGATAACGCCTCCAAAACTAACCACTATAAATGTTATTCAGCACTTTTTTTATTGAGTACCTGTAATTATATTGCGATCCGGATCCAGCTGGTGAGTACTCCACTGTTTACTATTTTATGTCAAAAAATTCATAAGTGCATGTTAATTGCCACCATGTTCTTCGCCTTGTTCTTCGGAAACACCAAGTGATGTTGCCATTAGATGTTTAGATGGCTGATGTAAAGAGGTGATTTTTTGTTGTCGTTGGATGGCCACAAAAGGGGTTAAGTTGTGGTTGTCAGTGGTTGTTTAGATGGCTATTGTAATGGTATGTTTGGATGGCTGCTATAAAGGGGTGCTTGATTGTTGCTTTAACCGGTCCAATGAGCGACTTATAAGATTATATGATTAGCAAAATAAACAAACTAAACTTCCCGTTCCTTCCAAATGCAAACATAGGTAGTATTTCTAAAATGGGTCGTAATAGGTATGGTTCAAAACAAGTCAACGATTTATTTTTACTACCAAATATGGATTATGGAAGAGATAAAAATATACAGCCATAATCAAAATCTAAAATTATAATCCTACTAAAAACCTAGAATATTAAAATCCTACATAATGTAATTAGGTTTATACACTTACAAAACGACTTACATAAGTGATATGGACGTTTAAAATCAAATAGAGAAAGTGAAGGTTAAGTTTTTACCTGTATTAGCTGGTCACAGACGCTCTCTGCTGCAAATGGATTTCTAGCCACCCATGTTCCATACGGCCTGATAATTAAAATGTATGCAATTACTGAGATGTGTGAATAGGGAGGTCATTTTAGATATTTTGGATGCTGAAGAGTGAAGATACTCGAATGATATGCATATAAATATAGAATCATTATTATACACATTTCCTAATACATCCATTAGAAAGAATTGGCATTTAAAATCAGCTGAAAGGTTGTATTATATAGCAACATAGCAAGCTTGTTCTTAGTCCGACATTTAAGAATTTGATACCTTATCCTGATACTAATAGGTATACAGGTTTAATACTTGAGAAAACACATGCAACAAAAACCTCCACATTGTGTTTACTAAGAAGTTAACATGTTGTATAATCATAACTTGTTGTGACATAATACGATATATAGCTGCTTGGACTGGCAATTATATAACTACAGAATCATGCTCAGCCGAAAATACACGACCAAAGAATAAACCAAACTTGAAATAAGTTAATGGGTCAAACATCAAATGTAATTTTTATGCGTGCAACCGACTAATCAGTATAAAATACGAATATTATCGAAAAATTATATCGTCTTTAATGACATATAAAAGATCATAATGATAATAATATCTAACCCAATATCCCTTGCTTTTCATCCTCCTACTGCTGGAGTTTATTAGTCCTGGACCACGAGACCCTAAACGCATTATCCAAAAAGAACCTTCCGAAATCATTGTAGGTATCATCTTACAAACATATATGCTTTGATATCAAGAACCTAAGATTATCTTCCAACTTATGAGACTGGCCTGGTGGAGCATTCACTCTCATATTTTTACCCGCAAACTGTAGGTAATAGCCACCAATCTGCAGGTGCATCCCTCCTTGCTGGTGCAAAAGAAAAAAAAGTTCATTCCAATTTTGTGTCCTCAATCCTCACATGCTCTAACTACATAAAAAATTATTCAAAAAGTTCTTAAAAGAATGCTGAAGAGGCTGATTTACTTTTCAAGCAGAAGCACACAAAAGAAACCTTAAGATACGTTACGGTAAACACCTTTTACTTTAAACATAATAACACTGTTTACCTTTAGGTTTCGTTTGTTGGATCGACCAAATCCATTCTGTTCATTGTAAATGGTGTGGTAGATTTTATTGGATCATAAGGAGGCGATGGATATTATGATATTGCTGGTCGCCATAACCAAGAAAAATGTACGAATTGATTATGGTGTGAAAAAGTTAGGGGTTGAGAACAAAGAGACGCGGCTTTTTTTTATGTGTGTTGTGTATATATGTTTGGATGTGTTATAATTTTACAATATATAAATAACATTGGTTTTTTTGGAATTTATTAACATTGTTTTGTATAGGAAATCATCAAAAGTAGTTTGGCTTAGTGGTAAGCCTGGTTACTTGTTAACCATAGGTGACAAGGTCAAATCTTGCATTTGGCACTTTTTTTACATAATTTCTTAAAATATTATCAAAACTGCGTTAAAAATCAGGATTTACAAATATGCGTTTCCAAAATGCGATTTTCAAAACACGGCGATTTCATATCGTTAAAAACGTGGAAATTGGAGATCTTTTAGGGAATTCTGAAATACTATTGGCTAATAGTTGCCATGTCACATATGACTGGGATTAGGGGTGTGGTATCAAATCGTAATTATACCTATATATAATATAAAGATATATATATATATATATATATATATATATATATATATATATATATATATATATATAGTTAGGATCAAATAAGAAGAAACCTTAAAATAAGAAGGATAAGAAGAAATCATAACCGCATATTTGAGATGCATGCACTTAAATTAAATGCATCTTTATAATCTTAGATGCATTATAATGCATCATAACATGTTTTATAGCCTTTAATTAGATGCATATATGTATATTAGATGCATTTCATGATTTATCTATATTTTTCTTCCTCTACACGCGCCCAAATCATAAAAATCAATTTGTAACATCTACACATCAAATTAACTTTCGAATTCAAGATAGTGCATCTACACGAATAGAAATGCATCTAATGCAAGTCGTTGCATCTTAAATATGTGGTTTTAGTCTCTTCTCACCACTTCTTATTTTAAGTTTCTTCTCATTGGATCCTTACTCTATATATATATATATATATATATATATATATATATATATATATATATATATATATATATATATATATATATATATATATATATATATATATATATATATATATATATATATATATATATATATATATATATATATATATATATATATAGAGAGAGAGAGAGAGAGAGTTAGGATCAAATAAAAAGATTAAGTAAAATGAGAAGAATGAGAAGAAAGCACAGCCACACATTTCAGATGCACCTACAAAGTCAGATGCATCTCCCCTTGAAATTCTCCTTCCTTTGTGGAATTTATGGTCAGAATTTCTTCTTATTCTTCTCATTTTAATTTTTCTTCTTACTGGATCCCTACTATATATATATATATATATATATATATATAGGGTGAGGTTATTTTCAGAACCAAATAAATGTACAGAACTGCGAGAACCACCTTTTTACTCTTCAAATGCACATGTATATTCATCGGGTTAGTTCATTAGGTAGAAATATATAAATTTTCATTGTCGTAGGTTACTAGGAACATGTATCCTAGGACCATGCACATGTATTTGTTTTGTATGTATTATAACTATCTTTTTGTTGGATAATATGAAAACACATGTGCACTCTTCATATCGATCATCACACTCAGATCTATAACCAATAAAACAATTATTAGATGTTAATTTAAACATAATAATGAAAATACATATGCATTTTTAAGAGTATAAAGGTGGTTCTCGCAGTTCTGTACATTTATTTGGTTCTGAAAATAACCTTACACTATATATATATATATATATATATATATATATATATATATATATATATATATATATATATATATATATATATATATATATATATATATATATATATATATATATATATATATATATATATATATATATATATATATATATATATATATATATATATATATATATATATATATATATATATATATATATATATATATATATATATATATATATATATATATATATATCTATATATATATATATATATAATATATGGGGCTAAGTTTGACATAGGAAAATAAAAGGCGCCATGTCATATCCTATGTGGCATTATTTCATTGGCTATTGGTTATATTTAATTCATTTTGGAAACTAAATCTTTTTTTCAATCGGAACATTATTCTACGAAGTATTATTCATTCTCCGGATGCAAATATGCGATATTGTTGTTAGTTAGGAATATATTTTTAACCAAAATCTCATTATATATTTACAAAATTTAAGAAAATATCTTTAATAAAAAATATGTGTATCTCTAAGTCCTAAATTGTATCGATCAGTATTCATCTTCTCACAATTTCTTTTATTTTTTTCAGGTATATATTGAAGAACGAAGTTATGCATGTCTTCCAAAAACCCGAATGAATCAAGCAGTTGAGGTATATATGTCTATCGACGTCTTTATATTGAACAATATATATATATATTAATCGTGTTATGTGTGTTCCTTACATATTAATCAAGCCCAGAGTTATTGTTGATGCACGAAACAAATCAAATTCGTATCTTAAAAACCATCAAAAAAACAGTCGACTCCTTTTTTTGTATACCTTGTTGATTTTGTATCCTTTATATTAATCAGGCAAGTGAACGTTGGTGTGAAGAATTAGTCACACAAGTACTTGAATCTACATGGCCTTTTCTGATGCAAAAACGATTGTTATCATAACATTATTGTTATCATAACATTAGTGTAAAGGTTAAGCATTTTCATCTGCAAATTATAGGCAAAACTGATATGTGACGCTTGAGTATTCTCAAATATTGATTTTTGATGTGTACATTTTTACTGATAATGACAGTCTTTACGGGATACCTGGACAACAAAATCTTTAGGATTAAATATTCAATATTGCCACTTATTATATAGCATATTACTGAAGTTTTTTTGGCAGCAGGTTTCGACTTCTTTTCAAGTACTCACTCTCAACGTGAAACAAAAAATGTATTTACTTTGCTACACCCGAGTACGTACATAATAGTTTAAGGAGGTATCGACTTTTTTTAAGGACATATACGGTCTGACATTGTTTTTGTTTTTGTTTTCTAATAGGTGATGGTGATTAGACAAAGAACTAGATTTGACTATAAAATTTTGTGCATTCAATTGATGGTTAAGATATGATGATAACTGAAGTTGCAAATTAAACTTTTTAGAATCAAGTGAATAATCATATGTGTAAGTCGTAACTCATTTTCTTGATTTTATATTAGGATCTCCCATGAATTCTGTGGAATACACATTAGTGTTTCTTCCAGTTACAGGAATGATGTTTTTCTCTTTTATTGATGCACTTTTGATTAACGTTGTGGCAGCCATTGATGATGGTGATGTCCCACTAAACGTGATGGTCCGTCTCTCTTAAAAAAACACATACAGTGACAGAGCACCTTATACAAATCCTTTGGCTATTTGCAGCTACTGTGAGTGAATCTTATAATGCACACTTTCGGTGCACTTGCTCTAGCCACGAAACTCCCAACCAACCACCTTATGGATCGAACCCAATTGACCGAAGGTTAGACTTTTCAAGCCTTAATTTTCTCTGATCCAGTTATCATATGGTATAATAAGAGGCTAATCATAGTTGTTGTTTGTTACAGTATTAGTTAGCCTTAAGCTCAATTTAGTTTGATAAGGGGTGTTTGGGATTGATTATTTGAGTTTTTGGTTATGTAAATACCAGTTTGTATTTTTTTTAAACTTAGGTTGGTTAATGAAACACAATATTAAAAGCAAAACCAGAAAAGATATTGTGTTAAACATTATATGATGTTGAAATTATTACCTCTCAATAAAGCATCATGAAAAATGACTTAATTTTTCAATAAAACCGTTTTAATGCGTGTGCAGATGAATGATTCAACTTAACCATATGGAGGGGGTGGGAAAAAACCGTTTTCTAGAAATCGGGTTTTTTAAGTCGGTAGTTCGTAACTGATTTAATAAAATGGCGGGGAACGGTTAAATAAACGATGAAAACTCGATTAAAACCGAACCGACACGGTTAAAGACTGTTTAAAAGTAATACGTGCCAGTTAAAAATCAGATAAAATAACGGGTCTGGTTTTTTGTGACACATGATTTGACCAGTTAGGCATGTAATATCGAATCAATATAGATTAGGATCATTTTTAGCATGTTTATTATAAAAAAAGTTATTAAAACAATATATTATTTGCAAAGAAATTTTGCTTGCACGAACAAAATAGAAAGTAAACAAAATACTACTAACATTGTATATTAAGTATATGAACGTGTGTTGGTCAGATGGTTAGAGAAAATAACATTATGTATGAAGTATATGAAAGTTGGCTTTTATCCTTTGAAATAATTGTATATTAAAGATAAATTTAAACAAACCTTGTGAATTGTGATAGTATGTAAACAAAATAACATTGTATATTAATTAAACAAGATAAATCGGTTTGGAGTATTAACAGAGAACCTTTGTGGCTCTTATGACAGTGGGTGACTACATCAAGGGACTTTTAACCCGTTTTTTCCCATTTGAATAGTTCACGTTCAGCTATATTTTAAGGTTTATCAGTGTGATGCATAAATCAGTTACCAATGGTTCATATTGACCACTTCCTATGATTAAAATTGCCATACCTCTCAATCTTACAATACCAACAGGTAAGCAAAAAATTTAAACAAACCTTGTGATACTATGTTCAAATAAGAAGCATATAACAGATATATAGTGCATTATCATCTCCTTTTAGAACTTGAAAACACTTTCAAATAAAACAAATTACTATACAATCTGTTGAAATATCATATGTTTTTTTGGTAAACACTATTTGCATAAAAAGAATCTGGTATGGTACTTAAGGGAGACAAAAGAGAAGGCACGTGAAGAGGAAAGGGCACCAAGGGAAAAAGAAGCAGAAGAACGGAGGAAGCTGAGAGAAAAGGAAGTTGATGGTGGAAATAGGAGTGGGTCAGCTGACCGCGACAAGTATCATCATAGAGAGACTAACCGCCGAGTCCGTGAGAGGTCCTGAACTCCCTTACACAGTTTTGGGGTGGAAAATTTGGGTTTAGCTGAAATCGAATACTAAGAAAGAGATTATGCACAACCAACAAAAATCTTTTAATTTAAAGCAGTTCATGCATAAAGTACGATTACGGGGATTATTTACACCATCTAAATAAAAATGCACCTCGAGTTTAAAGGCCAGATCATGTATAGTTCTGATGGAAGAGTAATAAATATTCTTTGATGTTTAGTAAACAACAAAACAGATAAGCAATCCTACATGACTAAGGTATTACATTAACAGAAAATATGACTCTTTATTGTCATAAGTGTAAGTCGTAACTCATTTTCTTGATTTTATTTTAGGATCTCCCATGAATTCTGTGGAATACACATTAGTGTTTCTTCCAGTTATAGGAATGATGTTTTTCTCTTTTATTGATGCACTTTTGATTAACGTTGTGGCAGCCATTGATGATGGTGATGTCCCACTAAATGTCGTGCTGGTCCGTCTCTCTTAAAAACAAACACATACAGTGACAGAGCACCTTATACAAATCATTTGGCTATTTGAAGCTACTGTGAGTGAATCTTATAATGCACACTTTCGATGCACTTGCTCTAGCCACGAAACTCCCAACCAACCACCTTATGGATCGAACCCAATTGATCGAAGGTTAGACTTTTCAAGCCTTAATTTTCTCTGATCCAGTTATCATAGGGTATAATAAGAGGCTAATCATAGTTGTTGTTTGTTACAGTATTAGTTAGCCTTAAGCTCAATTTAGTTTGATAAGGGGTGTTTGGGATTGATTATTTGAACTGTTTTTTTTGTGAATATTTTTAGAGTCCGGCAAACAATTTTCTAGGATTTTGGTATTTATTTAGTGCATTTTGTGTTTAAGCACATACATCTATCCTACAGAATTGTATCTTAATTACCTTAAGTTCTGATAAATGTTTAATTGTGAATTACAGGGATGGAAAGCTATGAATGACTCTAGGTTAGTCTCTTACAAAAATATTCACTTTTTAGATTTTTATGATAAGGCGTGTTTGGCATTGCATTTTGAAACTAACTTAAGTTTTATAAAATTGTATTTCGAAGGCCTCAGGAGGTCTCAAACTTCATCACAGGCTTGATCTATGCTGTTCTTTTTTAGATGGATGATCGAGATACATTTGGTGGATCAGCTTATGGAGGTCAAAGAGCTATCTGCTGCACATCAGATTCAGCAAGATTGGGTGCGTGTAAGGAAGGGTAAACTGTTCACCGGTAGTCTATCAAGAATCCTGGTTTGCCTGAACTATTTGGTATCTCATTCGACGTCAATGAAGAAACTTCCAATTTTTAGTTATGGGTTTTCATTAAAGTATTAAACCTGTGATAATTTGAGAGGTTTTAGACCAGGTCTAACCACAATGGAAGACCTAAATTGACTGAAAATGTGCAACGCATGCATGCTTACCATTTGTGCTCCAACTCAAATTGCGTTAGAAACTGTGGCGTGTAACTTAATCTTGATTCTGAATGTTGTGCTTTTTGTTTGATTTCGTATGGTTTGATCTTTTTTTTCTTTTGTTCTGCTCCCGTCTAGATATAATTTTAGTTCCCATATTGTGGATTATCAAAATTCAAGATTTTAGATCCTTGTGTTTCTTGATATAGGTATAGTTTGTTGTCAAACACAAAGCTAGATTAGTATCCATATTATATACAGTGCATGCTTGGTTTTTAAAATTCAATTTATGGTATCATTATTATATAGAATCACATTTACATCTTTTAATGGACTGGCACGACATTCTTTCTATATATCAGGTGCCCGATAAATAGGCTGTAGGACTTCAATCGAGATGCTATGTGTACTCCAAGAAAAGATATATAGAGTGATACTTCACTTTCATGTATGTATAAGGTAACACCTAAGTTGTAGGTTTGGATCCCCTTCAGAACTAAACCTGGTATGTTAACACTACGTCTGTGCTTATGTTTACTCTTTAGTCCATAAATATGCATTTTTTCCTAAGTTTTAATTTAATCATCAGTTATTGTTAAAACTACTTGTTTGCCAATATTGATCTCTCGATCTTAACTGCTTAATTATCTTAAGATATGCATACTACTTCCTTGTATACAAGATATGCCTAATGATAATAATATTTAAAGGGTAATGACATGGAGTTATCATCACGCAACTGTTAACACTTTCTGTGTAGTTTATAAATTTTCTCTTGGATTGTTTATAAATAAAACTCATTAGCATATTTAAAATCACATATGAATATATCTGGTTATCTAACTGTGTTTACAATAGTTTTTGCGTAAGTTTTCTTTTTTGAAGGATTGGTAGATGGAATTCACGATGCTGATTCAGTCCCCGTGAAGATTTTAATTACTCTTGACGTCAAATCATTGGAGTATTATATATGAAACTTACAAGCTCAAGTTGATCGATGCCTTGCTATGTACTATGGAGGCTATGCAGCAAGACATGGTATGTACACAACAATCATTTTGTATACTTGATCATGTAGTAATAGAGAAACAAATCGAAACAAATCATAATCCTGCTGAAGTTGGAGATATTTTTGTTGGATCAGCCTTGGAACCAGGCTCCCAAAGAGCAAGTGCATGCAACCTTTCTTGGTATGTATAAATTTTAATAGGATCATCGAGCCCTAGGAGACAGATTCAATCGACCCTGAATGATGAACTTGCTGAGACACGAGCCTTAGGAGACAGATTCATGAAATTACCAGCTGGCATAACTCAAAGTCACCTCTGATTGCTGAGTCAGATGACACAAATGTGTTGACTAATGATGATGAATTTATCATAATTAGACGTGACGGTAATTGGGATGTTATGTCAAAGGAGACAACTAATACAACATAATGACCCTCAACGGCGTGCTACAAACTCATTAATCAAGCTATGTCTACACACAAGTGACAATCTCACTGCCATTATCGTTTGCTTCACTTCTCACATTGTGCCTCCTAAGCATTAGCGTCCAAAAACATACCTGTATAGTAAAGCCCATAGTAGACACGTGGGGCAGCTGCTCCAAAACCAAAACCTTTCACCCCTGTGATCTTCACCCTAATACCAAAAAGTAGTCACAACTTCTGCTGGTTAAGGGTTTAAGATGTGAGAAGCAACCACAGTCCCAACCCCAACCCCACATGGATGTTGCATCTTTCTTAATATTGACTGTGGTCAAAACGAATCTATGAAGAAAGATAGTAATTTATCATGCTATATCGATAGTAATGTTAGCATTTTATCTTTACTTATTCCTAATAACATCTGTGTGATATTATAACCATTTATATTCAGGTCGACTACTATATATATGTGCATAAACCTTTACTTTTTGATCTGACAACAAACGATTTTATTGCCAATTGCTACATGACAGCAAGAAATAAACGTAGTTGACGTATTTGGCCATAAAAGTGGTATTAATCTTTTGACCTTATGAAAATGAGTATGATTTTAGACTCCACTTCTATTATGTCTTTTTAATATGCTCGAGGTTTTGCAATTGTAGTAGAAGGGTTAATGATGTCTGAATGCATTGTTTTAGAATTGCATTTCCTTCTTTTATTCTCTTTGAAGTGTTGTGCTCAAGATCATTATTTCTAATTATTGGCTAATGGTTGTTTACATAAGTGAGAAGATTACAGTTTAGCCGACATAGGTTAAGCGTGTTGCAAATTTCTATAGAACTTTTTGGCCCAACATTGTCCTATGTGCATGTCAGAAACAATAATGTCAAATGAATTAAAACAAAAAGGTAAAAACACGTTCCGATTAACTGGGTGCATTTAAGATGCATTTACCAAAAAGTCAATGTTTTCTTCACAAATTAACTCTACACAGAAAAAATCTATAGGGGTCACGGGAACCCCCTAGCTCCGTCCATGGTGTTATTTGTGATATAATACTGAGATGAGTCCTTGAGCTGTTTGTCACCATCTAAGACAACACATATGTTTGCTATTGTCCATATATTAGACATGGTTAATGAGCTTAACATTTTCACAGAGAAATAGAGAATAGACGTAGTAGTTTTTACATAGTATGTAAAAATGTCTTAATAACATCTATCAACCTAAAATGTTCATTAGAATAAGATTGTAGATAATGTGAGCCAAGAAATTGGCGAGGGTGACAAATCCGTACACTGTTAGAAATGAACGACAAGCGTTTTTCAAAAAAAAGATTTACACCCAAAAATTCTCACACGTACTATCAAGAAAAAAAATAGAGGAATGGAAATTTCATGTTTAGTAAAATATAACAACCAGAGTATAACGATCGACAAATATTTTATCAAAAAATGTTACGAACCTAACCCACCAGTTGGGTCAACCAAGGGAAGACCAATCTCGAACGTTTTTTTACCTAATTTACAGACCAAACCCGTCCGGGTGAGCAAAGTGAGGCAATATCAAAGGTCGAAGATTCTTTTGGTTGTACAAACAAGACACCCATTATAACTAATCGACCAACGTAATAAAGGACGATTTACGACCCGAACCCGCCCGTTGGGCGGGTTACGAAACTAGTATATATATATATATAATATATATATATATTATATATATATATATATACATATATATATATATATATATATATATTATATATATTATATATATATATATATATATATATATATATATAAATATATAATATTATATATATATATATATATATATATATATATATATATATATATATATATATATATATTATATATATATATATATATATATATATATATATATATATATATATATATATATATAGAATATATATATATATATATATATATATATATACTAGCCTTTAGACCGCTCCGGTGGACGGGCTAGTTTTAAGTATATATTTTTAATAAAAATTGAAGTTATGTGTGTTTGTATTAGAAGTTTAGTATATGTTCTGTTAGTTATGACATTGATATTTTAATAATGTAGCATAGAATGAACAAAAATAACGTAGCTTAAGAATTTTATTTATTTAAGAATATTATGAGTTAATTGAATTTGCATAAGTTAACGTTATGAATAAGTTTGTTACATTAAAATATTTTAGAATTTTAATAATATTGTATATACATTTTTTGTATTTTTGAATTTTATGAGGTAATAAATCTTGTATATGTTAATGTTATGAATAACCTTTTTACATTAAATTTGTTTTTGAAATTAATATTATTGTTAAGTTTTTATTTTGTTAGCAAAAACATTATAGTCAAATATTTTTTAGAAATTATTTTGTTTAGTAGTTTTGTGGTAAAATGTATTCTAGCAAAAGTAAGCTCAAAAAGCTCATTCTTGTTATTTTTTGTCACGTGTATAATCTAGCAACAATATATAGCCCAGTCCAAACTTGACAGTCTGAATATCTAAAACTATTCTCATTTTAGTTAGTCGAACTATTGTGAATCATTTGTAATTCCTATATTCTTTTTGAAGCATTTTATATAAACCTTTTAATAAATTACATATTCATTTTTATAGATTTTGTATTTAAGGCATCATTTGTAATTCCTATTTTCTTTTTGAAACATTTTATGGAAACACATGTGTCATTTTTATAGAATTTTATATTTAAGGCATTGTTTCACCATCCTTCCTTATATATCTTAATAGAATTTTGTATTTAAGGCATCATTTGTAATTCCTATTTTATTTTTGAAGCATTTTATGGAAACCCTTTAATAAATTACATGTGTTATTTTTAGAATTTTGTATTTAAAGCATTATTTGTAATTCTTATTTTCTTTTTGAAGTATTTTATGGAAACAAATGTGTCATTTTTATAGAATTTTATATTTAAGGCATTGTTTCACCATCATTCCTTATATATTTCTATAGAATTTTGCATTTAAGGCATCATTTGTAATTCCTATTTTTTCTTTTTGAAATATTTTATGGAAACCCTTTAATGAATTACATGTGTCATTTTCATAGAATTTTATATTTAAGGTATTGTTTCACCATCCTTCCTATATAAGGGTTTTGATTTGATTTGATTTGATTTGATTTTGATTTGATATACATATATATATATATATATATCTATAATATTATATATGGGGCTAAGTTTGACATAGGAAAATAATAGGCGCCATGTCCTATCCTATGTGGCAATTTCTCATTGGCTACAATATATCCTAAAATATCGATGTCTCTCATTGGCTACAATTACAAACATACTTTTGGAAAATATACTTCCTAACTAATCATAGATATGTATCGACCCTATTTTTTTCCAAACATATCATAGATTTGTATCGACCCGTTAATCCTATATTCGACGTAACCCTAATATGATTAATTATATCAATATCATTCGTGTTATATTGGTTATCTTCTAATGAATATAATATAGGTGGTCTTCTATTGATCATAAAATCATGCATCTCTTCTTAGAACCCTGATGAATCGATCCTCCATCTAAATCCTCAAAAACTACAATTAAACAGTCAAGTTCACGTTCACCCAAACATTTATCTTCATTCTCAATTAATGGTTGTTCTCCGGATACATGCTACTAAGCTTGTGCATCATATCTAGCCTGTTTGGTGTCATCATTAATTATGCTTGTATATGTATTGAATTCCAGAAGTTTTCGAATGCTGATACTAACTTATGATATTTTTTTCATCTATTTTGTTAGGCAAGCCTATGGTTTGTTTCTTCCCTAGCCTACTCTATAGATCAGATCATAATGATTCTCAAACAACGGATAATGGTAAGTACTTGTCTTTTTTCTAAAATTAAATTGATCATCCTGAAAATAAACATAAAGATTTTAATCCTTTACAAACATAAGGAGTGTTAAGCATGCTATTTCTTTTAATTGTTTAATAAATTGAGTTTCCTTATTGTTTGTTTTTTGTAGTTCAAGATTTTAATCGCCTTTATGCTTTGTTTATTGGTTCTGTTTATTTGGTTAGCGAAAACACAATTCACTACACGTATAGAAAAAATTGATTAGTTTATACAGGCACTGGTGGAATCAAAGTGACCCTCATTGAGGGTTAGTATATATGCTTGATTTTATGTTTTCATCTTTAGCCAATGAAAAAATCCAAATGCGAAAATGTCATACTATGAGTTGACAATACCAGGTCCAGTGGTATGAACCCGCTTCTATCGTGAGATAACAAAGGGTTTCTCGATGAGAGATTAAATTCTTTTAGCTCCCATTCCAGAAATCTTAGCGCCACCAATGGTTGCACTAAAGATCAAGAGGCCCAGTATGGAACTCATCTTATGATTGAGCTGAAGGGCCGATGGGTGGTAGTGGATCCCTTTTAAGGACACAAATGAAAGCTGGATGGTTATCATCATTCCCTGCTGAAGCTTCACGTATTGAAACTAAAATAGGAATGGCTTGTCACTATAGTCTGTGAGAAACACATTTTTAGTTAAATGCTATGATTTCGTAACTAACAAAAGCTATGATTGTAGGTATTTGTTCATATTGAGGACAGTTCCTTGAATGCCCTTGCGTTATCCTAGATGGACCTACAGGAACTGAGGGTGTTTCTTCTGATCTATATGTTGCAGATGCAATAATAATTTCGAACCATGCATTTTGAACAAATGAAAATATCGAACATTAGTTTCATTAAAAATGCTGAACAAATGGAAATTATGTGCAGCCACACAAGCTCACATACCTATTTCCTATATAAACAAACACCCCTACATAATTCTCTCATCACAATATCAGACACTCAAAACAGAAACACATATATCAATACACGAATGGAGGGAACTGGTAAAATTAAGATGGGAGCAACAGGAAGGAAAGAAGGCGGCCACCAAAAAAGGCGGTCACTCGATCTGTTATAGCCGGGTTTCAGTTTTAGTTGGAAGAATCGGAAGGTATTTGAAGAACGGTCATTATGTTATGCGTGGATAGTGGTTATGGGCCGATAAAGTTGTTTGTGCTCGAGCAAAATCAGAATACACCAAAACAACATTATACGCGTTTGACTTGCTGGCAAAGCATTAAAGGGTCAAGCACAATTTGTTCAAGCAGTTGGTATGTAGTTATTTCTAACGACTTGCCCATACATGTTTTGAAATGGCTTTGAGTACATAACTTATTGCTTCTGAGCTTTGATTTATTTTTGTTGATTTGTTAATTGGCGCACATGAAGAGTCTTACTGACTCCTAATTCACACCCTACACAAAGACCAACAACCTGAAGCAAACAACTTATTTTCATTTTTTGGTCTCCATTTTCTTCGATTTTTCGATCGTGAAGCACCACCACTTGCAGATGGTTTCAAGATAATTTTTTTCTGAAATGGTATTCTCTTAAGTAGAGGAATGGCTTTCGAAGAGGCAACATCACCATATCTTGTGCATCTCTTTAGTAAGATGATTCGTTTAAGAGAGATTAAAATGAAGATTGATTAGATGAATATCGATAAGAGCCTAAGAGGTTGAGGTATAGAACGGGACCTGCTCAAATTCCTTACACTTTGTTGTATCCTTACAGGCTTCAATCCTATTTTTCTTTCGTACTTTAAAAACAGAAGTAAAGAAACATGATGTGATATGTCATTTTTTATTATAAAGTACAGGTTGTAAATTCTTAGTCTCCATTGCAGCAAACTTTAATATTAATTTAGAAATATATGTTAAAAAGCGATTATGTTTCGGCATCTCCTGTTACATCTCATAAATGTAACTTTGTTCTTCTTTTCTTAACGATTGGTTTTGCAAGATGTATCTTTGGAATTTGCTAAAAAGTATAATGTTGCAGAATTTTATACCAAATTACCCCCTTTACAGTATCTTCCTCTTTATAACCTCCAAGAGGCTAATATTTGATAGGTTTTCAGTGCTTCTTATTAGTTCCAACTGCATGGACTTGTGCTGGAACTTTGACATGGAGTGGTGCCTATAACAAATCTACATAAACTTTTAACACTTGTCGTACCGATATTTCTCGACTTACCAATAATGGAGCTCCATCAAATTTTAACATGGAGTGGTGCCTATAACCCAAGCGACCTGCTGCTTTGCAAGGTATAGCTTTTTCCTTTGTTTATGTTTTATGCTCGATTTCACTACTTGCAATTGCAGCTTTTACATTTTTTTAGCTTTGGGTGTTATTGTCTGATCATCGCATTGAAAAAGTTGGTACACCTGTTACAAGACATACATGTCGACATTTTTCATTACGTTAATAAGTTTTCGTCGATCTATAATACATAGATACCAAAGACGCATAACTTAGGATAGAATAGCAAAATAAAGCATAGAATAGCATGGTACTTTTGGTTGTTTCACCATTTAGTTCAGATGGCATATCAAGGGACTTGGTGCATGTCCTGGTTGCTAAACTATTACAAAGCATAATATAACTACCGATATTCGCCTAAGAAGAACCATGAAGAGGATGGGCATATTGTCGCGTCTTCAGCAAGAAATTATCATCTTACCACATAAAATAAAGAGTTAATTACATAACCACCCATGTTATTCACACACAATTTCTCCTTCACTCCCAAAACTCAGTTTAGAAAATGTAGTAGTTGTGTTAATAGTTCATAATAATTTAGACAACGTGGTATGTATTCAACGTGGTTTTGTTTTTTTCTTTTCAGTAGGCATTAGTGGAAGGTTGGTTGATTTTTTTCCAAACCATATGCTTAGTCAATTACATTCAATATGTTACATTAATGTTTATCATATACTTTATAACTTTTGATTCCTGACTCTTGACAGATAACAGGTTGTGGTGATACCAAATGGCAGAGGTGGTTATCCAATATCCTGTTTATGGAGAAACAACTTATGGCTTGCTACTTCATTAGTTGCAGTTGCAGGCGAGCAACATTTTTAAGGTAATTGGCAAGATCAGATCACTAATAGCAGAAGCCGGAACCATAACAACTATGTACATTTGATATTGTTATGATACATAATTATATTTTATAGTATAGAGGGGTCAAAGAGACTACATGTTTGATGATTATCCAGGAGATTTATTATCATCTCATCGGCTTCTTCGTGCAATTAAGATTCATTTCAGCTTCACTTATTAGGAATGCTCACTAATCTTTGATAATCACCTTAAATTATTTATTGCACTCAAAAGATATCCTACTGATCTGAAAGAAAAGATATCTTAATTTGACCCGTTACACATAAATACTTTATATATTTTTTATTCCCGGATAATGATTCAGTAATGTAGTAATGTCTGATGTCGATCCTTATCATCTACCAGTAACATATTTGAGAGGAATTTAGTAGGATTAATCACAGATATATTGGATTTGAAAAGAGAATGAAAATGTGGAAAAATCACGTTCAGGAATTTCCAAAATTGATGTACTGATGTACATATACATGTTAAACTCCACACTTTTCATAAGAAGGCCCAGTCATTTTTATAACTTATATTTCATAAATGTACAGCGGGTGATAATAATAAACCACTATCGGGGGTGATGGTTACGATTCCTTACGGAGTTTGTCCTAGAATTAGTCAGTGTACACTTGATGGAGTTATTTTCCAAGTATATGTGTCTACTTTAACAAGTGGTTGGAATTCTGATGACACCATGTTTCCGGTTGGTACAACATACATGTATCACTTATGTTTGTTTTCGTGTTAATACAATAAGAAATTATTCATGTTTTTTTATATATGAATTTGGTGAAGGCTAGATGATGTTTGTGTAACTGATTATGAACGTAATTCAATTATGTTATATGTGGATTACCTGGTGGTTAAGCATATAAAGTTTCGATACCAATCTGATCACTTGACTTTTATTAAGTCGCAATGTTAATTGGCATCTGATTTTCTTTCCAATAAATCTATCTCAGTTGATCAACGTAACACATATTTCATTATATTTTATCGCTATGAGTCGCTTTAACCGTAAGTAGTTGATTTGGAGGGGTTGCGACATCATAACTGGTAAAGGTGAGGTGTTTGGGATAACATAATTGCTAAGGCAAGTTGGATGGATGTTTAATTTACAATTTGGGAAAGCAACTTAAGGAAATCAAGATTACAACAGTCGTAGTTAGCAGGTTAACTGCTGTAAAAAACATCAAGCGCATCTTCTGATAAAAATATATTTTGTTCACATACTATTAGAGTAGTTAAGCTACTGTCCTTATGCCAATTTATACAAGCAAGATTAAAAATGGAGTGTCTGATCAGAAGGTGTCTATTGTTGAGACTAGGACTCAAAAATGGATCAGCAAGAAGTACAAGTAATTGTGTTCCAATAATACCGAGCACTGATGCTTGATTTTTGATACATTTGAGTTGCACTTGGTAATAGGCTTCAGATGCTTGCATGGGATAATTTTTACACCTGAGTTGGAACAATTCATCTGTGAGAACATTGATGCATATACATTTTTAGTGACTAAATTTGTAATAAACTATTCTTTTAGGCCTCAACTTAAATTAATGTATATACTTACCATTTTATGGTGCCAAGTCCTAACCGTTTTCTAAATTATCAAGTTTGACATCATCTTGTGTCAATTATTTCTTCTCCTCTTTGTCGATAGAGGCTTTTTCTGTGATCTGAACTTTGACTGCATGGTTATTGATTCTTCTTCACCAACAAAAGAAGTGGTAGTACCGTAATACTAACAGCAGCAATTTCTACGGCACCTATACATACAAGTGATTTAAAATGTCATAAAAGATATGAAAATGATATTACTATATACTTTCCACAATCATTCATAGTTAGGCTCGCTACAAAAAAGATTGACATATTCCACACTTTTTAATACATATTTCAAATAAATATTATTGGGTAGCCCTTAAATGACGAACAATTCTATCAATAGTTGTTCACTCGATTAAGTATCGGTTAATGATTAATTTGACAAATGTGTAATAACGTCTTCCTAATTTAACATCACGCAACCAATTGGTATTTGACACATATCAACCGCTTTAAACACTTAAAAGCAATGATTAGCATTTGTGTACATTTAAATATTAATATGGGATCAAAAATTTTTTATGGATAAACCAAATCCTAACACTATCAAATAGGTTTGTTAAGAAAAATGATTTTTATCACACACCCGTTTGTTTTTATATGTAAAAAATTAAAATGGGATATAATCCGTTTTACTGGGGGGACCACACCCAAACGTAATCAAAGTTAGTTTCTATTTAACAACTATATATGTCCAACTACCAACTATATACTAAATCGACCAACATTTTTTCAATAAAAGGTTTACGAAACAAACCCGCCCGTTGGGCGGGTTACGCAGCTAGTATATATATACATACATATATATATATATATATATATATATATATATATATATATATATATATATATATATATATATATATATATATATATATATATATATATATATATATATATATATATATATATATATATATATATATATATATATATATATATATATATATATATATATATATATATATATATATATATATATATATATATATATATATATATATATATATATATATATATATATATATATATATATATATATATATATATATATATATATATATATATACTGTGAATTTTCAGAATAACAAATCATCATTTATTATTGTTACCTTTTTTTACTACAAGACTTTAATAAAATTTGATCTTAAAACACTTTAAATAAGATTCCCATCTATTAAAACTCAAAATACATTAATGGCTCATCAAAATGATAGTTTTCATCATAAAGTTTGAAGCACGGATGAATTAAAATGTTGAATCGGCCCGTATTCAAATTTATACTATAATTGCATCAAATATTATTTATTGAACAACTAATTTTTATTAGACATAATATGATAATATCAATAAATAAGTTAGGAACACAAAAGGAATAAAACATAAATATTTATTTAAGTCAAGAAATTAACTAATAACCATACCTATTTTGCTTTCTCAAAGCAAAATGAACTTCAATTTTATTCTCAGAAGACACTACATGTAGCTTATTAAATTCAGAGATTTATTTAAAAGTGTTAATAGAGTACTTCTTGCACCTTATACTTAGTACTAGATTTATGTTTTACCATAGAATGTAATGATAAAAAAAAGTTGATACATTTCGGAGACACTAAACACGTGTCTTTAGTTTAGGCCACCTTAGGCACACCGCACACGCATGCAATGTTATCTTGAAAGTCCTTTTTATTTCTAGGTATCATATTTCACTTAATATTAAAATATTAAAAACTTGCATATATGAATATTTCATATGTATCGTAATAATTTAGTTAATAGGATGAGATAATTTTAAAACTTGTTTCATAATTTATTAAAGAGTGTATTATCGAAGTTCGATATTTTAAAAGTTATGCGAATTAAAAAATACGCGTAAAGCACGAAAAATAAACGCTCAATATAAAATAAAAACGTCGACATTCGAAGAACATTGATATTTTGATAAATAAATAAGGGCTTATGATTTAAAATACGTTAATGCGTTTTATAAACGAACGACGGCTAAAGGTTTTAACATAAATTAGGAATAATGCTCGTAAGACGAAACGACAGTAGAAAATATTTCTATGTCATAATAAGAATATTTATGGTTGATGACGGACATACACTTTGCCGATAAATAATAAATGACAAGTATTCAATACATTAAAGCCATAACTTTGTCGGTTAGTCGAGAATTCCATTTTATTCGTCGAACGAACATGACAAATAAAATTCGAGTAATAAATATTAATCTAAATACTAGAATAAGGTTAGATCTAAGTCTAAATGTTGATTTTAAATTTCGGGTTACTACAATAAATAAATATGGATTTTTTTTATATTTCCGAATAAAATATTTTCAATGATCAGAAGAATAATTAAAATATAATTTAATTAAAATTCTCGAGATCTCAAGATTTACGTATGAAAAAATAAAGAGGAACAAGTAAAAATTGTAAATCGAGAAGTACGAAAAAAGAATAATTTAATTATCAGGAAAAATACGAGTTCTTACAGTCGGACCCCCTTAAGGAACTCTGGTCTCTCAGAGTTCAACTGGAGACGGAAGAAGATGCGAACAAATGGGAATACCTAGTTTAGAACCGATTCTTCGCTTTCCCAAGTAAATTCAGCAACGCTACGAGAATCCTAACGAACCTTAACAATTGGAATCCAACTACGCTTCAGCTTCTTAAATTCTTTTCGAAATTTTTACTCGAAAAAAATATAATGACCTTTCAGTACGAGGAAATATAAAGAGATAGAAAGAACACGATAAACGCTTAAACGGACAAGGTGCGCTAAAACGAGTTAAGAATGATATTCGACAAGGAATCGCAAATCGCGCAAACTGTAAAACATGACAATCTACTTTACTAGAGATATCGAGGAGCAATATGAATTAAGTCGGTAATTACATTAATTGAAAGTAAAGTATGATAAATTCAAATAATTTAAAGGATAAGGCACGATGTTCTTTCAAACACTAGTTATAATTATACAAATAGGATGTATTGATTCGACCTTTTACTTGCGATGTTTATTTTGGTCATCTTGAGAAACCTTGGGATGATTGTATAAAATTATTATTAAAACTCGGGTTTTTGTTACGATTAGAGTATCAAATTTCCAAATTGTTTAAAATCTTTAATAGGAATGAAGTGTAAGACGGTAATTTCATTAAACTGGAACTAAAATAGGATGATAATATTAGTAGTGCATAATACAATCAATGTTAATTTTATTTCCAGTAGTGATTTTTATTTGGGACTTCATAAGCGCTAGCCAAATGAGCTACCTTTTATATTAAATGTGTTTTTTAAAGTTACATTCGGTGATAATTTCATGTTTAGAAATTAAAAACAAAAAATGATCTCATGGATTATGAGTCGTGTATAAGGTGTGCTCATGACTTGGAAATGAACCATGACCTCATACGTTTTGGTTAAGTTCTGTTATAATGAATATTGTTTCGTCACCCGCCTTTCGTTGCTGTCATCCATGGCGGGCGATGATCACGACAGGTACGTAACAATGGTGGTACGATTATTGTTCTTCCACTTCGTTTGGTCCATGTTGCTGCTTTTGGAATATGCAGTTTTTGAGGTTGTGACGAGCTTGCCCGGTCGGGGTTAAACGCGAGATTCCACGTATCTTGGCGGGGCAACCTCTCAACATGACAGCCATGGCGTATGTATATGGTTTTCATTCATTGGCGCCCTATCTAAACCTACATCGTTTATCCTTGAAGTGGAGGAAACTTACTTTCCATACGTCAATTGATTCTCGTGATCCGCTTTTATTATTGGGATTTGCATATTGTTGGGGACACTCGAGCATGTGTTTGCAGCAATGCGAGACTATGATTGTGAAAAATTAAGCACTATATTAAGATCTATATGTATGACACGCTGTAAAGAAAAGACGAGAAAGGATACCATGGCTCCTTCATCCAACGGTGGGATTTTAATTTCTTGATCTAACCCTCATCAACGGTGACAAAAATGGCGAAAGGAAATTAACGGCAGAAAACCCCATGTAGCACTAACCACACATAGGAAGGAAAAAATGACCTATATGAGAGGGTTTCCCCTTTTTCTTTTGTCCAGTTAAATGAGAATGTGAATGTCCCATATATTGTTTTTTATGATGTTAGAAAGAATGGAAGGTTTAGTTGAGCCGATATATGTATAGCTTATGGTTTCTCGTCTCTGATACATGGAAATTCAAGTAAATCTTACATGTTTATGCATGTACTCTCAGTTTATTAGAGGCAATGAAGATACTATTGCGCTTGGATCATGACGGATGAAATTGACCCGTATCTTGGCAGGACAGCACGGTCTCGTGTTTGCAGTCATGGCGGGCTGGATACCCTTATATTTGGTCATGTAGTTGCAATTATGAGCCACAAATCTCTATCAGTACTAGGACCCAACTTTCATTATTTAGCGTTTACTTGATTGTTTGCTTTCTTGACGTTTTAAGATGTATAACTCTCTTTCTAGGCTATGTGAGGTTGGTGGTGGAATGAACTGCCACCATTAACTATGTTTAACCTGAGTATTAAAGGTGTGTAAATGAGGTCAGATCATTAGCTTTGGTACCTATTGGTACCTATGACCTGTGTAAAGATTGCGGTTGAAATTCTATGTGTAAGGTTGGTGGCGAAATGAACTGATATTCAGTAGAAAATGAGGTGCACACCAAGTTCAACGGGCTGTCAAGGTAAATGTTTTTTTCATACTCTTTGTTTCTTTTATCTTTTTACCTTTTTACAACAGGTTATTTGTTGTTTCTTTTAGGTAGCATTCCAAATCACATCAACCTCAGCGAGAATAATTTTAGTTTTAAGAGGGATATTGGCTGCGAGATTAGCTAATTTGGGTTTTTCTTTGACACGTTTTTTTAGTTGCAAACTATATGTTTATCCCTGTTGTCGAATGTGGATATACAAATTTAAGTGTGTAAATAAAGAAAAGTGACAATGCGTATCTTCTTGTATTTGAGTGAAATTAGTGGTTTCAGATTGTTTATTAGCTACCTCAACGAGATTGTTTATTTCCATATAAATAAATAAAAGTGACAATGCGTATCTTCTTATATTTACATTCTTCCCATCAGGTTGCTTGAATTTGGAAAAGACAACAAAAGGAAACCAAAGACGCTTCCATATGCAGCCCGAGTCTACCACTGAGACAACATATACAATTATTGCTGAAAATGTCAATGCACCAACAACTTCAAACTGTGAATCCAGAGTGACCGCTTATGGCATTCTTATGAGAGAATTAATTGTTTTCCCATGACATATTTTAAGACCTTTCAACTTGCTTTTTTGTAATGTTTATCACTTCAAACCTTCTAATTTAAATGAATCATATGTACATAAGTTAGCTTATTATCAGGTAAAAGTTTCTGAAACATATAACAGTTGTCAACGAATTTGCCCAATCACCTGGTCTACATTCGAATTTGCTTCAACCATACATGCGCGACAACTACCGAAACCACAACACCCGTGACGAAACGCGAATACCCCCAAATTTACTATAACTGTTGAAAATTTAATATTTTTCATAATTTTACATGGCTTTTACAAGTAGTATAAGTTTTTGCAAAAATGAATCTTTCCAAAAATCAAATAAAAAATACTGTATAAAATACACACCTCTACATAAAAAAGAAGAAGCCTATTTCTTTGTTTCACTCTCACAACAACAACTACCACCATCATCGGGGTGTGGATGAATTGGGTGGTATGGATGCTCTTTCCAAGGAACAACTACATGCTAGACTTACATGCATTGGATACAACCTTCCACAAGGTCGTATTTCAAAATATGACAAAAATCAATTTCCCCTAACTTGGAAGTTCATGATTCATGCCCTAATGCAGTGCATTAGTCCTAAATCCTCTGCATTTAATGAAATTATCTATAGTATGGCTAATGCCATTGTTTGCCTGGCTTTAGGATGACCGTACAATTTTTCCAAAAATGATTTTTGAGGGCATGATGAAAAAGAAAGGTACCAAAATGTTTTTGCTATATTTCCCCACGATTTTTACAAATGTTTTTGGATCTTTAGGGTGCTTGTAATGTTGAGCACTCAAACTATTTTGTGATACATGTCCAACAATGAAAAATTTTCACCACCCTTAACACTAAAAACCCTAGGAATTTGCCACTCACTCAACCCATGTTTGATCAAATTAAAAGGGGTGAGGTTGCTGCAGACCCAACAATTAATCAAACAGCACCCCCATCTACTGACAATGCTATTGACATAGAAATAGATGACCCTGAACAAGATGTTGTAGTCTATGACACCTTAGTTGTAGACTCTGACACCCACACTCTACCCACTGTCACCCAACCTATGCCCACTGTTGTACCATCTACTAACCTAAACACCCCTTCAACCTCATCACCCATCACCACTAGGAGATCTAAACACCAAAGGGTCACCAAGGTGTCTTCCCTTGGTGATCCTAACCTTTTAGCAGAGGAGACCACTTCCACAAGGGTGGCAAGTGATATGGGGGTGGCTGGCACTATTGACTCTAACTTAGTAGCAAGTCAAGTTAGTGCCATTGTCACTAAGTCCATCCCCATGCCCCACGAGTTCACATTGATGGTTAGTTCCCCAAATGTGGATGAGGGCAGTCTAGAAACATTATTCAACTTGAAATTGACGAAAGTCTGCATGAGCTTGCAAAAGCAAAATGCAGAGTTGGTATACTACACACTGTCAAGCAATAAGGTCTATAACTCATCAGTTGATGGATAAACTTAACACTTGGGAGTCCCAATGAACAAGGAGGAGAACCTTGGTTGTCCAGTCTTCAGATATAAGTGTTGGATAGGGTTCTTACAAAGGGGAGGAGAATTTGAATTTGAGTGATCAAGGCTCAAAAGAGGGGTCTAAAGATTCAAGCACAGGTACGAAGGAAGCTGCTGATGTGCTTACTAGATTGAAAATACTAAGTTCTTTGATGTTTCTCTTATTTCACCTATTAAGTCTTTCACACAGCTGATGGAAGAAATAAGTGGTGAAAAGATTCATGTAGCCACTGACAATTCAGGTCTATCCACTATTAGAGCCAATATAGCCACTGTTGGGATTGCTCATCCAACTTTTATCATTAGAGAGCCACACATTGAGGTAACTACTACAACTTTGACTTATATTGATCCGAATGATAAAGGCAAAGCCATCCTTGAAGAAGAACAGGTTACTTATAAGAAGGATAAAAGGGAGGCTGCTATAACCCAATATGATTTGCAACTTGCACAACAGCTACAAGATCAATAAGTAAAACAACAACAATAATTGGTGTGAGATTAAGTTGTAAGTACTGATTCAGATATCATGAATGTGAGTAGGTCAGCATCTGATGATGAAGAAGATGAGGCACATAGGGAATATGATGAGAATGAAGAAGCTAGGGAAAAGCTCAAATAGTTAAAGCTACTTGTTGATTATGATAATGAGCAAATTGTTAATCTCTACTTCATATATGATAATCAAGACATAGAACAAGATGTGTATATTCCTATCTAAATTTGGGGTATTGAAGGTCTGATAAGGTTGCAGAATGACTTAAAAGTTTTGGAGGCAAATAGGGCAGAGAATATTTTGGCTAAACCAATCTCTCATAAACGACAATTTTACAAGTGTTTGTTGAAGAATGAACAAACATGATGGACTTGGGACAAATTCAAAGGTTTGTCTTTTAAGGAATTGGAAGAAGACGCATATCTTAGGTGGAAAGAGATATGCATGCATAATACCAAGATTAAGCTTTTAACAAAGAGGCAAGAGAAAGTATAAAGAAGATGGAAAGAGGAGCATACATAGGCTCCTAAGCCTAGGAATAAAGGGTTCAAACTTAACTTTCCAGAAGTTGATGTAATGGATGAAAGTTTGCCAAGTGATGGAGTGTTAAAGGCAAGCATTGAGCTGGTGATTTTAGAAGACATTGTAGCTGAGCCTGTGGAATTAAGGAACCCAATTTTCAAATATGAGCAGGATATAGATACAGGTTTTTGGAGGTTCACCAGGCATACAGGAAAGATTCAGGTATTTACTTCCTTTTGATCTTTATAAATTAATATGAACAGGGAAGGCCTAGAAAATATTTGGAGTTTATTGTTGGAGGAATATACTGCAAATATCCCAAAAAGTTTTGGAGCAAAGATGATCTGGTCCATATTTAGGAGGATGTTTGACCATGATCAAGATGATCCAATATGAATGGATCTAGTTGATGCAGATGGCTTTGAATGGAGATTATTTTCAACAGCTGGAGTTTATCATCTCAACACTTCAAAGTTTTCAGAGTACTTGTTGGTGGACAAAGTTTATCCATTGTCACAAGACAGTTTGAAGAAGATGGTAAAGTCAAAGCTCAAGGTTGACTACACTAGTGATTTGGACATGTAGTTTTGAAATATATTCAAGGCTAAGTAGGTTTGTAAGAATCCTCTATGCACCTTATTGTTTTATTTAGAAACTTGATAGTAGGAGTCTCGTCAAGTTGGGGAAAATTGTTGGGAATAAAATGTTCTAAGTCTTAGCCGTTGACAGTAGGTTCCTAACCACTAATGAAGAATATTCTAGCCACTATCATAGTTTTGTGTAGCCACTGATAGAAGCCACTGATGTGAAGACTCCCATCCACTGACGGGATTGCATGGATCAACACGTTTATTATTTTAAGGAAGATTTAGTCAATAAGTTATTTACTTTTATTATTTTTGTATAACTTCCTTTTCTAGTTGATCTTAGCTTTTTGTACAAGGCTTCTTATTATATAAAAGGAGATCTTAGGTTTAGAAGTTAATGACGCTTTCACAATTAATCGATTGAAAGTTTGGTAATCATTGTGTTTGTTCTTTATACTAGTTGTTATATTCAGCATAACAGTTAGTTTGATATTCAAACAAAGTTTCTCCACGTATTACTCTTGATATTATCTCGATAATACAAGACTTAATCGATCTTTTTGGGATCAACATGTATGACACACTATAAAAGAAAATGTGAGAAAGGATACCATGGCTCCTTCATCTAACGGTGGGATTTTATTTTCTTGATCTAACCATAATCAACGGTGACGAAAATGGCGAAAGGAAATCAACGGCAGAAAACCCCATGTGGCACTAACCACACAGAGGAAGGAAAAAATGACCTATATGAGAGAGTTTTCCCCCTTTTTCTTTTGTCTGGTGAAATGAGAATATGAGAGTCCCATATATTGTTTTTATGTTGTTAGAAATAATGGAAGGTTTAGTTGAGCCGATATATATACAACATGTGATTTTCTTGTCTCTGATACATGGAAATTCAAGTGAATCTTACATGTTTATGAATACTGTTAGTTTATTAGAGGCAATGAATATACTATTGCGCTTGGATCATGATGGATGAAACCGACCCGCATCTTGGTGGGGCAGCACGGTCTCGTGTTTGCAACCATGGTGGGTCGGATACCCTTATATTTGGTCCCGTAATCGCAATTATGAGCCACAAAGCTCTAGCGGTACTAAGATCCAACTTTCATTATTTGATGTTTACTTGATTGTTTGCATTCTTAACGTTTTAATATGTATAGCTCTGTTTCTAGGCTATGTAAGGTATGATCATTAGCGTTGGTACTTATGACATGTGTAAAGATTGCGGTCGAGTTTCTATATGTAAGGTTGGTGGCGAAATGAACTGATATTCGGTAGAAAATGAGGCACACACCAAGTTCAACGAGCTATCAAGGTAAATGTCTTTTTCATACTCTCTGTCCCCTTTATTTTTTTTTTACCTTTTACAATAGGCTATTTGTTGTTTCTTTTAGCTGGCATTCCAAATTACATCAACCTCGGCGAGAACAATTTAAGTTTGAAGATGGATATTGGATGCGGGATTAGCTAATTAGGGTTTTTCTTTGACACGTTTTTATCAGTTGCAATTATATGTTTATCCCAGTTGTCGAATGTGGTTATACAAATTTAAGTGTGTAAAGAAAGAAAAGTGACAATGCGTATCATCTTGTATTTGAATGAATTAGTTGTTTCAGATTGCTTATTAGCTACATCGGCGAGATTGTTTATTTCCATGTAAATAAAGAAAAGTGACAATCCGTATCTTCTTATATATACATTCTTCTCATCAGGTTGCTTGAATTCGGAAATGACAACAAAAGGAAACCAAAGACGCCTCCATATGCAACCCGAGTCTACCACTGAAACAACAAACACAATTATTGCCGAAAATGTCAACGCAACCAACAACTTCTAACCATGAACCCAGAGTGACCGCTTCTGGCATTCATGCGAGAGAATAATTGTTTTCCCATGACGTGTTTTAAAACTTTACAACTTGTTGTTTGTGTAACATTTATTACTTCAAACCTTCTAATTTAAATGAATCATATGTATCCATATCTCCCCGGTAACACCGGAAACAAACAATGTATCAATGTCAGATACTTTTGATTTTGTTTGAAGTTTCTGAAACATATAATAATTGTCAACAAATTTGCTACCCGGTCTACATTTGAATTTGCTTTAACCATACATGCGTGATAACTACCGAAACCAAAACAGCCGTGACGAAACGCGAGTACCTCTCCTAGCTTACATAACTGTTGAAAATTTAATATTTTTCATAATTTTACAGACTTTTATAACTAGTATAGATTTTTGAAATAATATTTTATCATTTTTCCAAAAATAAAAATATGAAATATGAAATACTGTATAAAGTACACACCTCAGCATAAAAAAAGAAAAGAAAAGCCTATTTCTTTGTTTCACTCTCACAACAACAACTACAACCATCATCATCGGGGTTTAATAATTTATATTCAGACTTATATAAATTAAAAGCCCTAACTAAATCCCCAAATTAATTCTAGCCCTAAATTGAAGATCACCATGTGAAATCAAACAACCCAATATATATTTAATTTAATTTAATTTACAACAATTACTCCAACGATCGTGTACCTAATTTAGCTGATTATCAGGTAAAAAAATTACTGATTTTAGCCCTTTTATGGTAAAAAATGTAATCTTTACTGTAAAAAAGGTAAATTTGTTTTCAATTTTGATTGTGATTGGATTTTAGGGCTTTTTATGGTGTTTTATTTACTTTCTTCACTGTAAAAATGTAATCTTTTTTTAGGGATTCTTGAGTGTAAAATTGTGATGTTTATTATGTGGATTGTGTAAAAAAGATTTCTTTTTTTAGCTGATATAGTTAAGTTTTTATGTTTCGTATGGCGATTTACGCCTTTACGGTTTAGTCTAGGCTTTTATGGTGATTTTGTTGATATGGTATTTGATTGTGGCTGTAAAGAAGTGTAAACGTTAAACGGGTTTTTAGGGGGTGTTTGGGATGTTTGTTTTGGCGCGTTAAAATAAGTACTTGTGAAAATGGTTTTTGGTTTTGCTTAATTTGTAAAAAATAGAAAGTTTTTATGGGGTTCGTTTTTAAATAGTTTTTAGTTAAAGGCTGTAATAAGCAACTGTCTTTTTTTTTTTATTTTATCATTTTACCCTATAAGCTGAACGAGTTTGGATAATACAGAACTGCTTCTGCTTAGAAATAAAAATCACTTAATTTTGATGTATTAGTCGATATGGGATTATAAAAATTTATCTTAATATGGATCGGGTAAAAAAGATCTAATTTTTCTAGCTGAATTGGTTAAGTAGTTAACTAAAATTAATCCTATACTTTGCAAAAATAGACATGGTTGATTGCTCCTTTGCCGAACGACCATTAGTAATCAAAATGCTCACTGCTCACCGCATGAAAAAGTTCCACATGCTCCGCGCCAAACATACTTCATATAAGAGAACGAAGTTTTTGACAATAAAAATGTAATCTTTGTATGGTCTGTGATAAAACGATTTGTGTATTGCTAAAGGAGTAATTTATTCCGTCCTGTGTTTGTTAATATCTTTTTTTATAAAATTGTTGACTGTAAAAAATTATAATATGGATCGTGTTAATACAATCATCAGTTTAGCTTATGTTTGGGGCTTTTATGGTAGTAAAAACCCTATACATAGTATCTGATTGGCGTTTTTAACTATAAAATGTAGCCTAAAAAAGTAATATTTGTGTTATTGACTTAATTGGTATGCGTAGCTTTACAATTTTGGTAATATTGCAGTGAGAAGTGAACATGGCTGCAACTCCACAAAATGTTGAAATGGAAGCAGCAAAGTTCTTGCATAAGCTTATTCAGGAATCAACGGACGAGCCGACGAAGTTGGCTACAAAACTACATGTGGTAAGTCATCTTTTGTGGTAGGGAATGAACATGCGATATCACAACAGAAATATATATTTTACTAGATTAGGTGAGTTTAGAATTATACTCGAGATACTATAAATAATTTAATACACCATTTTGCTGATGATATTTTTACATTATTCAACCAACTGTTTTGGGAAATAGCTGGGCACATAGCCGACAAAGCGATGGCATAAAAATTGAACTTGTATGAAGATGGCTCACTGGCACATATAGGAGATATATTGGGTGAACAGATAAGTAGTGTGTTGATGATAAATATTTGTAATAAGGTTTAATGCTAAATTTGGAGGTTGGTTGAAACCTTAATTAATATGGAGGATGCTAATAATGAAAGATATTTGGTTCTTATTGTATGATTATTGTAAGCCATGGGTTTGCTCTGAAAGTTAGCAGTAGGCACGAGGACTGACGTTTTTGAGAAAAAAAAAACGTTTACTATAGAACTCCTTGCTAGAGGTGTAAAGAAGCTAAGCCCGGGCTATGACAGGTGAAATTAAAAAGGGACCGAGGTTTTAATCGTCTCAATTCGAGCCTTAATTCTAAAATCTGAGCTAGGCTCGTCGCAAATGTCTAAAATCGAGCTCGGCTAGCTTACTATGGAAAACTATTGGCTGAAGGCTGAAGCTTAGCTCAAGTTCAGCGTGTTAATGTTGTTCATTAAGACCTAGCATATTAGTGAGCTTGTATAAGTCCGAACAAAAAAACTCGACTTTTAACTCATAGGGAAAGCCTTAGTAGCTTTGATTGTTTGGCAATGTGAGATAGCTTTTTCACTCCAATTGTTTTCTAAGTTTCTCGTTTATAAAACTATAAAGTGTAGATATAGACTATGTAATTATTATTATTTTACACGATATATATTAAATACGATACGGATAATAGATGTAGATGCCACCCAAGTATTCATCTTTTTTCATTTAGGCCGTCAATTTTCTAAAACTAACTTATAGGCCACCCAAGTATGTATTTACTTTCATTTGTACCAATTTTACAATGTTTTGGCTGAAGATTATGAAATAAAAAGAATACGGCTACCCTAACATATTTAAACAATAAAAATAAAAATTGAAATTTACAATTTTATCCTTCGTATACGTGCATCCTTTTTTAATCAAAATTAAATTATCGGGGAATAAGTGACGTTTCACATTCAAAATCATATTGGTATTGTTTTGATATGTTAAAATTAGCTTTGTTCTTGTTATTTCACAACGTTTCGACAAAAAATCCCACTGGGTTGGCATAAATGGAAAAAAGTATGTATTTCAGTGGTCTATAAGTTACTTTTAAAGATGGACAACCTCAATAAAATAATTGAATACTTGGGTGGCCTCCGAATACATTATCCCAAATTAGTTAACATAAATGAAACTTTTTTAGGCTAGCAAAACTTTGCTTGGTGTCTAAAGCTCAGTTCAATTGCGTTTCTAAACGAGCTTTAACTTCTGCTTAAGCTCGTTCCTCTCGAGCTTGAATCAAGCTTTTAACGAGTCAAGCTTGAGTAGCTTGGCTTTCCTACACCCATAGTCCTTACTAATATAGACCAAAACAGGATGTCTAAGCCTTAGTTAAACCGCCAACCATAAGGTAAGGAGCATGTGAATCTGTCTATCATGTGTTTTGCAAGAGGTTCTTACATGTCATACCCAATCTAATATTCGTGTAAATCTGATAGATGCACTATCTATGAGCAAGGCATTAGGATGCCCTAATTTGCAATGATCTTTTCTCTCATGTCTATTAAAATATTAAAATTGAATCAGCTTTTTTGCATCCCCATATTTTCAAGGCTTCTGAGTTTATCTTATGCAAAAATTCTAGTTTCTTCAAATACCCAACAGATTTTTAATGAATTTTGTAGCTCGATCAATATCTGTCTGTTCAATAGAGGATAGTAACAGTGTCTATTTTCTTCGTTGTGGTACTATACCCGATTCTATTCCACTAGAACTTTCTGTTACAAATTAGTAATTAAGGTTATTTCTTTGTTCTGTCTTGCTTTGTAACGTGTACTTATTCTCGTATTTGTTTTTATGGGTCACAGATTTTGCAGCATATGAGATCCAGTGGAAAGGAAAATTCAATGCCATACCAAGTTATATCAAGGTAAAATTATCAACATCGTGTACGCCCTTGCGATTGACTGCCACTTTGTGGGATTTTCACAAGGACTATATTTTAGAGAAAATAAAAAAGTGGCATGTTTTTGTTATATTAAAAAGACAATGACCATTTAGTGTCTCATGTTTTTAACTATACTCCGTGGTCTCTATATATCGTCCCTTTGGAAATACCCACGGATAGTGTTTTTGCTCTAATTGAGTATAGATTAATCAGTATACTGTTACATGACAAAATCACTATCTTTGGCAACCATATAATTGTAGCCTTCCAATTGAAATAACCTATTGTGAAATGATGAAGTACTTTTAAAACTAGACTAGGCGGGTCATCTTGTAGTTGTTTTCACAGCTTATAAAGACTTAATGACTTGTAGCTTAAGATGATCATATATGCATAACGTGAAAACTCTATGAAGTGGTATTACAGTATTTTCTAATTTTAAATCTCATTTGGTTGACTTTTTATTTTGAAATTGTTAAGGGCTATGGAGACGGTTATAAGTCGACATGGTCTTGATATCGAGGCTTTAATGTCATCAAGACAACCCATGACTAGTGGAACCCAGGGCGGAGATGCATCCTTATCCCAGATTGCAGGTGCTTTTCGGAACTAAGCCCTCCCATTTTACATGTATCATTCTTCTCGAATCTAATTATAATAAAATTTATCTGCAGGTCCTTCACAGCAAACTCCAGTGGAAGTCGAGTCCAAAAAACCTTTAATGCCGGAAGACGCAGCAAAAAATGCTACATTTTCAAGCAAGCCACTCCAGGGTCCTAGCAGTACAGGGCAGGACATCTATCAAGGTTCTGCAAATCAACTCAACTGTAAGTACCATATTTAAACTCAGCTGCCATAACTATTTTTATTTATTTATTTGCACCTTTCATCAATGTTCAAGAACGTTGTGTCATTGTTAAGTGATGTCGAATAATAAAAAATGAATAAAACTGAATTTGTAAATTGCTGGGGCTTGCGAAAGATTCGTCTTCTCGGTTTTGGTTTCTCTTTTCTTAAATTACACATGAAATAGAAGTTAAACAAATTACCACATTAAGAGGATATGCATGGTGATTTTTGATTCTACTGATTAAACCATAGTTTATTATCAAGAAGGGTTCATAATCCCATGTAACTTTAATTACAGCTGTCAAGAGCCTCGGATCGAGCGCCGGTCTTTCAGGTTCATATGAATCAGCTGAACCTGGGAACCCAAGACCTATGCAGTTCAGCAGTTCATATGATAATCAGAATGCTGCAAATATGATGCAAAAAGTTCCAGCTGGGAAGGCATTGGATCATGAAGGCGGCTTTCCAAATGTTATACCAAATGCAAGCAACGCAGTTCAGGTATGGCTAAATAATCACTTCCTCCTGTTTTTTCTGCGTTATGAGATGCTACATTTTGGATGGTACATAGAACATGCACTTCTAGAGACGGTTACTTGATTGTTCGTTTGTGCCTTCCATCCATTCACTATCTAACTAGAATTCTGCACGCTCAAGTGTCTTAGTTTTTCTGGCTATGTCTATCAGGGAGTCACTTGCTATGTGAATGTGTCACAACCTCATTATTTCTGCTTGTATCTTGTCCTGTGTTTATTCTAGCAAAATGTTGAGCACCTCAAGTCGCCTATAGTTCCATTATAGCTTCTTTCATGAAAACTCTTTGGTTTGAGAATTTTAACTATACAATGTGTAATGAGAGCAATCAATCTGGAATTTACAATATTATGACAAACAAATTGTACTATACCTACATGATTATGTATTATCTTTAGTTTCATCCTCATAGTTACATAACCAAATGCTTGATCTACCTTTTTAGTTTTGTAAGATATTTGTCTTCTCATGACCTTCCTATGACAGGGTGGTATCTCAAGCAATGTTTCTGAATTTGGAATGCTTAGAAGTGAAGCTTCAAGAGATACCGGGAAATTACCTGCATTACCGTCTTCTGCAGTTGGACCTTCCATGCCTTTCAAAGAACATCATTTGAAACAGCTCAGAGCTCAATGCCTTGTGTTTCTGGCGTTCAGGTTGTTCTAATCAGCAAATTGCATCCTTACATTGTTATGTCTGTTTGTCTATAGTCGCAACTCTAACAAACCTATTTGATCATGCAGGAACAATATGATGCCGAAAAAGTTGCATCTTGAGATTGCACTGGGGAATGTCTTTCCGAAGGAAGGTAACTAATTCTTCTGCGTTTAACAGATAAGCATTAAACAATCTGACAGACTATATTCTGGCTGCCTTCATCATTCAAGCATGCTATGGGTTTTTTAACCAAGGGAGAATGTCACTAAACAAATCAAGCGTCAGCAGTAAAACTTAGGCCGCTCAACTTTTAAAGACTTGACCAAAATTTTAATTTTTCTGAATTGTTCTTTGAAAAAATAACTTGCAACCTATATCACTGGTTCATGTATGGTATATAATAGATGACACATCAACCTAAATTTATAACCATTGTACATCCACGCCATCTGTTTTATACAACTGAGACACCATGTCAGACATTTTACTCATTCAGATTACTTTAGTCTTGAAGACTTCAAAAAAGAGTCAGAATAGTGAAACAAGTTGTAACTTTAGCTGCTAAACTTCTCCAAGACAAGTTTTGAGTGACCTAAGTGGAAAAATGTTATTGAAGTCTGGTTACCGTTTAGCAACATTTGCTCTATGTCAGATGGTATCTCTACCTTTTTACTCTGTCGGATGATAAGTTAGGGAATTCCCATAGTGACTCATTTGTGCAAGGTCGTACAATTGACGTCTCTGAAAAGAGTAAACAACTGTTTATTTAGTATTTGTAAGCTGCAACTGGAACGTATGCAAGTAACAATTAATATATTGCAGATATATCTAACAAAGAACAAAATGACCAGAAGGGTTCTATGGGCCCGGGGTCCTCAAGCAGTGGATTCTTCTCAGAAGCAAATCTTTTAAAAGAAGGCGAGAAACCTGATCCACCACATGGCCTTCTTGAACATGGAGATGGGCTGAGACATAATATAATTCCAAGGAAAGTTGAGGCAGAGATGCAAGCCTCTGAAGCTAAAGAACCACAAACATCTGCAACAAAAGTAGCATATCCAGATACTACTAACACTGCAGTACATCCAGGCATTTTTGCTATGCCTGATATCCAAGGAAGTCGGCATGTTCAAGCCCATTTACCAAGTTTTCCTCTGGGTGAAAGGCAAATGGTGGTGCCAAAGAATCTCAATGTTCTGGAAAATAATGTAAAGCATGGTGAGAACTATCGCCCTGAACCTATAATTTTTGTGTCCTTTGCTGGTTACACACCCCTATTTCCTAAACTTACCCATTTATGAATTTAAAGTCAAAACTAACTACTCTTGGCTTTTGAGATATTTCTGTACACTTGCAGTAAAGAAAAACGTTACAAGTATAAAGGCCTCTTGGCCCAGCGGTATGTGAGTGGCCCTCTAACCTAAAGGTTGTGGGTTCAAGTCTCGGTGGAGACATGTGAGATAGAATTTGTGAGATAGTTTGTGTGAGTTGTAAAAAAAATTGCCCTTCAAAAAAAATAAATATGAAAACTGTACTTGAAAGATTGTAAATGATGAGGTTTTGAAACTTGATAATACATGAGGCATTTCAGATCTGAATGTAGTTATGATGGTGGTTAGGGTTATAAGAAGAATGTTTTTTTATTGTAGCAGGAACCAGTCACGCGGTGGAAGATACTTCTGCACTTAGTACTTCACCAGCATCGCCTAAGTATACTACGTCTGAAAAATGGATTGCGGATTGCCAAAAGAGAAAAGTTGCTGCTGATTATAACTGGGCTGTCAAAAAGAAGAAAACGGAGCAGAGGATCTCGGCTTGTGTTGAGAAGCTAAAGGTTTGCAGTTTGCTAACTCTTCTCTATGGCTTGCTGAGATATTATGGTTGATCAAAGTTTTATTATACTGACAATATGTTACATTTTCAGTTTGCTGGTTGTCTGTGGTAGTAGTGAAGGGGATTAGTCTAATAAATTTAATTTTTAATCTGAACTTGAAAAATTAAACCTATGATCCTCGGTCTTTGACAGTCATTGAAGACTACTGTTCTCTCAGTTTGATGTCTATATACGCATTAAAATGAGCTTTCTTAGGATGTCATTCCACCCTTCCCTTTTGCCATAGTTATGGACAATCATACTAATTACATCAATGGACCATACTGACAATTATGGTCATATGCTTCCTTCTGTTGAACAAGAAATTAGATAACTTACACACACATGGAAGTATGTGTATGGTCATATTACTTTGTGTAGGTAGATTCTAAGTTTTCCATATTTTAAGTCTTCTGTAGGTTTCGTGATTGGTTGCTTGCGAGAAGGTTTGTCTTGTTTATATGTTTTTCACATATGAATATATCATCTGGTTCTAAAAGAATATGATTTAAGGTTCTAGGAAGCGTTATATACTTATATCAACTTGTATTGTGGTTTTTGAGTGTCAATAGTTGCATTCCTAAGCTTTGTGTTGGTATTAGTTTTTATGGTCTTGGTCTACTCTTGCCTGTTTGAATTGGCATGCTTCCTATTCAAAAGTAGCATTTGCTACAGGACACCAGAAATTAAGATTAGGTCCGGAAAAATCAGGTTTGAGGAAGAATAATAGCCTCTTCTAATGTTTTCAAAATTCTGGGTGGTGATGATTGTCGACTACGACAGTTTTTTGGATCTTTTTTTTTGTGAATGTCTTAAGTGGCCAACGTTCAAAAGGGAGCAATATGATGATGTTTCAATATCTTTACCTGTTGGATTAAATCTATGTTTTTAAATCATTTTTTACAATGTTCATGCAGGCAACAGTCAGCTCTTCTAAAGACATTTCTGCAAAAACCAAAAGTGTCATTGAATTGAAGAAACTTGGACTCTTAAATCTCCAGCGTCGTCTCCGAAAGTAATTTTTGCTATTAGTATATTTTTCTAGTTATTACTTGCTGAACTGTATCATGAAAATAAATCCATTACCGTTTATCTACAATTTTTTTGCTGATTTATGTTAACTATCAATCTGCTTACAATACTTGTTTTGCTGCAGTGAGGTCCTGAATGATTTTTTTAGACCTACATCTACCGAGATGGACCGTTTGAAATCAATTAAGAAACATAGGATAGGCCGACGATCGAAGCAACTTGAGAGGCACGAGCAGAAGATGAAAGAAGAGCGTCAAAAGAGAATCCGAGAAAGACAGAAGGATTTCTTTGGTGAAATGGAATCGCATAGGTATGTATTAATAATCAATTTAATTGCTAAACTCTACCTTGACTAGTTTCTCAATTACTCTTAACTTACAAGACTACTACTTCAGGGAAAAACTCGAAGATGTATTTAAGTATAAGAGAGAACGGGTTAAGGGCTTTAACAAGTATGCAAGAGAGTTCCATAAGAGGAAGGAAAGACTTCATCGCGAGAAGATCGACAGAATCCAGAGGGAAAAGATAAATCTTTTAAAAGTCAATGACGTGGAGGGTTATCTTCGGATGGTTCAGGTGACTTGTGATGTGTCAATATAGTTCAAAATAGATTTATATTCCAAGATAGGTATGGAGCTAATATAAAATATTTTTACAGGATGCAAAATCTGATAGAGTAAAGCAACTATTGAAAGAGACTGAGAAGTATCTTCAGAAGCTTGGATCTAAGCTGAAAGAGGCAAAGGTTATCAGTAGATGCTTTGAGTCAGATATGGGTGTAGACAGCACTGACTTTACTATTGAGAATGAAGACGAAACAGACCAGGCGAAGGTTGTTGCAACCCCTATAAAGAGCGTACTTTTATATGTCTGTTTTCATCTTTCTTACTAATGGTTATTATGGTTTCTACAGCACTATATGGAGAGCAATGAAAAGTACTATCTGATGGCTCATAGGTAATGGAGTCTCTTTGATCTCTGGCCGAAAACTTTTGTGCTGTCTTTCATTGTAGACCTTGTGTTTGCTGAACCTTTGGTCTAGCATCCTTATGTTGAAAATGCAAGTTAAACTAAAGAACACACATAATAAGTTGGAGGACCTCAAGAGTATATATCTTGCTTATCAAGCACACGAGTTCTCCTTGTGTACCGATTAAAATATATTAATTTGGGCATTGAATCATCTTTATAATTATTAGTTGAATGTTTGATACTGATCATTAATTTCATTCTGCAGCATCAAAGAGACCGTGGCAGAACAACCGGCAACTCTTATTGGTGGAAAATTGAGAGAGTAAGTGAAACATCCTTCTAGTAGATTTAGTAGCTGTTGCTCTTTTGCGAAAGCGATCACCAGATTTATGTGAGAAAATATACCAAGCAGATGTTCACTCTCGTAAGTCCTCATGTTTATATATTGGTTATCCTTAGGTACCAGATGAACGGGCTGAGGTGGTTACTGTCTCTGTACAACAATCATTTAAATGGAATTCTTGCTGATGAAATGGGGTTGGGAAAAACTGTTCAGGTATCGTGAGGCTAATATATTGGATGTGCATCACATGTCCGTTCTCTTCTATTAATCTTTTTCTTCGTGTTTTTTGTTTCTGTAGGTTATTTCTCTACTCTGTTACCTAATGGAAAATAAAAATGATAATGGGCCCTTCTTGGTGGTTGTACCATCCTCAGTTCTGCCTGGATGGGAGTCTGAAATTAACTTTTGGGCTCCAAACATCAACAAAATTGTCTACGCTGGGCCTCCTGAAGAGCGTAGAAAGTTATTCAAGTATGTGATCTGAACTCACAGCTGTTTAAACACTTAGTGGTATTAAATTATTCAATAATGCACATTTTTTGAATCATCGCAGGGAGAGAATTCTTCAGCAAAAGTTCAATGTTCTTTTGACGACTTACGAGTATCTCATGAACAAGCATGATAGACCAAAACTGAGCAAAATACATTGGCATTATGTTATAATTGACGAAGGTCATCGTATAAAGAATGCTTCTTGCAAGCTAAATGCTGAATTGAAGTATTATCATAGCTCTCACAGACTGCTTCTGACTGGAACTCCGTTGCAGGTTTGAGTTTGATACTAGGCATCCTTGCTGCCATATAGACTGTCTGAAGTATTTTTATTGTGTTATCCTTTTAGTCGGATGGATGCTTCTAATAAATAACTTCAAATTTGCAATATAGTGTCAGATATGCAAATCACTATGCATTCTGTTCTAATTTCTGGTTACTTGTTTCAATTTGCAGAACAACCTTGAGGAACTGTGGGCACTTCTTAACTTTCTGCTGCCAAATATTTTTAATTCGTCTGAAGATTTTTCTCAATGGTTCAACAAACCATTTGAAAGTAATGCGGATAGCTCCCCTGAAGAAGTGAGCAATATATATATGTCTGCTAAATACATTGTTTCATAAGTAAAAAGGTCTAGAATTTTTTAATTCACAGTGTAACAAAAATATCTGCTTATTTTGTTCAGGCTTTACTCTCTGAGGAGGAGAATCTGTTAATCATTAATCGTCTTCATCAAGTTTTGAGACCATTTGTTCTCAGGAGGCTGAAACACAAGGTTCTTCATTATGCTTTCATGTTTGTAGTGACTTAAGCGCTACCGTCAAATGAAATTCTATTCATATATTGTTATTTGAGTTTTGCATGCACTTTAACCACTCAAATTCTAGGATATAACCACCCGTGGCTTCACATCTGATGTTGACTTAAGCTACTGTCAAATGTTGGACATAAAAGCAAAATTCTTCTAGATTCTTTGTATTATGAGCTGAAAGAAGCTTTTTATCTCTTTTTTCATTTTTTTCATTTTTTTTTTGTTTTTTTAGGTTGAGAACGAATTGCCTGGAAAGATAGAGAGACTCGTAAGATGTGAGGCGTCTGCATATCAGAACTTATTGATGCGGAGGGTAGAAGATAATCTGGGTGCATTCGGTGCTATTAAGGTTCATTACTGCAATAACTTTATTTTATTGATTGGTTTTTGCTGTCAGAGCCGGATTCACAATGCTCAAACATGCACAAGTTAAATTGTGTTATGGAAGTATAAAAGTTTCATGCTTTCTATAACGACCTTTTCGACATGATTCTGCTTTAACCTTTTTATCTATGTACTAGGCTAAATCGGTGCATAATACTGTTGTTGAACTACGGAATATATGCAATCACCCGTACCTCAGCCAGCTTCATACAGAAGATGTTAGTCTTTTCTTTCCGTATACTCTTTTTTTTTGTTTTGCATGACAATATTTGGTTTAAATATAAATATAAAGTAGTTACGTTTCAGCAACAATTTAAAAGTTCTCTGTTTGCTTTCTGGAACCTTGAATGAACACCTTGAATCTTGAGGCCTATTTATAATGATTACTGATGTGGTTATGTTTTGTTTTTTCAGGTTCACGATTACATGCCCAAGCATTACCTTCCTAATATTATAAGGTTTTGTGGGAAGCTTGAGATGTTAGATCGACTACTCCCCAAGCTAAAAGCTACGGATCATCGGGTATAAATTATAATATTGCAAGTGTGTTTATTGAAATGAAACATGCTATATTTCTAGTTAATGTGGTAGCTGAACATTGCAAGTGTGCTTGATAACCTTTACTTTACTGTTATTGTGTTTGTGATTTTTTTTTTTTTTGCTGTTCTGTTGCTGCAATATGGGAATCGAACTACATCCGTTACTTATCTTATCCACTATGAAAGTCATGAAATTGTTTTCATCTAGCATTTTATATTTAGATGCTTATAGTGGAAATTCAATCTGCAGATTCTTCTCTTTTCTACAATGACTAGGCTGCTTGATGTTATGGAGGATTATTTATACTGGAAACAGTACAAGTACCTTCGCTTGGATGGGCACACATCAGGTGGTGACCGTGGTGCCCTAATTGACCAGTTCAACAAACCAGGATCTCCATATTTCATATTCCTGCTCAGGTAATCATTATTTTTGTTATTCATTTATGTTCCCTGCTTATAGCTCCTTTGGATCTATTAATGGTGCTGAGTATCTGTTTATGTGATTCATAGTATACGAGCTGGCGGTGTGGGAGTGAATCTTCAAGCTGCAGATACAGTCATCATTTTTGATACGGATTGGAATCCGCAGGCAAGAAATACTAACATGAACTATAATTACCTAGTTCATCCAAAATTAAATTATGCTCATTGGTTTCATGTCTCTTTATGGTTAGGTTGATCTGCAAGCACAAGCCAGAGCTCACAGAATTGGTCAGAAGAAGGAAGTACTTGTTCTGCGGTTAGAAACTGTATGTATATCTCAGGGCTTTTATCTTATTTGTTTCATCCTTTCCTATGCCTTCTTTTCCAAAGGTTTATTATTGCCCATCAGAGAAACTTGAGTCATTTTTACATTCAAGAGCAATAATAATGTGTTTGTGCTAGGTTAAAACGGTGGAGGAACAAGTCAGAGCTTCTGCTGAGCATAAACTTGGAGTTGCTAATCAGAGTATTACTGCTGGCTTCTTTGACAATAACACAAGGTAGTATCATGTCATTTTCCGTGTTAATGATAATGATATTATATTATTGGTTCAATATACACATAAAATGTGTGTATAAAGGAAAGTTCAAACGAGAAAAAACAAATTTTGAAAACTGCAAGAATTAATCACGCCAATAACTACATTTGCACATACACATTTATTCTTGTTCTAACCTCTATGTACGTGTATAAAATGTACACATATTTTGTGTTATATCATATACATGTTATGTGTTATTATAGAGTTGTGCATCTATATTTATGGTGCCTAATAATGTACTACGTATATAATAAACAAGTGTAATTACTTGTATAATATATGTATGCAATATACTTGTACAATATATATACGGGTAATTATACTTTGTATTCCATATAATTTATGCGCTTATAGCACAATCAATGTGTGTTTGTGCTATACACACACATTTGCTCCTATGAAAACTGTGTTAACCTATCAACTGGATTATAGTGCTGAAGACCGAAGAGAATACTTAGAGGCTCTGCTGAGGGAATGTAAAAAAGAGGAAGCTGCTCCTGTTCTAAAAGATGATGCTCTCAATGAGCTATTAGCCCGGAGGTAAGTTCATTTGTCCTAGTACAAAATATTAGAGCTGTTTTAATGTGATTACTTACAGAAACTGAGAACATGGTGTCATTGTTAATGATCATAGATTACATCGCTATATACATATGTGTTTCCTTACGCACCAAAAATTTCTATCAGTACTTGCTGGTCAGAATATTGCAATAGCAAGAATAATACCAGTAAATATTAAATTAGAAACAAGGTGAATAGTGGTAATATTAGTAACCCTATGAAGATAAGCCCTTGAACCATGGTTAACCCCTATCAAGAGTATTTATCGAGAATATTTCCATGTATTCGGAGTACAATGTCTTTCTTTGTATGAGTTAAGAGTGGTATCCGTATCCCTATGAAAACGGTCCTTTAAACCATTATGATTAACACCAATTTGGAAATGCCATTGTTTTCTCAAATGGACCGATTATTGGAGTGAGGACCATGGTATGCCTTGTATCATGGCTAACTTGAAATCACATCGTGTAGAAATAGGATTTATTGACTTTGTTCTACATGAATCTATAGGTTTCATGTCAGTATTAGTTGAGTAACTTCTATTTTTGCATCCTTAAATATCCTGAAACATTCATACTTCTAATTTCAATGATGGCAGTGAATCCGAAATTGATGTATTTGAGGAAATTGATAAGAAACGCCACGAAGAGGAGCAGGTATACCTCGAGATCTTTAATCTGTTGCATCTGTGTGGTGCATTAGATTAACAATATTAGGTGTATTGTGCAGGCTGTATGGAAAAAGTTGGTATCGGAACAAGGGGGGACAAGTAGTGAAGTGATGTCTTCCCTTCCCTCCAGGCTTGTGACAGATAATGACATGAAATCATTCTCTGAAGCTATGAAGGCAATTGAAGTCCCCAAACCTGTGGCTGTACCAGGGATTGGAGGTAAACGGAAGGGTGAGCTTGGGAACTTAGACACTCAACATTATGGAAGAGGAAAACGAGCACGAGAGGTTGGTTTATTTGTTCTGGTCGGCTGGTTGGGTTACATGTCAAAATGGGTTTTTGGTTGAAACGAGTTGTTTGCATCATACACAACGGGTCAAGCTGTTTTTTTTCTCGTTATTGTCAAATTTGTGGCTAATATCTATGTTACTCTAATTAGGTGCGTTCTTATGAGGAGCAATGGACAGAAGACGAATTTGAAAAGTTGTGTCAAGTTGAAAATCCAAATTCACCCAACCATAAAGAACTAAAAGAACAGGACTTGCCTATTGTCAAAAGTGAATCTGGCATGACTACTGTTGCAGAAGGTAGTGGGCTGCCAAAAATAGACTCGGTGCAACCGTCTGAAGATGAGACCATTCAACAAATCAGCGACGAAACTCCGTCATCGAGAAGGGGCCGTGGAAGGCCTAAAAAGAAATCAACTCCAATCGGTTTTCCAGCTTCTTCATTACCTCTTCCTTCTCCTGCTAAAAGTGTCACTAGCCCTTCTGAGAGTGGAAAGTCAACGGCTACTTTGACCTCTGCTACTAATGCCACCCTGGCAGTGCCTCCTGGTTTTCAGAAAACCGCCGGTCATCCTCCTGGTTTTCAGCCAACAGCTACTGATCATCCTCCTGGTTTTGCATCATTGACCGCACCCCCTCCAGGTTATAAGCCAATTACCACTCCTCCTGGTTTTCAACAAATTACACCTCCACCCCCTGGATTTCAACCAAAAATCACTTCTACCCCTCCTTTGGTAGTTTCTCAATCAACCCCTACTGTTATTTCTACTTCTCAACCAACCCCATCCGTTCCTGCTGTATCTCAGGAAATTTCTGCACCTACCTTACCTGTGGGTCCCGTTTCGCTCCCAGTGGTTTCTCCAACCTCTGCTGACTCTCAGTCTGCTATATCTCCTTCCGCAGAGACAACTGGCAGAGGTAAGGGGCGTGGTCGGGCTCGAGGTAGAGGCCGGGGTAGAGGACGAGGTAGAGGTCGTGGTGAAATAAATGAAAGTGAGGTTGATGTGCCCCAGCCTAGGGGTAAGAAGTCACATAATCTGGCATTAGGTATTCCAGGTGTTGGTGAAATAAATGAAAGTGAGGCTGATGTGCCTCAGACTAGGGGTAAGAAGTTGCATAGTGTGGTATTAGGTATTCCAGGTGTTAAAGCATCATCTCCAGTCAGCAAGCCAGAAACAGTTACCCTAGTGGTTCCATCTACTGCTTCTCAAAAAGTCAATGAGCCTTTAGCTTCCGGGTCAACTACAGTAAATGCTGCAACTAACGCACCTGTTGCAGCGACTGCTTCTCAAAAAGTCAACGAGCCTTTAGCTTCCAGGTCAACTACTGTAAAGGCTGCAACTAAAGCACCTGTTGCAGCGACTGCCTCTCAAAAAGTCAATGAGCCTTTAGCTTCCGGGTCAACTATTGCAAATGCTGCAACTAACACACCTGTTGCAGCGACAGATGGTACACCTGCAACTGTAACTGTGTCCCCTTCTGACACCTCCAAATCTGATATAGCCTCACCAGTAACATCAGTGCCTGGTACCTCTCTAGCTACGGCTACTGATGCTGGGACACCAAAGACTCCGGTTTCTGTTCCTGTTAGTTCTCAGACAGCCACACCAGCTGTTACTGTTCCGTCTGGGTCTCTTTCCGTGTCTCCTAATCCTGAATCGACGCCAGCTAGAACACGTGCAAGAAAGTCTGAGAGTGGGACAGACCCGCCACGTCGCAGGCAGAGGAAGAAAGATGATACAGTAGACGCTCAAGAGCCAAATTCTAATGAGCCTGCACAGAAGAAAGCACGACTTTCTTCTGGTAGAAAACCTGTTGCAACTAGAAGAACATTAAGGAGTGAAGCTCAGAAGATCAACCAAAATTCTGAATTAGTTGAACCATCTTCCTTGAATGTGAAAGCAAAAGTGAGTACATCAGCAGATGTAAATGTATCAAGCAAGTCTACTGATGCTAGCAAAGTAGATACTAGTGCAAGTATCCAAGGGGATAAGGTTGCTGGACCAAAGGAGAGATCGGTGGAAACTAAGTCAGCTTCAAAAGCTCCTGATGTTAATGTACTAAGCAAGTCTGCTAATGTAAGCACAGTGGATGCTAGTGTGAGTACACAAGCGGAAAATATTGTGGAACCAAAGGACAGTTCTGTGGGAACGAAATCAGTTTCAAAAACTCCTGATGTTAATGCAAGTACCGAAGGGGAGAAGGTTTTGAAACCAAAGGAGAGTTCAGTGGAAACTGGATCAGTTTCAAAAGGTCATGATGTTAATATAGTAAGCAAGTCTGCCAATGTTAGCACGGTTGACACTATTGTAAGTACCCAAGCGGAGAAGGCTGTGGAACAAAAGGACAGCTCAATGGATACTGAATCCGTTCCAGAAACTCATGATGTTACTGTGTTAGGAACGTCTGCTGATGCTAGCGCAATAGATACTAGTGTTACCGAAGGGGAGAAGGTTGTACAACCAAAGGAGAGTTCAGTGGCAACTGAATCAGTTTCTGAAACTCAAGATGTTAATGTAATGAGCAAGTCTGATGCTAGCACAGTTGATGGTAGTGTAAGTACTCACGGGGAAAAGGTTGTGAAACTCAAGGCAGCAACTGAGAACAAAGATAAGGCAACAGTGGGCAGCGGTTCAGAAAATGCTGACATGGATACAACAGACAATTCGGTGTCCAAAAATGAACTTTCTGCCAAAAATAAGGTCTTGATTGTTATTGCATTTGGGTTCTGTAGTTTTCTACTGCATTTATTATTGATATAGTTAATACTGTAGTTTATTTCATAATCAGTGATTTGTGGATATGCAGCCTGAAGAAAAAGATCCTGCTTCGAATGACGCAGACATTCTGCAAACTGCGGAAGCTGAACCTTCTGAAAAAACTCCCGTTGAAGAAAATGTAGTCGAAATTGTTCAGAAGGAACCTTCTCCTGATCCGCAGGTTTGTAATCTAAAAATGTGACATGTATGCTTCTATATTTGTCTTGTATGTTTATGTGCAATTTTGTGCTTATGATGGTGCAGAGTGAATCAAAGAAGACCGAGATCACTGAAAACGCCCCACTGGAAACTGGAGCCACTTCTTCTGGAAAGTTGGAAGATGGAAAAGTTGAGCATGAGGAGAAGGAACGAGTAGCTGATGAACCCACACAGGAAGTTGTGGATGAACCAGGTGCCAGTGAACCCAAAATGGAAGTTGTGGATGTACAAGGTGCCGATGAACCCGCAAAGGAAGTTGTGGATGAACCGGGTGCCAACGAACCCACCATGGAAGTTGTGGATGAACCCGCAAAGGAAGTTGCAGATATACAAGGAGCGGATGAGCTTGCCATGGAAGTTGTGGATGAACAAGTTGCTGATGAACCCACAAAGGAAGTTGTGGATGATAGCAACAAGGAATCATCAGAGCTTTCTGCTACACAGGTAAACTCGAGCACACTTTAGCCATGCAGTTTCTAAGAAATTTATAGGAGTTGAAGTCTGCATACATATATCTACTTGCATCATCTAGTTTGTGCTGTTAAGTGTTAATAATGCGGCATAATGCACACCGTGGCACATAATGTCTATTTCTGTCGGCTGGGCACATGACAAAGCACTTGTATAACCAGAGTAAGGATCATGCCAGACAGAAACTCCCAAAAGATTATGTATATAGATAGCTTAGGACATCATCAGTGGTTGGTGAATTTGCATTATCGTGCATATAAGTAATTATTGACACTAACATCATGTGCATTAAATCTATGGGCATTTATACGAGACTCGCAAGTTAAAATTTTTAACCTAATGAATCTCTCTTCTCCAATCTTTGTTCAACAAAGTTAAAAGCCTCCCCATGTATCACATTCTTAAATCTTCTCCTCTTCCGTGACCTGATGAATCTCTGTTCCCCAATTTAAGTTTCAAAATCACAAAATTATTTTTTAGATTTTTGTTTAGTTGCAACAAATTTTACAGTTTTCTAGAATTCAAAGCTCATTAAAATCAGGGTTTTGTTGACATTCAGTCGAAAGAAAATCACTATGCCTATTATTGATTATCAAACCATTACTTAACAACAAATTCTTCATCTTTTTTTTTTGTTTTTCTTTTAAATTTTGAAACAACTCAACTGTTTATGAAAGTGCCCATAAAGTGTTTGATGAAATGCCTCAATGAAATAATTCTATGATTTTAGAGTTCGAACAATGTCTAAAATTGTTGATGCTTTTAACTATGATGAGTTGTGATTCGTTGGTATGTTTTTTTTTTTTTTGAAGATAGTTTTCGTTTTTGAATAAAGGCTGTGAAAAGGTGATTTTTGAGTTATATTTTTCGTAGGTATAGAAGGGGGAACACAGATTTGTTAAAGGTTCATCTTGATTTGCACTTGTGAAAAAGAGATAGAAAATTGTGTGGTGATTTGTTAAAGGTTCATCAAGTAAGTGTTCGTCAAAGAAAACTCAGTTTCAAGCCTCATCAGAGAATTACCAAGTAGGATTTGGAGTGTTTGGTTGTGAAGAACCCGAGGTTGAAGGTGTTGTTCGAGGATGCGAGTGTTTTGATTTTGTTTTTTGTAGCTGTTTTCAGTAGGTCAACCAACTTGTTAGTTTCATCAATTAATGTTCATCAAAAGAATCTTTGTTATGTTCATCAATCTTTGCCCATCGATATAAAATGTTGTAGTTTTTTTATGTTCCATCAATGAAAATTCATTAGTTTGAGTTTTTTTCTAAACTTTATCAATCTAAGTTCATCAATATATGTTTCCGTCAATCATAGTCTGACTATTTATCAATAAAAGTTCATCATATCTTGATGTTCATCAAATCTGGATCGTGGGTTGGAAGGAAAAGGGAGGGAGAAGGGACACGTGTCAAGAGGGGAAACCCTTTCTAAACTTTTTATTTGGTTCCCTACCTTAAAGGAGAAGGCGGTACTGATGAAAAAGCATTGGAGATCTGTGGTGTGTGTATGAAAAAAATACGCCGTATGCTTAGAAAGAACAACCAAAATAAAGCTTGAGTTTTCATATTTGTGAGATTGCACCCTGACAATCAAAATTGCAGGTCGAAAGAGAACAACCTGACAATGCTGCAGACGCTCTGATGACGGAAGCCAATTTATCTGACATGGTCGAGGATGCATCTCAAGGAGAGGCGGAACATAAGAAGAAGGAAGATGTTAGTGGCATTGTGGAGAATGTAATTGATGACATGGACACAGATGTCAAGGCCTCTGAAAGCGTTATGGATACTTCCCTGGGAGAAAGTGAACATGAGAAACAAGAGCTCAGCAGGAGCGATGCATCGGGTGAAATTGAGAAGGTAACCAGTGACGAGGAAAAATCAACAGTTGAAATAATATCGGGTGAGGAAAAATCAACGGTGGAAACAACAACAGTTCTTCCTGTTGTGCTGGTAATTCATCATTTCTTCTTGAGTTTCTTATTCACACTCGCTTACAAGTGGTTTTGTGTAATCATATCTGGCTCTCTGCTGTGCTTTATTTTGATCTTATTTTATTGTTATATTGTATTGATAAACCACACAGAAAGAACAAGAAGATGGAAACGCCAGTGGCACACCGATTGAGACGGATGAGAAATCCCCTGAAAAGAGGCTGGATGCTTGCTTGGGAGAATCGGGATTGCTAGATGGTTCAGGTAGCATAGAGAAGGACGTGGATGTAGGACAGCAATCAACGAAAGACCTTCCTGCTGCAAAGGTACCATTGACCTTACTCAGATTGTATTTTTTTTTTCTTAGATGTGGGTGTGGCGTCTTTGTTGCTTTTATCCACCCTTTTCTAACTTCTAATGATCTCTGTAATCAATATATGGACACTGTAGGAGGAGACGGAGGTTTCCGGAACCATTGATAGCGCTATGCTGGTGGAGATGGAAGCCAAACCACTCGAAGAGGATAGTGATGGCATGCATGGAGAGACCGTTACCGAGACCGAGGAGAATACAGATGCACTTCCTCCTGAACAGGTAAAACATCACCTGTTGTATATTCATCATAAAATTGCAAACAAACCCATGATATGCAGGTGTTCGCCTGTTGTATTTTCTTCATAATATTGTCGTAATATACATGTGTTCTATTGTGTGAGGTGCACATGTTCTGCCCTTTTAATTTACATGTAACACATACAGGATGAAAGAGGAAACCTAGAAACTGATCCAGGAAATTTAGACGTGGCAGAAGCTGGATCTGTGGAAAGAGTGAATGTAGCCATGCAAGTAGATACGGAAAGTGAGAACCATAAAGAACAAGATAATTTATTAGATGTGACTTATGACGAGCTTCATGTCGGACAGGTCCGAACTTCAGTTTAGGCTGTTCATCGCTCTAGAATGTAATATTCCTGATTTCTTCTCACTTTTACTTGAATTTGTTAATGTTGCAGGCTGAAGCGAACAGGCCTGAAAGGATCATCACAAAATCAAAAGATGAAACGCAGGCTGAATTTGCCAATGAAGTAGAAAAACCAATTGAGGAAAAAAGTCGGCATGCTGAAAAAGAACAGAAACCTCCTGTTGAGATTGAGGGGGCAACAAAAGAACATCATGTTCCAGAAACATTAAATCAAGAAAAGGGAGGTTCTATTAATGATCAGATTGAAGGGAGCAAGCAAGATATCTCAATCAATGTTGGGAAAATAGAAGTAACAAGTCACCCAATCATGAAGGCTGATGAGATCAATGTTGAAGAAAATAAATTTGACGTTGTTCCACCAGTTGAAGAACAAAATCTTGTTGGTGAAGTATCGGGTAGGGGAGATGACAAAGATCCGAGTGAGGTCAAAGAACAGAGGGGTGAGGAATTGGAGACTACAAAAGTAGTTGATGACTCAATAATGGAATGTGGAGATAGTGTTGTTGCTCCGGTTGCCGATGAAGTAGAGGTTACTAAAGGCTCCAGGGAGGAAGGGGATGTCATTCATTCTAGTAGCGTGGAAGAACAAAAAGATGAGATAATTGAAGTGACCGAAGCTAATGATTCAACAACGGAATGTGGCACAGATGTTACTCCCATAGCTGAACACGAAATTCCTGCTAAAAGCTCTATGGAGGAATCCGATGCTACTGCTTCTGAAGCAGGGATGGGTAATTCTCTTATGGAAGGACAAGCTGCAGAAAAGTCCATAGAGGAAAGAGTTATAGATCCTTCAGAAATTGTGACCGAGGATTCAACTATGGAAGAGCAAGTTGTAGAAAGGTCTATGGAGGAAATAGTAGCCGATTCTTCAGAAACAAAGGCCGAGGATTCGACTATGGAAGATCAACTAGCTGGTAAACAACCAGAAGTTGACGCAGAAAGCTCTATGAAAGAAGACGAACCCAAGGCTTCTACTATGGAAGAACAAGTTGTAGAAAGCTCTATGGAGGAAATAGTAGCCGATCCGTCAGAAACAAAGGCTGAGGATTTGACTATGGAACATCAAGTAGCTGGTAAACCACAAGAACCAGAAGTTGACGCAAAAAGCTCTATGAAAGAAGACGAACCCAAGGCTTCTACTGACACAAGGGAAGATGCGTCAAGTATCCCAGAACAACTAGCGAGAAAGGGACCAGAACAAGAAATTTCGGTTGAAACTTCTATGGAGGAAGTAGACGCCGAACCTTCTAAAACAGCGGTTGATGATCTGACAGTCCAAGAAGTAGTAAGTGACAAGGAACAAGACCAAGAAGTTTCTGCTGAAATCGCTATGGAGGAAGGAGACACAAAGCCTTCTAAGTCTGAGCCCGTAGATCTAACCATCAACGAACATGAAGCCGGAAAGATGCAGAAAGAACAAGAAGTTATAATTGTACGTTCTGTGGAGGAAAGAGAATCGGAACCCTCCAAAACATTGGCTGATGATCCTACTAACATTGTGGTTAGCGAGAAACAAGAACAAGACGTTGCTGCAGAAAGCTCTATGCAGGAAACAGAAGCCGAGCTTTCTTCTAAAACAGGGGTCAATGACTCAATAATGGAAGACCAAATAGCCGGCAAAGAACAACTAGACCAGGAAGTAGCGGCAAGAGTGACCAACAATTCAACTAGTACAGAAGTTGGTATTAATAAAGAAGAAGTTGGTGAACAAACACAGGAACAAGAAATTCCTCTAGAAACATCCATGGAGGAGAGCAGAACAACGTTTTCTGATGCGGTTGATGATCCGACAAGCACAGAAGTTGGTAAAAAGACCCACGAACAAGTTGGTGAGCAGAAACAAGAACTAGAAGCTGCTGCACAAACTTTCAAGGAGGAGACAGAAGCCTCACCTTCTAAAGCCGAGGCTGATGCCGATGATTCAACTGCCAAAAAACAAGTAGCTGGCAAGGACCAAGATACTGGTGAGAAATCTTGATTGAAGGAAGAGACGGTTCATCTTCCGGCAATGATCGGCCAAGTTATTTAATTTAACAAATGAAGTCGAACAGACAGTAATCTTAAGCTGTAATTATTAACATGCGACGCCACTTAAACATTCAAACTGTTCCTATTCGGTAGTATTTATATGATAGCTTGTAAAAGCATGTTAGCCATGGGCGGAGCTACATAGGTGCCGGGTGTAGCACGGGCTACACCCATTTTAAGGTTACGACGTGCAAAAAATCTTCAAAACGGCTGTTATTATGGTTTGTGCAACCCCGAAAAAATTTGTGTTACCTTAATTTCTTAGGGTGTAAATTTGTGTAGCCTAAATTTTTTTTTGCAACACCCCATCGAAAATCCTGGCTCCGCCCCTGATGTTAGCGTCTCTTAATTGCATATTGCATCTAAAATAGCGCAACTGCTATATTTGCGCACGCATGTTGAACAAAAGAGACATCAGGTTATTGGTCGTGCAAATGTACATATTATGCGTTAGAGTGTTTGAAGTTCATATTTTTTTAGGTGAATAATAATGCCAATAAAATGCATAAAACGCCAATAATTATGTTTCGAATTAACATCATAAATAGTTCTTCCTAATCTGCAACAACCAAATGTAAGATAATCACAAACATTTTCGTGATTGAAGACTGGTAAGGAATGAAAAAAATCTGTTTATACAACTACATTTAGATAGGAGGTAATGGATTAGGGTCATTATCAAGTTTAGGATTATACGGCTCAAGTTGTCATTTTGGTGTAGCTAAGCTTGCGGCCAGGGGCGGACCTACAACCATTGTAGGTGGTGCCTGGGAACCACATTAGAAAATAAATTTATTAAGAATCAATAGTATACAAATTTTTGGACCTGCCTTAGAAAAATGCGAGGAACCACCTTAGATTCATTTAAAAGATAGGAAAAAGAAGAAAAAAGGAAAAAAAATAGCCAGAAATATGACCGGAGATATATGTAACCCACAAAGAAGAAGAAAGAAGACGATAATAACTTTTTCTAAAAGTTAAAAAATCTGTTGTGGGCTCTAGATATAGAAGTAGTTTATTAAGGGTAAGTCTAAACTTGTGGGCCCTATTTCATTTTTATAATTATGTTAAGTGAAAATATGAAATGCATTTGCTACTTTTTTTTTTACCTTTTTATAGTGGGTCAAAATTTATATGTATTGTTTTTTCAAAAGTGGGTCTAAACTATAATGCTTTAAAACTTCTCTTGTCTTAACCAAAAATTATGATAACTAGGTCTTGAGCCCGCACTCTGCTGCGGCGCTTGGTCTGGTGGATGGTTTGTGTACTTTTCGTCTCCGCTGCAGGGCAGTAGCGTTGATATGTTGAGATATACAGTATAAGACGTCTTTTTGTTTGGTTCCTGCATAGTCACAACTATATTATATATCATTACTTTTAGAATTTGTATACTAATTGTTTGAAGTAACATAAAATATCAGAAACAAAAACAAATTGACGGCAAGAGTGAATAAAAAAAGAGGTATTTTTTTAACATACTACAGTCTGAAAGTTAAAATTTAGGGGTGTATATGGTCACTATTTCCAAAAAACCATCAATTCCAGCAACTACGATTGTTAAAACATTTACATAAGTGATCCAACTGGTGATGTGTGTACCAATCGGGCTTGGCTAATTGGTTTTTACTTCTAATTGACCATAGTTGCAGCAATGTTAAATAAGCATAAGCTAGCGCTTTACCTAACCACCCCAAAGACAAAAAGCAAAATGAAGAAAATCGAACTGATTACCTAAAGGTTGTTGGTTCTTATCGTTGCCCCAAAGGTTTGTCTTCGCGGCGGAGAGTTTGGATTGCTGTTTGTTTGGGCAAGTGTGAAGATCCTTCAAATGTTGTTCCATCAAGAAAAGAAAACAATCACAATTGTCAGTCTGTGTTTTTACATACAAAGTGAACAAATTAATGGTCAAATTGACTTGCAACGAAGAGGTAGGGGCAACGCAACATCTTAGGATCAAATCAACAAAAAGTTTTGGCTCAGATTTGCGAGCTAGGAATAGGGCAAAAGGGTACCCTGTAAGTTTATGGACTTATATTTAATAGTCATGTGATAGGATCGAACTCGAGATTACGGGATTGCACACAATACGTAAAGAGTTAATTTATTTAATAAATATATATTTATGTATTTATTAAATTAAACCGAGCAAATAACTATATAACTTTAACGATCATTAATTAATAGTTAAGTGTTAACGAATGTTAAATAAATATATAGTAAGATTAATATAAAAGAAGAAGGACAGAAGGTTCCAGAACACCCCATAGGGGTGTTTCGACCGTCGGTTAGGGCCCAAAAGAGGGGGGGGGGGGGGGGGGGGGGGCAAAAGTTGTCTTTATTTACTTGGGCTACAATGTGTTGAGGCATATAAATACACCTCCTTATCCCTCATAATTTATAACATAACTTGAATCTCTCCTTCTCCCCTCTCTCTTGGTTCGATCGCAAGGTGTAACCCACGAAGGGTTTTGGTTGGTTTTCTTGGTTGATCGATTGTGTTGATAATCTAGTCCTAGCCCCTCTCTAGGGTTGTTGGGTAGATTATTTACAAGTGTTGTATCTCGGTTTTCACGTGCTAGAATCACGGTTAGCTCGTTGTATTACGTGTGTACAAGATCGTAATATAGTCTTACTTTAGACTATATCTTGGTATATTACAGTATAAGCCCGAATTGGTGATTCGTTCTTCGTCTTGTGGATTTGCTTTAGCGTAAAGGTATGTAACCTAATTCGATTAATTATAATTGTGTTGTTATTATGACCTTGTTGAATCGCTTCCGGTATACGTGCTTTGATCTTGTTTAGGATTTTATATAATTGTTATGATATTAATAATCCTTTAGTGGCATCGAGAGCCGTTTTAACATGTTATAATTATCGAAAGTCTAAATTTTTAACTAATAATCGTTTTGAGTTAAAACTACATGTTTTTTAGGTTTTCATAAAATTAGGGTTTTGTTTTATGGAAAATTAGGGTTTTTGGCCGAATTTTTTAATAAAAAAAGGGAGTTGTTTTGAAACCCTAAATTACATATGGGATAAATTTAGATTAAATTGCATGATTAATTTTTATGTCATGTATGGTTACGATCCGTAGAGATTTAATTGTTAGGATTTGTGGGGAATTCATGATTAAATGCATGTTTTCATGGATCGTTAAATTATATGTTTATATGATTTTATGTGCTACATGATTATTTGATTCAATAAATCTAGAATTAGGGAAGACTTTTATATGAATATAAAGACCTAGATTTGATGATTATTGAATAAATAGTATGCATGTGGCTATTTGATTCATTTATTACACATATAAATTGTTATTATGTGTTTATGATTTAGTTTTTTTACTTGTTTATATATATAAAATTGTTGATTGTTGTAAACAAGGGGTTTTTTATGAAAAGAAATAATATAGACTAAATCATATTAAAATAATGATTTGTTAGAGATTTAAATTACATAAGATTACGTTGATTGGGGAATTGCAATAATAATCTAACGGCCTACTCTTTTTGACAAACTATAAAGTGGGCTTAACGCACAGCTGGCCATGTACCCGGTTAAGGAAGGAGGTGTTATGCCATTAGTCGCTGACCGAATTCCCGGATCGCGTGTGCGTAAAATTGAAATTACCTACGATTATTAATTGAATTATAAGTTAAGGGTGATTTACCACAAATTCACATCCGAAACACAATGAATAAAGGTATTGCTTTGTGCGTAGCCGTGTTCTAGCAAAAGTACATTGTGAATAGTTGTGGGTAAATTCTTTAATTGGTTTAACCAATACCGCAACATAATTTATGAAGAAATTTAATCTTGTGGGAAAGTTTTTTAAATGTTTTATTAAACTTATGCTATGGAGATTGTATGCATGCTTCTCCATACATTGATTTTGACATCAAAATTTATACCCTTAAAATTTAAGTCGAATGCTCCTAATTGACGAACACTTGAAATTACTTCGTCATCAAATGAGATTTTTGGGTGATGTTGTGATGGAGTGTAACACCCCATTTGGTAAAATGGACTATCACAGTAATATATGGCGTGTCATCAAAGCATGCAAGGTAAATGTCTAAACATTCATGATAAAAGGAAATACCGAAAACAAACATCGGTAGTCCAAGTAACTCAAACACAAGCAAATATAAGTACTGTAAAGGCAAGGACTAAACAATGTCCAACATGAAATAAAGTAAGACAAAGTATGATAAATGCATAAGATATAGAAGACTCGATAGCTTCCATCCGAATGCACATACTCTTGAGATCCTACTTGCGACCTTGGGTACCTGCCGTTTGGGAACATGAAAACGAAAAACGGCTGAGCATAACGCCCAATGCACGGATATACAATAAAGCATGGAAGACATAGAATAATGAAAGCATATAAAAAGCATATAAAGCATGAATGGCAACGAAAATGAATAAGTCCTGGGAAACCTAGACGTATAACATGTTTACTGGTTTTTTTCTGAAAACATAGCTTATGTTTACTTATGAAAATTTGTATTAGTTTAATATACCAAAAGCCAATATAGGTCATGAGGTCAAGAACGTGCATGAATACTTGGAGGGGTGACCTCGTCATGCAATTAGAAGGGGATGCCTCTAATTAATATGGTCTGGGTAGGAGGGATCAGCTCCTTGTGAAGGATGCAAGGCACACACCACATTCACCATAATATCCTGACTGAAACTGTAACTAGGATGCACCCATACGCCCCACATGAGGATAAATAAATAATAAAGGCCAAATAAACTAAAGGGACGCCACGAGCTATCACTCCGCCATGGTGAAGTCATAACACTGGTGCCTCCAGTGTTATGGTTATGGTACCTCCATAACTAGGTGAAACTGGCATGCATGTATATGACTAAGGTAACTAATAAAACATAAGCATTTCAATCTGTAACTAATGGGAAAACAGTTGGCTGCATATGGGAAATCCTAATAAAGGAAGATAGTGTCCTTACTGAAGGACGGGAAATCCGTACCTTGTGTCCAGTAGAAGCTAACGGAAACGCTGAAGAACCTACTCCGCCTTGACGGATAATGCTACATAAGAATAGGGACGTGTATGACTTATTCTGAGACACATGTGTCTTACTGGTTCTGCGTGTTCTTAGTTTATTATTCATGTTCTGTCATGTTTTAACTGTTTTAAGTATTAACTGTAGTTATTCTTGTATTCTGTTGTTTATTATTCATGTAATAAGGTATTATAATACTTGTATTGTAATACTAAGTAACTTTCTAAAAATAGCAGGTTTCCTAAAATAGTAAGTTTCTAAAAATAGAAAGCTTCCAAAAATAATAAGTTTCCATAAATAGAATTAAGGTGGATTATTAAAATTTAAAGTAAAGTTTATTAGTAAAAATACAAGTCATGAATTAAGTATTATAGCTTATTAAATAATTAACATGATTGGTTTAATAAACTACAGGTTATATGAATTTAATTAAAATAACATGTTTAATTAAATTTGGCTAAATAAATACTTAGGTTAGTCATGAAATATTAATTTTAATATTATAACCTAAGTCATGTTTTTAATTAAATTAAATAGTCATGAAAATAATTTAATTTGATTAATTAAACTGATTTTAATAATGTCCCATACCCGAACCCGTGAACAAAATAAATCTCGAGCCCGAAAATGTCTAGCCGACACCACATAGCCGTCGGCTAGTGGTTGTCAGCCAACGGCTAACCCACAAACAGTGGCTAATCGGCTAGCCGGTTGCCACCGTCTAAACAAAATACCCACCGGCTATAGCCGGTGGTTCCCCCTGTTTTGCTGTCGGCTACCCACTATCAAGCCAAAGTACACCCCGACTTAAGCCGGGGTTCCCACCGTTGCACAAACAAGTCCCACCGAGACCATGGTGGTCTCGGTTGACACTAATCAAAACAAACACACCCCGACGCGAGGTCGGGGTTCCCTTTTTCCTGCGTTTGACCCACAACCAAGACACGCCGAGACCTTAACGTCTCGGTGGTCGTGTGATTAACCAAGCCGAGAGCCTTGGGCTCTCAGTTGATGCGTCGCCCGAACAAACCAAACACCCTAAACCCTTTATTCGTGATTCTTGATTACCATAACATGTTTTAAATACTTGTTTTAGGATTTAGTCAATGTTGCAAAACAAGATCTACAAGGGCGATTAATCGCCGATTAATAGCTACAAGGCCATCAACCTTGCCGATTAATGAAAAGGCGATTAATAGCGGTCATCTATGGTCAACGATGGTCAAGGGAGGCCAAACACGCCGAAAACCTGCAAATTTGGCCGAAAATACTGAAAACTCATTGTAAACCTATGTTTATCAATTATATTAACTATTTATATGTATACTAAGTTGTATATAAAGAATAATATTGCCGAAAATACCTAAAACTCATTAGAAATATCCAAAACTTGCCGAAAATACCAAAAATTTGCTAAAAATGCCAATATGATTAATCACCGATTAATCCCGCCTACAACGATTACAAGTTACAAGGTGGTCGACCGGCCGACTAGCGATTCGCGATTTTTGCAACCTTGGATTTAGTTATCATGTATGCATGAATTTAATAAAAAGAACAAAAAGAAAAAGGTTGTAGTGATTACCGAATGCGTAGACGATTAAAGCTTATGAACACGAACACGTATCACTAAAAATAAAAGATCAAACTCAACCCGAACCCCTAGTGTTTCTTGTGTAGTCCGGCGGTAAGGAGATAGAGGCCACTAGGGTTTCTTGATTTTGCTAAATTATGGTTATATTAAATTCCCCTGTAGTTTTATTTGATTTAGGCTTGTATTGGGTCATGGGCCAAAAGGCCCATTCCTCCTTTCTCTTGATCTCTAGCCGCGGCACCCTAAAGCCCACAAGGCAAAACCGAAGCCTTTTCTAGTTAATAAAATATACGTGTATGTTCGGTTTTAATTATCATGAATTAAATGTCGTGATCATGTAACATTTATAATATACGTAAATACTTGTTATTTAATGTCGTGACACGTGTAATATATTATAAATGGAAAGTTTTAATTTATACGTATTTCGTGTATTTACTGTTCACATGTACTGTTCATGGTATTTTAATGCGGGTTTTACAACTCTTCCCCTCTAAAAGAATAATTCGTCCTCGAATTAGAGAAAACATAAACTGAAAGGAAACATACCCGAATAAGAACTGGAAATGAGGGTAAGAAGTCCGTATAAACTCCTCCGTCTCCCAAGTGGCTTCCCGCTCAGGATGATCCCTCCAGAGGATTTTGACGAATGGAATCGTCTTCCTCCGCATGACACGATCTTGTCGTTCAAGAACTCTCTCAGGTTCCTTGACTTAAGAAAGATCCTCTTGAATATGATCAAGCGGATACTGAATAACATGAGGGGATGATCGTTGTATCCTCTGAGTAAGGACACATGGAACACGTTGTGAACGTGTGATAGCAGAGGCGGTAACGCTAAACGATATGACACTTCACCAACGCGTTCTATGATGTCGAACAGTCCGATGAAGCGAGGACTGAGCTTTCCCTTGATTCCAAAACGCTTGGCTCCGCGTGCTGGTGATATTTTGAGGAAAACATGATCGCTTATATTAAAGAATAGGTCTCTACGACGTTTATCGACATAGTTTCTCTGACGAGCACGAGCTTCCTGAAGCTTCGCCCTGGCGACGGCGACCTTCTCATTAGTCACCTCAATCATCTCTGGACCCTCAATCAGTCGTTCGCCCACCTGATCTCAGCAGATTGGGGCGCGACACTTCCTACGATACACCATCTGAAACGATGCACATTTGATGCTAGTGTGCCAGCTGTTGTTGCAAGCAAATTCCACTAGATAGATATAATCGTCCCAGTTTCCTGTCCATTCTAGAGCACACGGCCGCAACATGTCCTCTAACGTCTGAATGGTATGTTCCGACTGTCCGTCGGTCTGAGATGAAAGACAGTGCTGAGCTTAAGTCTGGTGCCAAGCTTTCCGCAGACTCTACCAAAAACGTGAGGTGAAACGAGGATCTCTGTCAGAGATGATTTCTGATGGAGTACCATGCAGTCTCATGATTTCCTTCTAAAAAGTGTCTGCCAATTTGCTGACCGGATGCTCCTTGTGGATTGGCATAAAATGAGCAGATTTGGTCAATCTATCCACAATAACCCAGATGGCGTCGTGTTTTCTCTGAGTCACCGGAAGGCCAGTAACAAAATCCATGGAGATTTTGTCCCACTTCTATTATGGAATATCTAATGGTTGCAGTAAACCACTAGCTCTCTTAAACGAGGATCTCTGTCAGAGATGATTTCTGATGGAGTACCATGTAGTCTCATGATCTCCTTCTGATAAGTATATGCCAATTTGCTGACCGGATGCTCCTTGCAGATTGGCAGAAAATGAGCAAATTTTGTCAATCTATCCACAATAACCCTGATGACGTCGTGTTTTCTCTGAGTCACCGAAAGGCCAGTAACAAAATCCATGGAGATTTTGTCCCACTTCCATTCTGGAATATCTAATGGTTGTAGTAAACCACTAGCTCTTTGGTGTTCGATCTTAACCTGCTGACAGATCATACATTTAGAAACGAAGGTGGCAACATCTTGCTTCATACCACTCCACCAGAAATGTTGCTTGATGTCATGGTACATCTTGGTGGAACCAGGATGTATGGTAAATGGAGAGCTGTGAGCTTCAGTCAGTACAGCTTCCCTGAGTGTGGAGTCATCAGGAACCACTAGTCTAGTGCCCCGCCATAAGATACCTTCATCATCAACACGAAACTCCGTCTGTTGATCAAGGTTCTGAATGATAGCCTAAATCTCACCATCATCTTTCTGAGCTTCCTTGATCCTAGAATGTAAGTCTGGTTCCACATTAAGATTTGCCTAGTAACCATGTTGTCCTTGTACACATAACTCAATGTCTGTCATCTCCATGTCACGGATGATCTCCTTTGCAATCCATATGCCAGCAATCATACCCGACTTTCTGCTTAGAGCATCTGCCATCACATTCGCCTTACCAGGATGGTACTGAATGTTGGTGTCGTAATCCTTCAGTAGCTCTAACTATCTTCTCTGTCTCATGTTTAGTTCCTTCTGAGTGAAGATGTACTTGAGACTCTTGTGATTTGTGAAGATGTCATATGAGTTACCATACAAATAATGCCTCCAGATCTTCAATGCAAAAACAAATGCTGCAAGCTCCAAGTCATGTGTAGGATAGTTTTCTTCATAAGGTTTAAGCTGCCGTGATGCGTATGCAATAACTTTCCTATGTTTCATGAGAACACAACCTAGACCCTTTCTTGAAGCATCACTATAGATCTGAAATCCACCTGTACTAGATGGGAGAGTAAGAATAGGTGTAGTCACTAACTTCTGATTAAGGTCTTCAAAGCTCTTCTCTCGTTCTTCAGTCCAGACAAATTTCTCTCCTTTTCTCACCAGCTTAGTCAAAGGTAAGGCTAACCGTGAAAAGTTCTCTACAAACCTGCGGTAGTAGCCAGCTAAACCCATAAAACTTCTGACCTCTGTTGCAAATGTAAGTCTCGGCCATTTAGTGATAGCTTCAACCTTTACAGGATCCATGGTGATCCCCTCTGTAGACACGATATGGCCCAGAAATTCCACCTTGCTTAACCAGAACTCACACTTGGAGAACTTGGCATACAGCTGCTTCTGACAAAGAATATGCAAAACTGTACGAAGGTGTTCATCATGTTCCTCATTGGATTTGGAGAAAATCAGGATGTCATCAATGAAAACGATAACGAACTTGTCCAGAAACTCATGAAAGACACGGTTCATCAAATCCATGAAGTCTGTTGGAGCATTTGTGAGTCCGAATGGCATAACTACGAACTCGTAGTTCCCATAACGTTTACGGAAAGTAGTATTAGAAATATCCTGCTCTTTAACCCGTAACTGACGGTAGCCGGACCTCAGATCGATCTTTGAGGAATACTTGGTACCCTGGAGTTGATCGAACAGGTCATCAATACTTGACAAAGGATAACGAATTTTGATCGTGATCTTGTTCAGCTCACGATAGTCTATACATAAACGCATGCTGTCGTCTTTCTTCTTCACGAATAGTACTGAAGCACCCCATGGCGATGCACTGAGACGAATGAATCCTCGCTCCAGAAGTTCATGCAGCTGATCTTTTAACTTCTTAAGCTCAATGGGAGCCATGCGGTAAGGAGCCTTGAAAATTGGCTCAGCTCCTAGAATGAGCTCAATTCCGAACTCGACTTCACGAACATGTGGTATGACCGGAAGTTCATAAGGAAATACATCAGGAATTTCCGACACAATATGCTAATCTTGAATCGATGGAGACTCGGCAGTAATGTCATGAATGTTGGCTATGAAGCCATGACAGCCGTGTGATAGTAATGCACGCGCCTCCATGGATGAAATAATTTGTGCAGACCTCCCTGGCAGAAAACCACGGTGTATGTACTCTGGAGATTTGACATCACCAAAAATAACCCGATAAGTGTGGCAGTCTATCGTAGCCTGGTGTTTGGATAACTAGTCCATGCCCAATATCATGTCAAAATCGCACATGTCCAAAGGAAGTGCGTCAACTCTGCGGATTCTATCATCAAATTCTAGGGGAAGATCTCTGTACACCTGGGTGGTTCACACCGAGTCCCTAAGTGGCGTGGAAATGCTTAAGGCGTCATCTAATGGCATAGGGGAAATCCTAACACGTGTAGTAAAAGTAGTGGATATGACTGAACGAGTCACTCCAGTATAAAAAAACGCATGCTGCCAGACCATTCATAAAGAGATTCCCAGTGATGGTACCTGAAGTCTTGTTCGCCTGATCTCTAGTAGTAATGAACACGCGACCTAAAGTAGGAGGTGGTTTGGAGTCGGCATGTCCAGAGGTGCCTTCTATCTCACCTTGGCGACAATCCTTCTGCTGATGGCCTTGATGGCCACACTTGAAACAACCACCAGTACCTCGGCGACAAACACCACAATGTCTGAGCGAACAAGTAGGGCAGATAGGATGCGTGAACCCTCCAACAGGCGTCTTAGCTTGATGAGATCATGTTTCAGGATTACATGCATAAGACATGATCATAGAACATAAGCTTGATTACATAGAAGGTTTGATAGTTACCAGATAAAGTAGAACGGTTAGGCTGCGAACCTCTATGGTCCTGATCCCTGTCGTTGCCATTATTCCTGAATATGAGTCGCTGGAGTGTCAGAATACCATAACATAAGACAGTTTGACATGAAAGAAGGTAAATGTAGGGACCTACTGTTGTTAGAGTGGTTGGCGTTGTTACGGTAATTGTCATTACCACCGCGCCTATCTGAACCAAAACGGTCATTGGACTGACCGTTTCCCTTAGATGATTGTTGCTGAGCGACCGCAGGTTTCTCGTCGTCAGTCTTCTTTCTGAAATATAAAGTTGAACAGAGGATGATATAAGAATGAAAATACTGAAAGAAATGAATGGTTTACATTTGGTGATTGAAGATACCTCTTCACTGATCGGTCATCACCAAACTCCTCTCGTTCCTGAAGTATCTCAAGCTTACGGGCTGCATCGGCCACCTGTGCCACTGTAGTGAACGTAGCACACACCAAACTGTTGGCAACCAAAGTGCGAAGAGCCCAGCGAAACTTCTCAGCTTGCTCCTCAACAGTACCAACTGCTGCACCCAAGAATCCAGCCAAACGAAGAAACCTCTGCATGAATTCATTGCTATTCTCCCCAGCAACCTGTCGGATATTATGATAATCCCTCTTGAGTTTCTCCTGCTCAACATGTGGAAAGTACTGATTAAGGAAGAGCTCCTTAAACTGGTCCCATGTCAGCAATGCAACCCAATCATCAGCACCGTTGGACTGCTTGACTGATATCCACCACTACAACACATCACCTTCAAAATTATAGCAAGCCAGCCTTGCCTTGAAGACACCGTCACAACCCATCACATCGAATATCTTCTCAATGTGAGATATCCAAGCTTTAGCCTCGAAGGGGCTGTCAGCCTGCTCAAACGAACGGGGTCTCTTCTTGTTGAATCGTTCCAACCAAGTCATAAGGGTAACAGGCGGTGGAGGTGGAGGATTGTTGTTGTTCTGCTGATGAGGGCCGAACTGAACGCCCTGAGCCTGGACTTCAGCATGAACTTCGTCCCTGATTTCATTGCGAAGTTGGGGAAGCAAGGCTTGCAAAGCTGCATTGACAGCTACAGCCAATTCTTGAGCATTGCGTGTGTTCACCATCTGACAGTTTAAAACAAAATGCAACATAAATAATAAGTTTGATAAAATATGACATGAATAGAAAAATGCATGAATAGTGTATAAAACATGAATTTATTTGTGATGCATAAAACAGTTTTAAAATGCATGGTCAATTAAATATGATGATATGTCCATGAGTGAACGCCTATGGATCGGTTCACAAAACAAAAAGGCAAGTGTAGACGCCTATGGGTCGGTCCACTAAACAAATAAAATGTTTCAATAAAACACATGCGACTAAATAGGGCCAGTCCTGTACCAACCATTATTTAGTCAAAATTCCTGCGATAATGAGATGAATGCATGAAAGGAATACATGAATGAAAATGAGATGAATGCATGAAAACCAACTGTCAGTTCTAGGAAGACGCTGATGACTACCCGTAAGTCACAGGTCATGTTTTACAGAGCTACAGGTTGAAACCTTGGCTCTGATACCATAATTGTAACACCCCATTTGGTAAAATGGAATATCACAGTAATATATGGCGTGTCATCAAAGCATGCAAGGTAAATGTCTAAACATTTATGACTATAAAAGGAAATACCAGAAACAAACATCGGTAGTCCAAGTAACTCAAACACAAGCAAATATAAGTACTGTAAAGGCAAGGACTAAACAATGTCCAACATGAAATAAAGTAAGACAAAGTATGATAAATGCATAAGATATAGAAGGCTGGATAGCTTCCATCCGAATGCACATACTCTTGAGATCCTACTTGCGACCTTGGGTACCTGCCGTTTGGGAACATGGAAATGGAAAACGGCTGAGCATAACGCCCAGTGCACGAATATGAAATAAAGCATGGAAGACACAGAATAATGAAAGCATATAAAGAGCATATAAAGCATGAATGGAAACGGAAATGAATAAGTCCTGGGAAACCTAGACGTATAACATGTTTACTGGTTTTAGTTCTGAAACCATAGCTTATGTTTACTTATGAAAATCTGTATTAGTTTAATATACCAAAAGACAATATAAGTCATGAGGTCAACAACGTGAGTGAATACTTGGAGGGGTGACCTCGTCATGCACTTAGAAAGGGATGCCTCTAATTAATATGGTCTAGGTAGGAGGGATCAGCTCCTTGTGAAGGATGCAAGGCACACACCACATTCACCATGAAATCCTGTCTAAAACTGTAACTAGGATGTACCCATACGCCCCACATGATAATAAATAAACAATAAAGGCCAAATAAACTAAAGGGACGCCACGAGCTATCACTCCGCCGTGGTGAAGTCATAACACTGGTGCCTCCAATGTTATGGTTATGGTACCTTGAAATTAAGATTTTACTAGTTGAAAAAGTTCGTTTTCTCGGTGTCTAAACGAATTGATTTCCGGTTCAAAGTGCGACTCAATTGTTTTTGGTTAAGAAAAAGGGAAGTTGATTATCTATAACTAATTAAAAAGTAAATGCGAAAAGTATTTAAAAAACAAACTAAAGACAAGTACAAATAATAAAACTAAAACAAGGATAATATTAAAAACTAAAAATTAAAACGATATTAAAACGAATATTAAAACAAATAATAAAACGAAATTTAAAGCGAAACAATTAATAAAAATAAAACTAAAGGACGAAATCAACTATCGACTCGAAAATAAAGTTTACTAAATGAAAAAGGAGAGAATAAAACTAAAATGGTACTTTAAAGCTAAACGAGGGAAAACCTAAAGCGGGTACTAACTAAAAGATAAAACTTGAACTTTACGAAAAAATATTAATACTAAAAATCGATGAAAAATTCAACTAAAAATACGTAACTTTCAGAAATAAAATCGGAACAACTTTCAGATAAAACTAAATAATTACAGAACAATACTATTAAATAAACAAGCTAGCAGGCTAGCTGCTGGAAGCTAGCAAGCTAGCTGCTTAATCGGCGGAAAAAAAGAGTAAGCTAGCAAGCTAGCTGGTCACTTCCATCGTACTTTACCATCGTACTCATTCTAAGCTAGCAAGCTAGCTGGTCACTTCCATCGTACTTTACCATCGTACTCATGCATCGTACTCATGCATCGTACTCATGGATCGTACCAAAGATCGTAACAAGGATCGTAGCCAAGGATCACACCCACGGATCGCACCCACGATCGCAACAAGTGATCGTGGTGAGGATTATGGAGTGTGATCGTGGTGACGATCGTACTAAGGATCGCAGTAATGGATCGCAAGTAGAAACCCTCGGGGTTTATGCGATCACACTTGCTGGATCGTACTGGTAAAACCCTTAAGCATTACGATGTCATACAATAAGCAAATAAGTAAATACCAAATAAGAACTTATCTAAAAACTTAACCAAATCAAATTTAAGAAAAAGCTAATAGACCAAAATTTAAAAACTTTTAAAAATACTAATTAATAAAAAATATTTAAAACAACTTTTTATAAAAATTAACTAAAAAGCACTTAATCAAAAATAAGAAAATTAACACAATAAGCACTAAAACACTTTAAGCTATAAAAATCAAACATTAAAAGATCAATAAGCATAAATTTGAAAACTTTTAAAATAAGAAATAAGCAAACTTTAAAAAGACTAAACTTTTTAAGAAAACTAAAAAGTAAATAAGCTAAGTACAAAACAAGCCAATAAGATTGTCAAACTTATAGCTTATCTCATACAAAAACTTAGATAAAAGTAAAAATGTGAACTTTTTAATCAAATAAGCAAAGAGATTAAGCAATATCTTGCTTAATCCGAAATTGAGATAAACCAAAAACAAGAAAAGTAGGATGAGAAAGATAAAGAAAAGCTTGATTAAAGGTAAATAAGGATTCAACAATAAGATTAACTTACTTGGAATTAAAAGGCTTGAAATTTAAGACATGAAATTAAAAGAACAAGATAGTAAATGACATGAAATTAAAGTTGTGCAAGTAAAGAAAAATGGTGGAAAGACTAATTGTCACATTAGCTAACAAAGAGAAATGAAGTGAAATAGGTGCTATATATAGGGAGAAGGGAAGGATGCATGTGTTGCTCCTTCTCTCTTTCTTTCTTCACGTCTTTTCGTCTTCTAAACTCTTCGACTTTTTCGACGTTGTCTCGGGATTGATTAAACTCGTCTTGAAAATTCTTCATTAATTAGACTTGGATTCCTCGGCTTTATTAAACTTCCGTCTTCAGACTTGTTCTTCTATAAATCTTCAGAATAGGTCTTGGACTTCCGTTCTTTTTGCACTCTTGATCTCTTGACTTCTTCTTTTGTCTTTTTCTTCGATAAAAGCCTATGAAAGCCCGTGTTTTCTTCCCTTTTCACATTTTGGTCCTAAATCACAACAAAAACACAAACCACGCATAACTCCGACATTTACGACATAAAATACACGTTTTGGCTTGGTTATTATTGTAATTAAGTGGTAAAAGGATGGGTGTTTTCACACCTATCAAATCCCCTACACCTGACCATTGCAATGCCCTCATGCAATGCATTAATTTCAAATCACGGTTTACATTTTTCATCATAGATAACCCACCTTGGCCTTTATTAAATACTAAACACTAAGAAAACTTTAAAGAACAAAACAAGTAGAGAAATCGAAGACTTACATTGGGTTTTTGGTTGTCATGAATGTTCATCATTCTCAAGTTTCACGTTCCCCATACCAAGCTTAAAAACGAGATCATTGTTATTATAAGTTAGCAAACTAACACGAATTCATGTGGGCCAATTATTTACTTAGACTCCCTTATTCCTAGGTGTATCTCTTACATTTTATTTTTGTCTTGAATGATCACGAGGATGCATTGTTTGACTTATTTCGATAGTTATTTAGGCCAAAAATAAAGTGGACGATTTAATCAATAGCTAGCTAAAGGACAAAATCTTTTAAAACTGCTTCTCGGGACCTCATAAAGTTCATATCTTAGCAAAACTTGCTTCACGATTTGAGACCTTTCTCGGACCGATATTTGGCAGCGACTTCATACTTCAAATCTTTGAGAGACGTTCTTGAAATTATGGCCTTCTCCTTATAATAGGAATTTTTTCACTTGAAGTTTTTGAGAGATTCTTCATCTTTGGACCACGACTTCTTCATTTTTCTCCAATCTTTATTTTGGACTTTGATATACAACGATCCGCCTCCTTTTTGGACTTGGATCTATTTATCCTCATACCTTGTTAGGGCCTTTTTGGATAGACTTCTCCATGATCTTTTGGGGAGTATTTGCTTTTCGTCGTGTGTCTCGATCCTTCATATTGATTTTCGATAACTGATTCTTCACATCACTTTTGGATCTTTAGCAACAAAATGTAGCCCTCATGCCTTGTTAGGGCCTTTTCGGACTCGCCAATCTTCGCATCCCGCTTTAATAAGTTATGCCTTGGCTATGAACTCTAATTAATACCGAGCAACTTTTAAACGATCTTGGGCTAGAAGCTAAGTAACTTTTCAAATCGTACAACCTTATTTATTGGAGATAAGTTTATTAACAAGCGATGGGAGAATAGGCTCATAATTAACTCACATAAATTCACGAAAGAATACCAAACTTATAATTGACTCTATCATCTCTCGTCCTCCATAATTTAAAATCTCAAGGAATGAGACTCGTGGATTCTTAGCCAATTAAATCAAAGTTTTGGGTTTTCGAGTCATCTATAGGATCTTGCAAATTCTTAGACTTTTTCAAGTTTAGAAATCGCATTTTAAAGTTCCCTTGATAAACAACTCTCTAGGATCAATTATAGGAACTTTCGAAAAGTTCTTGTTCTTAACCCGTGAGAGTTAAGACTTTCACGTTTTAAAGCTCCCTATATAAAAGCCTAGCAAACCTTGACTTAAACACGTTAAGGATACTAGCTAGAGTAAACTTAGATAAGTAAACTCGGGTTGAGTCAAGATATTCATGACTTTGAAAAATTTAAAACCACTTTATTGCAAATTTATTCTAGCAAAGAAAGTAGATAACGATAACAAAGGAAAAACTACAAGGCCAACATAGATTAAAAATTTTGAAAAATGTCGAAAAATTGATTTTCCGGTTAAAATAAGGACAAATACAAGGAAAAGCCCACTTAACTTCGATAGAAGTCCCCCTACACTTAATATAAATATTGTCCTCAGTGTTTAAGCATGTGGGAGTAAACTCCCCTACACTTAGGACATTGTGCACATTGTTTAAATCTTGCTAAGGAAAGGACAACTAAAGTGATTCCTATTTTAATATTGAAGAATATAAAATAGAGAATCAAAAGAGTTTAGGATAGAACCAGGAAGACAGGAACACGGAATCACGGGTCGTCAAAAGTCATCAAGAATGGATCTTTGAAAGCTCGAATCCCTGCACATGATAAGAAAGAAAACAACAAACACATACTAGGGTCTCCCCCTTCACTTATTAGAAAAATAGAATAAAAGGATAGATAATTGGGTTGCCTCCCAAAAAGCGCTTGCTTTTGTTAACCGAGTCACGAGCCTGACTTGTCCCCGAATTAAATGGTCCATGGGGAAGCCTCGAATGTAATACCGGGATCAAAGACCTTGTCCTCGTTCCCAGAGGAAAATAATAAAGGGGAGGCAGGCGGATAAGTAGTGAATGGTAGGAAAGTCCGCTCATTATAAGAAAAGCAAGTGAAGTCCAGATTGACGGGAGGTGGGGTGGGTAAAAGAATCACATTGTCATCCTCCAAAGACAATGGATGTTGACCAATTGGCAAATCCGTAAAGTTATCAATCATAGAATGATCCATGTCACCTCCCGGGTCAAATCATTCATCATCATGAACGATAATCTTTTCGATTTCATCATAGATAAGGACTTTAGAAACTCGTTTGAAAAGATCATGATCAAGTACGAAACCAACATTCATTTGTGGGGATTGTTGATAAGTTAAATCCTCACGAATGTGGTAAACGTAATTCTCATTAGAGGAGTGTTGATTAGGTAACTCCTCGAGAATTGGATGTTTGGGCATGTGAGTTGGTTCGTCATTATTATGAAAAATAAGACGTTCCAACTCATCAAGTTCGGCCTCGATATTGGAAAAATCGTCCTCACTCGAAGGTGGAAGTGGGGGTAAAAGAGCTAGCTCTCGGTCGATAATTTCCTCAATCTCGGGCTCGAAGACGAAATCATCATACTCACCACATGTTGAACTCTTGTTGGGAGAATCAATTAGCGCTTGTGGATTTGTGAGTATGTGATCATCGATAAGCGAAGTGACCTCGGCCTTAAGCTCCGCAAAAGTAGGTATATCACACAAATTTTCAGGAATACCCTCGGGCTCACTTTGGATGTCAACAAGTTCCTCGACACTAGACTTTAGGAATTTGTCCGATTTCATTGCCGAAATAATGTCAAGATGCTCATCCTCCATTATGAGAGAGCCAACGGGCTCCTCGGGTGTGATAGCAATAGACGCAGGAGGAATGGGAGAAGTCTTACGTTGTTTTAGAAATTCCTCCTCGTAAAAAATAACCTCAATATCGTCATCGCTCTCCTCATTACCTAAAGGGACAACAATAAGCTCAGGGATATGAGTACTCGTCTGATCTCGCTGCTTTAAAAATGACTCCATACAAGTTTGCAGCGTGTGTAAAATCTCTTTCGTTTGTTCTTGAACAGCTGTAGCAAGATCGTCAATTGGTTCTTGGTAACTCATCCCGTGACGAGGCTGATGATCAATTGGGTATTGCAGGGGTTGGTCAAAACTGGAAGGGGTATAATTATAGTAATTTTGATCCCCCGTTGGACAATGAAAACTTTCGTGAGGACCCCCACAAATATAGCACCACGGGTATGGAGAAAAATCCGGTGCATTTTGAGGATAAGGATCGTCATAGACGGGAGAGGGTGAGAAAGTATTGTAAGAGGAGAAGTACGAATTTGTTGAATTGCAAAATGGACAAAATCCAAATTGCGTCCCGTCGATATCAGAACCACACCGCTCACAAGTACACCATTGACATGTTTGAAAACCATGCCATGGTCTCTCACACCGTACGCAAGACGAATCCATGAAGAATTATAAAGAATAGGGGTATAGAAAAGAATTAAACACAATAGAGGATAAAGAGGAATATTTTTGGTTGCAAAACTTTGAAAAAAGAAATGCTTTTTATGGTTTTTCAAATGTTTTTGGATTTTTTTTTGAAAATGTTTGACACGAAAAATAACGTTCACGAGTGAACGGATCCCAAAAGCCAACGCGTCTCTCACAAAGAACCGTTAATCTTCACGAAAAGAGCCGGCAGCGGCGCCATTTGAAATTAAGATTTTACTAGTTGAAAAAGTTCGTTTTCTCGGTGTCTAAACGAAGTGATTTCCGGTTCAAAGTGCGACTCAATTGTTTTTGGTTAAGAAAAAGGGAAGTTGATTATCTATAACTAATTAAAAAGTAAATGCGAAAAGTATTTAAAAAATAAACTAAAGACAAGTACAAATAATAAAACTAAAACAAGGAGAATATTAAAAACTAAAAATTAAAACGATATTAAAACGAATATCAAAACAAATAATAAAACGAAATTTAAAGCGAAACAATTAATAAAAATAAAACTAAAGGACGAAATCAACTATCGACTCGAAAATAAAGTTTACTAAATGAAAAAGGAGAGAATAAAACTAAAATGGTACTTTAAAGCTAAACGAGGGAAAACCTAAAGCGGGTACTAAATAAAAGATAAAACTTGAACTTTACGAAAAAATATTAATACTAAAAATCGACGAAAAATTCAACTAAAAATACGTAACTTTCAGAAATAAAATCGGAACAACTTTCAGATAAAACTAAATAATTACGGAATAATACTATTAAATAAACAAGCTAGCAGGCTAGCTGCTGGCAGCTAGCAAGCTAGCTGCTTAATTGGCGGAAAAAAAAGGAGTAAGCTAGCAAGCTAGCTGGTCACTTCCATCGTACTCATTCTAAGCTAGCAAGCTAGCTGGTCACTTCCATCGTACTTTACCATCGTACTCATGCATCGTACTCATGCATCGTACTCATGCATCGTACTCATGCATCGTACCAAAGATCGTAACAAGGATCGTAGCCAAGGATCACACCCACGGATCGCACCCACGATCGCAACAAGTGATCGTGGTGAGGATTATGGAGTGTGATCGTGGTGACGATCGTACTAAGGATCGCAGTAATGGATCGCAAGTAGAACCCTCGGGGTTTATGCGATCACACTTACTGGATCGTACTGGTAAAACCCTTAAGCATTACGATGTCATACAATAAGCAAATAAGTAAATACCAAATAAGCACTTATCTAAAAACTTAACCAAATCAAATTTAAGAAAAAGCTAATAGACCAAAATTTAAAAACTTTTAAAAATACTAATTAATAAAAATATTTAAAACAACTTTTTATAAAATTTAACTAAAAAGCACTTAATCAAAAATAAGAAAATTAACACAATAAGCACTAAAACACTTTAAGCTATAAAAATCAAACATTAAAAGATCAATAAGCATAAATTTGAAAACTTTTAAAATAAGAAATAAGCAAACTTTAAAAAGACTAAACTTTTTAAGAAAACTAAAAAGTAAATAAGCTAAGTACAAAACAAGCCAATAAGATTGTCAAACTTATAGCTTATCTCATACAAAAACTTAGATAAAAGTAAAAAGGTGAACTTTTTAATCAAATAAGCAAAGAGATTAAGCAATATCTTGCTTAATCCGAAATTGAGATAAACCAAAAACAAGAAAAGTAGGATGAGAAAGATAAAGAAAAGCATGATTAAAGGTAAATAAGGATTCAACAATAAGATTAACTTACTTGGAATTAAAAGGCTTGAAATTTAAGACATGAAATTAAAAGAACAAGATAGTAAATGACATGAAATTAAAGTTGTGCAAGTAAAGAAAAATGGTGGAAAGACTAATTGTCACATTAGCTAACAAAGAGAAATGAAGTGAAATAGGTGCTATATATAGGGAGAAGGGAAGGATGCATGTGTTGCTCCTTCTCTCTTTCTTTCTTCACGTCTTTTCGTCTTCTAAACTCTTTGACTTTTTCGACGTTGTCTCGGGATTGATTAAACTCGTCTTGAAAATTCTTCATTAATTAGACTTGGGTTCCTCAACTTTATTAAACTTCCGTCTTCAGATTTGTTCTTCGATAAATCTTCAGAATAGGTCTTGGACTTCCGTTCTTTTTGCACTCTTGATCTCTTGACTTCTTCTTTTGTCTTTTTCTTCGATAAAAGCCCGTAAAAGCCCGTGTTTTCTTCCCTTTTCACATTTTGGTCCTAAATCACAACAAAAACACAAACCACGCATAACTCCGACATTTACAACATAAAATACACGTTTTGGCTTGGTTATTATTGTAATTAAGTGGTAAAAGGATGGGTGTTTTCACACGTGTGTCTTAACTGTGTGTCTTACTGGTTATGCGTGTTCTTAGCTTATTATTCATGTTCTGTCATGTTTTAACTGTTTTAAGTATTAACTGTAGTTATTCTTGTATTATGTTGTTTATTATTCATGTAATAAGGTATTATAATACTTGTATTGTAATACTAAGTAACTTTCTAAAATTAGCAGGTTTCCTAAAATAGTAAGTTTCTAAAAATAGAAAGTTTCCAAAAATAGTAAGTTTCTATAATTAGAATTAAGCTGGATTATTAAAATATAAAGTAAAGTTTATTAGTAAAAATACAAGTCATGAATTAAGTATTATAGCTTATTAAATAATTAACATGATTGGTTTAATAAACTATAGGTTATATGAATTTAATTAAAATAACATGTTTAATTAAATTTGGCTAAGTAAATACTTAGGTTAGTCATGAAATATTAATTTTAATATTATAACGTAAGTCATGTTTTTAATTAAATTAAATAGTCATGAAAATAATTTAATTAAATTAATTAAACTGATTTTAATAATGTCCCGTACCCGAACCCGTGAACAAAATAAATCCCGAGCCCGAAAATGCCTAGCCGACACCACATAGCTGGCGGCTAGTGGTTGTCAGCCGGCGGCTAACCCACGGACAGTGGCTAACCGGCTAGCCGGTTGCCACCGTCTAAACAAAATACCCACCGGCTATAGCCGGTGGTTACCCCTGTTTTGCTGTCGGCTACCCACTGTCAAGCTAAAGTACACCCCGGCTTAAGCCGGGGTTCCCACCGTTGCACAAACATGTCCCATCGAGACCATGGTGGTCTCGGTTGACACTAATCAAAACGAACGCACCCCGACGCGAGGTCGGGGTTCCCTTTTTCCTGCGTTCGACCCACAACCAAGACACGCTGAGACCTTAAGGTCTCGTTGGTCGTGTGATTGACCAAGCCGAGAGCCTTGGGCTCTCAGTTGATACGTCGGCTGAACAAACCAAACAACCTAAACCCTTTATTCTTGATTCTTGATTACCATAACATGTTTTAAATACTTGTTTTAGGATTTAGTTATCATGTATGCATGAATTTAATAAAAAGAACAAAAAGAAAAAGGTTGTAACGATTACCGAATGCGTAGATGATTAAATCTTATGAACACGAACACGTATCACTAAAAATCAAAGATCAAACTCAACTCGAACGCCTTGTGTTTCTTGTGTAGGCCGGTGACAAGGAGAGAGAGGCCACTAGGGTTTCTTGATTTTTGCTAAATTATGGTTATGTTAAATTCCCCTGTATTTTTATTTGATTTAGGCTTGTATTGGGTCATGGGCCAAAAGGCCCATTCCTACTTTCTCTTGCTCTCTAGCCGCGACACCCTAAAGCTCACAAGGCAAAACCGAAGCCTTTTCTAGTTAATAAAATATACGTGTATGTTCGGCTTTAATTATCATGAAATAAATGTCGTGGTCATGTCACATTTATAATATACGTAAATACTTGTTATTTAATGTCGTGACACGTGTAATATATTATAAATGGAAAGTTTTAATTTATATTTGTTATTGAAAATACTAATATTTGAACTTATTTATGTAGAAATGGCTCAATCCACCAATAACACGATAAGTTCCGCGTTCAAAGCTTTCTTTGAACGAACTTACTGGCCCAAACTTCAATGATTGGTACCGCTCGCTAAGAATTGTCTTGAGAGCAGCGGGTACTATCGATATCTTGACTACTCCCTATCCGGAGGATCTTGCTGAAGGAGCATCTGATGCGCAAAGGCTTGAACACGTTGCTAATGTTAAGAAGCACTTGGAGGTGGCTTGCTTAATGCTAGGAAAAATGGCTCCTGCACTTCAACAGAAGTATGAGCTATTTTCAACTAAGTGAATGCTTGATGAGCTCAAGGCTATGTTCGAGAAGCCGCAAGTTGTAGAGATCTACGACTTGGTAGATGCATTCAATAGCTGCAAGCAAGCTCCAGGAAAGTCTGTAAGTGCCCATTAATTGGAGATGAGGGGTTATATGGAACAACTCATTGCACTAGGACAACCCTATGATCATAATATGGCTATCAACTTGATCAATAGGTCCCTTAACAAGGACTTCAATGATTTTGTTAGAAACTACAATTTGCATTGCACGGGGAAGACAGTTAATGATTTGCATGCAATGCTCATTGACTATGAAAAGGGGTTGAAAGACAAGGCATCTACCGCTACGCCTTCTGTACTAACCATACAAAAGGGTAGAGTGAGTAAGCCAAAATCGCAAGCGAATAAGAAGAAAGGCAAAGGCAAGGGTGATAAGGGCAAACAAGTTGCGATTTCAAAACCTAAGCAGAACTTTGTCAAGAAGAATAGATCTCAAAAGGATGAGACTTGTCACCATTGCAAGGCAAGTGGTCACTTGAAGAGGAATTGCCCTCTTTACCTCAAAGAATTGCGAGAAATAAAGAAGAAGTCTGAGCAGAGCGTTGCAGCTTCAGGTACTTTATTTATGATTGAATTGTTCAATTTAACATACAAATTAAATTCCTAGGTATATGATACTAGATGCGGTATTAACATTTGTAATGCGCTGCAGGGATTTAATCTGTAAAGGAAGCTTTCCTATGGGGAACAATTTCTGCAAGTGGGCAATGGCGCACAAGCAGCGGTAGAAGCTATAGGAACATTTAATCTAGTTTTACCTTCGGGTTTAGTACTGAGTTTAAATGATTTTCATCATGCACTTACAATTGTTAGGGGTGTTATTTCTTTTTCTTGTTTGTTAAATAATGTATTCGTTCACACGATTGATAATAATGGATTTCTGTTTGGAAAAATAGTATTTTCTATGTTAATGCAATTTATGTGAATGGTGTGTTGGAAATAGACATGTATGATAATGAATCCAAGAATAATAAATCTGTGTTTATCATGAGTAAGAAGAGAAAGTTTGAAAAGAACTCTTCTTATCTTTGGCATTGTAGACTTGCCCATATTGGGAAGACTCATATACAAAAGCTTCAACGTGAAGGTCTTTTGGAAAATATCAATGATGAATCATTTAATAAGTGTGAGTCTTGTATCTCTGGAAAGATGACTAAGAAACCTTTTAATAGCAATATTGAAAGAGCTACTGATCTACTTGGACTTATTCATACTGATGTGTGTGGACCACTTAGACATACGTGAAGGAAAGGTGCTAGCTACTTCTTAACATTTACGGATGATTATAGCCGTTATGGTTATGTTTATTTACTTAAGCATAAACATGAGGTATTTGAAACATTCAAAGTGTTTAAAGCAGAAGTAGAACTGCAATTATGGAAGAAGATTAAAGCTCTTTGTTCTGATAGAGGTGGTGAATATTTAAGTCAATAGTTTATAGATTATCTAAGTGAGAATGGAATTGTTCAACATCTTACTTCTCCCTATATTCCACAAAAAAATGGTGTATCTGAAAGGAGAAATCGTACATTATTGGATATGGTGCGATCTATGTTTAATCTTACAACTTTACCTTTATCCTTTTGGGATTATGCTTTAGAGTCTGCTGTTCGCATTTTAAATATGGTTCCCACAAAGAAGGTAGATAAGACACCATATGGACTATGGCATGGCAAGAAGCCATATTTGTCTTATTTAAAGGTCTGGGGTTGCGAGGCGTATGTGAAACGTGACTCGGGTGACAAACTCCAACAACGATATGTGAAATGTATCTTTGTAGGACACCCTAAGGAAACAATGGGTTACTACTTTTATTATCCACCTGAGAACAAAGTGATTGTTGCTAGGGATGGAGACTTCCTTGAATCTGATCTTGTAAATCAAGAATTCAATGGGAGAAATTATGATCTTGAAGAGAGTCATATAGATACATTACCTTCTGAAAACACTAGCGATGTAATTCCTGTAGAACCAGAAAGTCTGGAGGTTCCACCGGAATTAGTTCCTCTGCGTAGATCCGCAAGGATTAAAAACGCAAATAGCAATATATGTCTTAACATAGAGGATGATGATGAGTTAGGGGATCTTGGTTCACCCACTAATTATAAATCCGCCATACTTGATCCTGAGAAGGATAAGTGGATGGTTGCTATGGATGAGGAAATGAAATCCATGAAAGTAAATGATGTTTGGATTCTTGTAGAACCACCACCGAATGCTAAAGTAGTGAGACATAAGTGGATATACAAGAAGAAAACCGACATGGACGGAAAAGTACAATCCTATAAAGCTCGTTTAGTAGCTAAAGGTTTTACTCAAACTTTTGGCGTAGACTACGAGGAGTTTTTTTCTCCTGTAGCAGACTTAAGAGCTATTAGGATTCTCATAGCTATAACACCATACTATGACTATGAGATATGGCAAATTGATGTTAAAACTGCCTTCTTGAATGGTCGCTTAGATGAAGACATCTATATGCAGCAACCAGAAGGGTATGTTGATCCGGAGAATCTAAGACATGTGTGCAAACTTCAAAAGTCCATTTATGGTTTGAAGCAAGCATCACGTCAATGGAATAAAAGATTTGACGAAGAAATCAAAAGTTTGGATTTATTCATAATCGTGATGAGCCATGTGTATATCACAAAGCTAGTGGGAGTGATGTAGTATTCCTAGTCCTATATGTTGATGACATATTAATCATGGGAAGTAACATTCCAAGACTTAAAGCAGTTAAGGATTATCTTGGTAAATGTTTTTCTATGAAGGATTTAGGAGAAGCTGCATATATTATGGGAATTAAGATCTATCGAGATAGGAAAAGACGGTTCATTGCTCTATGTCAAGATGCATATATAGATAAGATTTTGAAGAAGTATAATATGCATAATTCCAAGAAAGGTTTTTAACCTATGAAAGTTAAGCATAATCTGAGTCATGAGATGGATGCATCAACTCCTGAAGAGGAGGCATACATGCAGAAGGTGCCTTATGCTTCGGCTGTAGGATCTATAATGTATGCTGTTAGATGCACAAGGCCTGATGTGGCATTTGCTCAGAACTTGGTCAGTAGATACCAACAGAATCCAGAGAAGCTCCACTGGACGGCTGTTAAAAATATTCTAAAGTATTTGAGGAGTACGAAAGATATGTTTTTGGTATATGGAGGAAAACCAGACAAAGGACTGAATGTGACAGGTTTCTGTGATGTGTCCTGGCAATGTGATAAAGCCGATACGAAGTATCAGACGGGTTACGTTTTTGTTATCAATGGAGGAGCAGTTGACTGGAAGAGCAAGAAACAGAAAACGATTGCAATGGATGCTACTCAGTCTGAGTACATGGCTGCTTCAGAAGCTGCAATGGAAGCTGTTTGGATTAGGAAGTTTATTGAAGATCTAGGAGTGATGCCTTCAATTAAAGAACCTATAGATATGTATTGTGACAATTCTGCCGCAATAATTAATATTTTCCAATGACCCTGGAGTCATGAAAGGCGCCAGACACTTTATGTGTAGACATCACGACGTTCGAGAACAAGTTAAAGCTCGTGAAATCAAATTGATAAAAGCTCACACAGATGATAACGTAGCCGATCCTTTAACTAAGGCTTAGCCTAGACCAAAGGTAGTTAAGCATGCTAAGGCGATTGGGCTGCAACTAGCTAACGAACTCATGCAATAAATATGTGATTAGTATTTGGATAAAAGACGTTATGACATTATTATATAATGAAATAAAGATTGGGTTTCGTTTATTTTTATTATTTAATAAGTGTATCATATTTACATGTTTTAATCCATGAATAAATTGTTATGCTAAATGTCCGTTGTCGATTAATAATATGAGAATATTATTAAAAAATAATAATAATATGAGAATATTATTAAACTAAGACAAATCAAAATAGTGATAGAGTATACTTGAAAGTATACTGATCGATTTTGGATCATATTTGATGTATCAAATATAGGACTTATCCCAACTATATGTTTTACTTTATGGATCTTTGTCATCAAGTAAAAGATAAATAGTTATCCTTAGACTTGAGATACCAGGAAACTGTTATGAATCTAGTGCATCTCTGTGGAATAATCTAACGCTAAACGTAACTGGTAGCTATAAGGATTATTTTCGGAAATGTTACAAAATTCATAAGTTTTGCTTGTAGTCAATATGGAATTTATTTCCTCCAATTTCGTTTTGGAGTTTAATACAGCTGGGCCCCTCGTGGGATTAGTAAGATGTTTGTGTGGCCACAACCAAATTTGTTTTGGTAATCTTGCTGAATCTGTGAACGAGAAACAGAATGGTTAATGAAAGGAATGACTGAGATCCATATCCTTATTAACATTGTATTAGAAATAAAAGGATAATAATAACGATGCAGAATCGTTAAAAGGTTTTGTCCAGGAGACCTTACTCGAGTTGTATTAGAGACATTGCTAAGTGTAACTAGACGCTAGACAATGTAATCACGATATTCGAAATATGTCCAAGTGGGAGCTGTAAGTTTATGGACTTATATTTGATAGTCGTGTGATAGGATCGAACTCGAGATTATGGGATTGAACACAATACGTAAAGAGTTAATTTATTTAATAAATATATATTTATGTATTTATTAAATTAAACCAAGAAAATAACTATATAACTTTAACGATTGTTAATTAATTAATAGTTAAGTATTAACGAATATTAAATAAATATATAGTAAGAGTAATATAAAGGAAGAAGGACGGGAGGTTCCGGAACACCCCATAGGGGTGTTTCGACCGTCGGTTAGGGCCCAAAGGGGGGGGGGGGGGGGGGGGCAAAAGTTGCCTTTTATTTACTTGGGCTACAATGTGTTGAGGCATATAAATACACCTCCTTATCCCTCATAATTTATAACATAACTTGAATATCTCCTTCTCCCCTCTCCCTTGTTTCGGTTGGTTTTCTTGGTTGATCGATTGTGTTGATAATCTAGTCCTAGCCCCTCTCTAGGGTTGTTGGGTAGATTATTTACAAGCGTTGTAACTCGGTTTTCACGTGCTAGAATCACGGTTAGCTCGCTGTATTACGTGTGTACAAGATCGTAATATAGTCTTACTTTATACTATATCTTGGTATATTACGGTATAAGCCCGAATTGGTAATTTGTTCTCCGTCTTTTGGATTTGCTTTAGCGTAAAGGTATGTAACCCTAATTCGATTAATTATAATTGTGTTATTATTATGATCTTGTTGAATCGCTTCCGCTTTATGTGCTTTGATCTCGTTTAGGGTTTTATATAATTGTTATGATATTAATAATCCTTCATACCCGACCCGTCGCGGCTGCAAACACGATATAGTGCTGCCTTGCCAAGATACGGTTGGGTGGCACCCAAAACAGACCAAAGTTCAATCAGTAATATCATCATAGCCTACGATAAACCATAAAATTGACATGATAGGCAACACATATCGAAAACCTGAAGCAAGAGGCAACAATATTTTTAGGAAAGGAGTACACTTTAAATATAATGTAGCAATGGCAGCAAGGTGATAATACATCAATACTTTATTTTTAGAGATGATTTTCAGAAAACCCCCAAATCAGACACGTCTTTAACTATATGCTATAATCATAAACAAACAGAACCCCTAATTTTTAAGAAACCCTAATTTGAGAATCGAAAAGAATCAAAAACAAAATTAATAAAAAAAACTTACATAAATGTCGACCTCTTTGATAACCCAATAAACTAAGAACAAACCCAATAGGTTTCCGTTGTTCTAAATACCCAATCAGATCGACAGGAAAACTTTTTTCGAAAACAACTTGATCATCAAGATCAGATGATTATCAGAAATTGATCATCAAATGGTTCTGGAGAGTTTCTAGAGAGATGTTATTTTTTAATTTGTGAGGCCTTCCACACCCACCCACCCACACATCACACATCACAACCAGACAACACCAATTAAAGGTTACTCACGAAAAGGCAAAGGGCAATTACAATAGGGCAAATGGCAATTAAAATAAATCAAATGACAAAACAAATTAATCAAGCCAATGAAAGGGCAAATTATCAATTAATGAGGAACGGGGCCACTAATGAAGAACGGAGCCAGGAAACGGGATGTGCCAGAGAACAGTGTGTGAAGTGTGTGTGTGTGTAACATTTGTGAGGGAGAAGCAGACATGTGAGAGGTAAAATTAGTTTTTTTTAACTAAGAGTGTGAGGGGAATCACTGTTTATTAGGAACCGTGATTCCCCTCTATGTTATAGAGGTTAATTGGTTATATAGTGATAAAAAGTGTTTTCAAAATTATCGTCTCATCAAATTATAATGAAACCCACAAATGATGATATGTGCATGAAATTGAATAACAACTACGTAAGTAGTTACTTTATTTATATCAATCTATTTCGTAAAAAAAATATGTTAAGACGATTCGACATTATTCTAATCTATTAAAATTAAAAAAAAGTTTATAAAACACTCGATTCAATATATATTATTAATTAAGACTTATATTTCCTTTTTTATTAATGAAATTGTGCTAAAATGAAGGAATCCAAACCGACCCGACATATTAGTTAAATAATTGGTTAAAAAAAATTATTATAACAAAATCGGGAACCACCTTGGTTTTCTCGTTGGGTCCGCCAGTGCTCACAGATACATTACTAATATACTCTTATCTTAAATTTAAGAGCTAATTACATGTCTTAGAGCACAAATTCCGTATAAACATCAATGCACTCTGAGCTTCCATCCAAGCACGTATATTTTGAGGCTTACGATTTGTGGTCGCCGCTTAGATATTGGGTCATCTAGTGTGCGCATGGTTGGAATATGGGGTGGCCGCAAAAATACATTTGCAACTTCTATGTATAAGGAAGTTCGTCACCAGTTTGAAGGCCATTGTTTTGTTGAAAATATTGGAGTCGAATCGAGCAATTATGGTTTGAAAATGTTGCAAGGATAAATTTTGTAAGGTGTTTTGAAAAGACAAATCGCTGTCCAAAGTGGGTTTTGAAGGAAAGATCTATGATAAAAGGGTTAATATACAAAGATTTATTAAAATTTATAAAAAGTTGTCCTAAGTTACTAAACTTTTATTTTGTGATTTCGGGTTACCCATGTATACGGGTTAGTTTACACCAAACCGGGTCCCATATGATTTTTTAACCGTTTGGTCATTTTTTTCAATTTTTTATACATCTTTTTACTTATAAATACCAACTAAATCATCCGCATTTTTCACACACAATCTCATCTAAACTAAAAACTCTCTTCTCCATTATCACTAATCATGTCTCAAGAAAACACATCCCGAGCCGCCAACAAACGTCGAGGATGTCGAATAACCCAAAACTCACTACCCACACCGGAAGGAACGTTCAACCTAGAAAACCCGTCACCCCACCAAGTGAACGCCATACGACCACCACCATTCTATCAACACCAACTCTACCCAAACCAACCTTACTGTTTCCCGGACCCAAACCAATACCACTGGTACCAAACCCCTCACCCGACTATGTGTCACAAACACAAACGGGTAGTTCCTCATCACAACCAATGACACCAAATTATGTGTCACAAACACAAATGGGTGGTTCCTCATCACAACTCGACTTTGAAATTGATGATTGCTACTACCCATAGTATTTAGATACGTATCAAGGATTTGCTTCGTATCAACAAACCGGGTCTCCCTACCAAGAAACCGTTCAAGAAACCAAGAAACCGTCCAAAGGCCTAAACCGAAGGCACTAGCTAGGGGACATCAAAAGAAGAAGACAGTCGAAGAAGCTACAAAACAACAAACACATTGGACAGTCGCGGAGGAAATTGCTTTGGCAAAAGCTTGGTTGCCGTGTACTGAGATTTTGGACAAAAATCCTTGAGTACTTTGAGAGCAAAACGAAGCAGCCCGGGGCTCGTACGTATGATTCTTTGAACGGGAAGTGGAAGTTCGTTCGACCGGATGTAGTTAGGTTTTGTGGGGTTTATGGTAACATGATGCGTATGGCGCCTGAAAGTGGTGCAGCGGATGGTGACTTTTAACTAGGAGTTGGTGCATTATGAAGCTGAAGTTAGGCTCCCGTTCAAATTTCGTCATTGTTGGGAGATTGTGAAAGACAACCTGAAATGGCGACAGGTTGAAATGCCTAAGGAATTAGCTAGGAATTCTCAAAAAAGAAAGAGATACAAGTCATCTGGGTCTAGTTGGTTTAATATAGATTATGTGGGTGCGAGTAACAGTGTGGAAGTTGAGGGCGATCATAATGAAGGAGTGGAACCGATCCTACGTCCAATGGGCAGGGACAAAGCTAAGAGTAGGAACAGAGGATCGGTGGAGTCGAGTATAAACGATGAGGATTTGGCTAGGTTTATGTTGTCGGGGATGGGTGAACAACAAGAACATGCCTTTCTAATGCAGGGTGAACAACAGGCCGCATACTTTGAGATGAAGAGGAAAAAGATGGAAATTCAACAAGAAGAACTGGCATTAGCCCGAGCCAAGAAACAAAACGGGGACTTGGACTTTTATATGCCGCCGTATGACCATTTAGATGGATCTCAACGTGCAGACGTGGATTGGCGCCGAGCTCAGATCAAGGCGAAATATGATTTGCCTTTTTAGTTTGTTTTTTTAAATATTGTTTTTAAATTTCCGATGCATCGTCTTTTAATTTTGTACCGTGTTTTAATTTTCTATGTACCAGTGTTTTGATAAAATTTACGAGTAAAAAATATTTAATAAAAAAGTGAGAGTAAAGTGTAGTGAGTTGTAGTTAGTTGTAGTGAGTGCCATTCCCTCCAAAAGTGAGTGTGGGTGAGTTGTAGTGAGTTTGTAAAAAAGCTGATGTGGCGCTGACGTGGAGGTGAGTGGGTTTTACACCACTCCTCCTAGTCTTACGTTAAAGTTACCAAGTAGAGGGGTGACCGGTTATCAATTGATATCACTTGCCATGTGGATTTTTTTATTATGTATAAAACCCTACCTCCTTATCTCATCATTTTATTTTGGGGTAATGATCAAAAGAGTCCACCTTTTTAGAGCAATATCTAAATTAGTCCAAAAACATGTTTTTATGAGTTTGTCCCAATTTTTTTCCAGGGTAACAAATAAGTTGGGCACTTGCCCTAAAAAATAGGGCACTTGCCCTAAAAATTAGGGCACTTACCCCAAAAATTAGGGCAACAGAGGACACGTGACGCATTCTGCATCCCAGTTGTCCTATTGCCCTAAAAAGGGACCTTTTGGGAATAGGCAACAAGGTTTGGGACTTTTTTGATCATTTTCCCTTATATTTTCCCTCTTGAACTCAGTAAACCAACAACCTCCAAAACCAGTCGTCTACCTTCCCTCACCACTATCAAACATTACTCCGCATCCTCCGCTGCCACCACTACCATCGTGAAAAATACACTAACTAATTTAGAAACCAAAGCCTCATACAAATGCCACTTAATCATCAAAACCAACACCTCCAAAACCCTCACAACCCCGTTATCACCACAACCAAAAGACCCAAACTGACCTGATGTGAAGCGACACGTGGTTTGCAGGTAGGGAATTGGATCTACAAGAAGACCCGTCCTAAGCCGCTAGAGAAATAGTTGACAAGATCTTATTAATAAAGGTCTAAGGTATGGTTTGTTTTATGATTTGCTTTGTGTCTAAAACGAAACAAAGTTTGAATATAACATTGTTGTTATCATTCATCCTTTATATTCGAATATCACAGAAGGGTATACCCTTCACATATCGATGATGCTTGTATCTTTCGTGTATGATGATCATGTAAAGTTCTATCAAATCGATGTGAGACACGAAAAGAAAAATACTGAGATATTGGTTCTATTTTGTTTCTATTTTGATTTTGGTTTGGAGGTGTTGTTCTCTGAAATGAAACAAGTTACATGTGGAGATGGATCTATTGTGACGAAGGAAATATGATAGATGGGTTTGGACTTGATGTTGGATATGTGAAGTTGTGTATTGGTATTTGATTTAGTTGGTATTACTCCCAATCTTGTCTTGTGTTTCTATTTTGTTCTTGACACTGTCTTTACCGAGTAATTGAGTTAACTCACCAAGTTTGTTTTCAATGATTTTTATAATACTAGCATCGTACCGCGCAATGCAGCGGCAAATACCCGATAACTACTTTTTTAGCAAACAAATATTATAATTTTACTAAGATTTAAATTAAAGTTAAAGTAGTAAAAAAATTAAATGAACTTAAATAAACTCATTAAAAACGAAGAAAATAAAATTTAATAAAATTATATCAAATTGGATGTTGAATTAAAGAGCACGAAATTTTAGAAAATATGGTGAAATTAGATTATAAAAAAAATATATCAAAAGATATTTCAATTTAAAAATAAAAGTTTTTTGAATTGTTTGTTACTAAGTTGTTACAAAAATTTGTTATAAAAATATATGGATGGATAAGGTCAATTTAACAAAATATAATCTAAAAGTTTAAATTTAACTTTCATATCTTAATTTTTGGTTTGGAGTTAGGTTTGGAAATTTTAGGTTCTGGATTAAGATCGGACAATCCGACAAGGGTCCGAAAAAGCATTATGATTAAAGATCATGGCATGGAAAACACATGAGATATATTGGATTGGCCTTATATTGGGTTTTTATAAATAATGGTCGGAAATATTGATTTATTTTACTGAAAAAAAGAGATTGAAGATGAGGGTATTCTTATCATTTAATCTTGCCACATAGGATTTTAACCTGATATTGTAAGTTGTAATATATGAAGTAACCTAAATAACCGTAACACAAAGATGAGTAACCTAGAATCACAAAATGAAAGTTTAATAACTTAGGACAACTTTTTTGTAAAGTTTAATAACATCTTTGTATATTAACCATTTAACAAATACCCGTGAACTTCAATCTATACTTCTATTAAAAACCAGTTTTGGTTGATGTCATGTAATTTGCTTTTTTTTACGTGTCAAGCAATTAGATCATCTATAGAAATTGAGGTTTTAATTTGTGATGTCATAATTATTTTAAGTATTGCTTTTTTTATTTTTCAAAATTTCAACATGATGTAGCCATTTTTTCAAATTCGGGGTGCGTTTGTTTTATTGGTAGGTTTGGGATAGGATTATAATTTGGTTTAGGTTAAAAAGAAAATAGATGTGAGTTATGAAATGGTAATGTTAAGAGTTGTTTGTTTGATGTTGGATATAGTTTAGAATTAAGTATTTATTTATTTTTTAATGTAAATAGAAATGTATATATAATAATAACTAACATTGGAATAAAATAGAAATAATACGTGGTTGTTAATAATTCACACGATTTCAAAATTAAAAAATAATGAAAGTGGGACCTTGTCAGTATCTACATATATAACCAAGCATGTGTGACTGGATTTGTGTAACCCTTTATTTTCGGGGATGAGCCCCACTTTCAAGCCCACTACTGTCTCACCAAACATGGTATTTGAACTTAAATCCTATAATTAAAAGTAAAACATGTCAACCAAGCTAGCCCTCAATGTCACTTTACTGAAAATTAAATTTCTTGAAAATTGATCCTTGATAATTCAAAATTTAAAATGTATGGTCCATATTCAATTTGCAGAAACAAATACAGCATCTCATTTTTACTTTGCTTTGTATTTTCTTTGATGCTTCATTCATCCAAATCTTCTTGATCCTAACTTTGTCACAATCTAAATCAGGTTCCTATTTCTAATATTTGATGTAAAGATTTTGTTAAACTAATTTCATGTTGAAATTTTAATTTGGTGCATAAAGTTTGTTTTGTTTTGGTTTCAACTTTCAAACTAATGCCTTTTTATAACCTACATACTTATTTCTTGCTTAATATATTGTAATGTTGTATTAACCGAAAGTATTGTGTTCTTCAGGGACAACATCACAATAATGACACTACTATTTCGGAAGAAATAACAAGGCAAAGTCCCTAGAAATTGAAGCAACTTTATTATTAACATGGAAATGTCTCCTTCAAGTCACAAAGTCAAATTTTTGGACATATAATCTTGTCATCATGTCATATTACATTTTATTTGAATTAATTGATGTAATGGATCGCAAGTCACGATCGCAAGTCGTGATCCCAAGTTGTGATCGTAACTTCGATTGTAACTTCGATCGAAACTTTGATCGTAAGATGGCTATCGCAGTTTAGAAACCCCAGGGTTTATGCGATCGTAATGAACAAACCTGGTGCTTCCAATGGAGTGTAAATCGCAATAATAGAAAGACTATACCCAGATAAAAAATCTTGATAAAGATGATAAAAACAGAAGTTGATAGAAAAATATTATGCAGCCACACTGATATATGAAAAGCAGATATATGAAACAAAAAGTTGACAAAAAAAATCGTGACTTTGAAAGAAAATTGTTATTGAGACAAGAAGTAGAAAGTGACAGATTTAACCATGACCAAAAACAATTAATAGATTGAGACAAAGAAAAATAATTTTGACCACTAATTCATTAAACTGAAAGTAAGAGATAGACGAGAACAAAAATTGTGAAAGAAGAAAAGTTTTACCACCAAATCAATAGATAAAAACACTTAAATCCAAAGATTCAACCATAACTCTCCATACCAATTGTAGGTCCATAGATTCTTAGGATTGTATATTGTTTGATTTATCTAAAGAAGGGAGAAGATGAAAGAACTAGAGATGGAGAGTCAGAGAGAGAAAGGAAGAATGAGAGAAAGATGAAATGAGAAATGGAATAACTAAGTGCTCAACCCCTCCTAACATGCTAGGAGGGGGTTTATATAGCCCACCCTACATGTGGGCTATATGGACTATATGTTTATATATTGGATCACGAGCCCAATACTTGAATATATCATTAGAGTGACCGATCCTTCCTAAATATGTAAAAACGTATTTCCAACAGTGATACATTGTAAAAAATTTGCATCACTAGAGTTGCGTTAGCCTGATGCTTGTGAAGGTTTTATGCTAAGCACTAAATCTCCAGTTCAAATCTTGAAAAGCTCTTCATTATTTTCCTTTTTTTGTCGTCAATGGTAAATATTTGAAGTTTTAGATTTAGTGCTTGACAACTAAAATATGTTTTTTGTTAAAAAAACACTAAAATATGTTCTTTGCATGCTCTAAGAAGTTGTCGATTAGTTTAACCTGGTGTGTTTTTGTTGAACTTCATTATTTATTATTCCAAGAAACTTTTACGTGGGTATATGTAATATGTCTATATGATGCCTGGAAACACAAATTTTTTGAAACCTTTGATATTTTTCAACGTCATTTTCTTATGGTACATTTTTCAGATGGTGATAATCTGATGAAGATTTAAAGATTTGGTTCTCATCATGTTCAAGGTAAATCTATAGTTAAAATCTATTCATATGTTAATAGGGTCCGTTTGGTTGACGATTTACCATGAATTTTTGATTTTTAATATCTAAATCTAATGTTTTGTTGATAAATATGGGCCCACAAGTTTGGCTTATCTTGGTTTACATGTTAATGTAGTGAATGAAGTAAGTAAATAAAGCAATGTATTATGTGATGGGAGACGGAGGATGATTTTTCCAGGCTAGCCAAACCATATCGACATTTCTAGACTTACTTTCATTTTTTCGGTAACAACAATGTATGTAAAGTATTGTTAGCCTCAAAATATTGAGTCAAACAAGAATGTTCGGTCATAGGTTTATATTGTAATATTTATTAGAAAGTTGTAATAGTTAGTTAAAATAGTCGTGACATTACGGGCTTGATGGTTAGCTTAAAAGGCCTCTCTCAAGGTACTAAGCATTTATTCAAGCCTGGCCCAAAACAATATAGTCCATTAGTGAGCCCCCATGTGGGTGGACTATATAAGCACCCTCCTAGCATGTTAGGAGGGTGGATGATCTCCTAATTCTTAATCTAATTTCACAAGTTAATCATCTCTCTCTAATTTCTCTCACTACTTTCTCTCTCTAAAATTCATATCTTTTCCATCTCATTTATTTAATCTATCATCATATTATTAGGGACAACAATTGGTATCAATCTTCATGGGGTAGATTTGTGTTTAGTTTGTGGTTATCATTTTTGATTTCATGTGATTTTCATCTTAAAATCATCTCGTATATTTTTTTTTGTGTTTTTGAGCTCAAAATCTTCATACAAATTGCCTACAAAGTTGTGGTAGGAATTTGTGTTCTTCATTTTGGTGATTTCCACGAAAAAATTGGAACTTTGGCTTGATTTTTTGGTAAAAATTCGTCATTTTGGAGTTTTTGGTTACACTGTTCGGAATTTGGAGTTTTATAACTCGGGAAACAAGGGTTTTGCATTATTCCGAACTAGGTGAGAAAGTGTTATTCCGAACAAGGTTAGTGATCACGTATTCCGAATTACGTAGGGAAGCAGTGTATTCTGAACTAAGTGACAAATAGGCATATTCCGAAGTAGGTGGGAAAGATAGGCATTCCGAACTAGGTGGGAAAGATAGACATTCCGAACTAGGTGGGAAAGAGTCGTATTCCGAATTAGGTGGGAAAGATAGGCATTCCGAACTAGGTGGGAAAGAGGCGTATTCCGAATTAGGTGGGAAAGAGACAGATTCTGAACTACGTGTGGATTTCAGATTCCGAACTACGTGTTGACTTCACATTCCGAATTAGATCCGAATTCCACCACATTCTGAATTACATCAGAATTCCATCATTCCGAATTACATCAGAATTCCATCATTCCGAATTACATCAGAATTCCATCGATTCCGAATTACGTAAGAAATTTATCGATTCTGAACTAGGTCAAAATTCCATCGATTCCAAATTAGGTCAAGGTTTAACAGATTCCGAACTAGCTCTTTGATTCACATTCCGAATTGCTCTTTGAAGATTTATTCCGAATTATGATTTTTCGCTTAAGAATTTTTGGTTTCATACGAAGACATTGTTTGGGGTTTTCACACCATTTCTTGGAGTTTCTAACATAATCTACTTACAACAACATCTACTTAAGATTCTATTTACTTCACTTAATTCTTGAGATGGATTCTACTGCTGAATATCGTGTTACTAATAACAACATCATGGTGGCGGGTAATAAAGAGAGACCACCAATGCTTGTGACTGGTAGATATGCACAATGGCAATCACGATTCCTTAGATATCTTGACACCAAAACCAATGGTGATGTTCTTAGACGTTGCATCAAAGAAGGACCTTATACTCCCACTACAATCAACGTTCCTGCAATTCTAGCAACCGACTCGACGACCGGTTCCGATGAGCTAACAATTAAGGAAACATATGAGAACACTTCGAAAGTGAACCGTGCTTGGATTGATGCAGAGAAAGAAGCAATCTATTTGATTCTAAGTGGGATAGGGGATGATATTTACTCAACGGTTGATGCTTGCTCTGCTGATAAAGAGATGTTGTTTGCCATTGAACGCTTGCAACAAGGTGAATCACTTAACAAGCAAGATGTCAAAACTAACTTGTTCTGGAACTTTGGTAAGTTAACTTCATTGGATGGGGAATCAATTGATTCATATTATTCCAGGTTCTACAAGATGATGAATGACATGACAAGAAACAATTTGCAAGTCTCCACCATGTAAGTCAATGTGAAATTTCTACAGCAACTTCAACCTGAGTAGACACAATTTGTAACTTTGGTGAAACAACAAAGTAAGTTAGACGAGGTCAACTATCACACGCTTTTTGACATTCTGAAACAATTTCAGAATGAGGCAAATGAACTTCGTGTTGAAAGGATAGCAAAGACTGCTAACCCACTTGCTTTGGTGTCTACCACTCAACACACTCAAGATCATCGCTCTCGTGCTCCAAAGTCATACTCCACAACATCATCCTCACCAAGGTACTCCACTACATCCTCCTTACCAAGATACTCCACTTCATCTAAGTATTCTGCTCCCACACGATCATGAGACAAAGAACCAAGAGCACTATCACCATCACCTGAGCCATCATCTGAAGAGGACAGTGATGAAGAACTAGCTCAGAAGGATAGGGAGATGAAGCAAAAAATTGCTTTCATTATGAAGACCTACAAAAAAATATTCAAACCCACCAACAACAATCTTCGAACATCATCAAATACACGGAACCAATATGTTGAGAGTCCTCGAAGGTATGACACACGTCAACGTGATGAAAGTCCTCCTAGGTATGATCAACGTAATCCAACACATGTTGAGGGTTCTACACGATATGATCGACAAACTGCAAAGTATGATGCTCAGAGGATTGGTACTGGTGTTAGGAATAGAGAAACGGTTGGTACTCAAGTGGTTTAGCAAAGTGGGATTTAGTGCTTTAATTGTCAAGGCTATAGGCATATGGCAAAGGAATGTAGGAAGCTGAAAAGGGTTAGGGACTCTGGCTATCATAAAGAAAAGATGCTGTTTTGCAAGAAGATGGAAGCTGGGGTTAAACTGTCGGCTGAGGAAGGAGAAATGCTTGATGATGCTGATGATGAAGCCTCCGATCAAGAACTTGAAGCACATTACTCGTACATGGCAAATGTTGAAGAAGTTCTCAACGTCACTGAAGATGACAATGGTCCTATCTTTGACACTGAGCCAATCGATAAGGTACACACTGAAGAGGAATATAATGTGTTTGGTAATACTCATGAGCATTGTGAGCTACCCAAAGCCATTAATGACACATGTATGATGGAAACAATTGATAGCAATACCACACCCGATTCATCAAACATGTGCAATAATGAGTCTGAGGATGATCAACATGCAAATGAGTATGATAATGACGAGGAGCGTATTGCGCTTGCTAACTTAATTGCTTCTTTACAAAAAGATGTCAAAGAAACTAGAAAGAGTCAAAAGCAATTAAAGAAGACAAACGCTACGCTCACTCAAAATTTTGAAGAATGCAAAGCTGCTCTAATTAAATCTAGTGAGACCATTGATATCTATAGAGCTCAGCTTCTTCAAAAGACCAATGAGGTTGAGGGGTACAAAGGGTGTTTAATTAATGTTAAAAAGGACGATTTTCAAGAGAAATATAACGAAACTCTTAAGATTCTTGAACAAGAGAAACGTAATTATAACACCTCTTTGAGTACTGAACGTCATAAAATGTATCTTGCTACCACTAAAGTCAATGAGCTAACTCAAGTAAATGGTTTTCTTCAAGAGGATAAAACTAAACTTATGAATGAAAAGAAAGTAGTGGTTGAAAAGATGGAAAAGGATTTCAAAACTAAACAAGCGAAGGACATCGACAAAATGGTGGAAATTGAAACTCAACTTGATTTTTACAAGAAATGTGTTTACAAAACTAATCAATCAATTTAAACCATGAGAATGTTAGCACCTCGTTCGTTCTTCAAGGATAGACCTAGTTTTGCAAATCCTAAGTACCTTGAGCATGCTCAATCTGAGAATCAGCGCTTATATCTTGATGAGTCCCAATGGACCGATCTTGATTGTCTTGTTGTTAGGCCTGATAGTGATGAGACACACGATTTGGAAGAAGAGAGTAGACCAAAAGTTAATAACGAATTTGTTAAACCATATAATTATGCTTATGAAAACAGTCGTTATGGTCTTTTCACACCGCAAACACAGAAAACTCATGAGCAAATATTTTTCGAATATGAACAAATAAGAATTAAATGGAGACAAGCTTTTGCCACTAAGAAAACTAATGTTTCAAAATTTATTGACTATTTGCCATATAAAGCTTCTGTAAGCAAAAGTAAGCAAGCACTTAGTATTCTCAGGAGTAATATTGAAAATTTCAAAAAGGTTGTTGATGATGACTGGAACAAACATGAACTTTCGAAAGGAGACAAAGAAATTCCTCACGATATAATTGTGCTTGTGAAAAGTATTTTGATTCCGCTTGCGGAAAGAACGCAAAAACATATTTTGGAATTTGAAACACAAATTAAGCAAGAAATGTTGATGATTTGAAATATGTGGAATCTCTTGAACAAGAAGTTAATGACCATCAACCTGAAAGAGACGAATTTTATATAGCTTATGATCTACTCTTACATGAATGTCTCTCAAAAGATATTATGTGTGCTTACGTTACATCTTGTGCTGATATTGATGAATATTCTGATGTTGCATGAAAATATCTTGATCGAGTTAAAGAATGTGAACGTCTTGAAACTGAGCTTTCGAATAAAGTTGCCCAAAAAGAGTTTTCGTTACTTCAACATAGATATGATTATCTTCAAAAACATTGTCACTCACTTGAACTTGCTTTACAAAAGAAAGTTGGCAGATTTTCAAATGATACATATTTAGAAGTAAAATTATTTGAGTCATGTCGATTATTAAACGAAAAAAGTCTTGATATTTCGGATTTGAAAGCTCAGTTACAAGAAAAAGACATACCAATAGCAGAGTTGAAGAAACTCGTTGCTAAGATGGGTGGGAAAGTTATGGAACCTAGCGTTAGGCAACCTGTTATTAGACAACCCAATGCCTCTAGAGTAAATAGATCCTCTATCTTGGGAAACCATCTGCTTTCTCAAATTCTTCGTTTGCAAAACCTGTGTTTGCCCCCAAGATGGTTGGAAAGGAAAGGGTACCACATACTCAACCCATAAGGAATGTTATAGCACCAAGCGTTAAGCACAATAATGTGATTAAACCAGGGATGTATAGAATGACCACTAAATCCACAAACAAAGTTAGTCAATCGCCTCTGACTTCTAGAAACACTAATACTCGTGTGTCTTCTACTACAGGAGTAGTTTCCACTGCTAGTGTTAGCCGGCCTCAGCTTAAGAGCACTCAAGTGAATGATAAGGTCTGGAAACACAAGAGTCAAGGGAAGATGCAGGAAGTAGAAGAACACCCTAGGAATTTGAATGTTTTTAAGAATAAAAAGTCTGTAATCGCATGTAATGACAATTTGAATGATTTGAATGCTATGAATGTGAAATTTGTTTGTGTCAAATGTGGAAAGTGTGCTAATGCTAATCATTCTATGTGTGCTATGAATAATATCAAAGGCGTAGAAACTAGAACTAAGAAGCAAGTTGTGATGCCTATTAGTGCTAGTAAACCCAAACACAAAGTGAACCATTCTGGTGCAACCCCCACTAAGAAAAGTAATTCATCAGACTCCACCACTAAGAAACCTAGAAGCAGAATTAAGGAATTATATGATTCTGTTAGCAAGTCTTGGAAATTCTGGTTCGCTAATCAATATCCTCCAGGATATAAATGGATGCCTAAAGTTAGGACAGAAAATGTGACAACGAGTGTTAGTATGCCTTTAAATGTTGCTAAGGACACTAATGATTCTATAATCACAACTACTGTGATATCCAATTTAGCAATTGCTCCATCGTGTTCTAACTCTTCTGCAGGTGATACAAATAATTCTCTTCATACTGGACTCCGGATGCACGAAGCACATGACGGGGAATCTCAAGCTTCTAATTAACTTCGTGGAGAAGTTCCTAGGTACGGTCCGATTCAGAAATGATCAGTTTGCACCGATCCTAGGATATGGAGATTTGGTTCAGGGGAATATCACAATCAAAAGGGTATACTACGTCGAAGGGCTCAATCACAATCTTTTCTCGGTTGGTCAATTCTGTGATGCGGATTTGGAGGTTGCTTTCAGAAAGAAGATATGCTTTGTTCGTGATTATGATGGGAATGACTTACTTACCGGTACACGGGGTACTGATCTTTACACTATTTCACTTCAAGACACAACTTCATCAACTCTAATTTGCTTCATGGCTAAAGCTTCAATGACTCAGGCATGGTTATAGCATCAATGTTTATCTCATCTTAATTTTGATACCATCAACTTGCATTCCAAGAAAGATATTGTGAGAGGCCTTCCAAGCTTGAATTCATCAAAGATCATCTTTGTTCTTCTTGTGAGCTTTGTAAAGCTAAATGAAGTAGCTTCAAAACAAAGACTACACCAAGCTCTAAAGGACGGTTAGATCTTCTCCATATGGATCTGTGTGGTCCCATGCGTGTTCATAGTATCAATGGAAAGAAATATATTTTGGTAATTGTCGATGATTACTCAAGGTACACATGGACTCACTTCTTGAGGTCCAAGGATGAAACACCCGAAGTTCTCATCAGCTTCCTTAAATTGATACAACGTGGTCTTCAAGCTCAAGTTAAAGTGGCTCGTACTGACAGACGTACAGAATTTTTGAATTCAAATCTGAGAAACTATTTTGAAGCCGAAGGAATTGAACAAGAAACATCTATTACTCGAACACCCAAACAAAACGGCGTTGTTGAAAGACGAAACCGTACTTTAGTTGAGGCTGCTCGAACATTATTATCCGCTTCAAAACTTCCACTATACTTTTGGGCCGAAGTCGTGTCAACCGCATGCTACACACAAAACCGCTCCTTAATTATCCCAAGACACGAAAAGACACCATATCACATAATTCATGATCGAAAACCTTCACTCAAATACCTTCACGTTTTTGGATGTACTTGTTACATAATACGAGATGGTGAAAATTTGGATAAGATGAAAGAGAAAGGTGATGCATGTATTCTTGTGGGATATGCAACTCAGTCTAAGGGGTATAGAGTATACAACAAGAGAACAAAATTGATAGTCGAGACCATTCACATCCGATTTGATGAACTACAAGAAATGGCACTTGAACAAAACAGTTTAAGTCCCGATCCACAACGACATACGACTTCCGTTCACAACCGTACGGAACTCGGGACTCAAGACCACAACAATGAACCGTTAAGTTCAAAGCTGGTTCCACAAAGTGTTCCAAGAGCAGATATGACAGTCAACACGACAATTGAAGAGTTGGAAATGTTATATGGACCAATGTATGATGAATATTTCACGGGGGAGAAACATGTTGTATCGAAGTCTTCTGCTGTCACTCATGATAAGAATGATGATACCGATCATCGTCAACAAAAGGATACAACTTCATCTACTTCAACACGGGTTGCTGCAGATTTACCTCCTCAGAATATCACTTCAACAATCGCTCCTACAACATCAACAACTACTGTCATTGCTCCAGAGAACACAAATCAAGCAGACAATGCATTATCTGACGAAGACGAATTTATCAACCCATTCGGTACACCGGTACACGAAACTGGAGAGTCTTCTACTCGCCATGTTGATCCGTCAAATATGCATACGTTCTACCAACGACATCCTTCAACACATCATTGGACCCGAGATCATCCTTTGGTTCAAGTAATTGGAAACCCTTCACAGCCCATTCGTACAAGACGACAGCTTCACACCAATGGCGATGTTTGTATGTTCGCACTCGCCGTGAGTTCAGCTGAACCGAAAAACATCAAAGAAGCCATGGCTGATCATGCTTGGATTGAATCGATGACGGATGAACTTCAACAATTTGAGAGACTTAAAGTCTTGGAACTTGTTGACAGACCATACGATGTAATACCATTAAATCTTCGATGGATCTGTAAAAAACAAGATGGATGAAGAGAACACGATCATCAAGAATAAATCTAGGCTAGTGGCTAAAGGGTATGGACAGCAATAGGGTATTGATTTTGAAGAATCATTTGCACCAGTTGCTCGAATGGAAGCGGTCAGGATTTTTCTTGCTTATGCTGCACATAAGGGATTCATCGTTTATCAAATGGACGTAAAGACGGTGTTTCTTAACGGTCCTTTAAAGGAAGAAGTCTATGTCACGCAGCCGGAAGGATTCTTCAATCCTTATTATCCTGACAAGGTGTATCGTCTCCACAAAGCACTTTATGGACTCAAGCAAGCTCCAAGGGCTTGGTACGACGAGCTCTCGAAATTTCTGGTCTCCAAAGGTTTATCAAAAGGTTCCATTGATCTAACTTTGTTCACTTATAAATATAAGGATGACATTTTGCTTGTGTAGATTTATGTTGATGACATTATTTTCGGGTCTACAAACCCAAAACTTTTAAAATGGTTTGAAAAAGTAATGCACAACAAATTTGAAATGTCTATGATGGGCGAACTAAAATTCTTTCTAGGAATTCAAGTTCACCAATCCCCAAGTGGTATCTTTATTAACCAAGCTAAGTATTGTCAATAGATAATCAAAAAGCATGGTATGACCTCATGTGACCCAATTAGGACACCATTATCAACCACATCCCTAGATGCTGATTTGGAGGGAGATGCAATAGATCAAACGAGATATCATTCCATGATCGGATCCCTCATGTACTTAACAACAAGCCGACCAGATATATCACATGCTACGTGTTATTGTGCACGATATCAAGCACGACCCACTGAAAAGCACCTCAAGGAGGTTAAACGGATCTTTCGGTACCTTAAGAATACCATTCATTTGGGACTCTTGTATCCGAGGGAAACCGGTTTCTTTCTAACGGCCTATTCAGATTTTGATCATGCTGGGTGTCTTGATACACGTAAAAGTACTTCTGGTGGTGCACAATTTCTAGGTCAAGATAAGCTTGTGGGATGGTCTTCCAAGAAGCAGGATTGAACGTCACTGTCATCAGCCGAAGCGGAGTATGTGTCTCTATATGCGTGTTGTGCTCAAGTTCTTTGGATGAGAACACAACTCACGGAATATGGCTTCCACTTTGATAAAGTACCTATGTACTTTGACTCAAAGTCCGCCATAGCCATCTCCTGCAATCCGGTACAGCATTCCCGCACGAAGCACATGGATGTCAGATATAACTTTATTAAGGAACAAGTTGAAAGGCGTATCGTTGAATTATACTTTGTTGGAACTGATTACCAACTAGCTGACTTGTTTACAAAAGCTCTTTCGAAAGAGAGGTTTGCGTATCTTGTTAGGCAAATTGGTATGAGATGTTTGACTCCAGCAGAACTGGAGATTCTGGCAAAGAAGCCTGCTTGATTCATCTATCAAACATCTACATGTAAATATTAATGAAAAAGCAAAATACAAAATGAAAAATATTTGAAAATCCAAAAATATTCTTCTCGGCATGTTTTTCAGTATCGATAATATGGACGTACCTAGAAATATCGCTCAATAACGACACGGGTGTGTACATAAATCTCGAATGAAAGTTGTAAATATTTTTCAAAACATGTCATTTCTATCTTTTATAAAGGAAACTAGCTACAAGGCCCGCTCGTTGAGCGGCGAGCTTCAAATTATTTATTTTTCGAACATAATGTATCAATATTTATTTTTCGAAAATAATGTATAAAAGATTTTCCGTAAAACAATCACTTGTTGCTGCAAACCAAATGTTTTGATTACATATTACATTGCAACCTGCCTATTGTGATATATAACATGGTGTTCCTATTGTAACATAAACTTAACCTGCTAGATTGTATTAAAAAGTTGAAACAAACACATATTCTTACAGTATTTGAGACACTAACTATTCATAAATAAATAAAAATATTGTACTGACAGAACTTAACTATATCAAAGGTAACCATTTTGACCTATGAAGAAAACTATACATACCGCAAAACAAAACTCTATATTCCAGTGCTACATCTAAACTATATAGATTTCAAGCAGCAAATGGTTATTAGGTTGGCAATGTGGTCCATCGTTCTTGATTCTTGTTAAGGCTTTAGGTTCCTAAATTATCGTTTTTAATCAATAATAATTCCACTTTATTAAACTATGAACTCCGTATTGCATTAACAAGTAATAATAACTTAAAGGGAAATACTCGCCGTCTTTTGTGAACAATTCCCCAAGCATTCCTATGCTAACCAGCCTGAAACAGAAAACCAAAAAACAAACCAGTTATGTTTTAAGCTGAAAAAATAATAGATTCTGAATGTGTTTTGTGATTGCCTATATAGCGTTTTGACAAAGCACAAATAAGCCTCTTTGAGTTTCATATGGAATCAATCTGCCTACAGTATGTTTAGAACTGCTTTTAAAAGAGATTATCTTCTTATTGAAGTTATTGTAGTTGTTCAAGATAGTACGCGGTATAGTGTTGGCTTATTTTGAACAAATACAGTAGTTTCCTTTTTTCAGTAGCAACTTGGTACCTCCTGATATAACTTTTCCATCATCAAGTAAACTATGAAACTTGCTGATAAATTCAAGCTTGATTTTTGCTTGCATACAATTACCCTGCAAAACAATTATGTTCAATGTTTATCTACTTATATAAAGTATAAACTATTAATTAGATATGTACGAATCTTTAATAAAACTACCTCGGGATTTTGCAACACCAAGTCTAAACTCCGTACTACACATGAGTTTCCAACCGGGTGGAACTTAAAGATGCTGAGGTATCTGGCTAATACCTTGATATCGTCCTTGGATCCACATCACATATTTTAGTCATGTTTGCATCCATTTCAATAAACAAAAGAAGTTTAACAAGTTATGTACTATGGTATACTTCTTGGCAAAATATTCTAAACACAAGTTATACACAATAACTATTTACATAAAGTCATAGGTTTATATTTAACATTGCGAGTTCCAAAATTTAGCAGTTTCGTCAATGATATGGTCATGAAAAATTAAACTGTTTAAAACATAACAAATAGTTCATAAAAATGTTTTATCTACCAAACCTTACAAAATAATCAACACTGTCAAGTCATACGTGATACAACCATAGTGGTGGGTCAACAACCTTTTTAGTCAACCCTCTCACGAGGGCCACTGATTGAGAAATGTTTACAGTTGTAGTATGTATAATCGCATAAGTTGCAGTTTGATGATAATATACCACAAACATTCATGAAAATATAGTAAAGCATGATCTGAAATTCAAACCACTGTAGACTATATAGCACAAAGGAATATTAGAACAAAAAATATTGGCCCTTTGAGATGCCAATAGTAGATATAAGTATAGCTCTTGAATGAGTTGATACTAATTTAATACGTCACACAAAAAAGATGATGATAACATCTTTAGCCCAATATAAATGCGAGTTTAGTCTATGAAATGTATGACATGTTTTCTTACTTGAACTGGCACCTCCTTTTTTTCTTGAAACTCTCTGCCCTATTACCAACTAAAACCAAGACAATATCAAGGATCCCATGCTTTTTAGTTCCTGCAGACCATAAAATTAATTTAATTAATACTAATAAGAATTATCTTAGATATGAAGACATGCATTTTCCATTGCGTAAATTTTTAATCCTAAACTGATATGGAGTCCAAATTATAGGCACTGGATACCAATTATCATACCTATCCATATTGGGCTTTACTGAATGAGATAGGATTAGTTGCATCATATACAATATCTCTGACTGCCGCACATACCTGAACAATAAACATCAAAGAGCTATAACTCAGGTCCTGGTTTAGAAGAACTTTAGATGAATTTAGAATTGGAGCATTCAGAAAGAAATTGGAGCAAAGAAACAACATTGTCACCAGTAAAACATACTATTCAATTACCGCTTGATGCACCATATGAAACAAAAGATATAATCTTCATCATCCTGAGTCTTAAAAATCTCAATAACAATCAACCTCTGTGACTTTAATAACTTACATCGTAGACTTAGCTATTTAATGTACGATATAAGAATAAGAGTAAAGGATATCTATGGTCGAACTATATGAGTGTACGTCATATTGCAAGGCATCAATAAAATTTTCTAAAAAAGCATAAAGTGCTCTAACTAAAAGGAAATCTAGCAACTGTTATGGAAAAAAACTTTGTTATGACGCACCAATCCCATATGTATCACCACATAACACCCTATTAGTCTTTTTAATTTTCCATGAATCTATTATAACGACCATGACACATATATATTACATCAAGTCAATTCCTTATTATATTGATTTTAAATTTAATTATATGCAGGTATGTAGATGCAAATATGATATCTATAATTAACTTATATTCATCAATCATATGGCATGTTATAAAAATTGTTATTTCAGAGTTCATAGAATATCTAAATATAAAAGAACCTAAGAAAAGAAGTCTATATATGCCTGTAATTTTGTTCAACATCTAAAGTTGCAACCATTAAAGGATTATTGCATAGAACGACAGAATTGACACTAAGCTACTACCAACTAAACTCGAACAAAAATAATTACCTTATTTCAACTCAAAACGATTCTCTTTATAATCGATTGCAACACAAAATCATATGAGTCCCCATTATTATCAAAATGATTCCATGTTCATAATGGAGTTCTCGTTATAGCTCTTAAACCACATATATAAGCTTAAAAAAATACCCTCGTACAACCACATTATGAATTAAAAAACCCTGTAGGTATGATGATGAGACTTTGTTGTTGTCAATTCGTCAGATGTTTTTCGGGGGATCTGGTAATGATGTGTAAATTGAATTGGGGATAATACGTTTTTAAGAACATACACTATATTGATTGATTTTGTAGAAATCGAATATGGTTCGATGATTTTTTTGTTATATGAATCTGATATGGTTCGAATTTCAATAAAGGATATGGGAACAGACTGATATGGTTTGATTATTTTGATTGATTTTTTTGTTATACGATTTAGATCCAATTTTTAGGATATGGGTAACTTGCTTTGTTGATAATTTTGATCCGAATCCATTGATAAGGGGGAGCTGCAGTTTTTTTTGTCAATAAATGTCCCAAAAATAGTACCCACCTACTTTCATTCCCAGCCATTGATTATTTTATATTTTACACATGTCATTCTTTCATAATTTTGAGTGGAGATCATTTTGATCAAAACCATCTTTTATACATATTAGAGATTGTCTCTTTTGGACAATATTTCCAACAACGGGTAGAGCAATCTATCTCGGGTTGAGCTTGTCACAAAACATTCAACGTTTTGAGCTCAACACAATGGCTTGTAATCACTTTCAGATTGCAACCCGGATCTAAATTCACGGGGGAGTGTACGCTTTCGTGCCCTTACCCTTAGCAAAAGAAGTTAAATCTTCTTACACTTGAGTGGATTCGTCAAGACAATCAAAGTCTATGAACTCAAGTTTATGCTTTAGAAAAACCTTTTCACTAAAAAGAATTGATTTTTCAAAAAGCGTTGAACACAATTTTTTCAAGAATTACTCAATGATATTCAAAATCTTTCAAAAATTGTGTGTTCAACAACTCCTATCCTCAAAAGTTTAATGTGGATCATATCCTCGTAATGACAATTCCATTGGATCAATTTTTGAGGGGGAGCGTTCCAGATTCATGCTATGGTTGACACATTTTTCTCTCGAAAGTTTTTCAAGGCTATTTTTAACAATATATTTTAATCAAATTTGGTATCTTTAATATCCATCGATTTTATATATTAGAGATATGGGAGAAAATGTGATTAAAATGTGATCTAAAGACTCAAGCACTCATGGTTACAATCAAATACCCACAACATCTTTAATTCACGACGTTATTGATGTCAAAAGGGTGGTTAGGTTTAAGTCCTATGATCCAACCAGAACCGGAGGGATCTTCCCAGGGACAATCCAATAGATTATTAGAAGTCCATAGGAAAGATGGAGTAGAATGTGAACGAAGCTGAATGCCGACTAAGTACTGATGATAGCACTAGAACAATCACAACAAGGTGCTATTAATGATGTCTTGGTAAGCATTGAAGGGGTTGAAGAATGAAAAAGAAATGTAAGGATAAAAGGTGTAAAGATATTAGCCCTCCATACAACTTAGGCAGAAACCGGGTCAACACATCATGAAGACAACGCATCATGGACCCAGTGATGTTTTGCACAACCCCTCCACAGCTAATTCAGGCTTCTCTTAAAAGAAGTTTGTTTTATTGTCACAGAGATCAACATGACTTCTATTGACTTTCTCACTCCGAGATAGTTGATATTGAATAGGTGGCATCTGCTCCAGCCTCCGACCACTAAAAGTGCACAAATCGAGTCTAGAGCCAAGAGATCAATCAAATATCGTTAGGACACACGGATGAAGATCAAGAGAGTCCTACGCTATATCCTTGTGATATTGCTAGAAGACTCAGAGTCATACTACTTAGTATTCACAATGATGAGTGGAAATCCTTCCAGTGTTAACAACAAACAACACTGCGGTAGGTCATGTGTAAGATTCTTTATGAATTGAACATATGTTAAACTGAAAAGCAACAGTGGTTTGATTCTAAATTAATTCAAACTCATTTCAGGTTTCTACGCAATATCTTTATGGTCTTGCCAGAACATTCAGAGTGATATTCATTAATATTCACAGTGACGAATGGAAATCCTTCTAGTGTCAACATCAAACAGCGCTACGGTAGGTGACTTGTGAGATTCTTATGAATCAAGCTTGTGTCAACTGGAAAGCAACAATGGTAAGATTCTTTACGAATCACACAGGAATTTGAATTTACAACTTTAATCAAGCGGATATCTATCCAATTGATTCACTCTTTACGTTCGCAGTCTTGCTTTGAGACGGTCGAGTAAAGAGAACGGCTAGTACAGCCGCGAAACCCTGTCAAGGAGGTTCTTAATTGAATCTACCTAATCACAGGTACGATATTTAATATCGTGTAACGGTCTTCACCGATCGGAGGTAAAACGCTACCGATTTAGGACGAATATCAAAGCCATTCAGTCCGTGTCTATGTTTTGTCTCAAGAAGGTGACTTTACGGTGTACTCAGCAAAGTCAGAGATTCAAAACCACATACTCATGCTCAAAGACATTCAACAATCAAGAAAGCTAAAGACTTCTGCAACTCTGACGATCAAAATCTTCCTTAACAATTAATGTAGAGGAATGACCTCTATTTAAAGGATATTGTTAGCAAACTTTCAAGATGGTGCGAAGTATGAGCATGTGGATAAATACACAAGATTGCAAGATGGCAAAGACAAGTCAAGGATAATTTGAAGATCTCAAGATAAAAGACAAAGTCGAAAGACAACGACAAAGGCTCAAAGATCACAACATGAAGGAACAACACTACTATTACACGTTCAAGACTCATTTATGACGAAATTCACAAATCTCCATTGGACTCCAAATATCGAAGAGGAATGACCTCACATTGGGGGAGATTGTTAGCCTCAAAATATTGAGTCAAACAAGAATGTTCGGTCATAGATTTATATTGTAATATTTATTAGAACGTTGTAATAGTTAGTTAAAATAGTCGTGACATTACGGGCTTGATGGTTAGCTTAAAAAGCCTCTTTCAAGGTACTAAGCATTTATTCAAGCCCGTCCCAAAATAATATAGTCCATTAGAGAGCCCGCATGTGGGTGGACTATATAAGCACCCTCCTAGCATGTTAGAAGGGTGGATGATCTCATAATTCTTAATCTAATTTCACAAGTTAATCATCTCTCTCTCTACTTTCTCTCACTACTTTCTCTCTCTAAAATTCATATCTTTTCCATCTCATTTCTTTAATCTATCATCATATTATTAGGGATAACAAGTATTTTCAACTTTTTGTGTTTTTGAGATTTGTAAGCGAGTTGTACTTTTTATCTTGACTACTTACATATATGAAATTAGGGAAGAAATATTTTTTAGCAACTTGATGGATATTGATCAACGTATGGTAGTGACGTGTTGTATTTATTTTATTCAATAAAGACTGTTATTCTGACCACAATTTTGAACACTTCAGTTTTGTATTTTCCCGTTAGCATGTTTACCCCAAGGCAGGGGCGGATCTACTGTTATAGTATGGGGGCGTTGCCCTCCATGAAATTTTCTTGAACATACAAAGTATATAACAAAAAACATATATTTGGTAGAAAATCTGTTAGTGCCCCCACACAAATTGAAAGAGTGCCCTCCGCACTCTTTAAGATTATTAAAAATCAAAATGAATTTAACTGGTAACATTGGTTGAATAAGGATAGTTTTGCTTAGGCTACCCACAACGCAAATGGGTCACGACCTAGTTTTTTAGCTTTCTCTCTCCTACGACCCAGTGCGACCTATTTGCCACAACAAGGCGACCTAGTTAAAATTTTTTTAAACACAATAAAATTTCATAAAAAAACATTACATAAAGATTCAAATATAAAAAACATTACAATACAATTAAAAACATTAAACATAATATTAAAAAAGCTAATTTATTGATTGCGATTGTTACAAATGTGTTCCACGAGACCGGCCTTTAGGTTTAGATGAAGATGTGGGTCGATTATCTACTGCGTAATTTGTAGACTTTCTTCATGCGTATTCACCGGATCGTTATCAGCATATTCTTCTTGATGATGATATATGGGTGATAACGCCACCACCTATGTTTAATTATCATATTGTGTAATATGATGCATGTGTACATTATGTCTGATAGTCGACGTTTTGACAATCCTCGGGTCGGGTAATCAATCATCCTCCATTTCGTTTTTAATACACCGAAGGCTCGGTCAACATCTTTTCTTGTTGCTTCGTGCTTCGTTTTATACAATCTTTGTTTGTGATCATTCGTCGGCGGATAATTTATAGACTTAATAAGAACCGACCATTGCGGATATCTCCCATCACTGAGATAATATCCATGATAGGTGTGTAAACACCCATCCTTTTTACCACTTAATTACAATAATGTGCCAAAACGTGTATTTTATGTCGTAAATGTCGGAATTATGCGTGGTTTGTGTTTTTGTTGTGATTTAGGACGAAAATGTGAAAAGGGGAGAAAACACGGGCATTCACGGGCTTTTATCAAGGAAAAAGACAAAAGACGAAGTCAAGAAGTCAAGAGTGCAAAAAGAACGAAAGTCCAAGACCAATTCTGACGATTTATCGAAGAAAAAGTTAAAAGACGGAAGTTTACTAAAAGCCGAAGAACTCAAGTCTAATTTATTGAAGAATTACAAGACGAGTTTAAAGAAATCCCGAGACAAAGTCATTAAAGTCGAAGAACTAAGAAGATTAAGGACTTAATGATGCAATTAAAGAAAGAAGAAAGAGGGGAGGAAGCTTCCTAAGCACCTCCCTAATCCTCCTATAAATAGATTAGGATTTCATTTCATTTTCTCTTGTTGGCTAAGTGTGACAATTAGTCTTCCACCTTTTAATTACCTTGTCATTTAATTTCATGTCCATTTAAATACATTGTCTTGCACCTTAAATACATTTAATTTCAAGTAAGTTTCCTTTTAATTATTGTCAATCTTTATTTTTATTGTCAATCTCCTATCTACCTTTCTTTATTTGATCTTAATTTTTATACTTTATTGTTCAAGTTCATGTTCTTGAGTTTTTGTTAAATTTATTAAAGTGGGTTTTGATTATTTTGATCATAATTGTTAGTTTTGTTGATTTGGATTGCTTGTTTATGATTAGTAGATGTTTATTGATTAGTATTGATTAATCTTTTGGTTTAATTTGATTATATTTGTTTAGATTCGTGTTATTTGTTTCTTGCGTATTCTTTGCTGTCTGTTGTTTTCCCAGGTACATTCCGAATCAAAGGTTTATTCTGGATCAAGGGTTTCAAACAAGTTGTTCCGAATCAAGGTGGTGTATTGATTGTTCCGAACAAAGCAAACATTCCGGATAAGTGACATATCCTGGATCAAAGTGTTCATTCGGAACATTTATTATTCCGAATCAGTTTGGTTCATTCGGAACATTCCGAACGAAGGTTTTGAGAAAGTATTCCGGATCAGCGAGTTCATTCGGAACATTCCGAGTGAAGGAGTTTATTCGGAACATTCCGAATCAAGACATTGTTCCGGATCAGCAAAAACATTCCGAACGAAGGATTTTGGGGATTGTTCATTCGGAACATCTATTGTTCCGAATCAAAGAGTTCATTCGGAACATATTCCGAATCAAGCTGTGTCTTCCGAATCAAGGGTTCATTCGGAATATATTCCGAATCAAGGGTGATTCATTCGGAACATTTAATGTTCCGGATCAAGGCTTTTGTTCAGTTATTCCGGATGAGTACTTTGTTCCGAATGAGTGTTTTTTTTGGTAAATATTCCGAGTAAAGAAGAACATTCCGAACGAAGGTGACATTCCGGATGAATGTTTGTTCCGAACGAAGGATTATTCCGAATGAGCTGTTTTCAGGTTCTTTTTAATTTCAGTTTTTAACTTTCTGTTTTTGATTTTTAAGCTTTATTTTTCCCGCCTTTTTCCTTAGTCGCACTTTAAGTTTAATTGCCTTAGATTTATTTTAGCTTTGCCTTAGTTTAAGTTTTAGTTGCGTTTTAAGTTTGCCTTAGATAGTTTTAAGTTTGTGTTATTTACGTTTAGTGCCTTTTAATTCTCGTCACGCTTTAATTTTTCGTCTTTTATTTTAAATTACATTTAGATTTAAATTAACGTCATTTAGTTTTAAGTTTTGCACTTTTTAATTACTACAACGACACAACTATTTGTTTCACCAAAGAACGACTGAGTCGCATAGTTAACCAGAATCAATTCAATTAGACCGGAACCAACGAACAATATAATTTTTATACTGGGTGTAAAAAGCCAGTATCAATCCCCGAAGGTAATGCACATCGTTAGCCACGAATCCCAGTTCAGGTGCTCTCCCCGATTTAAGATCTTTGAAAATAGGGGATTGACGTAAAACATTCACGTTGTTATTCATATCGGCTACGCCAAAGAAAGCATGCCAAATCAATAAACGGAGTTGACCCTTGATCACGCCTACTAAATTGAGCTTTGTAGGCAACGGGATAATTCTCCCACGGCCAATGTGTACAGTCGATTCTTCCTATCATCCTGGGAAACCCATGTTTTGCCTCGTGATGAGCATAGAGTTTCTCCAAGTCAGTATAAGTCGGCTTTCGCAAGTACTCTGTACCATATAATTCCATGATGTCGGTACAAAACTTTTGAAGACAGTCTCTGGCTGTTGTCGCACTCATTTGAAAATATTCGTCAAGAGCATGAGGCACGGCTCCGTACGCCAATTGACGAATAGTGGAAGTGCATTTCAACAATGGCAAAAGACATCCTCGATGCGTAGCATCCGTTGAGTTTTGAAAATAAGAATAGTTATTTTTCAAGTCGTTAACAATTTGTAAGAATAAAGTTCGATCCATTCGGAATCGTTCACGAAATGTCTCAGCAACATATTGCGGCCAGTCAGTAAAATAAGCAGCTACTAGACGATTATGTGCACCCTTGTAATCTCTATGTACATACGCCCGTTTTTTTATGATCCGTAAGACGCTTCACAAGCTTGCGTAAAAACCTCAAACTCAATGGTAACTTCTTCCTCGTCGTCGAAAGAGTCGAAAAGAAAAATTCATAAGACATTGTATTTTAGAGAATTGTGTGTTTAATTTGTGTGGAAAAACGCTGATTTAATGGGGTATTTATAAGGTAGTAGTTTGAAATTTTTATTTTTTTTACAAAATGTACAAAACAAATTCAAATGGTTAGATTTTTCAAAAGGGTCGTGGGTAAGACCTAATTGAGCCCGACCAAAATGCAGGACCGATTAGCCACAATGGCGCGACTAGGTCGCGACCGTGTGGCGATCGACCGATATAGACATCGTTGTGGGTAGCCTTAACAATGGAGAAAAAAATCAATTAAAGAAGAAGCTAGTTTTGGAGATGTGAAAGTACGGTGTGGTATGGGGCTGTTGAGTCACAATGAGACAAAAGAATTAAACTATCAATGTTTTGAGAGATGTGAAAGTACAATGTATTTAAATGTAAACTAATTCTACAGTAGTATAATATAGTAACAACAAAAGTTGGCATATTTTAAGGGTTTTTCTATCTTATACTCTAAGAGCACTAGGAGTCATCACTCCAAGTGATGAATTTTTTTGGTGCCACGTCAGCGAAACTCACTCACTCACTCACATGAAAAAACAGAGGAGTCATCACTCCAAGTGATTTCCAGTTTTTTAGAATTTTACAACACACCCCCTAAACAAACTTAAATATTTCATTAAACATAACCAACATTACAATACTTTTAAAATAAAACGAACATAATAAAAAAGACATACAAAAATTAAAAAAAACATACGAAAATTAAAAAAACATACGAAAATTAAAAAATCATACGACCCGCCGTTTAGTTTTCTTCATCTTCATATGCATCTTCATCTCCGTGGTCAATTTGATTCCAGATATGATCCATAAGGTTTTGTTGAAGACTTTGATGGGTTTGTCGGTCGCGTAGTTCTTTGTTTTTTGGCGGTAAACCTCACACCGATCAACCCATGTTCGTTGCATATTTCTTGACGGGTTAACGTAATTTTGGTTCCAATCTAAAACCTGCATACCTTGATCTTTCAAAATCATGTTATGAAGTATGATGCACGTATACATGATTCACCGTAAGGTGTTTACTTCATACGCGCATGCTGGTTGACGTAGTATTCCCCAACGTCCTTGGAGAACACCAAATGCACGTTCAACGTCTTTCCGTGCACCTTCTTGACGCCTTTTGAAGTGAGAATGTTTGGCGTCAGTTGCAACCGTGAAAGACTTCACGAAACTCGCCCATTGTGGGTAAATACCATCCGCTAAGTAATACCCATTTTGATACTCAAATCCGTTAACCGTATACGGTTTTACCGGTGCTTCGTCATTCCGAATGTCATCAAATAACGGAGAATTATCTAAAACATTAATATCGTTATTTGCACCTGCAATCCCAAAAAACGCATGCCAAATCCACAGATCTTGCGAAGCAACAACTTCAAGTATCAAAGTAGGGTATCTTTTATAACCACCAGCGTATTGTCCATGCCACACAACTGGACAATTTTTCCATTCCCAGTGTATACAATCAATGCTGCCAAGCATCCCCGGAAAACCATGTTTCGTAAGATGTAGATCATATATTTGATCAACATCAGCCGGAGTTGGTTTTCTTAAATACTTGGCCATATACAAGTCAATAACACACATATTAAAATACATTAGACACTCATGTCCGGTTCGATCAGCAATTTGTAAATATTCATCAAATGCATCCGACGTGTTGCCGTATGCCAATTGAAGTATAGCCATTGTGCACTTCATAATAGCATTAATACTCATTCGGCCCGTAGCATCGGGTCGAGAAGTAAAATAATAAAAATGCGCAGGAAGAGGATCGGCCTGATAATTTCTTATGCTGTTAACTATTTTAAAAAATAGTCTTCGGCTCATTCGAAATCCTTCACGAAACTTAACCAAAGAATACCTGCAATTATCAACGAAATAATCATTCATGAGCCGTTCCTCAGCACCTTCTCGGTCACGGTTGACTGGGGTCCGAGATAGTCTTGGACGATTCTCTTCTTCAAGCAACTGTTAATAATGATCGTGTGCTAGTGGCAAGAAGTAAGCATCGAATTCCTCATCGATTTTAAAAACTGACGGAACGTGATTGGGATTCATATTTGTTTGTAGAGAGTGTTTGTGTTTTGGTGTGTAAGAAATGATTGATTTTGAGTTATATTTATAGACGGATCAAAAAATATAGGCGTTAGAATTCGAATTTTAAAAAACTAGCCGTTGGGGGGGGGGGGGGGGGGGGTGAAATGAAATTTTTTCAAAAAATAGCCGTTTGGGGGGGGGGGGGGTGAAATGAAAATTTTTTTAGAAAAAAAACCTTACCACGCGACGTGGGTTTAACCACGTAGGGTTCCCGCACCGTGGGTTTTTCCCTTCGTCGGACTCATCACGCCAACAACGCCGTGGGTTTGGCACCCCACCGCGCCACCACTCCGGGAGCTCTAAGGGCACATGATAAGAAGATAACAAGTACACCGGGTTTCACAAATAAGTACACATGGATCCACACTTTGTGGATTCCTGTGTACTTTTGTGTAGGATCCGATGTAATTTTTATATATACTTTAAGTGTTCTTATCATGTGCCTTTAGGGCACAAGATAGAAAAAAACATTTTTTAAATACTACTGTAGTAGCTAAAATTACGAGTAAAAAAAACATTTTAAAACTTATTCACCTATAGACAATAAATATTATTGAAAAAAATTTGAGTACTTTGTTGCTTTTAATGATTGAAGTAAAGCAAATTTATTGTAATCACATATGATTCGATCCGACCTGACTTGTTTTATGTTACATTGAAAAAACTTATCAGTCGATACCCTCCGTAATCAGTTTTTCTGGTTCCGTCACTACCCCAAGGCAATGCCTAATGTATTCTCACCGTATTTTTCATAGATATTATGAATTATTTTCTTACGATTATGTCAAGCATTTTCACATAACATTTACGTCATTATATCTTTAAATTTTATTGTATTCTTAAGTGTCTATTTTAACTTCCCGTGGTGAACACGGGTTCTAATCTAGTTTGATTTAAAAGATAGCATTACCGAAAATATATTATGTACATCAGATTATGAATATTAAAAGTGAGGCACAAGTCATCATGGTATGTAATTAGTATACGAGATTATACATATCGTAGCGAATTAAATAAAGTCTCATTTCAAATTTAACTAAGAGTATCCGAAAAAAAAAAACATAAACAACGTTTAATAAATTGATTCATAAATCAAGCATACACGAGTTAAAAGGTTTAATAGACAGCGAATATTGTTAGTTATATTAAACCACAATTTTAAAATAAATTGGATTTGTAATTAAACAAGTAACATAAGATACAAAAACAAAACAAAAGTTATACGGAGTACTACAAATTGTAGTCATTTGAGAGCCACGTCTCTTGAATACACTTCGATTTTGGCCACAAACATCAAAAGCCCACCAATCTACTACTACATCTTGCATAATAACTGTGATTTTGAAAAACCAGACACAAAACCTCAAATGGTTGGCACCGACGGGTTGTTAAAAATAAAAGTTGTTGAAAAATGCCGAGTCTCACCACCACAAAACACAGTCGGCAAACAATCAATACCACTTACTTTCATTGATATACCATGGATACTATTTCATCCACTTCACCAGCTTTTCTTTTACGACTACCTTCATTTGAAAGCCGATTTTGTGCAAAAAGTTATTCCCAACCTTAAACATTCCTTGTCCATAAACTCTTCAACATTTTTACCCATTTGCAAGCAACTTGGTTGTGTTTCCCGAAGAAAATCGTTTAGGTAAATCAAGAAAACCTGAGTTTTGTTACGTGGAAGGTGATTCAGTTGCACTTACGGTCGCGGAGTGTGATCTTGATTTCAATGATCTTAAAGGAAATCATCTTCGAGATTGTAATAAGTTTCACTCTCTAGTACCTGTACTGGAAGGTGGCATTAAAGTTGATGACTACGTGAAAATACCTGTGTTTGCTGTTCAAGTAACCATTTTTTCCAACTCTGGTTTCACTATCGGGATCACAAATAATCATGCTCTATGTGATGCAAAGTCGAAGTACGATTTCCTGATGGCATGGACTTCGATATCGAAATATGGTACGGATGAAATGTTTTTAGCTAGTGCTACTTCTTTGCCGTTTTATGATAGAGTCATCGAATACCCTAATTCTTTAGATGAAATGTGGTTGAGTCTACCGCCAATAAAAAACCTTGATGAGAAGTACAAGTTATCTGAGCTTGATCACCAAACCGATAAGGTTCGGGCCAATATTTTGATGACCCGAGCACAAATTAATCGGCTAAAGAAATGGTTGTTGGTTCAACTTCCAACACTACAACATGTATCTTCCTTCACTGTAGGTTGTGCGTATGTATGGAGTTGCATAGCCAAATCGCGTGTTCATGTTGAAGGAAAGAAGGGCGAGTGGGGTCGTTTTGATCCACCTGTGCCTCAAACTTATTTTGGCAATTGCGTTGGGTTAATTGTGGCCCCAACAAAAACTACCTTACTAACAGCAGGAAACAAAGGATTTGTTCATGCTTTTGATGTGCTAGGAAACGCTATAAAGGAAACATTGAAATATAAGCAAGGAATTTTTAAAGATGCCGAGAAATGGCTGAAGATGGGCGGTCCCATGATCGGTGTGGGAGGGACACCAAAGCTCAAAGTTTACGATGTGGACTTTGGGTGGGGGAAGCCGCTAAAGTATGAGCTTATATCACTTGATTTTAACGATTCAATTTCTATTAATGCGGCCAAAGATTCACCAGAAGATCTTGAAATCGGTTTGTGTCTTCCTAGGAAACAAATGGATGCTTTTCTTACCATATCCAACAACCAACTAGAGAGCATACTTTTGGAGCAAGAATGAGTCATTAATATGAGCACTGTATTGCATAACTAAGCCTATAATAGTGCTGGTTGTTCCTTTGATTTCTCATATCATATAGGTATGTCTGTTAACTTCAAATTATGTTCATTGTACGAATTGCTGCTGTATGGCGCAAAACATTTTACTGCGTGAACTTGTGATAATGGTAGTAAACAAATCTTGAATTTTCTCAAATTCAAATTACTACACTTTCTTTCAAGTAAGCTCGTACAAAGTAATGTCATGGGTTATGAAAGGTACATCCAAATAGTAATATGGTATGTTGCCCATTAGCCTCATCAAGGAATTAGCAAATTATAATATGATAATGTCTTGCACGTTCCTTATTCCTTTCATACTTTTAAATTTACTTCTTAGAACACATCACCCTACTTTATAAGTAGTATACATGAGAAATAGGCCTTTTAACCGTGCCCATTAGCAGCCTTGCTCGTTTAACTCCTGTGCCCGTTTGACTGAGCCCGCTAGCCCATTCGTATTCCATCTCTTGGTATAAAACTATAAATAATAGGTTTAGGGTTAATGTTTCGACTTTAGACATTCAAATATTATTTGGTAAGCCCGGCCGTGGTCTACATCACCTCTCTCATCTTTTACCACCGTCGCATATCCAATCAACTCAGGTATTCATTTATTTAATTACTCTCATTTGTATACATCTATATACGCGTGTTCAAAACTCGGAGTCTTCTTATGTGAAACCCTCTGCAGTTCTATATAATTCGATAGTTGTTTCCGTATTCTGTTGCGTTTTTCTTTGTTGAAACTTATCGTTTTCGTGTTCCATAAAATTTTACGAGATGGTTGTTTAGTAACTAGGTCGATAAAATTGTTTGAAAAAAACAACTTATAATTTAGTAATACATTTAAATATAGGGAGTGGTTATTTATTACTTAGTTATTAGTACCCTTAAAATGTTCGATACCTTTAGGGCACGTTTGGTGCACAGAATTTCAAAAAATAGAGAATAGAAATAAGAAGAATTGAAATCTGTAGAGAGTTCAGTTTAATTTTCTTCTTTTTGGTAGCAACAGAGAATTAACCGTGAGAAATGCATAATTTTGTAATATTTGTTTTAAAATTATAACAATATTTTGACTAGGGATGTCAAAAGGCCGACCTAAACCTAACCCGATTAAGCTTATTTGAGTTTTCGAGTCAAAAAATTTATCCGGGTTATTACAGTCAACCGGGTAACCCATATATATTAGATAATGTCGGAGTATCGGGTTGAAAATGTTTGACTAACTCGGGTTTGAGTTGCCAATATACCAAAGTAAATATTTTTATTCTTTTTTTGTGATTTTTTTTTTATTTACCCGGGTAACCCTTTGCCAAAAAAAATATTTTTATTTTTATATTTCGGATTTTACCCGAATAAGGAGCGATTAAAAATGTACAAGTAATAAATATAAGTTGAAAATGTAAAAATAGATATTTATGAAAATTGTTATGAAAGTTATTCTCAATTCTCTCAATTCTAAAAAAAAAGTGAGGAAATGAAACTTAAAAAATTACACTACCAATTCTCATCAATTCTCCACCTTTCTATTTCTCTACCCTACCAAACAAGAGAATTTGACTCATTTTCATTTCTCTCATCTCATTTCTCTTTACCAAACATGCCAAGCGTTTTTTAATTTTTAAATTCTTTCTTTTCTGTTTTTGTTCTAAAATTGTAAAATCAAATATGTTGAAATTAAATTACAAAATTTGACGAGTTAAAAGTAAAGTGTGTTATATTGAGGGGAAATGACGGGTGGAAGCAGCGACGGAGTCGGGAGGTTTCCGCGGGTGTTCGAAAACCTTATGGATTTTTTATATAAAATTAATTCTTAAGAAAAACGTTGATTTTATTAAAGGTGTGTTAAATGCATTGAGTCAATCAAAATATGTTTCTAATAGTGGCGATATATATTCGTGGTTCCAACCTTTTGTGGAGGTGGTACTTTATTGATAGGAAAATGTTGATTGCATACCCTATTCGTCCCAAAATTATAATCTATGTTTTCTTTTTGAGTTGTCCTAAATTAATTGTTTATTTCTAAAACTTTTAAAAATAGGTAGGAATTTTAGATCGAAATTAATATATTACTTTTAATTGTTACAAACTTTAAAAAGGTATTAAATTAATTGGTTAAGGGTAAAACTGTCTTTTTGCAAAAAGTAAGAGAGAGAAAGCTGAATAGATGGTACTTTTCTTAAACTGTGTGTTTTTTATCGATGGACAATAATTTTGGGATGAAGGGAATATATTGATGAGAAAACTCGAATTTAAAAGTAAGAAAGAGAATTGATTAGTACATATTCCATTTGTTAAAAATCATTGAGATCTATTTTGTAAAAGTTACGTGATGCAGCATATCTGTACATATAATTAGGGCTGAGCATGGCAGACCCAAAACCGACCTGGACCGGAAAACCGGACCGGACCGAACCGAACCGGACCGAGCAATTTCGGGCCGGTCCTCGGTCCATGGTTTTGGACGAATTCGGTCCTCGGTCCGGTCGGTCCGGTTCGGTCTTACCAAAATTACGTCAAATATGGCTAATATGACCGGACCGAACCGAGGACCGAACCGGACCGGACCAACCCGGACTGGACCGGACTATTTCGGTCCGGTCTCGGTCCGGGGTTTCGGACCATTTCGGTCCTCGGTCCGGTCCGGTCTTAGCCGGTCCGGTCCGGTCCCAGACCGATGCTCAGCCCTACATATAATACTCTGTCATCTGTCTGTAGCTAGCTAAATGTTCATTGGACATGTCACTAGGTTTAGCATGTGACACTCTTTCATTGATTTGTAGCTAACACCACCATATAAATAAGTTACTTTGAATTTTATGTCAAAATGTAGGTAGATGACTTAATGTTATGATAGAGCCCTACAATATGTGTTGCCACTTCACATGTATGTTACATCTACTATCATGAATCAATTTTACTATATGTATCTTGTATATAGAACACTATAGTTTGGCCCTCCCAAGAATATTGTTCCAGTTCCGCCATTGAGGGTAACGAGAACAAGATGATCCCTTTCTTTGTTAATTTCATCGCGTCAAACTTTATCTTTAATTTGGTTCCTTCGTAAAGAAAGTATGAAGTATGTGATCCCAGAGCCGGCCCTGGTACCGGGCGAGGTGGGTGACGGCCCAGGGCACCAATACTATAGGGGTAGCAAATTTTTAGGGGCATCAAATTTAAGTTCGTGTATTTTGGTTCGGAACATAGATTGGATATTTTGCAAAATAAAGGTAGAATGGTGAAGGTCAGCAGAAGGAGGAAGATAATGCATCTAGGAAAGAGAAACAAAATTAGAAAAATAGAGCATATTTATTTGAGGTGTTGTGTGAGTGAGTGGTTATACCTCGTGGGTGTAAATAAGTATAAGTAAATTTTTTCCTATAGGCCATTCAGTTATACAGTACTTGTTAGGCTTTTTGTTAGCCTCAAAATATTGAGTCAATAAAGAATGTTTGGTCATAGGTTTATATAGTAACATTTATTTGAACGTTGTAATAGTTACTTAAAATAGTCGTGATATTACGGGTTTGATGGCTAGCTTAAAAGACCTCTTTTAAGGTACTAAACATTTTATTCAAGCCCGACCCATTAAACAAATATAGTCCATTAAGGCTACATGTAAGCCCGACTATATATACCTCTCCTAGCATGTTAGGAGAGGTTGGATCTTTCATTTTTTAATTTAATCTTCAGATAGTTAATCATCTTTCTCTCTCTACTTTTTTTTCTTCTATTTTCTCTCTTTAGAAATCATCTTCTTTCTTCCTTCTTTCATAATTAATTAATCAAATCAAGCATGATGAAGTGAATAAATATAGGAACAACACTTTTTATTACATTTTTGTAAAATTTTTACTTATCGGTTTTTTAAGTTGTGCCCTTCATTACTTGTAGAAAAATCCAGTGTTTAAATTTATTGCATTCGGTCATTCGTAGAACATAGTATCATTCTTATTTATAAGATTAAAGATGTAAAAAAATGTAAAAACAAATTCTAGTTTAAGAGTACTTTTTGATAATACAGTTAGTTTCATTAACTCATAAGATTAATTTTCATTTATAAGTGATCATGATATTTGTTTTCTAAGATATAGCGATATTATTTTAGCGAGTGTTTGTTATGACAAGATAATCAATGGCTTTTTTTTAAAGATTCAAGCGCTAATTTTATTTTAACAATTGTATTACAAAGTTGTAATTCGAAGTTTATATCTTATACCGTGAAATTTTAGTTACTAATGAAACTTGGCCCTATGATGAGCGGCGCGACTTGCCTCGGCTAAAAATTTCTAAAAATTTGCATTGTTTGTTTGCGAGAGGCATCATTTTATCACATCGCCCAAGGTATTCGGAAGCTAAGGACCGGCCCTGTGTGATCCCTATATTTTACCTTTTGATATACTAACTTTGTTTCTTTGATATATTCAATAGTCACTATCCTATTTAGGTTTCTAATTATGAATGCGGGTCTTGCTATCTAAACCTTACTTGGTTGATATACTAAACTCATGCAAATGGATGCCCTCTTCTCTTTCTGCCATAATCAACAAATATGTTACTAAAAAAGAGAACATATCATCAACATTTAAAATTCGCAAGATATGAATATAAGAGCTCTGGGTACAGTAATTTTTAAAGAGAGTACAACAACAATATCTTGCACTTCTAGTAAACTTACCAATAGTAATAGGTAGACCTCATCACTTTGGAGCCGTGTTTTATTTTGGTTTTGTTCTTTTCTCTTGCAGATTATTAATTTTCTTTAGTTCCTATCAACTATTGACTAGCTGAGTACTCAATCATGGAGTTACGTTTGAGATCCTTTGAAACCAAAGAAACCCTAAAAATCAAAGTCCCTAATCATTGCACGCTTCAGCACCTTGAAGAACTAGTCTCTCAGAAGCTTCCTTTTCCTTCACGTTCTGCTATACATTTTTCTATCAATAAGAAATACAACCTTTCAACTACATCTCGCGAAGAATCTATTCAATCAATCGGAATCAGATGTGGTGATCTCATCCATTTTACCACAAACGCTAACGGAATCTCCACCCCCCTCAAATCCTAACTTTTTCTCAATCAAAACCCAAACCTGAGCTATCTCGGAGTCCCCAAACCTTAAATCCCATTTACAGTAAGAATGATGAAACGCTAACTGGATCGAGGGAAACACATGACTTTGGTTCTGAGAAAGGAAAAACAATTGATCTTGCCAATCCCACTTCTGGACCAAGTGAAATACCGACCTCTAATACCAAAAAGCGGAAGACAATTGATGCTAGTAATCCTGATTCAGAAGAAGTTCCCGAATCTATGGAATTAGACGATGAAGGGAGTTTCGTTAGTGAGGCCAGAAGGTCTTTTTCAGTCCCGAATTTTCTCAGGAAGGTATTTCAAGAAGTATTAGGTGATGATGACGGTCTTAATCACAAGCTTTTAGGACTAGCAGTCCGTGCCGTTTTACTAGAATCCGGCTTCGTTGAGATTGATCCTGTTTCAAATCTGTTAAAAAGTAATAATAATTTTAGTTTTCAAGGAAATTGGCATTTTGCTTGGCTTCATTACACTCTTCCTAGTCTCATCATTAATAGTGGTAACCTTGAAACTGTCAAGATCAAATTCCAAACCCTGGGAAAGTATTGCAAGGTTTACGGGTCTTTAGTTAATGGTACCGGGTCTCACTCCGTGCTCTTAGACGAAGATAACTTAGTACCCTTTCTGAATGTTGTATGGGCTAATTGTGGACAAATGGAAGAAAACAATGAAGTCTTTAATGTTGACCCAGAAAAAGAGGTGTTCGAATTTTGGAGAAAAGTGAAAGATGAGCTTGTGTTGCCTTTACTCATCGATTTATGTGAAAAAACTGGTTTTCTACTTCCCCCTTGTTTTATGAGACTACCTACTGAACTCAAACTCAAGATTCTGGAATCCACTTCTGGTGTTGATATAGCAACAGCAAGTTGTGTCTGTTCAGAATTAAGATACTTAGCCTCGAGTGATAAATTATGGAAACAGAAGTACATCGAGCAGTTCGGGAATGTCGGTGAATCTGGAAGCAGGAGGACTTATAATGAGAGACTTGCTGAAGCTTGTGAAAGTAAGAAAAGGAGAAAGATTGCTATAATGAGATGAAGATATACTTATGCTCCGTTTGGAGCTGGCCCACTCCTCCGAAGAATTGTAGGTGAAGTGAATCGCCGTAGACTTACGGTTTTAAAATTATACCCAAGAAGGTAAATAGACGAGCAGAAGGTAAAATATATTTTTCGGAGTTCTATCCTCGGCGAAGAATGAAATTGAAAATCACGTCAAAAGTTTGTTGGTTTTTTAATTAACGGTTCTTAGATTGACATGTTACCCAACTTTTATTTTGTTCATCTAAGTTACTCAACTATTTTTTTTCTGAGAGTTTGTTTTGAAGTATGAGTTTCGGTTACTAGAATGCTTTTTATGAGCGAGTTTATGAGAAAATATCAAGAGTATCTACTTCAGGTTGGCGCCCCCATCGGGTCAAGAAAATTGTTCGAAACTATTCTTTGTGAGTTAAATAATGATTGGTGTAAAAAAAAAACACCTAATATAAGAGTGTTCTCGTTAATTCATATTTTTTTTTATCATTAAAGCTAATATTTGTCAAACACAAATCTACATTGTATTATATACTAGCTTCAAGGCCCGCCCGTTGGGCGGCGAGCTTTAAAAATTTGTTCAGAAAAAATATTATTACATTTTTATAGTTCGACAATGTTGTACTTCTTCCATCTACAACATATCATTTACAACACATATAATCTACAAAACATAGTTGTTGATTCTGCATCATTAGTTTTATGAAAACATATACTGTACTAATTATTAAAAAGTATGAATCATACTTAGGAGTGGCTTCATCACCATACTTTTAAATTTTAATACATGGAATATAGTGTAAGCAGTTTTCACAGTTTTCACAGTTTTCAAAGTGAAAAGAGAAGTTAAAAGTTATCACCAACACCATCGGAAGTTATAAAAAAAACTGAATGGAAAACGCAATAGAGATGACGAAAGGTAATAATGTACATAAGTATTTCGAATTTTACATTATTCACACAATGAAAACAAACCTAGCTTATAACACATGACAATGACAGATTATAGAAGTTGCTCAAGAGCAATTTAACCACTGTCCCTTGGTATACAATAACACTTATGTATAATTTAACTATACATAACATATTCAAGTCAAAAGATCGGAGTATATTCTCACTTTACAAATCTCCTTTAGTTTCTTTATGACTGGCCCTGCAAATTGAACCGCGTACGTTATTTCATTCGTTATCTAGTTGTACCTTCACACAAAAAAAAACACGATACATATTGGCTGCTTGTCACCACGTTAAAGGATTTTCAACAACCGATTTCCGATTTTAGCGGATCCCATGAGATGGTGAGAGATCCGGTGTCTAATAAACAACACATCAATCAAATACGACATAAATGTGTTGTTTTTATCAGATTATGCTCAAGGTTGTAATAAATGATCAAAATCTTCAAATGAGCTAATACTAATTATGTTTACCAATATGTACTCAGTTTTAGCACAGTTTAGACAGTCGATTCCTACAACATCCAACAATACGAACATACAGAACGACACTATCCATAATTAATTTTCTGCAGACTCATACGGTTCAATTATTATAAGGCTGGTTCCCGAAACTACCATATGATGTCAGTAACATGTATAATTTTGCTATAAAGTCATACTTTCACAAGCAATAATATATCACATTTAATGGTTGAAGTTGAACAATTTTATTGAGGTCAAGCCATTGTTTTATTCTTAGCGAGTTACCAAAGTGGTTTTATATCCGTTAATAATTCGATAGCTAATTTTGGTTGGGATTTTGGCATGGTGGTTCTGTAATACGCAATATATAGACAGTTTTAGATAATGGACTGTAGGAACTTCAGACATAGCATCAAATTCGAGTTAGAATTTTACTAAAAAACTAAACTGCTCGAGACATCATCTTAATGTTCAACTCAAGTGCTACTCAACCCACACGACTATTACTACCAAAAAACCACCTGTAACATCAGTAAAACATAAGAGTGATCGCCGATATTCTTAAAATTGCCGAAACAATATAATATCCCATGTGCAAAGTAAAACTACATGTGTAAATATAACTAATTGTATTCATGTAGATGCATTGAAACAAAGTTCAAAAGAGCGCATTATTAGGATTGTGTCCGGCGTCGTTTAGATGTGTATAAATTATGTTTATCCGGATAACCAAAATCTGAATTGAGGTTATAGTTGTGGAAGATCTTGATTAACATTACTCATAGATAAATGTCATGGTACATAAGTACAGTTTCTCTATGATTTTAGTTCATAAAGTGCATTAGTGACTAATAGTTAACTTATGCATCATTAGTATATCTGAAACCTACTACATCCGATCTATTACGACTTCAAGTCTAAAAATGTTTAACGTGCCAACATCAATTCATCCTTAATTCCTAAATAATAGCAAAAAAGAATAACCTGATCTTCTACATGGGAATAAGAAAAGAGTAAAGCGATGACAGTTTTTGGAATTTTGGATTCACTTCCACTTACTTAATCTTCATGGTTATGATTTCATAGAGTTCCCTTTTCTAAGATATATCTATAAAGTCAAATTTAACTCTAACCCTGATAACTGGAATATAAAAGAGGTTGGGTTGTTCACTCCATTGATTTGAAGTCACTTTACTTAAGATTAAAGAGAGGGGGAAACCGAAAATCAAATTATGCTACAAATAAATTTCGCAACATGTAACTCAAGAACAACGACTTTAATTCCTATCCGTAATTTCTTCTAACACCAGTAAAAGGCACATACCTCGTAAAGATCACGTTTAACATAACACCACATGGCCACATATGTGATGTGGCTCCATCATACCCTCTGTTCTTGAGAATTTTCGAGAGCTGCATACTTAGGAGTCCTACGGGTTGTATGACATATCGCGTGATCCTGATACATATAAACTCTTGTTATTAGATCTTTATAGATAATCCTCACCCCCTAAAATGCATGCACAATCTGCCCACATATCATTAAATGGTGGGGTAGAGCGCTAAGGCTAATACCAGATATGGCAAGCATTACCTCACGCACCTGTGAATTTTCAACACTCAAAATGGTAAGATAATGCACATTCATTTTTTGACAATTGTGGACATCGGTACCTTGCATAACATAGCATGACACCTACAAATCCAGATAGTAGAGGTAATTGTAACAAAGTAAGAAAGATGTACTTTTTAGAAGTTAAGTCATTACACTTGGTTACATTAGGAGATTTTGCTAATATGCCCCGTCACTTGGTTACCTTTGGCATAACACACCACTGTTACACTTCCTTGCATAATTCATAATAAACATTGTAGGCTTTACTTATGTGTTAGCAAGCTAACTTTAAGAATGCACTGGCATAGTAAATTAGTAATATAGGCTGTGTTAGTGAAATATGATATGTGATTTACTTACCAATCTGTTAGTTGCTATATAAATGGATATAGCTTTTCCTTATTTGTGGCTTCGCAAGGTCAAGTCGATCACCAAATACTCTTTTTAATTATTTGCATAAAAACCTGTCAAATTAACAATTTATCAAAATAAAACATATGTGTATGTGACTGATAGCCAAATGCTTGCTCACTATGATATCAACTTTATGTGACTGATAACCAAGTCACCAAATACTCTTTTTCACATATATGAACTTACTATGGTCTAGAGGCGTAAATGTGAAATCCAGGATAGAATTGGAAGCATACCATTAAAAACTCTTGATGAGTAAAAGTTATCCCGGATAGCTCCGTGCCACATATCATCCTATTTGCGAGTCTGGAAAAAAAATTCAAAAACAAATATTATTCAAAGATGTAAAATCACACACGATAACATCAACTAAATTACACGTACCAGCATTTTTTTTGCGCTTGTCCTTCATTCTTCTCGATAGATACCTCCTCGTCCGCTAGATCAAATTTTGAGCATCAACTACATTGTCGTTTCAAGAACTGAATGGTGATTGTGAAGAATCTTCGCATAATTATTATGGTCCGCCATTGATATCTGATTTTATAACATGAACAAATACTCATTGTATGTTTCGTAATTCATATGATAACTAATTGGCTGATTGAATGAATATTAATACAACCAATAATAAACTAAATCATTCATAACATATAACACTGATTGTGGGACTCATAACATAATTAAAATACTGATTTATAACATACAATCGTATATCATATCAAGTTATATAAAATCTCAAACCTGGAAAATTAATCCAAATGAAAAATACATCGGCTGAATCGATTAGTATTATTTCATCGGTGTTTATTCTTTCAAACGATTGTTTTTTGTTCAATCAATTCATAGATTTTTTTAATCGGTGAATTGGTTTTTTTAAATTTGATTTATTGGTTTTTTTAAATTTGATTTTATTGGTTTTTTGTGTGAGTTTTAGGGATGATGGCTGATTTGATCAACCTTTTAGGTTTGTGTTTTTTTCACATTTTTTCACATTAAATGCTTAAAATCGAAATTCATTATCAGTCGTTGATTATTAGTATTTTACAAGTGGCATTTTATAAGAATTTTGGGCCAAGATCTAGTTTGCCAAAACTGTGCTTTATATAGTTAGAGTTAGAAGATTTTCTACTCGAAAATTTATGTCTATAAGAAAAACCGGACCACAGTGTTATCGAGTCGGGTTATCGGGTCTTATCGGGTCGGGTTTTGATTTTTTAAAACTCACCCGCAACCCGACCCGATAAAAAGTCGGGTTATCGGGTTCGGATAATAATCGGGTCAGGTTATATCGGGTCGGGTGATTCGGGTTATCGGGTATACGTCCAGCCCAATCTTCACATCGTATACATATCTGTAATCAATTTGTTTCCAAAACAGCCACATCCTAAAAGTGTACGAGATATATGCATATCTCGAAAAATAAGGAATTAATAACTTCTTTCAAAAACTTAATCCATGCGTCTTGATTTTTTTTCAGTCCTATAATATCCTGGCCATATCTGCTTTCAAAATAGATATCCTAGACACGTCTTTGACCAAATCACAAAATCTCGCATGTGAACAAATTGCACTTTCCATATCTAACAGTGCTTTTTGTTTGAATATACAAACATATTATCACGAGCACAAGTGTGATGCTCATACATATTTCATTACAGACTTAAACTTGATAGATTAAACATACAACTTGCAAAGATGACTGGCAAAAATAATATGTGCTCAATGTAAATGGATATATAAGCCGATAGCAAACTTAATCATCCGCTCATTAAATTATCTATCTCTACAAAATCAGAATAATAGCTACATTAAAAAATAATCTATTAAACATATCTGCACAGTTTAATGTTCGCACTTTGCAGACATAATTTCACACGTATATGATTTATCCTCACTACATATCTCTTTATGGGTTTTGCTAACAAACACCCCATGAGTGTTTTTTAAACTTCCATAAATAAAAACAATTCCAAAAATGAACTAATTATTTCCATAAATGCATGATTCTAACACATGTAATTAAGGTAAGTAAGTTTTAATATGATATACATTAATATTAACTATGTTAAATATGGTACATTTGAGGTTTATTAATTGTAAAATCTTTAATTATAGAATGTTTAAAAAACACCCATACGGTGGTGGTTAGCAAAACCCTCTCTTTATATACTAATTTTCCTTTGAAAAAAAAATTCCAAATAACATTTTTGTAACTTTTTATGCCGAAAACATCTCTTCTGACCTTATTTATAGTTCACAATTCTAACTGTATTATGACCCTAGGATCAGACAAATAAGTGGTTTGAGTTTCATTGTTTGGTACTTTGGTACAAGCTAAGTGTTAGTAACTTGGATACCCTTATTAAATGTCCTGCATGATTTTAACATTAAGATAATCGGGTCTTGTCGGGTTGACCCGATAACCCGATAAAAATAATTTTTTAACCTGCAACCTGACCCTACAAGACTATCGGGTCGGGTCAAAACAACCCGACTATTTTTTAAAACTCGATTTCACCCTATCCGATAAGCCTAATTGGGTTCGGGTACGAGTGCGGGTCGGGTCAACCCGACCCTACTGACACACCTAAGCTACAATTCATCAAAAAAAGTTCATCAAAGAAAAACACGACCACAATTTAATATTTCTAAGAAAAAATAAAACCAAAGACTTTAGTAGCATAAAAGCAACATTTCACCATCAAATTTATGATATTAATGTTACATGATGTGCCAAATGTATAAAATATATATGTAGAAGGGCCAAATTAAAAATTCTTACTGCAAATTGTCTTTACACAACATACAAGTCAAGCATTTTAATATAAGTGTCCAAAATATAAGGACGCTAAAGTATTCCTTGATCCCCACTAAACTCCGCCGTTGGAAGGGACCCAACATGTAAACTTTAAACTCTACAAGGCAAGATGTAGATGACACATAGTCATCATCTTCTTCATTTTGTTCCTGCACACACTTTATAGATTTCAAAACCACTTGATTTTTATTGACATTCAAATACAGCCCTGCTCATACCCTATGGGTATGTTTGTCGGTTGTCACCTTCAAATAATGTTCCTTGTATTAATTAGGTAGGCGTTGTTTGTTTTTTTAATAATTTTTTTAATCTTTTTTTACTTCTTTTGTCTAAAGCAGGCAGAGCTTTTTTGTTTGTTTTTTTGCAGATAAAAGTGATAAAAAATCACTTTTCACCTTTTCATTTTGAAAACAAAAAAGCTTTCTCGTATTCCCTTCACTTCTTCAATACCCACCTCTCACCACCACTTTCAATATTCGTTTTTATCCGATATTTTACGTTTTCGTCAGTACGTTTACGTTTGCGTTAATACTTTCACGTTTTCGTCTGTAATTTTACATTCTCGTCAATAACTTTACGTTTTCGTCATTAATATTACGTTTTCATCAGTATTTCTACGTTTTCATCACTAAATTTACGTTTTCTCGTCAGCAATTTTATGTTTCATCAGTATTTCTAAGTTTTCATTACTAAATTTACGTTTTCGTCAGTAAATTTACGTTTTCGTCAGTAATTCTACGTTTTTGTTAGTAAATTTACATTTTTGTCAGAAGTTTTACGTTTTCGTCAATAAATTTACGTTTTCATCAGTATTTTTACGTTTTCATCTGTATTTTTACTTTTTCGCCAGTAAATGTAGTTTTTCGTCAGTAAATTTACGTTTTCGTCAGTATTTTTACGTTTTCGTCAGTACATTAACGTTTTCGTCAGTAAATTTACGTTTTCGTCAGTAATTCTAACTTCTCGTCAGTAAATTTACGTTGTCATCAGTAAATTTAAGTTCTCGTCAGTAATTTAACGTTCTCGTCAGTACTTTTACGTTTTCGTCAGTAAATTTACGTTTTCATCAGTATTTTTACGTTTTCATCAGTAAATTTACGTTTTTGTCAGAAATTTTACGTTTTCGTCAATAAATTTACGTTTTCATCAGTATTTTTACGTTTTCGGCAGTAAATTCACTTTCTCGTCAGTAAATTTACGTTTTCGTCAGTAAATTTACGTTTTCGTCAGTAAATTTACGTTTTTATCGGTAAATTTACGTTTTCGTCAGTAATTTTAACTTTTCGTCAGTAAATTTACGTTTTCGTCAGTAATTTAACATTCTCGTCAGTACTTTTACGTTTTCGTCAGTAAATTTATGTTTTCATCAGTATTTTTACGTTTTCATCAGTAAATTTACGTTTTCGTCGGTAAATTTACGTTTTCGTCAGTAATTTAACGTTTTCGTCAGTACTTTACGTTTTCGTCTGTAATTTTACCTTTTCGACAGTAAATTGATGTTTTCGTCAGTAAATTTACGTTTTCATCTGTATTTTAACGTTTTCGTACGAATTTTTACGTTTTCGTCTGACTCTTTTACGTTTTTGTCCTTTTTTAAAAATTCGTACAAAAATGTAAAATTTTGACAAAAACTGACGAACACGTAAAAAAACGAAAAACGTGAAAATAGTGACAAAAATGTTAAAAACTTATGAAACCGTAAAGTAATGATGAAAACCTAAAAATACTGACGAATACGGATAAAAATTGACTAACACGTAAAAAACTGACGAAAACGTAAAAATACTGACGAAGACGTAAAATTACTGACAAAAACGGAAAATTACTGACGAAAATGGAAATTTTCTGACAAAACGTGAAAGTACTGACGAAAACGTAAAATTACTGACGAAAACGTAAATCTACTGATGAAAACGTAAAAATACTGACGAATTCGTAAAATTACTCATGAAAACGTAAATTACTGACGAAAACGTAAAATTAATGACGAAAACGTAAAATTACTGACGAAAGCGTAAATTTTCTGACAAAACGTGAAAGTACTGACGAAAACGTAGATTTTCTGACAAAACATGACAATACTGAAGAAAAAGTAAAATTACTGACGAAAACGTAAATCTACTGATGAAAACATAAAAATACTGAAGAATACGTAAAATTACTGATGAAAATATAAAATTACATGACGAAAACGTATATTTAATAACGAAAGCGTAATATTACTGACGAAAACGTAAAGTTAGTGACGAAAACATAAATTTAAATTTAATGACGAAAACGTTAACTGATGAAAACGTAAAAATACTGATGAAAACGTAGAATTACTGACGAAAACGTAAAATTACTGATGAGAACGTAAATTTACTGACGAAAACGTAAAAATACGAAAACATAAATTTTCTGACAAAACGTGAAAGTACTGACAAAAGCGTAAAATTACTGACGAAAACGTAAATTTACTGATGAAAACGTAAAATTATTGACTAATACGTAAAATAAGTGATGAAAATGTAAAATTATGAAAACGTAAATTTAATAATAAAAACGTAAATTTACTGACGAAAACGTAGAGTTACTGACGAAAACGTAAATTTACTGATGAAACGTAAAATTACTGACGAAAACGTAAAATTACTGTCGAAAACATAAAAGTCGGACAACAATATACAAAAACGTAAAAATTGGCAAAACGTACATAAGCGGATAAAACGTAAAAAAGATGAAGAGATAAAAAGTAGGAATGAAGTACTTCAATAATATAAAAACGAACGGTCATTCTCGTGTAGGTAATGACATTAGATACAACTATTTTTCTGCAGACATGGTTTGCAGATGAAAATATAAAACCTCTGAAAAACAAACGAGTCGTAGTTGTTCATAAAACACTTTATTGTGTTGACCAATAATGGTAGTATTCAAATCTTTAGTTTTCTGAAATATTAATTGCACTACTCTTTTCATCTCGCAATAAGTTTAAAGTCTTTATTTCTCCACTTTAATTTAACTTATTATTTAATCTTATATTATACAAGATTTAAAATATATAAATGAGTGGTATAATTTTCATTATGTATTATATAACATAAATAGAATTATTTGAAGTTAAATTGAAGTTGAAAAAAAGATTTCGAAAGTCAAAACAAAACACTTGTTATAGGACGAAAAGAATACAATTTTGTTCAAATAAAATCGTAGAAGATCAAGACAAAGTAATCTTTCGGGTTAATTATGATGCGTTTGTTATAGATATAGTAATGTATAATAAGTTGAAAAGTAGGTTTGCATAGTAGTGTATAATAAGTTGAAAAGTAGGATTGCATATTAATGTATAATAAGTTGTTTGATAAATAGATTTAGGGTGTGCTTTATTTCATGAAAAAAGTGTGACTGACGTCTGACGTCCGACGTCTGACGTCTGACGTCTGATTGGTCAGACGCGGTCGGATATTTGGTGTTTGTTTTTCTCACGCGAGTCAGACTTGATAAGACTTTAAAGATCTGATCGAATCAGAGGCGTGGTTTGATCTGAATGCCTCTATCTGTTAAAGAACCCTCCTGACTTGCACCCAAAAGTTCAAAACCTTTGAATTTATCTCACATGTACGAAACCCTTCTACAATTTACATATTCTTTCTCTTGTAAAGTTGGCTCGATTTTGATCATCTGATGTATGAGATTTATGTTCAAAGTACATTGGGTTTCTTACCCAATAGTAGTATATTTTTTGGTGAATACTAGCAGGGTACCTGCACGATGTGGCTGTGGGTACCTGTAACCTAATTTCGGTAAACAATATTTTAATTTTAGGTTTTTCTTAACAACAACATTTCAAATAGCGAAAATTTAAGGTTTATGTAGCTTTATCTAATTGTCTAACCGAATCGATGGTGGCACTGGTTCTCGATTGAACCAGTTAATCTAGTTTGATATTGAAAATTGTAAATATCTAATCTAACTCCCTTATAAAGCATTTTTAGAGGTTATTAAAAGAATACTTGAAATTTCAAGTTACATCTACTAAAGCATTGTGTACAACCAACACAAGCATAGAAAATTAAAATAACAAAATTTAACACCTCATTAATACAAACATAATTTAATACTCACATTAAAACTAATTAATACACAATCGAAAATAAAAATAAATAATGATACTTAATAATATATAATTAAAAGACCTCATTACTTAAAAGTATAAGTATATATATACTCATTGTACAACAAATAAAAGCATATATCTACAAAAATATACATATGTGGTCTACCTAAAATGATCGTGTATATAATTTTAAAACCGAGCCGTGCCAATGTAGGGATGAGCATTTTGACCCGAATTCCGAATCTGAACCCGAACCGTACCCGGAACCGTACCGATTCCCGGTGCCCGAATCCCATTTGGTACGCGACCGGGACTACGAAATAAGGTGAAGAAATTGGGACAACTAATTCGGTACGAGATCAGTACCATATCGGGAAATTCCAGAAAAAACGGAAAAATCCCGATTTTCTGATACCTGTATCGATACCCGAATCCTGTTCGGTACGGGATCGGTACATAACTTTTTAGATCGGGAAAAAAATCGGGAGCAATAAATCGGGACGGGTTCGGGACAGGATTGGTCCTGAGCTCATCCCTATGCCAATGCGTTCAACCGAAAATCAGAGTCACCATGAGTTCAGCTAGCCAGTTACATAAAGTTACCCAGAACTCAAATTGTCGTTTTTCGAGATGTCGTTGTAAAAAAAACGTAAAATTAGAATTAAGTTCCCCGAAAATTATGTTACAGGGTACCCGCCGCCGCAACGCGCGAATACCCTGCTAGTATGTTTTAAATTGTTTTGTAACGTGAATATAAAATTGTAAATTTGAGTACTGTGTGTATTAATTATATGTTTATTGTTATTAATTGATTTTTGAAAAAATAAGATGTAGTGACATTTGTTGTTTTGTACAATATGTTATTTTATTTGTAAATTATGGTAATGAAGGTGGTGTTTGTTTCATTAACATGTTTTGAGTCTGAATCTGACTACCACATCTTACTAGTAAGAGGTGGTTATAAAGTCTGAATCTGAATGAAATAATGTTGTTTCTTTTTTATAATTGTCTGAATGATACTTTTGATTGATCGTGTTTGAGTAGATCTCGAAATATAACAATTATATGAATAAGTAAGTTTAAAAATATCATAAGACGAATATTAAAAGCAAAAAAGTGAATCTTTGAATAGCAAACACACGAGCTCTCGGTTCACAATTTATCAACAAAGTATAAAATCATCAATTCACAAATTAATACTCAAAATTTTAAATTTTAGTGAGTGCTAACTGGAGCAAAAATAACATCGTAATACTACTATACATAACTTTGGCCCAATAAACTACGTATGGGTTTCAATATATAAAAAAGTAAAGGCCCAAAGTTAACCACAATCCTTAAACCATTAACAACCCTAAACCTACGTGATATCTTCCCACCACACTTTTACAACGCAGCTACAATTTGCAATCTTCTAAAAATGGCAGTCACATACGCTATTGGTTCTCTTTAGAAAAAAGCACAAGCACTCTTGTTTCTTGTTACTTTATTTTTAGAACCATGTAGTGGGTTTTCTGTTTGTTGCATCTTGAACCATCGTAGGTGCTGGTAAGTTTCAAACCATCGTAGGTGTTGGTTAAGTTTCAAAGGGATATGAGGGTGTTAATGGAACGTGAAGGGCTTAATGAAAGGATTAAAGGTTAGGATATGTTCAGATCTGCTCACAAGCTCTGACTCTGACTGAAAATATGTACTTTACAACATCTGACTCTTTTAACTGAAAAAACAAACAACAAAAAAGTCTGACCGCGTCTGACCGGTCAGACTCAGACACGAGTCGTACGTTTTTTCAGAAAACAAACACACCCGAAGTGTTTTAATTATAATATTAATTACATTTTAATGATAGTTTTAAATGTAATGTGTTATAAAAGTTCTTATGCTTGTTGTGGTTGTACATAGGCATTAATAGGTTGTATTACTTAATTCTTAGTTTGTTATTTGCATTAATAAGTTGTACATTATGCTTTATTTGGTGTACTACATAAAAAAAAATTTTTATTGAAAAGAGATACTAATTTGTTTTATAAGGAGTATAGCTAGGTGGATAAGTTGATGTATATGTTCTTTGTTTATGTGTTTGTATCCTGGCCATAAGTTTTTTCTAGTTGAAATAAATTATTTTATGCACCGTGAATTTTATCCAAATATGTTCAAAAAAATGTATTCAAAAGATACTACAGTATGTCTTTGTGTAGTTTAAATGGATATACCAACTTTTATTTGTAAATTTTAAATGTGAACAATTAAAACTAATTCATAAAATTATAAATTATTATTTGGTTCAGATTTAAACAATAATAAAAGACAAACAACATTATTTCAATCAGATTCAGACTTTGTAGCCACCTTTTACCAGTAAGAGTCGGTAGTCAAATTCAGACCCGAAACATCTTAATGAAACAAGCACCACCTTACGTTGTGTTAAGCATCATACTTATTGAGGCTATTTTTAACCTAAGTTAGCTTATACAATGGTTTTTTTCTATCACGCAGATTTATAAAAGCTTTTATATAGGTCATTACCTCCATACGCCCAAAACTATTCAAAAAAGCTTATTGGGTATATAGATAGTCAATTTACCAACGTCTTCTCGGATAAAGTGACAACACATATTAATGTGCTTAGTCTTTTCATAAAAAAACATGATTTCACGATAAGTGAATCGCGCCCTTATTATCACAATTAAATGCCACAGTATCAAGTTTCACGCCCAACTCTTTGAAGAGTCCCTTTAGCCAAATAACTTCCTTCATAGCATCTGTAAGGACCATATACTCCACTTGTATAGTTGAAAGAGCCATCATGTGTTGTAGCGTTTCCTTCCAGCTTACAACACATCCTTGTACTAAAAATACGTAACCAGGAGACCTACCTTTATCCGGATCCTTAGCGTCGTCTGAATCAACAAAACCTGTTACGTCCACATGGTTTCCATGATTTGTCCCATACACCAAAACTACGCTTACAGTACCCTGCAAATATTTCATAATCCACTCAATGAAGTTTATCCGAATTTGCCAAATATCTGCTAACTACACTTACTCATGTGCTATATCTGGCCTCATGCACACCATCAAGTACATTAAGCTTCCAACCGCTTTTGCATACGTCACCCTACTCATACTTTCAACATCACAAGCCCTAATCGGGCAATCCTTCAACGACACCTTGAAGTGCTCACCTAATGGCATCTGAACTGATTTCCAATTGTCGATTCTAAACATGTTTAAAACTTTAGAAACGTACCCGGATTGTGACACCCTCACAGTCTTACGACTCCGATCCCTGACAATCTCCATACCAAGAATCTTTTTTGCTTCCCCGAGCTCCTTCGTGTCAAACTCCCTCATAAGCAAAGACTTGGTAGACTCAACCTCAGCATTGCTCTTAAAAGCAATCAGCATATCGTCTACATATAACAATAGATAGATTTATTCCCCTGGTGTATAACTCATGTAATATACGCATATGTCGTAACTGCTATGCTTAAACTCGCTGCTCTACGTATACTCATCGAACCTCTTATATCATTGCCTAGGTTACTGATTCAAACCATAAAGATATTTATTTAACAAACATACCTTGTTACCTTGTTCAAACCCCGGTGGTTGTCTCATGTAGATCACTTCTTCAAGATTTCCATCTAAAAATATCGTCTTTACATCAAGCTACTCCAGCTCATAATCTTTGCACGCAATCAATGCAAGTATAACACGAATAGATGTGTGTCGAACTCGCGGCGAAAATACTTCATTGTAATCAATATCGTCCCTTTGTTTCAATCCACGAGCCACCAACCTTGCCTTGTACCTAGGCTTTTGAACACCTTCAATCCCTTCCTTTATTTTGTACAGTCATTTGCAGCTCATCAGCTTTTGTCCAGCTGGATGATCTACTAACACTCAGGTCTTGTTCTTCCTCAGAGAATTCATCTCTTTTTCATAGCAGCTTTCCACTTAGAACTGTCTTCACAAGCAACTTCCTCCTGGTATGGCAATGGTTCATGAGTATCTTTTTCCTCTACCGCAACAAACGCATAAGCAACCATATTACTCTCATCCCGAAACCTTGCCGATTTCATTCTTTTCCTTGACTCTCTATCCCAAACCAATTGATAATCTATGAGATCTGGTGGCTAATCAATTTCTTAAACCCATGCATCTTCATCATAGCCATCTTCCTGATCTGTATGGTCTTCTTGACCTGGCTGATTTTCCTCAAGTGTATGATTATTTAAACTATATAGTTCTACCTCAACCTGTAATTTCTCAACAGACTTATCATTACCTGAACTTGCACCAAAATCCTTCAATGTGTCTTTGTACATGACACTTTCATTGAAGACCATGTTCCTGCTTGTGACTATTTTATGTGATTCATTATCAAGCCTATATAGTCTGTACCCCTTCACACCTTTAGGATACCCTAAAAGAACGCATTTTACCGCCCTCGGCTCGAGCTTACCTTGTTTAACGTGTGAATACACGACACAGCCGAAAACCCTCAACATCCCCTAATCACCAGGATGTCCCGACCACATCTCCATAGGTGTCTTTTTCTCAATCGTTGTCGACCGTGCCTTATTGAGCATATCTGGGAACTTAATCAACCGCAAAATTAGTAGTTTATTTATTGTTGTGTGTTTTGTAATATTCGTAAAAAAATTCGTATCTTATTTTAAATTTCATATTTGTGTTTTTATTTAAGTATTTATAATTTTTATTTGGATGAAATGAATTTAAATTTGTGTGAAAATGAAAAAAATATAAAAAATAAAGATAATGGTGGGGCCAAAGTGGAGAGCAAAGTATGTGCCAATACAAAGGGGTTGTTTTGGTTAGGTGTTTTGGTTAGGTGTTTTGGTTAGTTGTTTTGTGGTGACGTGGCGCTCATGTGGCAGCACTGAGGCCAAAGTGGATGCCTCTCCACCATACCTTCCCCTCTAATATTGCCAAAAAGAGTTACGCATATTATGAACAAGAATTTATGTCATTTTTTAGGGGAACACTCCATGTATTTTCACAACACGCTTTGGTAAGTCTTCAAAACTAGTAGGTTTAGTGGGGTAGCCGGTTTCTCACTTAACTATGCGCTCTTTGCTTGTTTTGGTTATCCTGCTTTCTTGCTTTTTATATGTTCGGCCTTTTCAGGCCTTACTTGGCTCTCCTTTTTGCCTTGACATTTTTCTCGCTCTTAGGTCTCTCTTCTGCCTTTTGACATGCTTTTGTGGTGATGTGTTTGTTTGTGTGGCTCGGTGTGTTCTCTCGGTTTTTGTTTGCTTTAACAGTATGTGACCTTTGCCTTGTTGTATGATCACCGTCTCTTTTGTGTACTTGCTCGTTGTGTCTTATGTATGCCAAACCCTTTTGGGTCTCATTTGTTTATCATGTATTTCTTGTTATGCTCGCGTGCCTTATGTATCACATTTTCTTTTTTTCTTTGTTATTATTATTATCCATATTCTTTTTATTTTCATCTTATTTTTTATTATTATTAATATCATCACCTTATTATTTTATTTTATGTTTTATTATTTTATTATTTTATTTTATGTTTTATTATTATTATTATCCGTTCTTCATTCTATTAGTAGGTTTGTGGAAGTGATACATAGATTTGCAATGGGGTTCTAGATTTGTTCTCGGTATCCTCTCGAATTGATCACGGCTCTAAGTGGAATGATTTGTTCTTGGTTAATAAAAAAAGGTGTTGGTTTGTTTATCTACTTTAAACTAATAACAAATAAGTAAGTGTTGAAGAGTAAAATTAAAGCTTTAAAAGATTAAACTAAATTGACAAGTTAAAACTAAATGTTTGAAAACGTAAAGAAAAGGATTAGAAAAATACTAGAACACTTAATAGAACTAACACTTGAAAACTTTGTAAAAATCAAGAACTTCAAACCATCGGAAAACAAATCCTAAACATGATCGGAATGTTCGATCGGAAAGTGCAATCGGAATATATGGAAATCAAGCTAATCGGAATACCCAAAAATGTTCAGATCGGAATACCCCAAAATAATCTAATCGGAATAATCCTAAACCCTATTCCGATCAAAGTATCGGAATATTGGAGATGCAATCGGAAAGAACCAAAGGAGATGATCGGAATGTTACCACAATACCCACAATCGGAATACTAGTACTAGATTCAAATCGGAATAATCTTAATAAGCCACAATCGGAATGTATCAAAACTTCCCAATCGGAATATGTCAAAACCCTTTTCCGATCTGACGATCGGAATAAGGGGGAGGGTGTTCGGAATGTGCTAATCGGAAAAGGGTTATACCTTTTCCGATTTAAATGGGATTCGCAAGAAAGTAAAGCAATAAGCTATGAATAAGCTAATCACTAAAACTAGGACGAATCTAATAAGAATCGGATCAAATAAGCTCGAATAACAACTTATCTAAACTTCAAATAATCAATCTTAAAAATCAAACAATAAAAAGATGAACTTTTTAAGAAAACTTTTAAAAGGTAAATAAGCTAAACATGTAAATAAGCCAATAAGCACAAGAATCTTAAAGCTTAATCAAATGAAAGCTTATGTAGGAACAAAAAGATTAACTTTTTAAGCACAAAAACATTAAGAACAACACGGATCAAATGTATTTTGCACCAAAAGTTAACTAAAATCAAGAAAGGTAGAATGAGATTAAAGATTAAAAGCTTGAATTTAAACTTGATTAATGAAAGAAAACAATACAAAGGTTTAATCTTGAAAGATTAAAAGAAAGAAAGATGAAAACTAGTGAGAGAAAGTTGAGAACTTTCTCTCTCTAAACTAGAGAGAATGAAAAACTAAAAACTAACTAAAGACTAACTCCCCAAAATTGTGAAGTGGAATCCTATATATAGGCGTCTCTTGTGGGCTTTGTGAATGGGCTTTGGTTTTGGGCTTCTTTTCTTCTTTCTTCTTTAGTATTTACGTTTCTTTAAATAAACGTTTCCGACTTTGGATTTTGAGAAGTGTCGGTGAATAATTCCAACTCGTCTTATAATCTTTTGTTTAATAGACTCGAGTTCTTCGACATATAAGAATCTTCCATCTTTGGCCTTTTTCTTCGATAAATCTTCAAATAGGCGCAATGACTTTAAATCTTTTGCATCTCTTGGACAATAGACTTCGTCTTGAGTCTTTTTCTTCGACAAAACCCGTGCAATCCCATGTTTTCTTCAATATTCATCCGGTTGACTCTGAAAACACAATAAACACAAAAACCACGCATAATTCCAAACAAATGATATTAAATATGTGTTTTGGTCTTGTTTTAGCCAGAAATAAGTGGTAAAAGGATGGGTGTTTTCACACCTATCAAATCCCCTACACTTAACCATTGCCATGCCCTCATGCAATGCTTAGTGATAAAGCAATTTTACATTTTTCTCATAATTAATCAACCTTGGCCTTATTAAAATATTACTAAACAAAAATTAAAGTACTAAGAGAAATTAAAACTTTAAAGGAAACAAAAGGATAGAAAACCATTTTCACTTGAAAATAGCTATATGGAAATAACTTGCAAAGAGATCAAGGACTTACATTAGGGCTTTGGTGCTGCGAAGATTTATCACCCTCAAGTTTCACGTTCCCCAAACTAAGCTTAAAAACGAGATCATTGTTATTATAAGTTAGCATATCAAACACTTACACACATGGCTTAATTAAATGCTTAAACTCCCTTATTCCTAGTTTTATCTCTTATATTTTATTTTTGTCTTAGAATGATCATGAAGATGCATTTTTGGACTTATTTCGATAGTTTATTTAGGCTGAAAGCAAAGTAGGACGATTTGATCAATAGTTAGCTAAAGGACAAAATCTCTTAAAACTGCTTCTCGGGATATCAAAAAGTTCATATCTTGGCATAACTCGGTTCACGATTTGAGACCTTTCTCTGGCCGATATTTGGCATGTACTTCATACTTCATATCTTGAGAGACGTTCTTGAGATAATGGTCTTCTCATCGTTAATAGAGTTTCTTCACTTGGAGACTTTTGAGGGGTACTCCAACTTTGTTGACCACGACTTCATGATTATTTCTTCAATCTCTAATTGGGATTTTGAGATACAATGATCCGCCTCCTTTTCGGACTTGGATCTATTTATCCTCATACCTTGTTAGGGTCTTTTCGGATAGACTTCTCCATGATCTTTATGGGAGTTGATTGCTTTTCGTCGTGAGTCTTGATCCTTCATATTGATTTTGGGAATAATGCTTTTCACATCACTTTGGATCTTCAGCAATAAAATTGAATCCTCATGCCTTGTTAGGGCCTTTTCGGACTCGCCAATCTTCGCGCCCCGCTTCATAAGTTATGCCTTGGCTATGAACTCTTATCATTACCGAGCAACTTTTAAACGATCTTAGGCTAGAAGCTAAGTAACTTTTCAAATCGTACGACCTTACTTATTGCAGATAAATTATTAGCAAGTGATGGGAGAACAGGCAAATAATTACACCAAGTGAGCTCGTGCAAGAATACCGACTTATAATTGACTCTATCATTTCTCGTTCTCCATAATTTGAAATCTCAAGTAATGAGACTCGTGTGCTTAGCCTAATAAACCAATTAAGGTCTACATGGTTAAGGATACTAGCTAGAATAAACTTGGATAAGTCTATTCGGGTTGAGTCAAAATAATCGCAACGGGCCTAATATGTCAAAGACTTCTAAACTAGCTACACCATTTTATTAATATTTTTGACTTTATTGCGGGATATATACATATGAAAGCAACGATAAAAATTTAAAAATTACGACTAAATGGCCAAAGTTTAATTAAAAATTTGAAAAATGTTGAAAAAGATGATTTTCCGGTTAAATGAAGGCATTTTCATGGAAAAGTCCACTTAAAACTTCGATAGAAATCCCCCTACACTTAAGATAAACATTGTCCTCAATGTTTAAGCATGTGGGAAAAGTCTCCCCTACACTTATGACATTGTGCACGTTGATTAAATCAAGCTAAGGAAGAGACGACTAAAGTGATCAATTTCAAATGTGAGTATGAAGAAAATTGAATCACGATAGTTGAGAGATAGAACCAGATTTCGGATAACACGGGAGCACGGTTCTTCAAAGGTTCCAAAAGTGCATTCATCCTTGTAATCACATCACCACACAAAGACAAACACCTATATAGGTCCCCCTACACTTAGGAGGTTAAAACAGAAAAGGATAGATACTCGGGTTGTCTCCCGAGGAGCGCTTGTTTTTGATAACCAAGTCACGAGCCTGACTCGACCCAAAATTAGTTCATAGGGAACGTGGTAAGGGATAGAATCATCTCTTGAGAGATGTCCTCACCAAAGTACAACTTCACTCGTTGGCCATTCACCTTAAAATTAGGTCCATTAGGTTGAGCGAGCTCGAGAGTACCATATGGAAAAATTTGGGCAATGGTGAATCGGCCGGACCAACGAGATTTTAGCTTGCCCGAAAAGATTTTCAACCGAGAGTTAAAGAGTAAAACTTTGTCTCCAACTTGGAACTCTCGGTTCTTAATCTTAGAGTCGTGAATGAGCTTAGTCTTTTCCTTATAGATCAAAGAATTTTCATAAGCCTCATTACGGAGTTCATTGAGCTCATTGAGTTGGATCTTGCGCAGGTCACCGACTTGTTGATATCAAAATTAGCCCACTTCAAGGCCCAGTAAGCCTTGTGCTCCAACTCAATGGGGAGGTGGCACGCTTTCCCATACACGAGACGATATGGTGTACAACCAATCGGAGTCTTGTATGCGGTACGAAAAGCCCACAAAGCATCATCAAGTTTATCAGCCCATGAGGCACGATGCTCTCCCACGGTTCGTACAAGAATTCGCTTTAATCCTCGGTTAGAGATTTCAGCCTGGCCATTAGTTTGTGGGTGGTATGCGGTGTAAAGACGATGATTTACACCATACTTAGCCATGACTCTAGCAAATTGATCATTGCAAAAATGAGTCCCGCGATCACTAATAATGGCACGAGGCACACCGAATCTAGCGAACAGCGATTTCAAAAAGTTACAAACCACCCTTGCGTCATTAGTGGGTAAAGCTTTGGCTTCAACCCATTTGGAGACGTAGTCAACGGCTACAAGGATGTATTTGTTTCCTTTAGAGGAAGGGAATGGCCCCATAAAGTCGATACCCCAAACATCAAAGATTTCACATTCTTGAATGAAATTCTGAGGCATCTCGTCTTTATGTGTGATCTTGCCTTGTTTTTGGCAAGCATCACAACGCTTAACCATCTCGTGAGCATCACGATAAATGGTGGGCCAATAAAATCCCGAGTCAAATACTTTTTTGGCGGTGTAGTTGTGACCAAAGTGACCACCGGTGGGTCCTTTGTGGCAAGCGTCAAGGATTTCTAAAGTTGCCGGTCCATCAACACATCGGCGTATAATCAAATCAGCACACTGTTTGAATAGATACGGGTCATCCCAAAAGTATGTCTTAATGTCTTTGAAGAACTTCTTCTTTTGTTGGGATGTTAGCCCGTCAACGAGAATTCCACCCGCCAAGTAGTTTGCAATGTCCGCAAACCACGGGGTTTCATCAGAAGTCGAGTTGATAGACATTAAGGTCTCCAGGGGAAAAGAGTCATTGATCTCTTTGTTCGGATGTTCCCCTTGGTAAGGATCCTCAAGTCTACTGAGATGATCCGCGGCTAGGTTTTCAGCTCCATTTTTTATCGCGAATTTCGATTTTAAATTCTTGGAGTAGCAAAACCCAGCGAAGAAGTCTTGGTTTAGAATCTTGTTTAGTCAACAAGTACTTCAACGCGGAATGATCGGTATAAACGATTGTGGTAGAAAGGACAAGATAGGGGCGGTACTTTTCAAAGGCATAAACAACAGCTAAAAGCTCTTTTTCGGTTGTCGTTTAATGCAATTGAGCCCCCGTCATTGTCTTGCTAGCGTAGTGGATTGTTTGGAAGTGTTTGTTCACTCTTTGGCCCAAAACTGCTCCAATAGCATATTCGCTAGCATCGCACATCAACTCGAAAGGCAGCTCCCAATTAGGGGTAACCAAGACGGGTGCCTTAGTTAGCTTATCCTTAAGCAAGTTGAAGGCTTCAATACACTCGTTGGAAAAGATAAAAGGAGTATCTTTTTCCAAGAGGTGGGTCATCGGGCGAGCAATTTTAGAAAAATCTTTGATGAAACGACGGTAGAAGCCCGCATGACCGAGGAAACTTCTCACACCCTTCACGGTGGAAGGTAGAGGCAACTTAGAAATAACATCGACTTTAGCACGGTCTACTTCAAGACCGGCTTTGGAGATCTTGTGTCCTAGGATGATGCCCTCTTTTACCATGAAATGGCATTTTTCCCAATTAAGAACAAGGCGAGTGTCTTCACACCGCTTAAGCATACGTTCTAAATTGGCAAGGCAAGCAGAGAAAGAGTCGCCATAAACCGAGAAATCATCCATGAATACTTCCATAGTGTCTTCCACCATGTCATGGAACATAGCCATCATACACCTTTGGAACGTCCCAGGAGCATTACATAAACCAAAAGGCATGCGTTTGTAAGCAAATGTTTCGTAGGGACAAGTGAATGTGGTCTTTTCTTGGTCTTTGGGATCGATGGGAATTTGAAAATACCCGGAGAAACCGTCTAAGAAGCAGTAATAGTCATTACCAGCTAGACGCTCGAGCATTTGATCCATGAAAGGAAGAGGAAAGTTATCTTTTCTCGTGGCATCATTGAGCTTGCGATAGTCAATACAAACTCTCCACCCAGTAACGAGACGAGTGGGAATCAACTCGTTGTGTGCATTGGAAACAACGGTGATTCCGCCCTTCTTGGGCACACAATGGACGGGACTTACCCAAGGCGAATCCGAGATAGGGTAAATCAAGCCGGCATCAAGAAGTTTGATAACCTCTTGTTTGATGACGTCATGAATACAAGGATTAACCCTTCTTTGGCTCTGGATTGCGGGCTTAAAGTCATCTTCCATGAGAATTTTGTGAGTACAAAAGTTCGGATCAATTCCGCGGATATCGGAAATTTTCCAAGCAATTGCCTTCTTATGAGCTTTAAGCACAGCGATGAGGCGAGATTTTTCTTCTTCTTTCAAGTCCTTCGTGATGATGATGGGCGACTTCTTGTTTTCTTCAAGGAACACATACTCAAGATGGGGCGGCAACTCCTTAAGTTCTAAATCCGGAGGATTTTCGATGGGAGGCGTTTTCAAAGTCAGAGCATCGATAGCAATAAACATGGGAGATGGTGGAGAAAGATTGTCTTCTTTAAGAAGGTTCTCAATGAGGCGAAGATCTTCATCCCAGTCGGTGGGAGAATCGTCATGGTCTAAGTTCACATATCCCATGGTGACTTCCAGATCTTTCCAAAGGAAATCACTTTCTCCAAATAGAGATAGTGATGAGTCAATAGAGGAAATGGTCTCAACATTGGGAAGAGAGGTAGGAATACTTTTACAAGCATCTTTGAAGTGTTCTTCACAGGCCTCATAAAAAACGTCAATACAATTAACACTCTCGTATGAATAAGGCTGTTTAGAAAGCTTTCCCATGTTGAAGACAATTTTATCGTCACCCACTCTCATGATAAGCTCACCGGCTTCAACATCGATGAGAGTGCGACCGGTCCTCAAGAATGGACGACCAACGATCAGTGGCACACGAGGGTCCATGTCGTAGTCAACGACAACGAAATCGGCAGGAAAAGTGAATTTGTCGACCCCTACAAAGATGTCTTCGGCTATCCCCACTGGATAAGCAACCGTACGGTTAGCTAATTCTAAAGTCATTTTGGTGGGGACTAGCTCAGGGAGAGATAATTGCTTCCAAACGCTTAGAGGCATTAAATTAGTACTGGCACCTAGATCGGCTAAGGCCATGCAATTCTCTACTCCCGGGAAGTTGCAAGGGATTAAGAAACGACCCGGATCACCAAGCTTGGTTGGCAATTTCCTTAAGAGGACTGCAGAGCAATTCTCATTAAGTTGGGTGTTAGCGATATCAAGAAGGTTCTCCTTGTCGCTAAGAAGATCTTTGAACATTTTCGCGTATTTAGGCATGTGAGCGAGAGCCTCAGCGAAGGAGATGTTGAAATTCAATTGTTTAAACATTTTGAGGAAGTTCGAAACTTGAATATCATCCTTGCTTTTGAGCTTCTCTTTCCTCAACCTTGAGGGATAAGGTATATCAGAAGAAGAGGAAGGCTTTGGAATCGAAGGATCACTCACATCCTTGGGTGGAGGAGGGGTAGAAGTAAGAGGTGGAGAAATTGTGGAAGTAGAAGGATGAGGAATAGGAGCAGGTGACTCGTTCTCCTTAGTCACAATCAATGGTGGAGGTATAGGAAGCTCGGGTTCCTTGGTACCTTTGCCACTACGAGTGGTGATTGCTTTCATCTCCCCTCTTGGATTCGCAACGGTGTTACTCGGAAGAGTACCCGAAGAAGAGGATTGATTACCTTGGAAGAAACTAGCCATCATGTTCCTTAAGTCATTCGTTTGACTTGCCAAAGTGTTTCTCATATCAGCTCTCAGATCGTTTCCTTGTTTCACCATGTCTGCTTTCAAGTTGAGCACTTCCCATTGGAGATTGTCCACGATTACATCATTAGTCCTCATGTAGGTTCCAATATCTTGAGGTAATGTGGTGGGTTGGTTGGGGGGAGCATTGTAGGTGGGTGGTTGATAAGCAGGTTGTTGGTAAACTTGGTTATTTCTTTGAGGTGGATATGGTTGTTTGTGAGGTGGTATGTATGGTGCACGAGGTTGTTGTTGTTGTTAAGGAGGGCTATTGAGGTTTTGTTGTTGGTTTGGGTTGTTAGGAGGAAAACCGGGTGGGGAAAGAAAGTTGTTAGAACGGTAGCTAAGCAAGTTGCGGTCACCTTGAGGACGAGCTTGATAAGCGGCCGGAGGGTAGGTACCGTATGCTGCATTCACATTCTCATAAGGGTAGTCTTGGGTGGCGGTACAAGTGGTGTAAGAGTGAGTACCCCCGCATATCTCACATGGTTGGCTAACAGCATTGACTTGAGCGTCGGGAGCGTTTTTAGCGTTGATGCTGTTGGTATTGCTAGCGGTTTGGCCGGCAAGTGATTCAAGAAGCGTAGTAATTTTGTCAAGTCGCTTGTCGCTGTCACTAGTACTAGCACTAGCGACATTGGTCCGAACACTCTTGGTTTGCACATGAGACTTATTTTCAATAATATCCCAAGCGGCATTGGAAGTCTTAACCAAAATATTACCCCCCCCCCCCCCCCCCCCCCCGAGGCACTGTTTAGTGAATCTTGGTCATTCATTCTTAAACCATTGTAAAAAGTGTTAATTTGGTTCACTTTGGTAAAACCATGTTGTGGGCATTTTCTTAAAAGATCTTTGAAACGATCCCAAGATTCACTAAAAGACTCATCGTACTTTTGTTCAAAATTTATGATTTCATTTCGCAAAGCGGTAGTACGAGAGGGTGGAAAAAAGTAGTTGATAAATTTGGTCTCCAAATCCGTCCACGTCAGAATACTTTGTGGCGGTTCCTTTGCAAGCCAATGTCGGGCTTGTCCTTCTAGGGAGAAAGGAAAAAGTTGCAAACGGATTACCTCTTGTGGAACACCATTGAATTTGACCGTATTCGTTAGTTGCAAGAACCTTTTGATGTGGTCATGTGGATCATCAATGGTACGTCCCAAGAATGGTTGAGCAGAGACCATCTGGATAAAGCCGGATTTGAGCTCAAAATTGTTGGCTGCAATCGCGGGTATGACAATTGGATCATTGTTGCCCTCCACATGTGCTTGTAACAGTTCAATCATAGGGCGATTGTCTGGTAGAGGCTCATTGTTGAGATGTGGATTGTTATTATTGTTGTTGAGAGGTGGGTTATTGTTGTTGTTTTGTACACCGGCCATGTCTAAGTCTTCGAGAGGCTCGGGCTCTTGATAAGACGTCGATCGTGTACGCATGCACCTGCAAAAGAACTAACAAGGCAAACAAGAAATATTTTTTGTTTTTATGGGTTTTTTTTTTTTTTTTTTTTGTATTTTTGAAGATTTTATATTTTTTAGGGTTTTTGAAAATTTTTGTGAAAAAGTAACGTTCACGGTGAACGGATCCCAAAATCCAAGTTCTCACAAAAAACTGTTGATCTTAACGAGAAGAGCCGGCAGCGGTGCCATTTGATACATGGATTTGCAATGGGGTTCTAGATTTGTTCTCGGTATCCTCTCGAATTGATCACGGCTCTAAGTGGAATGATTTGTTCTTGGTTAATAAAAAAAGGTGTTGGTTTGTTTATCTACTTTAAACTAATAACAAATAAGTAAGTGTCGAAGAGTAAAATTAAAGCTTTAAAAGATTAAACTAAATTGACAAGTTAAAACTAAATGTTTGAAAACGTAAAGAAAAGGATTAGAAAAATACTAGAACACTTAATAGAACTAACACTTGAAAACTTTGTAAAAATCAAGAACTTCAAACCATCGGAAAACAAATCCTAAACATGATCGGAATGTTCAGATCGGAATACCCCAAAATAATCTAACCGGAATAATCCTAAACCCTATTCCGATCAAAGTATCGGAATATTGGAGATGCAATCGGAAAGAACCAAAGGAGATGATCGGAATGTTACCACAATACCCACAATCGGAATACTAGTACTAGATTCAAATCGGAATAATCTTAATAAGCCACAATCGGAATGTATCAAAACTTCCCAATCGGAATATGTCAAAACCCTTTTCCGATCTGACGATCGGAATAAGGGGGAGGGTGTTCGGAATGTGCTAATCGGAAAAGGGTTATACCTTTTCCGATTTAAATGGGATTCGCAAGAAAGTAAAGCAATAAGCTATGAATAAGCTAATCACTAAAACTAGGACGAATCTAATTAGAATCGGATCAAATAAGCTCGAATAACAACTTATCTAAACTTCAAATAATCAATCTTAAAAATCAAACAATAAAAAGATGAACTTTTTAAGAAAACTTTTAAAAGGTAAATAAGCTAAACATGTAAATAAACCAATAAGCACAAGAATCTTAAAGCTTAATCAAATGAAAGCTTATGTAGGAACAAAAAGATTAACTTTTTAAGCACAAAAACATTAAGAACAACACGGATCAAATGTATTTTGCACCAAAAGTTAACTAAAATCAAGAAAGGTAGAATGAGATTAAAGATTAAAAGCTTGAATTTAAACTTGATTAATGAAAGAAAACAATACAAAGGTTTAATCTTGAAAGATTAAAAGAAAGAAAGATGAAAACTAGTGAGAGAAAGTTGAGAACTTTCTCTCTCTAAACTAGAGAGAATGAAAAACTAAAAACTAACTAAAGACTAACTCCCCAAAATTGTGAAGTGGAATCCTATATATAGGCGTCTCTTGTGGGCTTTGTGAATGGGCTTTGGTTTTGGGCTTCTTTTCTTCTTTCTTCTTTAGTATTTACGTTTCTTTAAATAAACGTTTCCGACTTTGGATTTTGAGAAGTGTCGGTGAATAATTCCAACTCGTCTTATAATCTTTTGTTTAATAGACTCGAGTTCTTCGACATATAAGAATCTTCCATCTTTGGCCTTTTTCTTCGATAAATCTTCAAATAGGCGCAATGACTTTAAATCTTTTGCATCTCTTGGACAATAGACTTCGTCTTGAGTCTTTTTCTTCGACAAAACCCGTGCAATCCCATGTTTTCTTCAATATTCATCCGGTTGACTCTGAAAACACAATAAACACAAAAACCACGCATAATTCCAAACAAATGATATTAAATATGTGTTTTGGTCTTGTTTTAGCCAGAAATAAGTGGTAAAAGGATGGGTGTTTTCACACCTATCAAATCCCCTACACTTAACCATTGCCATGCCCTCATGCAATGCTTAGTGATAAAGCAATTTTACATTTTTCTCATAATTAATCAACCTTGGCCTTATTAAAATATTACTAAACAAAAATTAAAGTACTAAGAGAAATTAAAACTTTAAAGGAAACAAAAGGATAGAAAACCATTTTCACTTGAAAATAGCTATATGGAAATAACTTGCAAAGAGATCAAGGACTTACATTAGGGCTTTGGTGCTGCGAAGATTTATCACCCTCAAGTTTCACGTTCCCCAAACTAAGCTTAAAAACGAGATCATTGTTATTATAAGTTAGCATATCAAACACTTACACACATGGCTTAATTAAATGCTTAAACTCCCTTATTCCTAGTTTTATCTCTTATATTTTATTTTTGTCTTAGAATGATCATGAAGATGCATTTTTGGACTTATTTCGATAGTTTATTTAGGCTGAAAGCAAAGTAGGACGATTTGATCAATAGTTAGCTAAAGGACAAAATCTCTTAAAACTGCTTCTCGGGATATCAAAAAGTTCATATCTTGGCATAACTCGGTTCACGATTTGAGACCTTTCTCGGGCCGATATTTGGCATGTACTTCATACTTCATATCTTGAGAGACGTTCTTGAGATAATGGTCTTCTCATCGTTAATAGAGTTTCTTCACTTGGAGACTTTTGAGGGGTACTCCAACTTTGTTGACCACGACTTCATGATTATTTCTTCAATCTCTAATTGGGATTTTGAGATACAATGATCCGCCTCCTTTTCGGACTTGGATCTATTTATCCTCATACCTTGTTAGGGTCTTTTCGGATAGACTTCTCCATGATCTTTATGGGAGTTGATTGCTTTTCGTCGTGAGTCTTGATCCTTCATATTGATTTTGGGAATAATGTTTTTCACATCACTTTGGATACTCAGCAATAAAATTGAATCCTCATGCCTTGTTAGGGCCTTTTCGGACTCGCCAATCTTCGCGCCCCGCTTCATAAGTTATGCCTTGGCTATGAACTCTTATCATTACCGAGCAACTTTTAAACGATCTTGGGCTAGAAGCTAAGTAACTTTTCAAATCGTACGACCTTACTTATTGCAGATAAATTATTAGCAAGTGATGGGAGAACAGGCAAATAATTACACCAAGTGAGCTCGTGCAAGAATACCGACTTATAATTGACTCTATCATTTCTCGTTCTCCATAACTTGAAATCTCAAGTAATGAGACTCGTGTGCTTAGCCTAATAAACCAATTAAGGTCTACATGGTTAAGGATACTAGCTAGAATAAACTTGGATAAGTCTATTCGGGTTGAGTCAAAATAATCGCAACGGGCCTAATATGTCAAAGACTTCTAAACTAGCTACACCATTTTATTAATATTTTTGACTTTATTGCGGGATATATACATATGAAAGCAACGATAAAAATTTAAAAATTACGACTAAATGGCCAAAGTTTAATTAAAAATTTGAAAAATGTTGAAAAAGATGATTTTCCGGTTAAATGAAGGCATTTTCATGGAAAAGTCCACTTAAAACTTCGATAGAAATCCCCCCTACACTTAAGATAAACATTGTCCTCAATGTTTAAGCATGTGGGAAAAGTCTCCCCTACACTTATGACATTGTGCACGTTGATTAAATCAAGCTAAGGAAGAGACGACTAAAATGATCAATTTCAAATGTGAGTATGAAGAAATTTGAATCACGATAGTTGAGTGATAGAACCGGATTTCGGATAACACGGGAGCACGGTTCTTCAAAGGTTCCAAAAGTGCATTCATCCTTGTAATCACATCACCACACAAAGACAAACACCTATATAGGTCCCCCTACACTTAGGAGGTTAAAACAGAAAAGGATAGATACTCGGGCTGCCTCCCGAGGAGCGCTTGTTTTTGATAACCAAGTCACGAGCCTGACTCGACCCAAAATTAGTTCATATGGAACGTGGTGAGGGATGGTATCATCTCCTGAGAGATGTCCTCACCAAAGTACAACTTCACTCGTTGGCCATTCACCTTAAAATTAGGTCCATTAGGTTGAGCGAGCTCGAGAGTACCATATGGAAAAATTTGGGCAATGGTGAATCGGCCGGACCAACGAGATTTTAGCTTGCCCGAAAAGATTTTCAACCGAGAGTTAAAGAGTAAAACTTTGTCTCCAACTTGGAACTCTCGGTTCTTAATCTTAGAGTCGTGAATGAGCTTAGTCTTTTCCTTATAGATCAAAGAATTTTCATAAGCCTCATTACGGAGTTCATTGAGCTCATTGAGTTGGATCTTGCGCAGGTCACCGGCTTTGTTGATATCAAAATTAGCCCACTTCAAGGCCCAGTAAGCCTTGTGCTCCAACTCAATGGGGAGGTGGCACGCTTTCCCATACACGAGACGATATAGTGTACAACCAATCGGAGTCTTGTATGCGGTACGAAAAGCCCACAAAGCATCATCAAGTTTATCAGCCCATGAGGCACGATGCTCTCCCACGGTTCGTTCAAGAATTCGCTTTAATCCTCGGTTAGAGATTTCAGCCTGGCCATTAGTTTGTGGGTGGTATGCGGTGGAAAGACGATGATTTACACCATACTTGGCCATGACTCTAGCAAATTGATCATTGCAAAAATGAGTCCCGCGATCACTAATAATTGCACGAGGCACACCGAATCTAGCGAACAGCGATTTCCAAAAGTTACAAACCACCCTTGCGTCATTAGTGGGTAAAGCTTTGGCTTCAACCCATTTGGAGACGTAGTCAACGGCTACAAGGATGTATTTGTTTCCTTTAGAGGAAGGGAATGGCCCCATAAAGTCGATACCCCAAACATCAAAGATTTCACATTCTTGAATGAAATTCTGAGGCATCTCGTCTTTATGTGTGATCTTGCCTTGTTTTTGGCAAGCATTACAACGCTTAACCATCTCGTGAGCATCGCGATAAATGGTGGGCCAATAAAATCCCGAGTCAAATACTTTTTTGGCGGTGTAGTTGTGACCAAAGTGACCACCGGTGGGTCCTTTGTGGCAAGCGTCAAGGATTTCTAAAGTTGTCGGTCCATCAACACATCGGTGAATAATCAAATCAGCACACTGTTTGAATAGATACGGGTCATCCCAAAAGTAAGTCTTAATGTCTTTGAAGAACTTCTTCTTTTGTTGGGATGTTAGCCCGTCAACGAGAATTCCACCCGCCAAGTAGTTTGCAATGTCCGCAAACCACGGGGTTTCATCAGAAGTCGAGTTGATAGACATTAAGGTCTCCAGGGGAAAAGAGTCATTGATCTCTTTGTTCGGATGTTCCCCTTGGTAAGGATCCTCAAGTCTACTAAGATGATCCGCGGCTAGGTTTTCAGCTCCTTTTTTATCGCGAATTTCGATTTTAAATTCTTGGAGTAGCAAAACCCAGCGAAGAAGTCTTGGTTTAGAATCTTGTTTAGTCAACAAGTACTTCAACGCGGAATGATCGGTATAAACGATTGTGGTAGAAAGGACAAGATAGGGGCGGAACTTTTCAAAGGCATAGACAACAGCTAAAAGCTCTTTTTCGGTTGTCGTTTAATGCAATTGAGCCCCCGTCATTGTCTTGCTAGCGTAGTGGATTGGTTGGAAGTGTTTGTTCACTTTTTGGCCCAAAACCGCTCCAATAGCATAGTCGCTAGCATCGCACATCAACTCGAAAGGCAGCTCCCAATTAGGGGTAACCAATACGGGTGCCTTAGTTAGCTTATCCTTAAGCAAGTTGAAGGCTTCAATACACTCGTTGGAAAAGATAAAAGGAGTATCTTTTTCCAAGAGGTGGGTCATCGGGCGAGCAATTTTAGAAAAATCTTTGATGAAACGACGGTATAAGCCCGCATGACCGAGGAAACTTCTCACACCCTTCACGGTGGAAGGTGGAGGCAACTTAGAAATAACATCGACTTTAGCACGGTCTACTTCAAGACCGGCTTTGGAGATCTTGTGTCCTAGGATGATGCCCTCTTTTACCATGAAATGGCATTTTTCCCAATTAAGAACAAGGCGAGTGTCTTCACACCGCTTAAGCATACGTTCTAAATTGGCAAGGCAAGCAGAGAAAGAGTCGCCATAAACCGAGAAATCATCCATGAATACTTCCATAGTGTCTTCCACCATGTCATGGAACATAGCCATCATACACCTTTGGAATGTCCCAGGAGCATTACATAAACCAAAATGCATGCGTTTGTAAGCAAATGTTCCGTAAGGACAAGTGAATGTGGTCTTTTCTTGGTCTTTGGGATCGATGGGAATTTTAAAATACCCGGAGAAACCGTCTAAGAAGCAGTAATAGTCATTACCAGCTAGACGCTCGAGCATTTGATCCATGAAAGGAAGAGGAAAGTGATCTTTTCTCGTGTCATCATTGAGCTTGCGATAGTCAATACAAACTCTCCACCCAGTAACGAGACGAGTGGGAATCAACTCGTTGTGTGCATTGGAAACAACGGTGATTCCGCCCTTCTTGGGCACACAATGGACGGGACTTACCCAAGGCGAATCCGAGATAGGGTAAATCAAGCCGGCATCAAGAAGTTTGATAACCTCTTGTTTGATGACGTCATGAATACGAGGATTAACCCTTCTTTGGCTCTGGATTGCGGGTTTAAAGTTATCTTCCATGAGAATTTTGTGAGTACAAAAGTTCGGATCAATTCCGCGGATATCGAAAATTTTCCAAGCAATTGCCTTCTTATGAGCTTTAAGCACAGCGATGAGGCGAGATTTTTCTTCTTCTTTCAAGTCCTTCGTGATGATGATGGGCGACTTCTTGTTTTCTTCAAGGAACACATACTCAAGATGGGGCGGCAACTCCTTAAGTTCTAAATCCGGAGGATTTTCGATGGGAGGCGTTTTCAAAGTCAGAGCATCGATAGCAATAAACATGGGAGATGGTGGAGAAAGATTGTCTTCTTTAAGAAGGTTCTCAATGAGGCGAAGATCTTCATCCCAGTCGGTGGGAGAATCGTCATGGTCTAAGTTCACATCTCCCATGGTGACTTCCAAATCTTTCCAAAGGAAATCACTTTCTCCAAATAGAGATAGTGATGAGTCAATAGAGGAAACGGTCTCAACATTGGGAAAAGAGGTAGGAATACTTTCACAAGCATCTTTGAAGTGTTCTTCATAGGCCTCATCAAAAACGTCAATACAATTAACACTCTCGTTTGAATAAGGCTGTTTAGAAAGCTTTCCCATGTTGAAGACAATTTTATCGTCACCCAATCTCATGATAAGCTCACCGGCTTCAACATCGATGAGAGTGCGACCGGTCCTCAAGAATGGACGACCAACGATCAGTGGCACACGAGGGTCCATGTCGTAGTCAACGACAACGAAATCGGCAGGAAAAGTGAATTTGTCGACCCCTACAAAGACGTCTTCGGCTATCCCCACTGGATAAGCAACCGTACGGTTAGCTAATTCCAAAGTCATTTTGGTGGGGACTAGCTCAGGGAGAGATAATTGCTTCCAAACGCTTAGAGGCATTAAATTAGTACTGGCACCTAGATCGGCTAAGGCCATGCAATTCTCTACTCCCGGGAAGTTGCAAGGGATTAAGAAACGACCCGGATCACCAAGCTTGGTTGGCAATTTCCTTAAGAGGACTGCAGAGCAATTCTCATTAAGTTGGGTGTTAGCGATATCAAGAAGGTTCTCCTTGTCGCTAAGAAGATCTTATAACATTTTCGCGTATTTAGGCATGTGAGCGAGAGCCTCAGCGAAGGAGATGTTGAAATTCAATTGTTTAAACATTTTGAGAAAGTTCGAAACTTGAATATCATCCTTGCTTTTGAGCTTCTCTTTCCTCAACCTTGAGGGATAAGGTATATCAGAAGAAGAGGAAGGCTTTGGAATCGAAGGATCACTCACATCCTTGGGTGGAGGAGGGGTAGAAGTAAGAGGTGGAGAAATTGGGGAAGTAGAAGGATGAGGAATAGGAGCAGGTGACTCGTTCTCCTTAGTCACAATCACCGGTGGAGGTATAGGAAGCTCGGGTTCCTTGGTACCTTTGCCACTGCGAGTGGTGATTGCTTTCATCTCCCCTCTTGGATTCGCAACGGTGTTACTCGGAAGAGTACCCGAAGAAGAGGATTGATTACCTTGGAAGAAACTAGCCATCATGTTCCTTAAGTCATTCGTTTGACTTGCCAAAGTGTTTCTCATATCAGCTCTCAGGTCGTTTCCTTGTTTCACCATGTCTGCTTTCAAGTTGAGCACTTCTCGTTGGAGATTGTCCACGATTACATCATTAGTCCTCATGTAGGTTCCAATATCTTGAGGTAATGTGGTGGGTTGGTTGGGGGGAGCATTGTAGGTGGGTGGTTGATAAGCAGGTTGTTGGTAAACTTGGTTATTTCTTTGAGGTGGATATGGTTGTTTGTGAGGTGGTATGTATGGTGCACGAGGTTGTTGTTGTTGTTAAGGAGGGCGATTGAGGTTTTGTTGTTGGTTTGGGTTGTTAGGAGGAAAACCGGGTGGGGAAAGAAAGTTGTTAGAACGGTAGCTAAGCAAGTTGCGGTCACCTTGAGGACGAGCTTGATAAGCGGCCGGAGGGTAGGTACCGTATGCTGCATTCACATTCTCATAAGGGTAGTCTTGGGTGGCGGTACAAGTGGTGTAAGAGTGAGGACCCCCGCATATCTCACATGGTTGGCTAACAGCATTGACTTGAGCGTCGTGAGCGTTTTTAGCGTTGATGCTGTTGGTATTGCTAGCGGTTTGGGCGGCAAGTGATTCAAGAAGCGTAGTAATTTTGTCAAGTCGCTTGTCGCTGTCACTAGTACTAGCACTAGCGACATTGGTCCGAACACTCTTGGTTTGCACACGAGACTTATTTTCAATAATATCCCAAGCGGCATTGGAAGTCTTAACCAAAATATTACCCCCCCGAGGCACTGTTTAGTGAATCTTGGTCATTCATTCTTAAACCATTGTAAAAAGTGTTAATTTGGTACACTTTGGTAAAACCATGTTGTGGGCATTTTCTTAAAAGATCTTTGAAACGATCCTAAGATTCACTAAAAGACTCATCGTACTTTTGTTCAAAATTTATGATTTCATTCCGCAAAGCGGTAGTACGAGAGGGTGGAAAAAAGTAGTTGATAAATTTGGTCTCCAAATCCGTCCACGTCAGAATACTTTGTGGCGGTTCCTTTGCAAGCCAATGCCGGGCTTGTCCTTCTAGGGAGAAAGGAAAAAGTTGCAAACGGATTACCTCTTGTGGAACACCATTGAATTTGACCGTATTCGTTAGTTGCAAGAACCTTTTGATGTGGTCATGTGGATCATCAATGGTACGTCCCAAGAATGGTTGAGCAGAGACCATCTGGATAAAGCCGGATTTGAGCTCAAAATTGTTGGCTGCAATCGCGGGTATGACAATTGGATCATTGTTGCCCTCCACATGTGCTTGTAACAGTTCAATCATAGGGCGATTGTCTGGTAGAGGCTCATTGTTGAGAGGTGGATTGTTATTGTTGTTGTTATTATTGTTGTTGAGAGGTGGGTTATTGTTGTTGTTTTGTACACCGGCCATGTCTAAGTCTTCGAGAGGCTCGGGCTCTTGATAAGACGTCGATCGTGTACGCATGCACCTGCAAAAGAACTAACAAGGCAAACAAGAAATATTTTTGGTTTTTATGGTTTTTTTAATTTATTTTTTTTGTATTTTTGAAGATTTTATATTTTTTAGGGTTTTTGAAAATTTTTGTGAAAAAGTAACGTTCACGGTGAACGGATCCCAAAATACAAGTTCTCACAAAAAACTGTTGATCTTAACGAGAAGAGCCGGCAGCGGCGCCATTTGATACATGAATTTGCAATGGGGTTCTAGATTTGTTCTCGGTATCCTCTCGAATTGATCACGGCTCTAAGTGGAATGATTTGTTCTTGGTTAATAAAAAAAGGCGTTGGTTTGTTTATCTACTTTAAACTAATAACAAATAAGTAAGTGTCGAAGAGAAAATTTAAAGCTTTAAAAGATTAAACTAAATTGACAAGTTAAAACTAAATGTTTGAAAACGTAAAGAAAAGGATTAGAAAAATACTAGAACACTTAATAGAACTAACACTTGAAAACTTTGTAAAAATCAAGAACTTCAAACCATCGGAAAACAAATCCTAAACATGATCGGAATGTTCGATCGGAAAGTGCAATCAGAATATATGGAAATCAAGCTAATCGGAATACCCAAAAATGTTCAGATCGGAATACCCCAAAATAATCTAACCGGAATAATCCTAAACCCTATTCCGATCAAAGTATCGGAATATTGGAGATGCAATCGGAAAGAACCATAGGAGATGATCGGAATGTTACCACAATACCCACAATCGGAATACTAGTACTAGATTCAAATCGGAATAATCTTAATAAGCCACAATCGGAATGTATCAAAACTTCCCAATCGGAATATGTCAAAACCCTTTTCCGATCTGACGATCGGAATAAGGGGAGGGTGTTCGGAATGTGCTAATCGGAAAAGGGTTATACCTTTTCCGATTTGAATAGGATTCGCAAGAAAGTAAATCAATAAGCTATGAATAAGCTAATCACTAAAACTAGGACGAATCTAATAAGAATCGGATCAAATAAGCTCGAATAACAACTTATCTAAACTTCAAATAATCAATCTTAAAAATCAAACAATAAAAAGATGAACTTTTTAAGAAAACTTTTAAATGGTAAATAAGCTAAACATGTAAATAAGCCAATAAGCACAAGAATCTTAATGCTTAATCAAATGAAAGCTTATGTAGGAACAAAAAGATTAACTTTTTAAGCACAAAAACATTAAGAACAACACGGATCAAATGTATTTTGCACCAAAAGTTAACTAAAATCAAGAAAGGTAGAATGAGATTAAAGATTAAAAGCTTGAATTTAAACTTGATTAATGAAAGAAAACAATAAAAAGGTTTAATCTTGAAAGATTAAAAGAAAGAAAGATGAAAACTAGTGAGAGAAAGTTGAGAACTTTCTCTCTCTAAAACTAGAGAGAATGAAAAACTAAAAACTAACTAAAGACTAACTCCCCAAAATTGTGAAGTGGAATCCTATATATAGGCGTCTCTTGTGGGATTTGTGAATGGGCTTTGGTTTTGGGCTTCTTTTCTTCTTTCTTCTTTAGTCTTTACGTTTCTTTAAATAAACGTTTCCGACTTTGGATTTTGAGAAGTGTCGGTGAATAATTCCAACTCGTCTTATAATCTTTTGTTTAATAGACTCGAGTTCTTCGACATATAAGAATCTTCCATCTTTGGCTTTTTTCTTCGATAAATCTTCAAATAGGCGCAATGACTTTAAATCTTTTGCATCTCTTGGACAATAGACTTCGTCTTGAGTCTTTTTCTTCGACAAAACCCGTGCAATCCCATGTTTTCTTCAATATTCATCCGGTTGACTCTGAAAACACAATAAACACAAAAACCACGCATAATTCCAAACAAATGATATTAAATACGTTTTTTGGTCTTGTTTTAGCCAGAAATAAGTGGTAAAAGGATGGGTGTTTTCACATCTATCAGGAAGCTAGGGGGAATGATGTTGGGCTTTCTATGCTTTTGGTGGACTTTAAGATAGGTTTTAACCTGGTTGATAGGGGTTCCATCCTTCAAGAGACTCGGTTGAGGTGTCCGGCTATCTCTACCTGGGTGGAGTTCTGTTATTCTCGGCCCGCGTGACTTTATTATGGAGATTCGGTTCTCTAGTCTTCTCAGGGGGTTCAGCAGGGGGATCCTTTAGGTCCTTTGTTATTTTCCATGGCTTTGCATCCGCTTATTCATACTATTCATCATGCATGTGAGCTCTCCCTTCAAGCGTGGTACCTTAATGATGGTTCTATTATTGGTGATACTCTTATGGTTGCCAAGGCTTTAGATATCATTCGTGTTGATGGGCCAACTCGTGGGTTGCATTTGAATGTTGACCAGACTAAGCTTTTTTGGCTGGTGGAGGATCCTCGTAGTCTGGAGGTTGGTCTTTTTCCTGCTTTGTTATCTCGCCCGGTTCGTGGTGTTAAGCTTCTTGGGGAGGGGGGGGGGGTCTGTTAGCAGGGATTATGAGTTTTCTTGTGATTTTGTTGCACGGCAATTTTCCAAATCCATTTCTATGCTGGATGTTATTCGTACGCTTAATACCCGCAGTGTGAGCTTCTTCTTCTTCGCAATTGTGTTGGGGTTGCGAAGTTAGTTTTTGATTTGAGGACTTGTCCTCCTGGATTTCTTAGTGGCGTTAAGGTTGAGTTTGACCAAGCTTTGCGCACTTCGTTGGAGGGGATTGTTACTGGTTCAGGTCCTGGGTTTAGAGATTGGCAGAGGAGGCTTGCCACTCTGCCTATTAGACTTGGTGGTCTAAGGGTCTCGTGTGCTGAGGATGTCGGGTATTTTGCCTTCATCGCCTCTCGTTTGCAGTCTAGTTCTTTGCAGGATCGCATTTTGGCTAGGTCTGGGATTGTTTCGCCGGGTTCTATCTTTCTATCTGTCCTGGATGTTTTCTCGACTTTTTGTGGTGTTGATTCTCTCTCTCTTACCTCTAGTTCTCATGCCCCCCAGTTTATGAAGTCTTTGGCAATGAGATATTTTGGTATCATTGATGGACTTCTTTCGTCTAGATATAGTTTGAGTAGGCGCCAGGAGGCTCTTCTTAGCTGCGTGCGTGCTCCTCATGCTCAGGATTACCTCTTTACTATTCCTATTGATGGGTTGGGGCAGCGGATGAACCCACGTCAGTTTAGAGCTGTCATGTGTTATAATTTGGTGGTTCCTTTGTTTACTGATGGATCTTCTTGCCCGAGTTGTCATGTGCATCGGTTGGACCAGTGGGGTGACCATGTTGTTCACTGCTCTAGTGAGGTAGGTGTGAAGTTTCGACATAATCTGGTGCGTGACATGTTGGTTGATATCTGTTCTAGAGTTGGTGTTTCTGTGCAGAAAGAGGCTCCTATGGGATTTCTTTCTGCTGGTGGTCGAGACCTTCATCCAGCAGATTTATTGTTGCATAATTGGTCCCAGGGTAAAGATGCTTGCTTGGATGTCACGGGTGTCTCACCGTTTGCTGGTGCGGGTTTGGATTCGTAGGTCCCCGGGATTGCTTTGCGGACTGCTGCTCAGAACAAAAGGAGGAAGTATTCTTTTATTTGTGCAGAGCACGGTTATTCGTTCATCCCTTTTGCCTTCTCTACTTTTAGGAAGTTTGACGAGGAAGCCTTGGTTACTCTTTCGCGTCTTAAGCGCTTATCTGTTTGTCATTCTAATGATGCTAGGAGTGGCTATTTTCTATTTTCTAGACTTGGTTTCTGTATTCAAAAGGGGGTGGGAGCGTAGCTTGTTTCGCGGCTCCCTTCCAATTTTGTGTGATTAATAAATAAAAGATTTTCAAAGGCTCAAGATATTGGAGCGCGTGCTGCTGTACATATTTTCCATAGAATAGGTTTTGCTATTACTAAAGGGGTGGGAGTGCAGATAGTATCTCGACTCCCATCCAATTTGTTGTAAATCCCTTTTTGTTTCTAATAAAGTGATGGTTTATATAAAAAAATACTAATAATAATGGTTTAGAACGGGCTTAGGGGTGGGTTCACTTTGTTTAGATGTTGACCTCCTTGGCCGTTTCTTTTTTACGCGTATACGCACGGTCAAGTGCATCCCGCCTAAGTTGAGGCTTGGTTTTGCTAGGATTTTTCTTAGTGCTCTTGAAAAAGTTTTATCTAGCCCAAGTGATATTGCAGCGTGGGTGGAACTTCTCATCTTACCGGGTTGTATTTTGGCGGTGTTCGTACCGTCTTGCAGGGCTCAGCGGCGATCTGGTGAGAGGGAGCGTGGTCAGTTTGTCAGTATTTCTAGTGCCATTGTTCGGTGGAGGGATCCTGGGGAGAGGATTGGTTTGATTAGAGATCGTTTAGGTGGTCTTTCCTTTTCTTCGCGTAGGTACTTGAGGTCGAAAGATGCTATGGCGGCTAATATTTCTCAGTGCAAGCGTAAGTTGAGTGATGGTCACTTTTCAGCGGCTATTAAGGTCCTCACTTCTTCGGGTGTTGCCCCTGATTCTCCTGACACCCTGGGGGATTTGGAGGCTAAGCATCTATTTGCCTCTCCTCCTGTTGTGCCTTCTTCTTCCTGTGGGGTAGACACGCTCTTTGTTCGCAAGGATCTTGTATTGAATCGGATTCGAAGTTTTCCCAAAGGTACTTCTTGTGGTCGAGACGGGCTTAGAGCTCAACATTTTTTAGATGTTTTGGGAGGAGCAGCTTCTGCTGTGGCTGATGATCTTTTGGTTTCTATCACTGGTGTGGTTAATCTGTTTCTTTCTGGTAAGTGCCCTAGTCTGCTTGGTGAGTTTATTGCCAGTGCCCCTTTGACTCCGCTTGTTAAGCCTGGAGGGGGTATTCGGCCTATTGCTATTGGTACTGTGTGGAGGAGGCTTGTCTCTAAGGTTGCATCTTCTTCTGTTGGGGAATCGATGACCTCTTATCTGCATGATTTTCAGTTTGGTGTGGGGGTGCCAGGTGGGTGTGAAGCGGTTCTTCATTCTGTCAGCAGGTTTGTGGAGGAGAGAGGGGATGAGGCCGGACTTTCTATGCTTTTGGTGGATTTTCAGAATGCCTTTAATCTTGTTGATAGGAGCACCATTATTCATGAAGTTCGGCTGAGGTGTCCGGCTATCTCGCCTTGGGTGGAGTTTTGCTATTCTCGGCCAGCTCGGCTTTATTATGGGGATTCTATTCTTTGGTCTTCTCAGGGGGTTTAGCAGGGTGATCCATTGGGTCCCTTATTATTCTCTCTTGCTCTGCATCCACTTGTTCATGCTATTCATCAGGCGTGTGAGCTCTCCCTTCATGCATGGTACCTTGATGACGGCACTATTATTGGTGATACCCTTATGGTTGCTAAGGCTCTGGATATTATTAGGGTGGAGGGACCGGCTCGTGGGCTACATCTTAATGTTGATAAGTCTGAGCTTTTCTGGCCGGTGCAGGATCCTCGGGGGTTGGTAGATGGCCTCTTCCCTGCTTCTATTTCTCGTCCGAGGTCTGGTGTCAAGCTTCTTGGTGGCTCTATTAGTCGTGATTCAGGTTTTGCTGGTAATTTTGTTGCGCGTCGGGTTTCTAAGGCTATTTCTTTGTTAGAGGCTATTAGGGGGCTTGATGACCCGCAATGTGAACTTCTTCTCCTTCGTTATTGTGCTGGTGTTTCTAAGTTGGTGTATGCTTTGAGGACTTGCCCCCCTGGGTTTCTTGAGGGTGTTTTGTCACAGTTTGATCAGGCATTACGCGCGTCTTTGGAGTTGATTGTTACGGGTTCAGGGCCTGGGTTTGGTGATTTGCAGTGGCGTCTTGCTACTCTTCCTATCAGTATTGGTGGCCTAGGGGTTTTATGTGCTGAGGATGTCAGGTGCTTTGCCTTTATTGCTTCTCGTTTACAGTCTGGTGATTTGCAGGATCGGATTTTGGCGAGGTCTGGGATTGTTTCGCCGGGCCCTATTTTTCAGTATGCTCTTGATGCTTTCTCGACTTGTTGTGGTGTCAATCCTCTCTCTGTCACCACTAGCTCTCCTGTCCCCCAGTTTATGAAGTCTTTGGCAAAGAGTTACTTTGGTTTCATTGATGGTTGTTTGACGTCGCGTTTCGGGTTGAGTCGTCGTCAGGAGGCACTTCTCAGCTGTGTGCGTGCTCCGCATGTACAAGATTACCTCTTCACTATTCCGATTGATGGGCTGGGTCAGCGGATGAACCCGAGACAGTTTCGTGCGGTATTGTGCTATCGTTTGTCGATTCCTTTATTTCCTGATGGTTCTTTGTGCTCGGGTTGTCATGTACATCGGATGGATCTGTGAGGTGATCATGCTGTTCATTGCGCTAGTGATTTGGGGATTAAGTTTCGGCACAATCTTGTTCGTGATGTGTTGTTTGATATTTGTTCTAAGGTTGGTGTGTCGGTGAGGAAAGAAGCCGATATGGGTTTTGTTTCTGATGGTGGGCGTGATCTTCGGCCAGCAGATTTATTACTACATAATTGGTCCCAGGGCAAAGATGCGTGTTTAGATGTTACAGGGGTTTCTTCGTTTGCAGGGACGGGGTTGGATTTGTGGGTTCCTGGGAGTGCTTTGCGGTCGGCTGTTCAGAAGAAGAAGAGGAAGTATTCTTCTATTTGTGCTGAGCATGGTTACTCGTTTATTCCATTTGCCTTCTCGACCTTTGGGGAGTTTGAGGAGGAGGCGATGGATACTCTCTCGCGTCTTAAGCGGTTAGCTGGTTGTCATTCTAATGACGCGAGGAGTGGCGGTTTTTTGATGTCTAGGCTTAGTTTTTGTATTCAAAAAGGGGTGGGCGCGCAGCTTGTTTCGCGGCTCCCTTCCAATTTTGTGTGATTAATAAAATTGGGATTTTCGTAAAAAAAAAAAAAAAAAAAATTAATAATAATAATAATAACAATAATAGTAATAATAATAATAAATACTTGATAATTGAAATTGTAAAAAATTAAAAATAATAATAATAATAATAATAGAAGGGTTATATTGGATACCATGTATCATTTAGATACAAGGGGACCAATCCCCACTTTTCATCCAATTTTGATCAAGGGTCTAGATTAACTCCTCTTTTTTATTAAAAAAGGACGGAGAGGCATTTTGGTTATTTCAACCCACCTACCCACCTCCCAAATTCCACACACTCCGGTCTTTCTCTTCTCAGATCTATCCTATACAAAAAAAATACACAACACACACTACTCATATACCATCTTCGATCCATCATCCTGATCTAAAATCATAAATCCGAACCATCCTCGTATTTTTATCTCATCATCTCCTTTCGTAATTCAACCATCTTCTCCAACAATTCATCCACATCCGATAATATTCTCATGGTCTATATCTTTTTAGCTTATTTGATGTAAATAAGCTTATTTTTTAAGCTTTGACGTGAATTTATATACGAGTTTAGATTTGATATGAATAAGATGATACCTTTTTTTAGCTTATCAGTTTATTCTTTTTCAGCTTATTTTGATGTGATTATAGATGTGTTAGCTTATTTGATGTGTTATAATTAAACTTATTTGGTTTGTTATAATTAAGCTTAATGTGAATAAGCTTATTAAGAGAGATATGAATAAGCATGTGAATTCGAATAGAGTTATATGAATAAGCTTATAATAAAGTTTGTTAAAGCTACAGGATAAGCATAATGTAAGTTATGTGAATAAGCTTGTTATGAGATTTGAACAGATGTATCATATATGATACATCCATATATCATATATGATACCTTCATATATCATATATGATAAATATATCATATATGATATATAAAGGTATGATATATGATAATATGCTTAAAAACAAATACAAGCAAGTATGTGATCTTCTGGTGAGTAATTAAAAGTTAGTTGTGTGTAAATTATCATATATGATAATCTGGTTAAAACTCAAGTTATGTAATATATCAATCTGGATTAAACTAAACCCAAATCTTTTTATTTGTGTAGTGAAAAATGTTTTCAATGTATTTTGAAGAACTCAATCATCTCAAGTCCAACAAGTGGAACATCAGATTCCCGACTGAAATAACAAGATTATGTGCATGAAAATGACAAAGACGAGCGCTAAGTTTGCAACCAAAATGATGGCTGAGATCAGCATCCATTGTTTTAAGCATTTGAATAGTTTATCTATTAGTAATTTTTGTATTGTAATGTAATGCTTTAACTTTTTAATACTGCTAAATAATTATGTTTTTTTGTTGAATATAAAAATGGCGGAACATATGCGGATGTATGTTTTGGATAATATGGTTATTTTATTAAATTTTTATCATATTCCTGAAGCATAGGTTTTTCTTTTTTTATTATCATATGTGATAATACTTCTAACTCTTAAATTCTGTCATATATGATACTCCATTATCATCTATACTACTTTATAAAAAGCTCATCACAAAAGTTGAAAAAGTTGAATTTTCAACAATTTCATATATAAAATTGTTAATATCTGTTGCACTGAAAGCTATAAAAACAAAACTATTGAAGGAAAAGTAGCAACGTTGAATTTCTAAACTTATATATAGAATGCAAAACGTGTACTATCTATAGTAAGTTAGAGAAAATATCATCTAAGAAAGTAAGTCATAAAGAATATAGAATATCATTAGACACTGTAACTTTAAAGTTATGGTTGACTTCTGTTATATACAAAGAAAACATAGTAGTAGTTCTTATTCATTAAAACTATCTCTTCTTTTGTAAAAAATACACGCCACCTCAATCCTCTCTCTCTATAACCAACCATCATCGCCGCCTACATCGACTAATCCGTCCGACGAGCTCACAAACATGGTTTCAGTTGGCCATTATTGGTGCGTGTTTATTATGGTATCGATGTGGATTATCTGTTAGGTTTGAATATTTTGGCGGTATGTGTTTCTCGGTTGTTAAACCAAGGTCATTGATGCTTTTAGATCTGGATAAAGCTCATGGTAGTTAGTGTATATTAGTTTTTTTGTTCTAGTTTTAGTTCTATTAAATAGTGAAAATGCAATCTAATGATGTTTTTAAATCTGTAACTAAGGCCAGTGACCGTTAATCATGTATTTTTTGTTTTTTTTTGGTGTTTTTGTTTGTTTTTGTTCCAAGGAGGTGTCCCTTTGGTGGTTATGATGATAGAAAATGAATTTGTCCTTGTTTTTTGGCAACACAATGGTTGGAACAATAATTCTTCAATCTGCCATTAGACGAGGAAAAAAGTATGCACAGGGATATTTTATAAACTTTAGTGGTTTTAATAAGCTTTATGTTTTTCTGATGGGCACAAGTAAAAGTTATAAGGACCGTTTTAGGTTTTTTTGTTAGTAGTTATAATATTTGATGTTTTAAAAGGCTTCATATCTGTTTTATAAAACTGTTTCTTTGGCTGTTGTTGTATTATTCCATATATATTCATTTGAATAGGTTTAACACGGGTTAGAGATCAAGAAGTACATGCATGGCTCACAAATATTCAGATCTGAACAACTTGGTAAGAACTAATAAACTAAATGAACAGCTTTCAATGTTTTGTTAGTGATTAGACTGCATATTTCATAGTAGGTTCTTGTGTTAATCACCTCTATTTTCAAATATAGAGGATTTAAAGGATACTCTATTGCTTCTTTCTTTGTATTTTCAGGAATCATCGCGATAATTATCAACGGAGTTCCTGCTGAGGTAGGAAATGGTCCACTTAACATAAAATCTATGTTCCGTGAAGAGTTATTTGGCTTCACTCTATCCAGGTTAGTTTCCCTTTCACTAGCTAATACTAATAAACTAATGATTTAAGCCCCTTTTTGTTAGAAGTTATTCTTATTTTAGCTATAAAAGAGAATTTGCTTTACGTTTCCATTCTTTGATGTAGTATCTATATACTGCTTTATCGAGTAGATGTGGATATGCTTTAGTGAAGACATGTCTGGAAATGCCAACGGTGTTTGCACAACTTTAACTATTTCAAATGCCATAACTAATATTACTGGTTTTTACAATATATGTCTCCCAACTATATTCATTCGCCACTCATATAACCCATTTGATAAATATTTAGGTTTTTCTTATGGCGTATTTGCAGCTACAACATTTTGTTAGTTGTGGAAATTGGAACCGTTGCCTCTTCAGAAGAATAATTGTGGCAAAGAGAAATGGAATGCCTTCTTTGTGTTGGCGATCACATGGCTGAATTTAAACAGTCGTGACAAACAGTAGCCGATGATATTAAGCTCTAGGTAATTCTTCATTCGTCGTTTGGCTTAAACATTTTTATGACTATAACTCAGTAATATATGTTTCAAATCATGCTACATTAGGTCATAATATTTTGACTAATGGATATATTTTTTAATTTCCATGCTCTTTGAGACTTGGACAATGTGCTTCTAATTAGTGTTCATTATGTTTACTGTAAATAGCACAAGTCAAAGAACTCCAGGATGTGCTAAGCTCATCAACCTGGCAGTCAAGGGCACAGGGTGATAGGTCAAGAATAAATAGGGGATGACCAGAGGAATGACTATCTATAGGAAAGTGAAATTATAAAATCAACTCAGTTTTAGGGCCTTTTACTGCCTTATAACCTATATTGTATATATAAGTTTTCGATTGACTGTTTTTGGTAGCAATTTGTATAACCACCTGCTATACAACGTTTGGCAAAACAACAATCACAATTTCACATACACAAGAAACTTTTCTCATATTATCATATGCATGATAGTCTTAACAATCCTTAATAAGGTGGATCCGGTCGACAACAATAAGGTGGCTACAACAACTTGTTTATAATGTTCAAGGACCTCATGTTGGTCTTGAGGTAGAGGTTTTGATCACATGCTCGTTAACTGAAAGTTTTCGACCGATTGTTTAGTTAAAAGATTTGGTTATGTGGAACTGCTCTTTATTTCTGAAATATCGCGCGTTTTTAACTTAATCAAACATGTTCAGCTTGTTTCTATTCTAGCTATAGCAGCAAACCATGTGTCACTCTCATGTATATATTAAAGTTAAATTGATACATTGAATGCTTCTATTATTGATGAGTTTGGTATATGTTAAAACTCATATATACAACACGAGGTTTTGTTGAGTTCTTTCCATTGTTGTGAGTTTGGTTATATTGTGAGTTTGATCATTGTTTTTGAAAGTTAAAACTCATACATTCGCTCAAAAGACGCAGTTGCGAAGCCAAGGAGTGTGAATAAGATATAGACACGGACACATGTGGTCGTTTTGTCGTTTTGGAAACAAGCCTACCTAATTGTTCCCTTGCACTTGCGATAATGTATTCTATTCGCGGATTGTCGTGATATGTTTGAGTTGAGTCCAAGTTTTCGTACTCAAATCCTTAATGATCAAAGTGGGTGCATATTAACGTTTAGAGTTTTTGTCATTGGATGATCAAATTTGACACATGTTAAGAAGTTCTTATACATGATAAGAATTTTTTATGGGAGTTAAGTTATCGCATGTTACAATAGTAAAAAAATACAGTTTGATCTATTGGTATTTTATAACTAACGTTAAATGAAATACTTATCATAGTATCGTATATCGTTAATTATCTATTGTTAGACATTTCCGCCGCTATGCGCGGGTACTCGTCTAGTATATGATAATGTAGTATCATATATGATACTCAAAAAAAAGTTTGACATATTAAACAAAAGGTCTGCTGAATTCATGATTAAAACAAGGTGTTGGATTCATGATTAAGCACTTGTTCGGAAATTAAAAAAAATGTACTTTTTTATGAGTATCATATATGACACTAAAAAGATTGACAGATTAAACAAAGGGCCTGATGACTTCATGAGTAAAACAAAGAGCCTGCTGAATCAATGATCAAACATTTATTCAAAACATAAAAAAGTGTTTTAAGAGCATATAATTGATGATTAAACAATTATTCAAATAAAATGTAACCAATCATGATTAAAACTCTTATTCATAATCAAAAGATACAAAAAAACTAAATAGTAGACTGAATTCATAGTTAAAGTCAAAACATTCATATTATTGAAACTACTATTCTTCTTCTTCAATCAATCCGTTTTCATTTTCAACCAAATCAACTTATATCTTCTAAGGCTTCTTTCTTGGCAACAACGACGACTTCATCTTATCCTTGCACATACTTGTGCACGTCCTCATGCTTTGCTCGAAGCGGAAAATTGCAGCATCCATATTGTAGAAACTAGAAGAGGGGGGTTGAATAGTTTCTAGTTAGTTTTCAAAACATTTCGTTTATTCCACTGGCCGCGGTTCCTTAAATATCACCGCGGTTCCTTATCAATAAAGAACCGTGGGATCAATAAAGAACCGCCTACATTGGATGCCAAATATTGATACGTTGTAAACCTTGACAATCGTTTGTATCAAATTCTCGATTAAGCTTGACTAGATATGAGATGTGTTTGTAATAGATAATAATTATAAGTAAGGAACACACAAACACATCAAATCAAGAGTGCATCAAGTAATAGTATAAACACTAAGCACACACGTACTAAGCCATAGCTTTTCTGCAACTAAGATGTTTAGACTAAGGGATGCACACTTGACCATAATCTAAACATGAAGCACACACGTACTAAGCCAAAGCTTTTCTGCAACTTAGATGTTTAGATTATGTGATGCACCAAAGACACACAACACAAGTATGCAACTATAAATACATCTACAAAGGTAAAGACATAAATGTAAAGGAAAGTACCGACACGATGATTTATAGTGGTTCGGTCACGTAGCTCCTCTTCGCCCTACTCCACTCCTCGAGTACACCTACTCGAGAGTTACTTCACTAGTCAACAAGACTCCTTTCAAGGCGGAGAAAACCATATACGTCTCTTACACATTTCCGACACTAAGCTAGATGTCGAGTCCTAATCTTAGGTAGGACCAATCTACACAATGTCGCCTACTTCACCATTTTCCGACACAAGGCTAGATGTCGAGTCCTAATCATAGGTAGGACCGATCTACACCAATCTTCACCTAATCTACCCAGAGAGCACCTTTTTACCCAATGGATAAAAGAGTGGACCTTATATTCTTGGAGCCCAAATTCAAAATTTGAAATTTGAATTTATTTTCTTCCCTCCATCTTCTAGAAGTAAATTCAAAATTTGAATTTTGAAATTATTAGTTTCCCTCCATCTTCTAGAAGCTTCCAAAAATCTTGAGTAAGCCTAAACCGGCTTGACTGCCCGCTGTTCTATATCTTCTCGCGGTTCGATATCACTAAGGAACCGCGTGTTCTATAAGAGAACCGCGCGTCCTTCTTGTCTTTCATGACGAATGTAATCTTCAAGGTTTCGAGAGAAGTATACATAAGTATGCTTGAGTGATTACGAGTACCTTACACATTTTACATTATGTATTGCGAGTTATACGTTTGTCATCACCAAAACATAAAGGGATCATCTTGATTAAATATCGTAATGTTTGCACTAACAATCTCCCCCTTTTTGATGATGACAAACAAGTAAACCGTAACGCATAGTATAATGTGAAACTTACTCGTTTACACTTCCTTCTCCCCCTTTTGTCGAATCAAAAAGGTAGTCAACGTCTTTGAAGAAGAGAAGAATGAGCGCCGAAAGAGGACACGTCCAAAGTAGTAGTCATCGATAGCACGTCCTTTGAGGAGGAGAAGAATTAACGTCACACGAGCTTGCATCCGAAAGGTAGTCTTCATTTGTGGAGGAACATTGACTTCGAGAGAACATGCATCCAAAAGGCTAATCATCACTTGTGATCGTCGGTTGAGAGGCGAGAATCCAAACCATAAACCCATCATCCAAAGATATTGAGCTTGCGTCATCCTAGTGAAGTCTTCATTCACCATAGGTTAACTAACTCCATGCATAATAAAATGCTTATCTTCAAGATTCCAAAATTCATTACTAGCAAGATATTCGATGAATGATCGAAAATGTAATGACTTGAACTCTTTCAAATGCTCCCCCTTGATATGAGCTCCCCCTTGCTTGAGGCACCAACAAAGCAAGAAAAGTGACAAGCTATAAAGAAGGGTTAGATGTCCTACAAAACAAAGTTAGTGAACAAGAGCATATATATATAGCGATGTCAAAAAAAGAGAAAATATTGGCGAGAGGAAATACTTTACTTTAATATCATGGCAAAAATACCAAACTAAAGAGAGTATGACATGGACAATAAAAACAATTCCACATAGTCGAAATGAGAGAAAGAAGGACTATGATGAAAAGAAAAATGAGGATGATAAACAAGTCGTTTGCATAAACAATGACAAGCATTGAAGAAAGAAGTGTGCACGCGATTTTATCAATCCAAAAACAAGTCAAAGGAGAGGAGATTGACAAGATCAATTCACAATTGTTGGAATAGAGGTTGAGAAGAAACTTCCATACTAATTGTAATGATAATATGTCAAAGGGCTAAAAGCTCAGAATTTATGGAATCACCCAAGAAAATTCAAGATTTAACCAAAATCCTCTCAAAAGGTTAAAAACTTATAATTGTTGGAATCACCCAATCCAATTGTAAATTTTAACCTCAATCGACTCTCAAAACGAGAAGAACGAAAAATATAAAACCGAAGACATTATAGGTAAGGATGCTTATGAATGTCGACACCAAAAAGATGACTCAATGATATAGAAAAAGAGATCAAATAAGCCAAAGAATAGAAAGACCAAGATGGATGGTGTTTAGCATACGATAAACTACATGCTCAAAGTTTCGTAGCTCTTCTCAATCTTTGTGAGTGTTCAAAGAATAATTACATGATGAGGAAAGGGTGAGGCTCGACTCAACTTAGTTTAGAAAGAATAGAAAAAAGAGACTCGACTTAGAAGAGCATGATTAAAATAATTGAGAGAGACTCAACAAAGAAGTTAAGGATAACTTCACGAAACGAGAGAATAAACTCAAAAGAGAAGAAAAGAAGGAATCTTCAAGAAAACTTGTCAAAAGAGAAAAAATACCAAAACGAACAAAGGGACTCACTAGCCGTAGTTCGTTAAATAGGTCCGTGGTTCATTATCAATAATGAGACCCAAGGTTATTTGAGGAACCGTGGACATTGGGTGTCCAAAACCGATTATCGACTCAAAGGAAAATCACTTGGTCAAACAATTTAACATAAGATGCTAAATGGATTGAAATTCAATGCTTCGGATATGACTTTTAACAATTTCAATTGCAAGTTAAAATTACTTGAATATTTCAAAAGAAATATTTAAGTTGTCAATCTTACTAGGAGAGGAATTAGATATAAATCTAACCTTCCTTGACAACCGAGTGAGAAAATAAATAAGAAAAGAAAGATCACGAGAAAAACGAGATCCAAGACTCAAAGAAAAATCATGTTGAAAAACATGAAAGGAAATACAAGAGAATAAAGATCATACAAAGATGTATGAAAAAAACAAGCCTAAAAATTAAGCAGAATTTTAATCTTAGTTACACTAGAATCCTAAGATTTGCTTAGATTGAGTGTCTTATTAATAAGCAATACACATGCTTAATTAGAAGACAAGGTGGTGGCGAAATTTGGTGGAGAATGAGAGTGTGGGTAAGAGATGTTTTCACAATGCCTTGTGACGTTTAGGTGGTGGTGAAAGGTTTAGGGGGAGTTATTTTCTCCAAAGGTGAAATGGGTGATGTGGGTGAATCTGGTGGGGTAAAAGGTGAAGTCACCAAGGGTTCAACAAAGTCATTCTCAATTGGAATGCTTTGGATAGGTTGAGGTTGGGTAGTCACATCCAAGATAGTACTAGGAGTGAAGGGTGAGGTTAGCTCATTCATTCTAGATTGGAATGAAGAGGAGGTGAAAACCATGTGAATGGTTGGTGCCATGTGTTGAGGTAGTCTTGCATGGAGCAAGAGGTGGTGAGGGTGATGAAGAGATGAGAATGGGCACAATCTCATTCTCAGGTGCGTGAAAGGGTGAAGAGTTAAGTTTGGGTAACTTAATCTTAATTTTGAGGTGCCTCTTTGAAGAGGAGGTTTTGAATGAATTGGAGGTTCTTGTAGAAACCATGGTAGTAATGGGTGGTTTAAGGGGTAAGGATGAATGGTTTGAGGTGTGAAGAACATGGCTAACTAGGAGGGTTTAAAAGGGTGAGGGGATGATCAAAACTAGTAAAGGGTTAAAAAGGGAAAGCCCAAGATATTTTGGGAGTGATCAAAGGTTTGAAACAAAGATTCCAAAGGGTATTGGAACAATTGGGAAGTTTCAGAAAACCCAAATTTGAGAGCTTCTGCCCGCGGTTCTTTATCTCCATCGGCGGTTCCATATTGATATGGAGCCGTGGTATATTTAAAGAACCGCCTACAGAGGCTTGGTTTAGGTGGTGAATGGAGGATTTTCCAATTCAGCAAATCCTAATGTTCTAGTCTAACTTACCATAAAGTCATGCTTAAGAGCAATAAAAACTAGAACACACACAAAGGAAAAACACATAGGTTCAATTAGCACGTAGGAAGAAAGTTAAGAAAAACCTAATGGCTACAAAAGAAAAAGACTCCTAATGACATACAAAGTTCATCAAAATAAACTATCATTAGTCATATATAGGAAGAGCCATTTAGCCAATTTAGAGAATGAGTAAGACTATCACTATAGGTGCTCAATTAAGGCTAAACACGACCATTTTTACGAGTAATATACCAACTCAACTTCCCACATGGAAGTAATTCAACCGTTAGGTCAAATTAAGATCCTAGTGCATAAATTCTCTAGTAGTCATTCTCAAGTTAGACAAAATGTAATTCCAACATTTGCCTAATAAAGTTTAGCGATGATGAAACTTGCATGGTGACACAATGCATGACCTAATGAGGGTTAAGAATGCATCATTGCATATCTTGTCAAAAAAGTCTAGTTAAGGTTATTTACCTTAATAGAACTTGAGGCCAATAACTTTGAAGTGTATAAACAAAGTTTACACAAACCAAAGGAACACTCTTGATTGGTCTTTTAGAAATGACACATTTATAAATTGCATAGCAATGTAAATACTTGAGTATTTCGGATGAAACATCCAAATTATCAAACCGACTCTATTGTGCATTATAAGTAATTGTTAAACAAAATATGTCTAACAATTTGAACAAGTATATTCAATATAACACCATCAACACAAGTGTGAGTTATGATCCGATGTATATTATTAATAAACCACATTCATGTCTACACTAAAAAACATGTCAATTAGATTTGATAATGATACCAATCATAGTTTGAATAATGCATTGATATTTAATTGAAATCTTTCTTGATTCCCACTAACACTCCTTTAAGAGAAAATAGTTAAGATTTTCAAAGGGTGTTTCATGTTTTATAGTGAGACATTAATCTACTTGAACTAATAAGACAATGATCAAGTAAGACGACCCATATCAAAAGATTTGACAAGCTCCCAAAGCTTTCAAACCTAAAAGTGTTAAAGAACATGCCAAGGTGTACAAAATGTTTATGTAACATTTATAAACCAAGAGATGTTAATCCTATATGCAATGCAAACATAATGTTGCAACTAAAATGCAAGAAATCTAGCATACATCCTAATTAGGAAAAACTAGATACTAACAAATACCAAGCAAGGCACAAGAGACTAGACATATAAGCAATACTACTACAAATATCAACGAACACTTAATAATGTCTACATATAATAATAACACACAAAGAAACACACACAAACAATTAGCTTAACACATAAAAGCATTCGTCCATGTTTTGAGTGTTAGATACAACAAAGTATTCATAGCTTGATTTTATTTGAAAATAGTCTTTGACCCATTTAAAATTTAATTAAGTTTAACACTTTGTAAATATATCAATTTTCAAAGATATATCACCAAGAGATGTCCAACTTAATATAAAAGAGTAAAACACAAGTTTTACGACAAACTGACGCTCAATACTTTAGACAAAGTATGGAACTTAGAAACCATACAAATTTTAAAGTTTGAATAAAGGTTTGGAAGCATTTTTAATTGAAAGAAAATTCAATTACGTTCGAAATGACGGGCAGCACGACTTCTACGGACTTACGGTTGATTTTATATGATTTTTCAAAGTTTTCAAAAATCTGTGTCGGACTGACCGCGGTTTCTTATTGATAAGGAACCGTGGGGAATAGATAAAGAACCGCGTCTAGAGGAAAAAAATGGGTTTTTGTCCAAAATCATTTGGTAACTTTTTGGAAGGACTTGGGACTCTAAAAATCATTTTAGACACATAGAACTCGTATTTTAGAGTTAATTATGACACAAAAGATTTTTATACTTCCAAACATGAAAATATTTAATTCAAGCTATTATACAAAGTTTATTTAACACCAAAACTTGTACGAATGAAACAACAAAACACATTTCATAAGTAATCACTCTTCATGAACAATTTGATACAAAGATCGTCTCTATTTTTAAAAACCGTTTTCATTTTTAAAAACCATTTGTTTTGAAAAAGAGAGCAAAGATCAATCCAAGCTTTAAAGTACAATATACTTCAAGATCTTGAATAAACTCGCTCTGATACCAATTGTAGAAACTAGAAGGGGGGGTTGAATAGTTTCTAGTTAGTTTTCAAAACATTTCGTTTATTCCACTGGCCGCGGTTCCTTAAATATCACCGCGGTTCCTTATCAATAAAGAACCGCGGGCTCAATAAAGAACCGCCTACAATGGATGCCAAATATTGATACGTTGTAAACCTTGACAATCGTCTGTATCAAATTCTCGATTAAGCTTGACTAGATATGAGATGTGTTTGTAATAGATAATAACTATAAGTAAGGAACACACAAACACATCAAATCAAGAGTGCATCAAGCAATAGTCTAAACACTAAGCACACACGTACTAAGCTATAGCTTTTCCGCAACTAAGATGTTTAGAATAAGGGATGCACACTTGACCATAATCTAAACATGAAGCACACACGTACTAAGCCAAAGCTTTTCCGCAACTTAGATGTTTAGATTATGTGATGCACACAAAGACACACAACACAAGTATGCAACTATAAATACATCTACAAAGGTAAAGACATAAATGTAAAGGAAAGTACCGACACGATGATTTATAGTGGTTCGGTCACGAAGCTCCTCTTCGCCCTACTCCACTCCTCGAGTACACCTACTCGAGAGTTACTTCACTAGTCAACAAGACTCCTTTCAAGGCGGAGAAAACCATATACTTCGCTTACACATTTTCGACACTAAGCTAGATGTCGAGTCCTAATCTTAGGTAGGACCAATCTACACAACGTCGCCTACTTCACCATTTTCTGACACAAGGCTAGATGTCGAGTCCTAATCATAGGTAGGACCAATCTACACCAATCTTCACCTAATCTACCCACTAGTTATGTTTTATGGCCCAACATAACAAACCTTGTGTTTTATGGCCTAAACACATAAACCATATAGATCTAAGCACACAACACTTAGATCTATAACTCTAACACTATATCCAAGTACTAACAAGACTTGGATCTACATAACTAACACCTAATCCAAGGATACCCATCACTTGGATATTATACCCTTACAAACACATCCAAGTGTACCCACAACTCGGATCTTCTACATATACATAGTAGGAAGACTATAATCATGACTTGATCTAGAGAGATCTTCATCATGTTATGACTCTAGACACTAACACTTCACAAGGGTGAAAGTGTTCTTCTCATTGCTCTTGAGGAGGATGAGGCAAATGAGGAATGGGATGTTGGAAGGTTTTTGTGTGTTTTTCCTCAAGTCAAATGGAAGAGAATAGTCTTCTATTTATAGCCAACTGTTGCCTTGGAGAGCACCTTTTTACCCAATGGATAAAAGAGTGGACCTTATATTCTTGGAGCCCAAATTCAAAATTTGAAATTTGAATTTATTTTCTTCCCTCCATCTTCTAGAAGTAAATTCAAAATTTGAATTTTGAATTTATTAGTTTCCCTCCATCTTCTAGAAGCTTCCAAAAATCTTGAGTAAGCCTAAACCGGCTTGACTGCCCGCGGTTCTATATCTTCTCGCGGTTCGATATCACTAAGGATCCGCGTGTGAATCGTGCGTCCTTCTTGTATTTCATGGCGAATGTAATCTTCAAGGTGTCGAGAGAAGTATACATAAGTATGCTTGAGTGATTACGAGTACCTTACACATTTTACATTATGTATTGCGAGTTATACGTTTGTCATCACCAAAACATAAAGGGATCATCTTGATTAAACATCGTAATGTTTGCACTAACACATATCTTATTGTTGTTGTGTTAGTACAATCTGCATTTGTAGAAGAGAGGAAAGAACATATGATGCACCATATCAACAACTGAATTATCTAGCATACAATATAAAAATGCGAAATTGGGCAAAAGTGTAAAAAATCATGTACAACCTGGAAGTCAGATTTTTTTCTTATAGTTTGTCAGAAACATCATATATGATACCTCATGTATCATATATGATATACCTATCATATATCATATATCTAACGTATATGATAAATGAGGTATCATATTTGATACATTAAGCTTAGTTCAGTTTACATAAGCAACTTAATTAAAATGCCTAGTAATATGTCTGGTTTTTTCTTGTGGTTTATCAGAAATATCATATATGATATCTCATGTATCATATATAATATTTCGTGTATCATATATGATATAACTGTGATATATCATATCTATCATAGATCTATCATAGATCTATCATAGATCTATCATAGATCTATCATAGATCTATCATATATGATAAATGAAGTATCATATATGATACGTCAACCTTAATTCAGCTTACATCAGCTACATAAGAAGTGCCTAAATATACAGCTTATTCACACGAACATAAGCTTATTCATAACTCTCTTATTCATAAAACCTCATAATTCATTAAAATAAGCTAATAAGCTAGCTTATAATTTAACATAATAAATCCAAATTATCTAATCTACAAGATTCTTCATAGCTCTCCTCTAATTCAAAAGCTTTTTCATAATTCTCATCTAATTCAAAAGCTTATTCAAACAAATAAGCTTATTCACATAAATCAATAAGCTAGCTTATAATTAAAAATAATAAATTCAAATAGTTCAATCCATATCAGCTAATTAAAAGCTTATAAATTCGAATGATTATATATTAATAAGCTTATTCAAATCAAATAAGCTAAATAAGAATAGATCTAATTAAATAACCTAATGATGGATTCGTTCCTAATGATTAATCTAACTTGATGATAAATTCGTGATGATTAATTAATCTGATTAATCGATTCGTGATGGTTGATTCATGATTATCAATTCGGGATGGATTTGACGATTCGTGATTTTGAGGATTTGTAGAAAGAGAAAGCATAACAGAGGTAGAGAGAGAAAGAAATACACGTATGTGTGTTTTATGAGATGAGAAATAGCAAAAAATGCTTATATAGGAGACGAGTGAAATGACCAAAATACCCTTATAATAAAATATAGGGATTTAATCTCAGCCATTAGATTATAAAGAGATGGAGGGTATGGATGGATCCCCTTATATCTTAGATAAGTTTCGTATCCAAATGAACTTAAATCTAATAAAAAACAAAAAAACAAAAACAAAAACAAAAAAAATAAAAAAAAAATAATAATAATAATAATATCTCAGCTCAGATAGTATCTCGGCTTCCCACTAATTTCTTGTAAACTTAAGAATTTTTAATAAACTGATGATTATAAATAAAATAATAATAATAATATTTATACAAAAGTTGGATGATCATAGCTTGACCCGAATTACGCTTAATTCGGATACCTGGGTTCCGGCTCTTACACCAAGTAAACTTCGGTTTGAGATCCTGCACACTAAAAGTAACACGTTGTTAGGCTTATCGTGGGAATGTATCCCACGATTAGACTCCGACGTGAGAGTAAGTAATCGGTTTAGGGTTAATAACACGTGAGATGTGAGAGTGAATAATACGATACCTTTGTGAAACACTTGGGGGTTCCTTATATAGGCGGTAAAACCCTATTGGGCCTTTTACCCTAGCTTTGGCCCCAAGCAAAGGATAAGTACCATAATTAGTTGATTGTTATCTTATAATTATGGTTAGTGTATATCATATACTTTTAGAGTAAATCATAATCCTAAGTAGGTTGTAATTCCGTCTAAACCTGTACCGGCCGCGTCGGCCGTGGACCGCACATAACTCATGCGGACACTGTTCATCCTTTGACCCATAGTCTCAAATGACATCAATCCAACCCATTCATGATGGGCCAGATACGGGTAGTACCCGTGGGCCGGGTTCATAACCCGGCTAGGGACTATACGTCATCATGCCCCCCTCCCCCCAGTCTAGTTGTTAGAGCCGTAGGCGTAACCTCTAGACTAACCAATGTCCCCTGTATCACTTGTACAAAAACAACCATTCAACAGAAGTTGTTTGACCGGGACAACATTAATTAAGGCATTAATGGTAGTCAAGGTATGGTCGTGTTAGCGTCTGTTCGCATGATTATCTAAAAAAGTGCACCAGGCGGGCCCCACTCTCGATCCACGTAAAAACCTGTTATAAGGTGACCCGTGTGTCCCTCTGATGTTTCAACTGTGCTCTTAATCCCATCTATTGGATGGGCGTAGTGGACTACACGTGGCAGTCATCCAGCCAACCTCGTAAAATGAGGCAACACTATAAATACTATGAGATTGTTCAAACACACAGTTTATAAATCTTCCACCATTGTTGCAACCTTACTTCCTTCTACATCCAATATTTCCACGGATATCCGTATTACCGAGTTAGATTACCACGCCCTTCTCCATACTTATATAAATCATGGTCAAGGATAACCCTACTATCACGACCGTGCTCAACGTATTTCCATATGAGAAATTCGTTGAGTTCTGTTCTATTTACTATATAGCAGAAAGTGTGCATCCCACCAATCCAGGTGACGATGAAGCTATCACGGACGCTCCCGCCGGGAAAATAGGTGTTTACACACGCCTATTTGTCTCGGAAAACTACCGTATTCCTTTTTCTAGGTTGCTTGTAGAGATCCTTTCATACTATGATTTCCACATAACCCAGTTACACTGTGTAAGACCCCCAAAATCAGGCAAGGGAACAACTAGGCAACAAGGGTTAACACGTCTTGATACAAGTAACAATGAATTATAAATGACTCGAAATGACTTAATAAAACATTTACATTACATCATAAAAGATCAGAGTTTTTAAACAAAGGTCCCAGGGTTTTATAAGCGGAAAAAAATTATACTATTTAAACATGGTTTTGTAATATATGGTTACCAATAATATAGGATAAACTTCTGGCAGCTTTTACCAAAACCAAATTTTAAATTATAACACAGGAATCTCCAAGCTACGGTAATATCCTGCGGGCTCCCATCCAAGCAAAATTAAGTATTATTACCTGAGATTAAACATGTAAAATCGTCAACACAAAGTTGAGTGATATTCATGGGTTTAGCAGTAAAGGTTTGGAACACAAGCATTCATTTGTAAAACAAGAAATAGGGAAAATGGTTACGTTCGATAGCCATAGTCCGAAACCATTATTATTGCTATTTAGTTCATGAATCGAAGCTTAACCAATGTAAGTTCCTCTAGTGAGTATTCAGCCTAAATACACAAGTAACAAATCAAATGTTAAATGCGTCAATGGTTAAACAACCGCAACATGGGACGGGGATTGTCAGTCCCGATGGATCCACCCACAACATTCGCGCTTAGCAACACAAGTAAATTAGCGGTTCATGATCAGGAGAGAGGAAACGTAAAGGCTATACACTAAAAGCAATAATAATAATGAAAAACTGTTGGAAATCATCAAGTTTTGGAAAGCATACAAGTACTGGATAGCATACAAGTTCAGGATAGCATACAATTTTAAATGAATGTGTTCCACCATGTAAAATCTCAACCCGCGTTTAGAAACAATGTGCAAGTAGTAAAAAAGGGGCTATGAACTCACCTTAGCGATAGCGATATTAAACGAGGATAATGATCAAGATAATAGTGAGAAATGATGAAATAAGATATGCCGACAAACCACGAGCTTCTAATGATGACCTAAAATAAAGTGGCGCGTCTTAGAGATATAAACGACAACCTAAAAGAATAAACGAGTTTTATAAATGTTTCTTAAAGTAATAGTTTGGACTAGTTTTGAAAAGAATAAAATGGACAAGGGCCGAAAGTGTTCCATTAATACTTTCTATATTTATTTGAATTTAACTTTAAAAGTTAGGGACCACAAATGTAAATATACAATTCATTTGCATCAAAATGACGTGAAATGTTTTCAATGTCTTAGATTTTTTTTATTTATTTGAATGTTATTGAAACGGACTCGATATGTACCTCAAATGAATTAGTCTCGATTTTGACCATTGAACTCCAGTGAACGATACCTTAACGCATCATGGGGATACGAGCTCGTCGACTTATTTTGCCCATCGACTAGAAACTCCAAACGCGAACATTTCTCGATCATCGACCAAAGTCAATCTGATCGCAAACTTACAAAAACAGTGATGAAAATGCAACAATTGATCAACAAGACTTATAAAGTCTTTCACCCTTGCTTTGAATACTTTATGACTATTATCCACATGGTGTCTTTCTCAACTTAATAAATCTTAAGCAAGAACTATTTTAACTCAGCCATAAAGCTCAAAAAAAAATATGACGTTGATGATGATTTTGTATGAAAAGAATACCAAAAATAGTAGTTACATCATAAATCTTCAACTAAAATTTTCAAAAATTAGTAATTAAAACCACTTGAAAATTTTATGAATTTGGTTTGGTGGATTAATTTGGACAGAGGATATACTTGGGTGGACTTTATTTTTGCTTTTGGAATGAAACAAACGAGTATGTTAGCTATACATACTATGATAATTTACAATTGTTCCTAGAATCTTAGATGATTAAATATTTGACACGTGTCCTTAAGACACATAAGGATCAGACACATCATTGATATGGCGTGCTTATTAATTGAGGGTGAGAGATAATTATAAAATCTTTTCCACGATTTGTAAAAGCGGGTATTATTAAAGCCCGATATTTTAAATGTTACATTACATAAAAACCAGATGCGAAACACGAAAAATAAACGCTCAATATAAATTAAAAACATTGAATTCGGATCACGTTGATATTTTGATAAATAAACGAGGGCTTATAACTTAATAAATGTTAACGCGTTATCTAAACGAACGACGTTTAAAGGTCTAACGTAAATTAGGAAGAATGCTCGTTAAATGAAAAATTAAAACAATGACAATAAAAAGATAATTCTATGTCATATGAGGATATTTACAGTCGATGACGGACATACACTTGCCAATAAATAATAATTGACACGTATTCGAGACGCTAATGTTCTAACCTTGTTGGTTAGTCAAGAATTTCATATTATTCATAGAACGAACATGACAATTAAAAGTCGAGTAATAAATATTGGTCCGAATATTATAAGTAAGATTAGAGCTCGGTCTAAATGTTGAGTTTAAATTTTGGGTTACTACAGTAAATAAATATGGAAAAATAAAAATAAAATTTTATAATTCCGAATAAAATATTATCAATGATCAGAAAAATAATTAAAATATAATTTAATTAAAATTCTCGAGATCTTAGAATTTATGTATGAAAAAATAAAGAGGAACAAGTAAAACATTGTAAAATTGAGAAGTGCGAATACAAGAATAATTTAATTACCGGGAAAAATACGAGTTCTAACACACTGTATAGGGGCGTGTAAGATTAACCAGTTCGAAATTACTTGCCATACATGTGACGTAGGTCCAACAGTAAGCTTATTTAGGGTTTTCTATGTACCACAAATGATCAACGGCTGGTTGTCATTTAGAAAACGTTCGGGTAACACCCCCATGTGCTATAGCAAAGCATTAGATTCACTAAAGAACTGGTACGACCGGTACTTCTTTGTAGATGCCAAGGTATTCCCCACCCGCTTTGTCTTAAAAACTTCAGTTCGGGTAGATTATCCCCCCCCCCCCCCCCATAAAACACATATGACGACAGAGAGGTCAGAATTTTAGATACCCACCACACTATTTCCATAAAGATCTGTCGGAAAATTTTTTTTGCCTGATAGGAATCAGCCGCAACTACTTTGGCAGGGCGGACAGATATCCTGTCTTCCTGAACAACCGTAGAGAGGGTGTGTGTACGTTACTTTGAACTTTACACACATATATTTTGTATGAAACTAACACATTTTATGCATATGTCCGCAGAGGTGAGGTTGTTTGGTCTTTTACGACAGGGAGATCCTTCCAAGGTCCCCGAAAGTACACGACCGCTACGCCAAGATGAACCACCCCTCCTTACAGCCACCCAAAATATAACCATCCTCTAGAAGAAGTCCAAGAACCCCATTCTGACATGGGCGAGGCGGAGATAAAGAAGTCGTCATTGGATTTTTACAATGAAGATGGCGACCAACCCTTACTGGAGGGTGGCGCCGGCACGGCTAAAGACACCACTGCTCCACACCAAAAAGATCAAGGAGACAACTTGGAACAACTCTTAGAGGAGATCGGCCGGATGTTTGAATCTGAAGAAGAAGAAGTGGCGAACGAGACCGGTACCACAGCGTAGCCAAAGCCCGCCCCAAAGAGGCGTAAATCTAAAAGGAAGGTCGTGAAGGAGGCGGAGATAGAGGCAGGTATCTCAAACGCACCTCCCAAGAGGCTGCGCAAAGACCACCCCCAATATCAAGAGGGTAGTAGTACAGTTGCGCCCAAGGACAACCCGATGCCCCCTCCCACCGTAGTAGAAGGCCACCTGGACAAGACGGTATGGAATGCGACACTAGTCAGCATCGTAGCTCCCATCAACACTGAGCCTATGATAACACCAACGTAAGTGATATACAACCACGCTCGTTAATTTCTCAGTAGAAACTTATTGAAACTTAATAGTTTATTAAATGACAGGGTAGAGCAACCCACAGCCGCACCGAATGAAGAGGATACTTCCAGGTTAGCTTCACTCGTGATCTGAGATACTCCACCAACTCCTCTTCCTACCTCCGTAGAGGAGCCGCTGTCTGAGGAACCTGCCCCACGCTTCTGCCCGCAATGGAACTTATCCGAGCTTAGTAAGCTAGAGACAGAGGAGTCATGCAAAGAGTTCATAGATCATTTGACTCCTCCCGGCCTGATTCAGGACTTGAATGACTGGCCCATAAAACATTACTAGAGCAATTTCATGTGGCCACCGCTCATCAAATGACTATCAGTGCGGCCTTATGACATCGTTTCGAAGGCGCCTTGAGCCACGTAAGGATTTCCAATAGGAAGATTGCTTGTAGGGAAAAAGTGATTGAAGAGCACAAGCAAACAATATCCACCCTGCAAGTCGACCTGTCCATGGCCGAGGCGACATAAAAGAGCATTCGGACCACGCTGCTACCCGTGAAGCCCGGATTTCAGAATTAGAGGTCGAGGCCCAATCCCTACGCGACAAGGTACGCCTAACTTATATGCAGCCCCCGTCTTGCTTATTTCCTTTATGTTTATAGGTTTGAAGTATGTTGAATAACAACTAACACATACCATCATACCAATAGGTGTCTACTGTCGAGGCCACTCCTCAATCAATGGCTAATGATGTGGCCACCATCTCCAAAGATCGTGACGACCTGCGCCTATTACTAAAAGGTGAAGAACAGCTGACCGCAGCCTTCGTCGATTACAGGGTCAATCATGAGAAGGTCGTGGAGGGACGTCTGGAGGAGATGGACACGCGAATGGATGTTATGGCTATTGACTTCGATGAGGAGTTATACCCCCATATGCTCACAGCGATCGTCGGCCGCAGGTGGATGATAGGATCTGGCCTAAGATTGGCAGTAAACAAGATTTCGGATTCACCTCAACTGGCCTAGCCGTTCGCCGACGTAGTCTCTGATGGGATAGACCGTGGCAGACACGAAGGTTTTCTAGCCGGGATGGAATGGGCAGGTCTGGGTAAGGAAGCTAAGGACCACGCATATCATAAGCCAGATGCCGAGGACAAGATGACCGCGTCTATGACGGCCTTGAGCCAAATTGAGTACCCTGTGATAGATGAACTCGAAGCTCTAAAGGACGCTCCCATAGACATGGTTATGGAGCGGTTATGCGTGGAGGCAGACTTCGACTCGCAACTCATGGTCCCTTTATATGCAAATAACCCCCCCCCCCCCCCCACCCCCACCCCCCCCCCACCCCCCCGAGAACCCATGGACTCTTAAAGGAGAGAGAAGATTGGGGGAGGCTATTAAAGCCAACATGGACCACGCCATGGGGAAGCGAGGAAGTCGCATCATATGTCGTACCCCTAGTGCGGGGTATGCTCATTTACCCAGGTCCAACGACGTTCCCGTGACAGCCCCTACCAGACCTGGTTCAAGCTTGTTGTTAGGAAGAGATGACGTTCCTGAAGGATCTTCATTAGCATCGATGAATCAACAGAGGAAGGAGTTGGGAGAATCTATGCTTCCCCAATGATGGCATTTTACTTGTTAAATATTGATGTATACTTTGTAATATTCGTCCGTGGATGTCCACGGCAGACAATAATCATCTTTTGTTGAACTGTGTAACATTTATTTTTGTAACCCCATTGGCCGTGGATATCCACGGCACTTTTATGTATGAACTTGAAACTTGTATTTTGAATGTTGAGTAGATATTCGTATATCCACGCGTGATATATCACGGCTTTTGTAAAGACCAAGTCTATGTGTTACTAGACGTGCACTGTGTGACTTTATCATATCCGGCCTTTCATATGTACGGTATGTTTAAACTTATTACAACGTCTTGTTAATAAGGTGTCTAGTAAGGATTCATGATCCGTGGTCGCGGGGGTTGCATCCCTCTTATGCGACAAGTTGAATTATTATGTTCACTTAGTCCTCTTGATTCACATAGAAACGAATAGTACATGTACGACTGAGTGAATGCATACAAATAAGAAATAATGCTAAGAACACAAAAAACAAAAAAGAAATATTGTTTGCACAAGAACAAGCCATGGAGCTAGCTAGGCACCACGGCGTTTTATTATTACGGTTACGTTTTTTGACAAAATGATAAAATCCTAAGACAAATAAGATCTAGAAAACATAAAAGACAGAATTACATGGATCTTTATTGGAGCTGTCTACAGCTAGATGTCCATGCGGAGGCCGTAGCCTTTTAGAGATAGCACCTTTTGATGTTGCAGATGTTCCATGTACGATCTAAATCACGGCCATCCATGTCACGCAACTTGTACGCGCCTTTCCCCAAAGCTTCTACGACCTCATACGGTCCTTCCCACTTTGGGCCTAATTTCCATGTGTTCTCCACGCGACTTGCCTCGTTTGCACGATGGACAAAATCCCCTAGTCGGAAGGAAACACCCCTAACTTTGGAGTCATACTAAACTTTCATCCGCGCCTTAGCTTTAGCTTCATTGATGGCTGTTATCTCCCTTTTTTTCCTCTAGCAAGTCTAGATTGACCCTGAGTTCCTCATCATTCGTGACAACGTTAACCTCTGACGTACGGATTGTTGGCATTCCAATCTCTGTTGGTATGACTGCCTCAGTTCCATAGGCTAATGCAAACGGAGAATCCCCATTAGCCGTTTTGATCATCGTTATGTGCGCCCATAAGACATGTGGTAGCTCGTCCACCCACTTGGCGCTTCTTTCATCTAAGCGTGCTTTGATTCCTTCGCCCAAGCTTCTATTCGCTCGTTCTATCAAGCCATTGGTTTGCGGATGCTTGACTGACGCGAAGCGCCGTTTGATGTTCAGCACTGCGCACCAATCCTTGAATGGATTGTTCGCAAACTGCTTCCCGTTATCCGAGACAGTCTCACTTGGTAAACCAAAACGACATACAATGTTTTCCCAAACAAACTTTTTTACCTGTTTGCCCGTGATTGTAGCGACCGCCTTAGCTTCAATCCAACGAGTGAAGTAGTCCATGGCTACGATTAAGAACTTAATGCCTCCAGCTGCAACGGGTAAAGGCCCCGCTATGTCGATTCCTCATTTGTAAAATGGCCATGGGGCTGTGATAGGTGTTAGCTCTTGTTGTGGATGACGCGGCACTAGCCTATGTACCTGACAATCGCTGCATTTGAGAATCAAGTTACGTGCATCTTGATGCATAGTTGGCCAGTAATACCCTGTGCGCAAAGCTCTTGCCACCACGGATCTGGGGTCGACGTGCATGCCACACGACCCTTCATGACTTTCGCTGATCACATAACTGGCTTGGCGTGGGCCGACGCATCGTAACCACGGCTGTAAGAACGAGCACTTGTACAAGACACCGTCGCGTAGTTCAAACTGTTGCGACTTCCTGCGGATGCGACGCGCCTCTGTCTTGTCCGTTAAATAGCTGATGATTGGGGTCATCCACGTAGGTCCCTCCTCATCGACTATCGTTGCGACTTGCTAAGGCATCCGCCTTCTTATTCTCGCCTCTTGGATCTTGCTTGATAGAAAACTTTCTAAAGCCGGCGACGAGTGATTTAACCTTTTCCAAATACTGTATCATGTGGTCCTCCTTGGCTTCATACTCCCCCAGGATGTGATTTGCGACAAGCCGCGAGTCGACGTAGGCCTCAAGGTTACGTACGCCCATCCTGGCCGCGATTTTTAAGCCTGCGATGAATGCTTCGTATTCCACCTCATTGTTTGTGGCTGTGAATTCAAATCGCAAGGCATAAGTGAATTCCATACCTTCCGGATATGTGAGTATGAGACCCGCGCCTAACCCATCCGTACAGGAAGATGCATCGATGAACGAGACCCATGGTTCTTTTGGGATTTCTTCCTTTGGGGAAATTAGTACATCCTCCTCAGGTCTCTCAATAATGAAATCTGCCAAGATTTGACCCTTGACGGTTGTCCTTGGTCTATACGATATGTTTTGTTCCCCGAGCAGGACGCTCCACTTCTGCAGTCTTCCTGCCACGTCTGGTCACGAGATGATCTGTTTTATTGGCTGGTCCGTAATGACCACAATTGGGTGCGCCTGAAAGTAGCGACGCAACCTTTCCGCGGCATAAAGCAATGATAGGACCAATTTCTACATCGGGGAATAATTTAGTTTTGGTCCTTGCAGTGCTCTGCTTATGAAGTAGACTGGATTCTGAACTGAGTCACAGTCGGTCATTAGGACGGCGCTTATTGCTCCGTGCGTAGCGGATAGGTATATGATTAGCTCCTCCTTGGCGTAAATAATAATAATAATAAAGTGATGGTATAATAATAATATTAATAATAATAATAATAATAATAATAATAATAATAATAATAATAAAAATAAAAAAAAATAAAAATAAAAAATAAAAAAAAATAAAAAAAAAATAAAAAAAAATTAATAATAATAATAATAATAATAATAATAATAATAATAATACGATTGGTTTTGCTATAACTAAAGGAGTGGGGCCCAAATAGTATCTTGACTTCCTACCAATTTATTGTAAATCCTATTATCTTAATAAAATGATGTCAGGTGCTTTGCCTTTATTGCTTCTCGTTTACAGTCTGGTGATTTGCAGGATCGGATTTTGGCGAGGTCTGGGATTGTTTCGCCGGGCCCTATTTTTCAGTCTGCTCTTGATGCTTTCTCGACTTGTTGTGGTGTCAATCCTCTCTCTGTCACCACTAGCGCTCCTGTCCCCCAGTTTATGAAGTCTTTGGCAAAGAGTTACTTTGGTTTCATTGATGGTTGTTTGACGTCGCGTTTCGGGTTGAGTCGTCGTCAGGAGGCACTTCTCAGCTGTGTGCGTGCTCCTCATGCACAAGATTACCTCTTCACTATTCCGATTGATGGGCTGGGTCAGCGGATGAACCCGAGACAGTTTCGTGCGGTATTGTGCTATCGTTTGTCGATTCCTTTATTTCCTGATGGTTCTTTGTGCTCGGGTTGTCATGTACATCGGATGGATCTGTGGGGTGATCATGCTGTTCATTGCGCTAGTGATTTGGGGGTTAAGTTTCGGCACAATCTTGTTCGTGATGTGTTGTTTGATATTTGTTCTAAGGTTGGTGTGTCGGTGAGGAAAGAAGCCGATATGGGTTTTGTTTCTGATGGTGGGCGTGATCTTCGGCCAGCAGATTTATTACTACACAATTGGTCCCAGGGCAAAGATGCGTGTTTAGATGTTACAGGGGTTTCTCCGTTTGCAGGGACGGGGTTGGATTCGTGGGTTCCTGGGAGTGCTTTGCGGTCGGCTGTTCAGAAGAAGAAGAGGAAGTATTCTTCTATTTGTGTTGAGCATGGTTACCCGTTTATTCCATTCGCCTTCTCGACCTTTGGGGAGTTTGAGGAGGAGGCGATGGGTACTCTCTCGCGTCTTAAGCGGTTAGCTGGTTGTCATTCTAATGACGCGAGGAGTGGCGGTTTTTTGATGTCTAGGCTTAGTTTTTGTATTCAAAAAGGGGTGGGCGCGCAGCTTGTTTCGCGGCTCCCTTCTAATTTTGTGTGATTAATAAAATTGGAATTTCGGAAAAAAAAAAATAAATAAATAAATAATAATAATAATAATAATAATAATAATAATAATAATAGTGCATCGTCTGTCCCAAACAAGATGAACGGCAAGACTTACCGTTCTGTGTTATGTTATCGGTTGGGTGTCCCTCTTTTTTCTGTTCCAAACTCATGAAGAAATTGGCAGATATATATTTCGTGCGGGTTGCTAATAGTGCAGAATCCACCTTTTCCTTATCTCCTCGACAATTGGCTTTGTGGAAATCTCAAATGGAGGACCACACTTCTGACTGGCTTAGGGCAGTTCCGATTCCTGGTTTGGGACAGACGATGAACGACAAGACTTACCGTTCTGTGTTATGTTATCGGTTGGGTGTCCCTCTTTTTTCTGTTTCAAAACCTTGTTCAGCTTGTTCTAGGGTGTTTACTGGAGATATTTATGGAGATCATGATGTATCATGTGCGGGTGTTGTTGGTATCAAGCATCGTCATAACATGGTGCGCGACACCCTTGTTGACATCTGTTATAGGTCAGGAATATCTGTCGGTAAGGAGGTTGATATTGGGTTGGATGGGGGGCGCGACAAACCCTTACGTCCAGCAGATATGTTGCTTTATTCATGGGATAGGGGGCTTGATGTCTGTGTGGATCTGACTGGGTCTTCGCCATTGACACAAACTGAGATGGCTGACTTTGTTCCGGGTCGTGCGGTGATTGGTGCGGCACAACTTAAACGTACTAAGTATGAGGCTAAATGTGCTGATATTGGATATGGGTTTATCCCCTTTTCATTCTCTTCCTTAGGGAAATTAGAGGAGGATGCAGTCGCTTTGCTCAAGCGGATCAGGAAATTCTCTATGACTCAAGATGTTGGGGCGCGCGCTGTTGTACATATTTTTAATAGGATTGGTTTTGTCATAGCTAAAGGAGTGGGAGCTCAAATTGTTTCTCGGCTTCCCACTAACTTTTTGTAAATCCTATTATTTTAATGAAATAATTATTATAATAAAAATAATAATAATAATAATAATAAATAATAATAATAATTATAATAATAATAATAATAATAATAATAATAATAATAATAATAATAATAATAATAATAATAATAATAATAAAACCATTACATAAAGTTGGATGAGATGTAGACACAAGATGTGCTCCCACTCTTTCTAAATACAAAAACTCACTCTATGAAAGATAAATGTATCACTCTTAGCATTATTTCAGTGACTAATAGAAATAGACCTAATCCGTGAAAGTGTGTCTAAAGCCTCCGAATGTGAAAAAAAAAATGGATTTACAAAAAATTAGTAGAAAGGCGAGATATTATTATCATTATTATTGTTGTTATTATTATTATTTATTTTTATTTTTTTCATGTTGTGTCTTTAAAAAAGTTAATAAATAAAATACTCTTACGTATTTTTATATGTAAATTGATTAAAAAAATACTAAAAAAATAACTTTGCCGTTTTATTGTGCCTCTATTCTTTTCTCTTAGTCGAAGTTGTACCAGAACCAGTCTCCCTAGCTTCATGTTTGTGGAGGGAGTCTCCCTAGCTTTCATGTTTGTGGAGGGAGTCTCCCTAGCTTCGTGTTTGTAGGTATGACCTGTCAGCGAAATTAGGTATCGTTGTTATTGGTGTGTTTGAGATGTTGACTAGAAGAACGCCTTGGTTTAAAGATCAAAATTTGGCTATAAATAAGATTTTGAGATGTAATAAGTGGTGGGAAAAAACGGTTAATGACCCAAACTCAAAAATATTCAAAACCAGGTTGGTTCTTTTTTCAAATTGGTTTTTCTCAAATTCGTAAACGGTTTAACAAAAAGGCCTGTACCGGTTTAAAAAATGGTTCAAACCGAACCAATTCGATTATGAACTAGTTAAAATCTAACCGCAAAGCAGTTTCAAACCAATCCGGTTGACTCAAACAAAATGGTTTTGAAAAAAGAACAAATTCACACCTCTAGACGTAATCATCTATGGAGTATTTCTGAAAAAGGTAAGAAGGATGGTTTGCATAACAAGCTTATACAAGACTAATACACTGTTAAATCTGTGTTCTAGAATACTTTGTTAATGATTACATTAATGACGTTAAGGACAATGTTCACGACGTTGACGAATCACACCGGGACAATTTTATATTACCTCTTCATCATTCTCATATCGTCGTGGTGATTACTGACAAGGATGATGATTGGTTGTCGGGTGTCTTCAAGTTTTTTTTTTTTTTTTTTTTGGTAAAAGGGACTAACAACCCCGGTAAAATAATGTGTCTTCAAGTTAAGATAGATCAAGTTATATTTTGTCCCATATGCCCAACCACCATTTAAACAAATCCCCCCTCCCAAACAATCATTTTCTAAAAGCAATTAGTTTTGCAAAATAATAAGTTGTGGAAATCAAATTGCTCATCAGGAGAGCGTTATAAAGTTATTTTGGTATACGCTACCAACTACATATACATATAATCCTATCTTGCTAGAACATATCTTTCCAGTGCATCCTTTCGGTGTCTTATTATGTGTTTAGAATAACTATATGCTATCCTCATGATGTACGACTCTAGTCAAATTGAATAAAATTATAAACCACGCCGTAATCAAAATTTTACCATTAGGATAAGGCTTCAAATGTTACAGTTCATGAACCCTATGATGGTATATGGCTTCAATCCTTTGGCTTTTTGCTCATTGTTTTACGCTTGTTAGAATCCAAGTATTTCTTTCTTAACCGGATATTATGAGGTGTAACCTGCAAAATGTATAAAAAATGTAATCAATGAACTTAAAATTAAGTGACACGAAGCTGATGCTTATTTAAAGCTTTCCAAAGAAAAAGGCGAGCACCGAGCAATTGCAGCCAGTATAACTAAAACTTGGTTTCATCTTTTTCTGTTCTTTAAAAAATATATGGCTGCTGGTGATCACGAATGGTTAATAAAATGTTTGATCACGTAACCTTGCACGTCTCATAGTGAAGTTATAAATTAGCACTAGGACTATACAGGTTGATCGCTCAACTGACCTCAATAAGCTCGTCAGAAGCCACATAGCCGATAGCTTCTTCAAGGGTCATCTGCATCAAATGAAATAGCATACAGATTATTAAATTATTGATTTTCTTGCCCACAATGGTTAAATACGCGCAAGAACGGGCAGATTTTAGATTTTTCATTATGCAACAATTCAAAGAAAACAAGGGTTGAATAAATACATTTATTCATCGGGTGTTCAACTTTAACAAGATGACGGCAAAACTTGGTCAGTGGAAGTCTACTTGTCGAGTGGATGTCTACTTGTGAGAGAAATAATTGTTTCATAGAACAAAAGGGCAATACTTGAATACTTTGGTAAACTTAAGTCGATAACAAACATAAAGTGTACCAATGCAATATAACGATTCAATATAAATGAATACATAATACGTACTCTACGCGGAGGAGACAGCTTAACATTCTCATCATTCCCAGCAGATCTAATATTTGTAAGTTGCTTGTTTCGTACCGGGTTAACCTGTCACAAAGCCTCAGTTTATTAATTTCCCAAAAGCAATGAAGAATGAAGAATGTCATAATACTGATATATACTTACATCAAGATCTGTATCACGTGTGTGTTCACCGACAATCATTCCATCATATGCCTGCAGCAATCACAAAGGAGATTAAGTAAACAACAGCAAATAAGAAGCTGGCAGCATGGGTCAAACTGGATCAAGACGCCAACACTATTAACAAAATCGAGATAAAAATGATCACAAAAGGAAAGTACTATTGCAAAAATTACTAGAATTATATGGCACTGAAGTAGAATTTGGGCGACCACTGTTTAAAATAGATTTTGGTTAGACCCATTTGCGAATAGAGAAACCTAGATGGAACATAAGTAGAAATTGGCACCTTTTGTAAAGACTATTTCCCATCAACAAATTTATCTATACCACATCCATCAAACGGGTTTACCATACTTTACCCTAACTATATCTTTAAAGGTAGATGCATATTGCTATTATCTATACACGCAGATCTTCTAGGGTATAATAGCAATAAGACCGGGGTTCGTGATTACCTCTGCCCCAGGAGACACAAACAGCGTTCCACGTGGTTCCAAACTGGTTAGTGCATAGGCTGTGACTGTTCCACGAGCACATGATACCTGTTCAATAACCATGCAACAGTAAGCTACAGATAAGCCTCTTACAAGTTCAATATATATTCAATGTAACTCGTAAATTCAAATTATGGATGTTCACCAGAAATTTAAAATGCGATACTGAAATAAATTATCTGGCGTAACTTGTAGGCTGGGTAATTTTTTCCTCGTTTCTATAAAACCATCCATACTAGCTAATTTGAAAGCAAATACTTTTATCATAAGTTTGTGTTTATAGCTCGAATCATATGACCCAATAAACAACAAAGTGGGTTCCCAGAACAAAGTCTAAAAGAGTGCATATTAACTAAGACACAAATGAAACTCGAATTTTTCTTGTTCCAAAAATGCAAAACAATATTTGATATCATATGCCAAAGAAAAAACAAGCTTTACAACAAGTTAGGGTAACAAGTGATATTACCAGCACTCCTTTCCTGGTGTTTCCAAGAGGACCGCGATATTTTTCATAATCTGTAAAATTAATGGTTAACAATACTTAAAATTTCGGAAGAAAAAAGCTCTCCGTAAAAACAGCAAAGTAGAGATTGTTAAGACACAAGCAAGACCATATTTTCATATAAATGTAAAATATATTCTAAGATATTCGGTAGAATTATAAATTTTAACATAAAAACAAGTTATGCAAATCCCCAAATAGAGCCCAATCTCCTGAATAGTTTACTTGTATACAAATAAAGGAAGAATAATGTATGAACATCAAACTTGTTCTGACATTAAGCTACGACACTATTTCAGAACAAGCAGAACAAGCAACAGTAAAGTGCTTCAATTATTTATAAAAGCGGCATAAAACAATATTCTATTGCTAGTTCTTATATGTTTACATTGTCAAAATCACTCCTTCTGGATACCTATCAGTAGAGATGGAAAAATGGACAGGTTGGACGTGATGGAATGAGTCAAAACGGGTAATTTCTCACCTTTGTTTGTCTATCTTTCTTACTCATGCAACTGTGATTGTTCATGATGGCAAAGAGAAGTAAAAAAATCATTTACACTCTTGTTTTTCTGAGTAAACCAATTTGGAAGGCTTATTCATTATAAAAAGAGCAAGACTCACTTACTTGATCCGATTCCATTTCAGCCACAATGAAATATATCTGACCCGGATTTAGGGTTGATCCCAGTTCCGACGTTAGATGAGACTAGATCTGATTTGGCTCAATGGCGTGATAGTAGTGGTAAAATGGCTGACTTCTTGGTTAAGCGGGCTTGAGAGGCGTTTAGGCCTAGAGGTAATGAAGTGAATTGGTTTCGGATTGTTTGGTTTTCGCACTCTATCCCTCGACACTCCTTTCACATGTGGTTGGTCATGCGTAATAGTCTTAAAACACAGTACAAGCTAAGACAATGGGACATTGGTATTGGGGCTGATTTAAGTATAACTCGTTGTACTCTTTGTGATATTCAGCCAGATTCCCATGCACGTCTATTTTTTGAATGCCCGTTTTCGACGAAGGTTTGGATGCTTTTGCGAGAACTAGCAGGTATGGAGACGGTTCCTCCAAGGCTACATGATATAGTTCTACATTTGCAGCCCATGGCAAATGGTATAACCGTTAGAAGTATCATTGGTAGACTTATTCCTTCGGCGTCCTCTTATTTCATTTGGTTGGAACGAAATGCTCGCTTATTCAAGAAGGTGAAGAGATCTCCACATGATCTTCGGGATATCATTATGGTAACTGTTAGACTCAAGCTTCTCACGTTTCGATTCAAGAATACAAATATGGTGAAGAAGCTTCTTGCTCATTGGAATATGCCTAGTTCGTTTAGGCTCTATGATGTTTGAAGAACGTGGCTATTGTGAAACTTTCTTTGTATGTTCGGCCTTTATTTTTCTTTGTATGCGTAGGTTTTAGGTTTGTGGCATGTCACAAACTTGTTGGTTGGTAGTTCAAGCTGGTTGCTTGAGGTTAATGTGGTACTTCAGCCACATTCCATTGTACTTAACTTTTCTGTGCTTAATACAATTTACCAGGGTAATCCCAATCCCATACCCAAAAAAAAGAAAAAATATCTGACCCAGTTGACCGTTTGAAACAAAAAAAAACAAGTTGACACATTTAACTATAGTTGAATTAAAATTGCGACCTCTACCTATCTAATTAGAACCTTGCAACAGAACTAAAACATAGCAATAATGCTTAGTTATAAAATTTGCTGCTGTTGAGAACATAATTCTTCATGACCTCTGACACATTTACCCCATACATTCAAACATCAGTAAAATAAATCAGTCCAAGGAAACTGAATTTCAGGGTCTTGACACTCCAACTGGTTAAGCTAATTTTACATTATTTGAAAGTGTGCCTCATAACTTCAGTTTTTTATAGACAAGGAAAGATGACGCGATTAAATTCCTGTTAAGCAACTGTTAACTTCCCCTCATGCATAAACTAGTTGAAGCTATAAGTTACGAAAACCGAAAACAAACATAAAAAGCTGAAGATGACATGAACATACCTAGGTATGAACTGTGCATAAATCCCGTGCCACGAGTGTCACTGCTGAACACGCTTCTATAGCCAATTAGTCCCCTGAAGTATCAAACTATACATTAGATTCAAAAAAAGAAGGGACCATGATAGGAATTGAAACGAGATCTTTTGAAACCTAAAGAGAAGTGGACAAACATTTTGGGTGCAAGTGTCAGGCAATTCTTTTAGTGTGCTCCCCTCAGCACCTAATTATTTTCAAGTTTTCATATTCCCCTCTTATTAAATCATTTAAGTTTTCAATGAGTTATTCGTTTAAAGGTAAAACCATAAATCGAAATACTGATAATTAATATCTGCATAATTTGTACTAATCTTAAACTGAACTGTATGTTTGTGGACAATCAAAATTTAACGTATTATTTACAGTTACAAATTAAAAAAAAATCCAAATGTGGCGCTAATATAGTCTTTGTGTGCCAATGACACGTATATTATATATATACAGAAGTCTTCGAAATCCCGGACTTTTAGATGCTAATTTATGCAATTACAAACATAAGATAAGTCAAAGCCAGAATTTGGCACAACGGATGAACATTATTCGAGAATCACGCAATAATTTGCATGTTCTTTCCGATCGGAAATTCTTACAAAAACTCAGTAACCTTTAGTATCCCCCCCTGACCTACATTGTTCTGAATTCTTATAAAACAAATTTGATGCATGAATTTCGAACAAAGTATTCAAGTTCACAATGTGAAAATACGCAGAAATGATTTAGTGTACAAGCCAAGAACAACGAAAAATCTAGAAATACAAAAGAATTGTAAACTTTAATTCTGCTGAGTCAATAACCGCCTAAATTAAAATACAAAAAATTTAGGTGTTAACTTCTAAAGCTGTCATAGTTGTTATGCTCTCGCACTGTTTTATCATTTGTATAGATTAACATATTACAAATTGGCATGACAAAACCACATACAAAATAAGAAAATTTAATAACGACCACTCACTGACCTTGTCGGACAAGTTAGTTTCATTTTAGTCCTGCCAGATTCTCCTCCCTCTGCAGGGCCCATCTCAGTAATCTCAGCTCGCCTGTGAGAAAGAGCTTCCATTACCAAGCCCACATGCTCTTCATTCACCTTAAATCGAAGATTATGTCATTATAATTGAAGCACTCATATCATAACTAGAGGTCAAACACTAAACCTAGGATTACATCGATTTTCTCACCTCAACATTTACTTCCTCTATTGGCTCTAGCTTTGTGCCATTCTCGAACTCATACCTGACACAAAATACAAGCTTCTTTTAGCGAGAGGGTTAAGAGAAATAAGATGAAGTATTAAGCCACACACTTTCAATATGGGTTTTCTGGACAAAAAGAAGGAACTTCAGTCCAATTCCTAATTATGGTAATGCACTACCAAATTGGATGTTAGTTTTCAACTTTCAGATTTTGTGCAATAATGGTAGCTTTACATTATACATGAAATGTCTGACACATGTCAGCATGTAATTCGATGGTTTCACAAAACCTTACCATTATAGCCCAAAACGTTAAAGTTGCTACAAAACTAAAATAGGTTTTCTGCACAAACTTTTTTTTGGGACCAAATTCCTCAATTTATAATCTTAAAAATTAGATTCGGTTTTCAATTTGAATGTTTAAGGTACAGGTAGAGAATATTGAGTGAGAAAACCTACTTAACTTTTGGTGGCGAGACACAAAGCTCGAACTTTTCACGCCTCATATTCTCAAGCAAGATACCTTTCCAGTAACACACACAGAGTGAAGAAAGTTAGTGAGCATGTTGCCTCAAAAATCAGGTAAGAAACATAGTGACTTTGAGCGCATATCACCTAATTGAAGTTCTCCCCTGCCTTCAACAATATATGTTTCTCCTACATCTGGTTTTACATTTATGGCTAAATTTGTTTCAGCTTCAGCGAATAGACGATCACCAATCTTTCCTCCGGTTAACTATAATGGAACAAAAGAAACTGAAGTGAATACTTAATTAGCCATAATTGCAACTATACATGAATTCATTCATCTTATTGGAGTTTGACCAGGTCAAAAGGATAATATAAAGGGAAAGTGAGATTCACATCAGAGGTGTCATGCAGCTAGACACCACATGATGAAAAAGAAATAAAGAATGCTTGCTCAAAAAACAATAAAACCTACTTTCTGGAGACTTCATAGCAATTGTACGCTAGTTACTTCACTGTCGTACTATAGCTAGCAGGAACAAGAACAATAGAAGCCAGTTGATTTTTAGTACACTACACAAATGACCCTTGTGATCTAAATCTAAAATGTGTGGTTCACAAAATTGTATCAATAATTCAAGTTTTGAAAGAGTCGTTGGTCCACTACATTTTATTTCGTTAATGGAATCAAAAGTTGTAATATATAGATAATGTTGATCCATCCAGATTTTATAAAATCCATTATTCCCATCAACCCGTATAAACTCTTGCCATCATACATAACAAATGTGTATTAAAAAAAACAAGAACGGAGTAAGTCGATATTGTCATATATGAAATCTCCTATGAGTAACTACATATTCACTTTCCAAGAACATATATAATCTACCCTAGACAAAACTTCAAAATTTAGTTCTCATACTATGTAAAGTTGAACTATGAACCAACCCAACTAAAGAAAAATACTCTCTTGTTTCAAGAGTCGCCCTCATTTCACAACCAAAGCTGATTATAGTAAATCATGGTGATCATGTCTAATTTAAATGGAGAAATGAAAGGGGGAGAGGATCAAATTTGACTTCCTATGACATACATAAGCACAATCATGTGTAATAACCACAAATAGATAAACAAAGTAAAATGTATGTCTAGAACGGTGGATAAGCTTATGACACTACATAAATAGCAGGCTCTTAATGAAGGGGTTAAGTTTAATAAATCTAGTACAAACTACAAGAATAAAGGCTACTTCTTACTTGAGTACCATCAAGACCGGCCAACGGAGAATCATTCACACCAAAAGTCATTGAGATTGTTGCAGGATCCAGCTTAACAGGTTCCAAGGCCGTCATGACCTAGCACATAATATATTTTATAAGAGATCAACATTATCGATGTCAAAAAGCAAACATGCTCAATCTACAGTTAGCCACAGATACAGTATTACGATTACTATTTAGTGACACTGATATTGATATGCTACGTATACATGATGAAACACATCTTGGCTGGCTTTCTTTTTATATGTCTCACACAGCCTATGATCCACACCCGTTCAAATTTATCACCTCAGTAAATGAGCCTAGTTAGAGAAGAGGATACTACTCAATAAAGCAGATATAAATTTAACAAAAAGAGCTTTAGGTGTGTAATACCTCCACATTTGCTATTGTGTGCCCAATAGATGGAATCTTCAACCCTGCCACTGAAATAATATCGCCAGCACCAGCACTATCAACATCAAATGAGGCCATACCTTTGTTTTTCCTTAGCCTCACGACCTAAATAGATTTATATGGATTGACAACCAAAAATCAGAAACTAATAAACTGCATCCAGCTATTACAGTGAATGCCAGAGTTACAAATAAATGTATAGAGACAGAAATGACTAACTACTCCCTGATACGCAAATCGAATTATTTGATTCTGTTGAGCATCTCACTAGGTCTTGTTATTCTAAGAATTTTGGACCACAGGATTTCAACTACAGTTTACCCTTTTCCCTTAGTTGGTTCTAGTTTGGTTTTGTTTTCGTAATCAGGTAACAAAATTATTAATTACCAAGACGTCTACAACAGTATGAAAGTGTTGGTGAGTCATCCCAACCGGATCACTATGACCCATACTAAAACTGACCTAGTTCAACTCAAACCTGTTTTGACTTTTGACCATTACCCAAACTACCGTTCAAACCACATACATAGAGCTGTTTTATTCTTTCATTGACAAGCTGCATAGACGCATAATATAATAATTATTTTTCGAAACCATTTTCTTTTAAAGGGAACAGTTATGGAGAAAAGAGCAAATGAAATTACGCATGCAATTAGTAGTTAAGAACAAGTAATATTTGATCACATACTCTCCCTTCTTCAACTTTTACAACCCCTTTACCATCCTCAGAATCTGCATGTATGACCCCTTTTATATCATCCGGACCAGGTTGGCGTAGTGCATGAACCTTATCACCAAGACGAACAACACCAGATACAATACGCCCAGTCAAGAGTCGTCCCACGTAATCATCTTTTGCGATCATAGAAACCTGAAAAGAACAATTCATCCTCTATCTCAAGCTCAAACTGAGACAAGTACACAGAGTATAACAAGAAGCAAATGTTCCATATGCAGCACTATTTATTCAGCATAAGACCTATGTGATGCACACATATTGTTGCATTTATCCCTAAGGCACAATGCACAAATGTACACTCCATGCTGCCCCTTCATCTTCCCATAATAGAATCTAATAAAGATGGTATTAAGATATATACTTTATAGGTATCTCGCCTGTTGTTTAGTTTTGCGCTTGTGAGCGTGGCAGAGTAAATATACAATGACACAAAAAATGATTCACAACCTTATGAGATTTACTTCTACTAGAAGATATGTCTCCATCCCATGAGAACCGCAACAGTTTTCTTTTGAAAATTGAAAGAGATGAGACAATTTTATACATGTGGTTCAGTTTGGTCCATAAAGTTGGTTTAACCTAAAGTGAAGCAACAAAAAATCCGAAGGAAGGCCAAAGAAGAAAACTGGATCCGATAATATAGCTCATTTGTTGGTAGTCAATAGCATGGAAAAAAAAGCAGCCTACAGTAGACCAACAAGCAGTCTTTTAAAAGCGTTAGACAAAGCTAGCCAGTCATTCAAACCTCTAAAGCTTAATTGAGTAAGTGGAAATTACGCATACCTTCAGTAGTATTTTAGATGATGTTTAGATTGCATAAAGTTTTGTACAATGTCCTATTCATATAATTATACATTTTAGTTACTAGCTTCAGCATTCCATTGACATAGTTACGCTAAAAGGATTGGCAATGATGACCTCCAAGATAAAGAAAACTTACGTTATGTGTGCAAATGGAGTTCTACGATTTCCTCAGATAATATAACATATAGAACCCATTTGAACCGCACAATAACAATCATTTATGTGGGTAACAAAGTTCTCTATATATTTAGCATTGCAAGTATTACATGAATATATATGTAAATAGCATGCATGCATTATTGAATGTATAATGCACTATAAATTAACGAACCAGCATTTGAAAAGGCTCGTCGAGGCTTGCGGATGGAGGGGGGACAGATTTTACTATTGCATCAAGCAACTGCGACATATTCTTGGCATCATCTGGAGGACTTTTGGTGTATGTTAAAGAAGCCCATCCTTCTTTAGCAGAAGCATATAGAACAGGGAACTCAAGTTGCTCCTCTGAAACAAGTTTCATATGTGTCCAGATTAACAAGAAATCAAGCACTTGAATATTAATATCAGAAAAACCGTTTCTCATAAATGCACACCTGTTGCACCAAGGTCTGCAAAGAGGTCGAATACCGAGCTCTCAACTTCATCACACCTCTCCTGACTAACTGCATGGAGAAGATTTGATAATGCAATAATTATTCAGTGGATACAAGGTACAAGAAAAGCTAATATAACTATTGATAATTAAAGGTGAAAAAAATGCAGAATTAATAGCATGAACATGTAGAGATACAAGGCACCTGCAGGTCTATCTACTTTATTCATGACCAGAATAAGTCGTAGCTTTTCGTATTTTAAGGCTTTAGCTAAAACAAACTTTGTTTGTGCAAGCGGCCCTTCACCAGCATCCACAACTAATATTGCTCCCTCAACCATGCCAATAACACGCTCAACCTACACTCTCATAAGAGAGAAAGGAAAAAAGGTGACCAGGTGGTAATAAACATTTGATCTAATACAAAGAATAAAAAAAAGAAATACAAAGAAGCAGACGCATTTTATAGATTAGGGTTTTCACACTATTGTGTGTGCCAATGATAATATTTCAGTCCCTCCACTAAGGCGTCAACGGGAGTTCTCGTGAATAAAAAAAAATTAAGGTATAGATATACTGTAACTAAATTGGTTGTAGAAGATGTGCTTCTGTAATATAAGTTGTACTATAATCATGTTCAAGTGTTGGTATATTATGCTCAACTAAAATTTTTATGAAATATATGTAATAAAATAATCAAACAAGACACTTTTTTTAACATACACACGTTTTGTACTGGTATAGCAAATGAGAAATTTAAGTTTACCCTTACAGTAGTTAATAAGAAGCAAAGTCAGTTCACTTGAACATTGTATAGCCAATTCTAAAACACAAATCGAAACATCCCCCAAGAGACTGGATATCTAACCAAGAGTAGCAAGTTCAGTTTAATAGCTTAAATACTTATTGTAAGCGCATCTTTTTAAATCCATTAGTATATCAGCTGGAAAAATATACAAAAGGAAACCGACATTGAGTGACTAATATCTGTTAGCTAGTAGCCTAGTACATACCTCACCACCAAAATCTGCGTGTCCAGGTGTATCGACCATGTTTAGCTCATTTTCTTTCCATGGAATGGATGTGATCTGCAAATGAATCGACCCAACCAATGTTGTAAACACAAATGAACTACTATACATATCATAGAAATCATCTTGGAAATAGTAAAATGTATATTTATACAGTTTAATTATATATAAACTTAACTAAGCATTTCCCTCGTAAGCTACTGGAGTAAATGATCCCTCTTTTAACTTGAACTAAAAGTACTAAAATCTAATCAGAAATGCTACTTCAAAAACTATGCCATTTTCCCGAGTATCATTGTAGGTATTCGATATATTTAAACTTAAAAGTTGCAGGTATCCGATTTCAACTTAGGAAGTGATTACTTTACGGTGAGACCACACCCTTGAAATTATTATTACTATAACTTTGAAGATATAAGCAGTCACAAGTATTTGCGTTATTCATTTCTGCTTATTTTAATTAGATAAGATAAGCAATTATTCACAAGCACGTAATTAGCGCTGCTAATTTGATATTGCTTATTTAATACACGATACAAACTACCGGTACTCTCGCACTTAACCTAAAACCGTCTACAAACTATTTCGCCTAAACTTCACATTGTATCTTTCGCATACAATTAAGTTAAGTATTGTCCTAATACACCAAAAAAGCGCGTAAATATAACATTTCAATCCAATTTTCGACGCGAAAAAGCGTGGCGCGGATACCTTAGAAGCGATAGTAATACCACGCTCCTTTTCGAGCTGATTAGAATCAAGAGCACGTTCATGAGGAATATCAGCTCCACATTGACGCAACAACCGATCCATAAGCGTAGTCTTTCCATGGTCAACGTGAGCTATCACCGCCACGTTCCGAAGCCTACTCGGATCCAACGCGCCGCCGGGAGCAGTCGCGGCTGCTGCTGCGGCTGCGGCGGCGGTTGAGAATGAGCGTGTGGCGCGTGGATGAGTGATGGGTTTGAGAAATGATGATGACGTGGCTTTTCTGGTGGTGGAGATGAGTGAACGGATTAGAGGTCCGACCATGGTGGAATTTTTTTTTGGGGTTTTGGAAATGAAGGGGAAATGAGGGTTTTATTTAGGGGTTATTGAGTTGGGTGTGTGTTTGTTTTTCTGGGTATGGGAATGGAATGAAGAGAAAAGTTTTTTTTTTTTTTTTGAAAACTAATGGATAAATCCTCATCTTTCATTTAGCTTTGATCTAAGGGTGGGGATTAATCTAAGATTTAATTTGTCAAAACCTATTTTTATGTCTAATTAAATAAAGTATTTTTTTAATCGTTCATTTACTTTCCTTTTTTCACACAGTGAAATGTGTTTTCAGAATTCTCTCTCTTCATTTACATTACCATCATGCCACCAGTCGTCATCATCACACCACCGGCCACCTACGCATTTTCTTCAACTGACCACCACCGTCAGATCCATCCTGAAACCCTAACCACCACAATCACCTCCGTAGCAAACCCCTCAAAGTGATTGATTTTCTACTTGTTTTGTTCAAGATTTCTTGTTTGCTTCTCATAATCATCTATAATCATCATCGTAATCCATCTACCAAATGCCTTTGCCACGTCATCAAACCACCACAACCGTCCGACCAGATGGATAATGGAGATGTTAATGATGAAGTGTTGTTGATTGATCTTTTGTATCAGAAGGAGGAGGTAACTGACATGGTGTTTAATTGAATGGGGGGTTTTGAGTGTTTTTCTTTCAATTACGATTATGAAGCACGTGAGTTGTTGAGAAAAGTTGGTGAGGTAGACGGATGTTCACCGGATGTAGTGTCGCTACACGTTACTGTGTAATATCATCAGTGATATTTTATCACCGGTGATATTTTTATTGTTTTCTCACTAGTGAAGTATCACTAGTAATAAACCAATTAAATATCACGTTACTGTGTAATATCACCGGTGATATTTTATCATCGGTGATATTTTTGTTGTTTTATCACTAGTAATAAACCAATGGTATTGGGATGGAAGGCGGGGTTGGTATTTGGGATGGAAGGCGGGGTTGGTCTGAACTGCTGAGGGTGACAACCTGTTGTTGCTATTGTGACCACCTACCTTCATCAGATTTCAAAGCACTTTCAACTTCAATTCTTCTTTTAGGCGTTTCATCAAACACCTTATCATCACCAATCAGCGTTATGAATCGGTTCATTTTTAATCGATTTTTTCAGGGATCGGTTGATTTAATGGTTATTTCTTCCATTTGTGTGTTTATTTCGTGATTTGCAAGGTTAATTTGTGTAGATTTATGGATTTTTTTGTTAGAGTTTGTTGTAGAGAGAGGGTTTGATGTAGAGAGAGAATGTTTATGAGATCTTTGTGTTTTGTTTTACAGAAATGAAGGGTAGTTGAGATTTACAACATATTTTTCGTTTTGGTCCATCAGTCTTCTTTTTATAAATTGGCAATTTTAGTTCCTCCGTGCTTTTTATCATTTGACTGGTCCCTCCTTATGGACGGCCCAGATTGAGCCCTTGGATTCCACCAAAAAAGAAGGTTGTTTAATAACCGGACTCATGGAATGAAAGTAAGGTTTATCGGGTTTGATTACTAGGCTAAGTGTTTAAGCTAATTTAAATACGAATTATTTCATATGTTAATATTATTTATATATATATAAGCTAAGTTTTGATTTAAAATGATTTATGTTGTCTGAAAGTTAAGATTTATTTTATGATGCATTAAGTAAATACATGTATTTTAATGCATGAATTGTAGATGTTGTTTTAATATAGAGAAGACTGGGTGATTGGTTTTTTTAGATATTTGTGATTCAATGAGCTGCTTAATGTTTATCTTGTTTAGTAATGGGAATCAAACATTTCAAGATTTAACTTCAAAAGAAGATGCGTATAAAAGAAGATGATTCGTACATACGGTATAATTAATTATTTCTATGTTTGGCTAATAGAAAGAAACGAAGTTTAGACTTAATGTCACTCATACGTAAATAAAATCACGTTGAACAAAAATCATCAAGCAATACACATTTAAACAATATTTTTAACCTTGATAATTTTGACTTATTTTAATTTTTAACTATGAATGTTAACAGGGGCGGAGCTAAGGGGGTCAGGGTGGTCAAGTGACCCCACCCAAAAAAATTATAGTGTTTATTTTTCGAGTATTTGAGATATTTTTGTATATTGACCCCAGCAAAACATTCTTCTTACCTAAACTAAAACTCAAAACACATTGTAGATGAATTTCTGGCAAGTTTTATGAAAGGAAGCTGTGTTGTTTGTTTGAAATGATGAAGAAAGAGAAAGGAGAAGAAGATATATATACTACATGTAGACCTGTAGTACAAAATATCAAAAATAATTATTAAAAAAAGAGTTAAAACAGTTCATTTTCTTTTGTACTACTACACAATACCCACGTGGGATGTTTTATTTTTTTTATGTATATTAATCAAGATGTGAATATGAAAGGACAAATTAAAATAGAAGATGGTTATACAAGTTATACGGTAGTAAAGTATTAAACGTTACACTTCACATCTTTGTTGTATGTTGTGACAAAAAATATATTTTTTTGACCCCTCTGAAAATTTTTTCTGCCTCCGCCCCTGAATGTTAATCTTCCCTCTAACCTTGTAATTTAGAGATCTATGCTCAAAATTATTAGAGTTTTTTACATTTCTTTTTTTCTTTTCTTTTAATGTAAACTTGCATTAAAGAAAAACATATATTTTATATAATAAAATAAGGTTTTTACAACCCTTTAAAGCACAAGAATTTAATGAATGAATTAAATTGATTTCCATATAAAGATTATTGTACAACACTTCAATGCGTATTATGTATATAACAATTCAATGCATTGCCTAAAATAACTCCAATAAGAAATAAGAAATGTATTTTTTAAACTTTTGATACAATTATGCAGGTATTTTAAAAAAGACCCGTTCAATACATTTTTGTAAAGTATTATTCATAAAAAAAATTATGTATATAAAAAAACGTTTTTTTTGTTTGTCTTTGTGGAAATTTATTTTGTGCGTATCAAAAAAATAAAGTACAAATAAACTTATTACTTTTTGTATTCGTTGTTTTATGTAAATTTATTGTGTATATAAAAAAACAATTTTTTGTATGCGTATTTTATGTAAAATTATTTTCTGTATATTAAGAAAAAGTATTTGTAGCTTTTTTTATGTAAATTAATTTTTCTTTTCGTAAATTTTAAAAGTTTATAACGGATGATAAGTACAATTACAAAAAAAAATTAAACGAAGTTTTTTTATAAGGATTTTGATTTTCTGAGGAAAAAAAATACATAATCATATTTATAATAAATCGCAAAAAAGGCCGTTATTTATTTTAAAATGTTTAAATGTTACATAAATATATTTATTTAAGTTATTTAAAGAAGAGACAAAAGAAACCAGTTCTTACAAATCAATTTACTAAGATATGCATGACACATTAATTTCACCATCAAAAAATTGCCAAAAATAAGATTTATACATAAGACGTAATATTTTTGTGAAATTCAAATTCTTCAAAAAAAAAATCAAAACTCAAAATCCATGCAATATTTTAAGCAAGTGTTTTATGGCATTAATAATGGCAAAACACATGTATTGTTTTCGGAAATATTTTTATTACATTACCTTAAATAAGTTATCAAAAGTTTCATTGTTTAAGAAACGAATTTTGAACCCAATTTCATGTTTGACAAATCTTTTTTGAAAAGTTTTCAAACGTAAATTAATATTAACATAAGTCAACAAAAGTTTTATTTTTGTAAATTTAAAAAAAAAACGTTTCATAGTCTTTTATTTCATGTTTGACAAAAGTTTTATTTGTATTTTTGCAAAGTTATTAAATGTCATTTAATGAGAAACGTTTTTTTGGAAGGTTTTGAAAGCAAAATGCCTATTATGTTATTTATGTCACTTTCAATTCTACACAATATAAAAAGCTTTCCCATATCAATGGATATTCGAAACTTCAAATCCATGATAATCTTTTTTTTTGTGCAGATTTTTTTGTGCAGATCATTTAATATATATAATTTCATATTGTTAAATAAAATTAATTTGGCCGTGTGTTTTTATGTTGTCAATTTAATTTTGTGCATATTGGGTTTATAATAATGCGTTCTCATCATTCATTCACCGCCATAATGTTTTCTTTAATGTTTTCTCTCAATTAACTGACTGGTAAGTATTCACATTAGAGTTTTGATCTAAATCCCAGAATATAGCTATTTTGATGTTGTATTTCTAAATAGTCGAACTAATTGTGGATCTTATTGTATTTGTTTAGAGCAAAAGGAATTACAAATTACAAAGTAGGTGTGATTTGACGGTCCAACTGTTGTACGAAACTAATTATAACCGGTAAGAATTTTATGTCTTTTGTTATTAGAATCTTCATTGTGTTAAGAATATTTTGATCTGTGTTATGCTTGATATGCTTTTAATTTAAATCGTTGAACTAATGAAGATTCTACAAAGATGTTGAACACATTAATTTATAAGTAATGACTCATTGTGCAAGTTGTACAGTGTGAAATTGTGGAACATTTTGTTTTTGTGAAATTGTGAAAAGTTGTATTCATAAAATCGTGTGGTGTTATTATCATTTATAAATATATTTTTAAAACATTGTATTCATAAAATAATTTTTTTGTATTCGTATTTGTATGTTAATTAGTTTTGTGTATATCACAAAAAAAAAAAACAAATGAAAAAATAGTTATAAAAAAGTTAACAATTTTTAATATTAAACGTAAAAAAGGTTATATTTGTTACTGTAATAAATAAATAATTTAAATATTTATTATATAAAAATAAATGAAAGTTATTTAAAAAATCAAAACTAATTATAACAAAAGTAAAAATAATATTAAAGTACATATGTGTTAATAAAATAAATTGAAAAAAATATATAACTATAGTAAAATAAAAGTAAACTTTTTATAAATATGAAAAGCTATAACAATGATTTAATTTTTGAGAAAAAAGAATTAATTTTAGAAAGTCAAAGTTGAAACGTAACATTAAAAGTAATTAAAGAATTTTTTTTAAATGTGAAAATATTAATTGAGATTGCTTTATATTTGTATACACGCATCCATTTTAATTTAAATCAAATTAAGGTACAAAAAATTAAAAGCTTATTTAATACATTTCCTTAAATATTACTACAAAATGTCTAAATAATTTTTCAAAAAGTTTTCAAAACCAGTTGAATAAGACGATAAATATGGAATCTATTAATTGTGTTTAATCTAATTCATGTAACTTAAGAATACATTTAATATATTTATAGTAATTATAGCCTAATAAAAAAACTTACAATCTAAATTAGTTGAATACATTCGATGAAGAATAAAAAATACACTTCATTCCTAAAATACGTTGAGCTAATTATGTGTTGCTTAATTATCATCATCCAATTCTTCTATATAAACCATGCATACAATGATAAATTGTTCACAAAAATTCATCCACAAGATTGTCAAAGGTTTTTAATAATCATACATTATGGCCAAATTTGTTTCAGGTTATAACATCAAGTTACTTTTAAGACTGATGTCAAATATATCCCTCCTGATAACAAAGTTGACGATGAGGTATTTTATTCATTGTTATAAAACTATGATCTTGTGTTCACTTGAAACAAGGATCTGACGGAAAATATTATTTTGCATTCTTGATGTAGGTGCTTGCTTATTCGGCCGTTGGAAAAACGATACAGGTTCGCCTTCTTCTTTTTGTTTTCACTTTCGTTTTTATCTACATCATGTCATTAGATTGAGTAAACATTTTCCTTTAGAGTTAAATTATTTCTCTTTTCTTCTTCAGAATTTCTAAAATTCGATGATGTTGATGATGACAATGCTGATGATTATGCGCTTGATGTAGAAGCAACACGGGTCAGGGATAACAGTGGATGGTTTTCATGTATAAAGTATGTATGTATACGTACATCATATCATTTTTCTTATCTAAAATCAATCTTTAAGTTAAAAGTGTTTAAATAAGCAATCCATTATGTTTCGCGCTATAATGTTTCTTTTGTAACGGGTCGATATGAGTTATACGCATTAAGTTTTATCACTATAATGGTATTGTATAATGGGTCGATATATGTGATTTTGTAACATGGGTCCATATGGTTGATTTTGTGTCCGGGGTTTTAAGGTTATCATTTGTGATCCCTCGAAAACTACTATAAACATTGTCTAAGAAGTACTTCAAGGTCCATGATAAAATATTCAGGAGTTATAACATGTTTTATACCATTTCTGAAGTTTTTTTATACTATCAAGAAATTCCTTTTACTTACAGTTTCTTTATGTGTTAAAACTATCAAATGTGGAAAAGACAATACATCAACGTTTATTATATTGATATTGTAAACCGGATTCTTATGGTATCATTTAAATTTAGTTATTACTACTTTCAATAATAATAGAACTTATTTATGTTTGTTGATGTTTGTTCATTTGTTCACACATATATCCTTAATGAACAAGAGCCACGGTCAATTGTTTCTAACCTTTATTTGTACACGTCCCGTCTTGACAAATGGACAAACTATACATGTTGATGTTTAAACAATCAAAAGTAAAAAAGATGTTTGAATGTTGTCGTTTGTGATGAGGCTGGTAATATCTCTTTTAATAGTCAAAAGTAAAAAATATGTTTGATGGTTGTTGTTTGTGATGATGATGGTGTTGTACAAAAAGAAATACTTGAAAGTTTATGATCAAGGTTCAAGAGATATATGTACAACATATATTTATGACATATTTTATATCATATTTTAAATTTTAATATATTATAGATTATGACGTGTTCATGGAACGATCATCGAAAACTAACTTAATCATCGCTCACCATCGTCATTTGGTATTCAATACCATCAAATTTGGAGATATAATGCATAACATTTATTATTCCAATGAAATATGTATACCTGTGTTGTTTGTCTTATTTTAATCACACATAACTTTTTACAAAAATATTTCTTTACAAAATCCCGTGATTCCACGGGTTTTTAAGCTAGTTGTTACATATTACATGTCACTCCTTGAAAGCGAGGTAAGTTCATCAGGAAATCGACATCCCAACTAAAACTTGAAGTTTTTGAAAACGCGTAACGGGCAACCCAATAAACGACTTGATTTCTTTCACGATTAACCCACAAAAAGGATATATGTAGATCTTTTGCCCATTTGCGAATATCGTCCACTAGAGCCGGTAAACTCCATGGCAGAGGAAGTTCCGAATATGATAGCGAGATGGCCATTTGGGAGTCAGATTCCACAATAGCAGAATGCATCACGATGATCTCGGCATGAAGAGGAGATATGGCATGGCAGCGATTACCAAAAACATAACGGATGCAACCTGTAGAGTCTCGAACAACTATACCATAAGCAACAGAAGAATCCTTGAATGCAGCGTTACAATTTAACTTCACCGAACAACCGTGGGGGAATCCACCGAGGAGAAGTAAGTGAGTTAGAATAAAGATTAGCTTCTGTTGTTGAGGTAGGTCTTGGAGTGGTTTGAGAGACAACATACCTCTCGGATTCATAAAGCTGAGCAGAAACCGAGACCAAGGTGTTATGTGGAGATAAATCCACATTATCAAAGACAAAGTTATTACGAGACTTCCATATAAACCAGCAAGTCGTTGCAACGATTGATAAAATCCGGGAGACATCATGAGGAAATGGCCATCGATAAAACTTTGTATAAGATTGGGTATATTAAACCTGATGGATGAGATCGGAAGCATAAAGGAGAGCCATTGCTCATGTTTTCATTACGTTTTATCTATCAGAAAGTTATATTGGGTCAGTAAGAAATCCTTCTGTCAAAATCTTCACATTCACCATGCCACATTTAAAATTTTTTTACATGCTCCTTAAGATCATCAGCAATCTCATCATTAGTAGCAGTCTCATCATGCTGAGTTGAGATAAGAATAGTGTGAACCCTAAGACCAACCCTAACACGCCATTATCATTATGATACTCAACCGTAACTTGTGTCTTTCCATAAGGCTTCACAACCAAGCACAAGTACCATATTAAAACGAGCACCAAGCTTGGTAGCAAGGACATGACTAAGAGGCATAAGTTCAGGTGTTTCATCAGTCGCATAACCGAACATATGACTTTGATCACCAGTACCAATATCCTTAGGCTTCTTAGTCAAATGACCATGAACGCCTTACAGTTATCAGCATCCAAACCAACGTCATCAGAAACAAGTTTCACATGCAACCTTGCTGTCAGGCTCTTGAGCTAAGCAGGCACCAAGGACTGCGTCAGAGATCTGGTCGCAGAGCTTGCATAGACGGACTTTAGTGGAGACCAAAACTTTTAGATTTTACTTATATTTGCTTAAAGAAAATAGCACTCGGCCCTCCCAATAAATTTACTCGGCCCTCCCAATAAATTTATCCAAGTTCCGTGTATGAGAGCTTGTCGGGATGTCCATTGTTGACGGATTCAGAAGTGAACAAGAAATTCACCGGGTGTGGGGGTGTCCATTATTTGGGTTTAACCCACGAAAGCCGAAAACCGAACCGAACCAAACTCGAATTAGAACCAAACCGAAAATAGAATTCGGGTTATGGGTCATAACCGAACCGAATTGAACTACTAATTTGGTTTTCGGGTTGGGTATGGGTTTGGCAATCGGACCCGAAAACCGAAATTATACAAATATATATGTTTTTATATATATTTTTATATATAAAATAATTATTAAAATTAAATCTTAATATAAAAATATAATTTTTATACTTGAAATAATTTTTTTTGCTAAATATTTAAATAATTATGTATCTTTTAGAAAATTCAGATAATTCGGGTTATTCGGGTCAACCCGAGAACCGAACCGAATTCAAATTCGGTTTTCGGTTCGGTTGAAATCTAGTTCGGTTCGGTTTTCGAGTTAACCCAGGAAAAGAAATTAACCGAACAACCCGAATCGAATAAACCGAACAACCCGAGAACCGAACCGAATGACACTCCTAACCTGGTGTTTGGATACGAGGATAACAAAACACTCTTCCTTGTTAAAGGTAAAATGACGAAGGCAAAGGGCCAGTTACCTAGTCGTCTAACAGCTTTTACCAGACACATGCTTACTTGTAGTACTAAATAATCATTCCTTGTACAAGAACTGACCCATTTGAATATTTTTGGATATCATTAGTCCAATTAAGTTCTAGATAAAAGAAGAAATGCGAATGAAGAACAAATGAATGTAGATAGAACATTATACATGTAAATGCACAAGAAAGCTATTTAAAGATGGACACACAATCGTTGTTTGCTTCGTCTTTTCTTCAGCTTCGGAGGCAGTAAAACAACTCTAATTGCAGCATCGAACACCCCTTTAACATTCTGTGATAACAACGTACACATGTGATATAAGAATAACTAGCTTTGCTATTTTTCGAATTCAATATGAAAAGTAAGACTAAAAAATTGAAAATTTTTAAACTGATATAATGAGGAAAAGAATCCCAACCAGTTGAGTCTTGGAGCTACACTCGATGTAAACAGCTGCACCGATAGCTTTCTTGAGTTCTTCTCCCTGTCAATTTATGTTTTATTATATCAATTGCTAAGACAATGGTAACTATATTTTGCTTAAGTTACTAGTGATTCCGTTTCTTTATTCAAAAAATCATTGTTTATGGATCATATAGACAGTTGGGGTGGTAAGTGCAAATTAAGGTGAAGGACTTACCTGAGTAGTTGTGATCGGTTTGGCATTTGGATGATCACTCAAATATTTTTTGTCTTCGCGTAGATCTAATAGATTATAAGAGAAAAAATAGAAGAAGAAAACACAATCAGAAGATTACTTGCATCCCAAACTATAATCACAGTATTACATAACACAACGGGGCGTTTTATAACTCGTATGAAAGTTTGTATCATTGGCAAAATATACGACTGAGAAATAACAGGTTTAACTTGTTAATTAACCCAATCATTGTGCAAATAAGTGATCTCATTTTAAAAAAGTCGGACAGCCCATTTGGCATAGGAGTCGTATAAACATAAGAGCTAATTTGACTAGTATATCCGACCATCATAACATTCATCCAATCTAATCTGGCGTGAGTTATCGTCTTCAAGTGTACATGAGTTAGACAAGATTTATGCACTTAAAAATACATTTACAGAACCTGTTAGCTTTACCTTCAAACTCATCTTTTTTTCTATTGAAGATTGAGAAAGTGAATGCTAAAATAAACAAACATATTGGCTGTCCCGCAAGGATTCTTTATTCAATAGTCATGTATAAGGACCTTGATGGTAAATTTGATATAAGGTATGAATTTGCTTCGAGTAGAAATGTTAAATTATAATCACAATGACGTCAATATACACTTACCTAGTTTGGTTCCCACGAGCACAATGGGCACGGTTGGAGCATAGTGTCTCAACTCTGCGATCCACTGCAATAAAGTATATAACGCTTAATATAAAAAAAAAACAACTTATTATAATCAACAATTGATAATGCACCATAATAAAAGACAGATAACAGTAAACTACTCCCCATACGTGCTCAATAATTAACAAAATACTACAGTGTAATCAAAATGACGAGTAACCTTTTTGGAGATGTTTTCATAGCTGGATCTGCTAACAAGGGAGAAAGCCAATAAAAAGACATCTGCACCTGTGTAAGTCAATAACCTCAGCCTGTTATAATCCCCTTGACCTGTTTCATCACAATATATCAGTTTTCAATTGTTTTTATATAACAAGTCTCATCATTACTCGTTAATTCGTTCATACTTAAGACATGAAATCATTCATCTCTACTATAAACCTTCTCTGTAGGTCATGAAAAATAAGTTTCATAAAAAATTACCACTAATTTTGTACCACAATTCACAGAATCAAAAAAGAAAAAACAGGAAACGCATCTTGTTGAAGTCAAAGAGATGTTTAGTTGGTACAGTGCTAATTTTAAACTTAATAAACGACTCTAAATTTATCTTTTTTCCTACAATCCAAATATATTTTACTAACTAGTTTGACAATTTTACCAATGCTTTAGACAAACAACATAAAACTTCAATTTCTTAAACTAGTAGTGACTAGTGACTTTTGCTAACAACCTAGTATCACCCAAGCATATAACTAAAAAGAACAAATTTTCTAGCGGTTATGGACCCGTTTTTCACTAAGCTTGATCTCGATCTCATGGTAAATTTCTAGTAGGAAACCTAAATCTTGTGATAACCAGAAACCTAGTTACCGCTAAAGGTCACAACTTTGTCTTTCATGAAAGTTATGATTTGATTGGGAGAAAAAAATGATTAAACGAGCTATGGCAAACAATAGATGTATGTTATATTTAGAGGCAAAAAAATTTTTAAAACGCCAACTAACTATCTCACTTATCCATACAACAAATCTATCGCACAGCTTCTCAGACAACAAGGGATACCCTTTGGGAATCAGAGAAAAGTTAACTCACCAGCAGTATCCCAAAGGCCGAGAATAGCAGGAGTCTCTCCGAAAACCACATTTTCGCTAAAGTTTTCAAATACCGTAGGCACGTAATCCTACAACACAAACCAAAACTCCGATCAAAATCTAACAGAGACCAATAATTCACTAAATTGAATCAAACATACTGTGGGAAACTTATTGCTAGTGTAGGCGATGTGCATGCAAGTTTTCCCAACCGCGCCATCGCCAACAGTGACACATTTGATATAAGTTGCAGTAGTCATATTATGTTGTAACTCGTAAGGCCAGAACGATGGAAATAATCAGAATTGAAATGGAGGGGAAGGTGTAGGGGGCCTTGACATTTAATGCAACTTTCTTTCTTTTAACGTATAAAAAACGACTGAAATTATTTTAATCCAACTTTATGAAAAGTCTATACAGAGACATGCACTGCGAATTTTAAATATCATTTTGTGCAATTTACATTGACCATATAACATATAAGTTATAGTTATACATATAACATGTTCATTCTGAACTTTAAAACTCTACATAGGCCATCATAAGATTGACTAGATTTGGTGCGTTAGCTTAAGTGATTTCTGACTCAATCTGTTTTCAGATGAATAAGTATTAGTAGATAATTTGTTTGTAATTTTCTGTTTTTGAGTGAATTCTAGTGAACATGTAATTTTCTGTTTTTGAGTGAATTCTAGTGAACATGTCACTAAAAGACCAAAATTTCCGTCAAAATTTGAGGACTCGGTTTGTGATAGTAATGTAGTCAAATCAGTAAGGAATAATGTGGATGAAAGTTTATGTACTTAAAAATCGATTGTCGTGTGATAGGATCAAACTCGAGATCACGGGATTGCACATATTACGTGAAGGGTTAATTTGTTTATTAAATATATTTATTATATTTATTAAATCAAACCGTAGCTAACGATCGTTAAGTAATTAAAAGTTAAGTATTAAACGACCGTTATAGAAGGTTAAAGAAGCTAAAAGAATGAGTCGGAAAAGTTCCGGAATCCGGCCTAAATGGGAGACAAAAGAAAAGGGGAAAAGATTTTGTGGCTTTATTTTGTTTAACCTTGGAAGAGAAGTTTTTCAAGGTGTATATAAACAAACCAAAAGCCTCATAATTTTCACCTCATATATCTCTTTCTCTTGCTCTAAAATCCGGCCAAACAAACACCCTATTAGGGTTCTTCTTTAATTTTTATTAAGCTATTCTAGATCTAGCCCTAGCCCCTCTCTAGGGTTGTTGGGTAGATCTTCCATAGACTTGGAAGCTCGGTTTGTTCGTGCTAGACTCACGGTTAACTCGCCGTATCACGTGTGTACAAGATCGTGGTGTAATCTTGCTTTAGATTACATTCTGGCGGTGTTCGTGATCTATCTCTACCGGTGACCGTTCCGTCAACTTGTAGATCTTGCTAGGATAAATGTATGTAACCCTAGCCTTGATTAATTATAATCGTGTTAATTAAAGATCTTGTTAATTTGCTTCCGCTGTGTGTTCTTTGATCCATATTAGGGTTTTTATAATTGTTATGATAAACATAAACCAACAGTGGCATCGAGAGCCGTTTTAACATGATTTTAATTATCAAGATCTAAAGTTTTTTAACTAATATTGATTGGTGTTAATAATTACATGTTGTTTTTTAGGTTTTATAAAAAATAGGTTTTTTGTTTTTTAAATTCGGATCTGCCGAATTTTTATAAAAAAAAATAATTTTTTTTTAATAAACCCTAAAATTACATGGTAATTAAACTTTAGATATTTTACATGAATTAATTGTTATGTCATGCGTGGTTACGATCCGTAGTTTTTTAATTGTTAAGAGAATGTGGGAGATCCGTAATAAACATGCATGTTTTTTACGGATCATATAATTTTGATTGCTATTTGCTTTATTTGATTCAAAATTTTAAAATTAGGGAAGACTTTTTATGTTCATAAAAACCCTAGATTTAATGTTCTTTGAATAAATTGTTATGCATGTGGCTATTTGATTTAGTTTTTTTTTTGTACTACTTGTTTTCATGCGTTTTATTGTATGTTGTAAACAAGGGTAGTTTTTTTTAAGAAAAAGAATATGGACTAAATCCTATCAAAATTAATGAATTGTTTTGAGATCTAAATTACATATGATTTGTATTGATTAGAATTGCAATAGCAACTTAACGGCCAACTCAATTTTGACAAACTATAAAGTGGGTATAACGCACCGCTGGTCAAGTACCCGGTTAAGGAAGGAGGTGTTATGCTTCAGCGCTGACCAAATTCCCAGCTCGCCTGTGCGTCAAAATTGGAATTACCTACGGTTGTTATTGGTATAATTCTTTAAGGTTGATTTTAACTACATTAATTCACATCCGAAACACAATGAATAAGGTTATTGCTTTGTGCTTTAGCTTCGTTCTAGAAAAAGTACGGTGTGAATTTAGTTGTGTGTAAAATCTTTAATTGGTTTAACCAATACCTCAACTTGCAAATATATGATGAACTTTTAGTCTCACCAAAAAGTTTACTAAACGTTTTATTAAACTTATGTTATGGAGATGTATGCATGCTTCTCCATACATGATTTTGACACCAAAATCTATACCCTAAAATTTAAGTCATATGCCCTCTAATTGACGAACACTTGAAGTTACAATTGTCGTCATATAAGATATCGGACGATGTTGTAATAAAGAGTAAGCTTCATGACTGAATAAGATTGCACATGAAGGTTTTACGTTCTTTAGATTAGTCGACTTAATTGAGTTACTCAGTGAGAACTGGAAACTTAAGGCATAAAATAGGGATAAAACATGTTTACAATGCAAATGATTTTGGCAATGTAAATCCCTAACATATCTAGAAATTGCAAATTTGTTTGTCAATTATTGTTCGACAAGTTACTGTGTTGAATACATTTGTCACTAGCAGATCAACTGATGTGATAAATCTATGTCAATATGGATTCTAGTTTTTCAAGGAAAATACTATGGTTTTATTACCGGGGTAATTTTATTTTCTTGAATTGTATTATCGAAAATACTAATGTTTGAACTTATTTCTGTAGAAATGGCTCAACCCGAAAACAATCTGACAATAAGCTTGGCGTTCAAAGCTTTTTTTGAACGGCCTGAACTTACTGGCCCTAATTTCAATGACTGGTACCGCTCACTAAGAATTGTTTTGAGAGCAGCGGGTACTATCAATATCTTGGAAACTCCTTTTCCGGAGGATCTTGCTGAAGGAGCAACTGATGCGGAAAGGCTTCAACACGCTGCTAACGTTAAGAAGCACCATGAGGTGGTTGCTGTAATGTTAGGGAGAATGGCTCCATCACTTCAAAAGAAGTATGAGCTAGCTTCACCTCAGCAAATGCTTGATGAACTCAAGGCAGTGTATGAAACACCGCAAGCTGTAGAGATCTATGATCTAGTTGATGCTCTACATAGTTGCAAGCAAGCTCCCGGAAAGTCCGTAAGTGCTCATTATATGGAGATGAGGGGTTATATGGAACAACTCATAGCACTAGGACAACCCTTTGATCATAATATGGCTATTAACTTGATCAATAGGTCCCTTAATAAGGACTTCAATGATTTCGTTCGTAACTATAATATGCATTGCACGGGGAAGACAGTTAATGATTTGCATGCAATGCTCATTTACTTTGAAAAGGGTTTGAAAGATAAGGCATCCACTGCTACTCCTCAAGTACTTCATGTACAAATGGGTAGAGTGTCGAAACCAAAACCGCAAGTGAATAAGAAGCAGAAAGGCAAAGGCAAGGTTGATAAGAGCAAGCAAGTTGCGACTACATCAAAACCAAAGCAGAACTTTGCTAAGAAATCTCTGAAAGATGAGACTTGTCACTACTGCAAGATGACTGGACACTGGAAGAGGAATTGCTCTCTCTATCTCCATGAAATGGCAGAACATAAGAAGAAGTCTGAGCAAGCTGCTGCAGCACCATCTTCTGGTAACTTTTTTATGATAGAGTTATTTAATCTTTCATACAAATCAAACTCCTGGGTATATGATACGGGATGTGGTATTAATATTTGTAATACCCTGCAGGGATTTGAGTTGAAAAGGAGGCTTACCTATGGGGAACAATTTCTGCAAGTGGGCAATGGCGCACAAGCAGCGGTTGAAGCTATAGGAATATTTAAATTATTTTTACCTTCGGGTTTAGTACTGTTTTTAAATAATTGTCATTATGCACCTACCATTGTTAAGGGTGTCATTTCCTTTTCTTGTATGTTGGATCTTGGATTTACTCACACGATTGATAATAATAGAATTTCTGTTTTCAAAGATGGTTTGTTCTATTTTGATGTAATTTCTGTGAATGGTGTTTTTGAAATTAACATGCATGGTAAAAATTTCAAGAGGAAAAATAATTCTGTTTTTAGCATGAATAAGAAGAGTAAATTAGACAAGAACTCTTCTTATCTTTGGCATTGTAGGCTTGCCCATATTGGGAAGACTCGCATACAAAAGCTTCAACGTGATGGGCTTTTGGAAAGTATCAATGATGAATCATTTGATAAATGTGAATCTTGTATCTCTGGAAAGATGACCAAGAAACCTTTTAATAGCAATATTGAAAGGGCTACTGAACTACTTGGTTTGATACATACTGATGTGTGTGGACCACTTAGACATGTGTCAAGGAAATGTACTAGCTACTTCTTGACGTTTACGGATGATTATAGCCGTTATGGTTATGTTTATTTACTTAAGCATAAACATGAGGTATTTTTTTTTTTTTTTTTTTTTTTTTTTTGGTAACCGTGATTTCCGACTCATTGACCGACTAATCCACGGGGTTTGAGCCCACCGCCACACAGACTCAAACCAAGTAAAGCCCTCCCTTTTCAAGAGGTTGGCGTGGCCACTTCAAGGTTGTTTGCACCTAGTGGGAATTGAACTTGAGACCTCACACCTTTGGAGTGATAGCCACAAATCTTTTTGCCACTAGGCCACCCTTGAGTGGTTAACATGAGGTATTTCAAACATTCAAAACGTTTAAAGCCGAAGTAGAGTTACAACTAGGAAAGAAGATTAAAGCTCTTCGTTCTGATCGTGGTGGTGAATATTTAAGTCAAGAGTTTAAAGATTATTTAAGTGAGAATGGAATTGTTCAGAAACTTACTTCTCCGTATACTCCACAACAAAATGGTGTATCTGAAAGGAGAAACCGTACATTATTGGATATGGTACGATCTATGTTTAATCTTACAACTTTACCATTATCCTTTTGGGATTATGCTCTTGAATCTGCTGTTCGTATTCTGAATATGGTTCCCACAAAAAAGGTTGATAAGACACCATATGAACTATGGCATGGCAAGAAGCCATATTTGTCTTATTTGAAAATCTGGGGTTGTGGGGCGTATGTGAAACGTGACTCTGGAGATAAACTCCAACAACGCTCAGTAAAATGTATCTTTGTAGGTTACCCTAAGGAAACTATGGGTTACTACTTTTATTATCCGGCTGAGAACAAAATAGTTGTGGCTCGGTATGGAGACTTCCTTGAAAATGATCTTGTAAATCAAGAATTCAGTGGGAGAAATTATGATCTTGAAGAAATTCAAGAAGATACATTGCCTTCTGAAAATACTAGCGAAGAAATTCCTAAAGAACCAGAAAGTATGAGTGTTTCACCGGAATTAATTCCTCCACGTAGGTCTCAAAGGACCATACGTGCGCCGGACAAACTATGTCTTTACATAGAGGATGATGAGGAGGAAGTAGGGGATCTTGGTGAACCTGCTAACTATCGATCCGCAATGTCTGATCCAGAAAAGTTAAAATGGATAGTTGCGATGAATGAGGAAATGAAATCCATGGAATCAATGATGTTTGGATTCTGGTAGACGCACCTAAAAATGCTAAAGTAGTGAAAAATAGGTGGATCTATAAGAAGAAAACTGACATGGATGGTGATGTACAATCCTATAAAGCGCGTTTAGTGGCTAAAGGTTTTACTCAAACTTTTGGCATAGACTACGAGGAGACGTTTTCTCCTGTAGCAGACTTACGAGCTATTAGGATTCTCATAACTATAACAACATACTATGACTATGAGATATGGCAAATGGATGTTAAAACTGCCTTCTTGAACGGTCGCTTAGATGAAGACATCTATATGCAACAACCGGAAGGGTATGTTGATCCTAAATATCCAAAGCGCGTGTGCAAACTTCAAAGATCTATTTATGGTTTGAAGCAAGCATCACGTCAATGGAATAAGCGATTTGATGAAGAAATCAAAAAGGTCGGATTTATTCAAAATCGTGATGAGCCATGTGTATACCGCAAAGCTAGTGGGAGTAATGTAGTGTTCCTAATTCTATATGTCGATGACATATTAATCATGGGAAGTAACATTCCAAGACTTAAGGAAGTTAAGGATTATCTTGGTAAATGTTTTTCTATGAAGGATTTGGGAGATGCTGCGTATATTCTGGGAATTAAAATCTATCGAGATAGGAGTAGACGGTTAATTGGTCTTAGCCAAGATGCTTATATTGATAAGATATTGAAGAAGTATAACATTCATAACTCTAAGAAAGGTTTTCTACCGATGGAGGTTAAGCATGAGTTAAGTCATGAGAAAGATGCATCAACACCTGAAGAGGTGGCTTACATGAAGAAGGTGCCTTATGCTTCGGCTGCAGGATCTATTATGTATGCTGTAAGATGCACAAGGCCTGATGTGGCGTTTGCTCAGAACTTGGTCAGTAGATACCAACAGAATCCAGGAAAGTTCCACTGGACTGCTGTTAAGCATATTCTAAAGTATTTGAGAAGTACGAAAGATATGTTTTTGGTATTCGGGGGTAAACCAGACACAGAATTGAATGTAACAGGATTCTGTGATGCGTCCTGGCAATGTGATAAAGACGATACGAAGTCTCAGACGGGTTACGTGTTTGTCATCAATGGAGGAGCAGTTGACTGGAAGAGCAGTAAGCAGAAAACCATTGCTATGCATGCGACTCAATCCGAGTACATGGCTGCTTCAGAAGCTGCAATGGAAGCTGTTTGGATTAGGAAGTTTATTGGAGATCTTGGAGTGATGCCTTCAATTAAAGAACCTATTGATATATATTGCGACAATTCTGCTGCAATAATATTCGCCAATGACCCTGGAGTTATGAAAGGCGCCAGACACTTTAAACGTAGATATCACTACGTTCGAGAACAAGTGGAAGCTCTAGAAATAAAATTGATAAAAGTTCACACAGATGATAACGTAGCTGATCCTTTTACTAAGGCTTTATCTAAGTCAAAGGTAGTTAAGCATGCCAAGGCAATTGGGCTGCAATTAGCTAGCGAATTCATGCAATAAATCTGTTGATTAGTATTTGGATAAAGGATGTAAGACATTATTGAATTGATGAAATAAAGATTGGATTTCGTTTATTTTATGTTATTTGATTTTGTATCCTATTTTACATGTTTTAATTCGTGAGCATTATGATGTTTCTAAATGTCCGTTGTCGATTAATAATATGGGAGTATTATTAAACTAAGACAATTCAAAATAGTGACAGAGTATACTTGAAAATATATTGGTCAAATTTTGGATGATATTTGATGGATCAAATATTGGACTTATTCCAACTATGTGATTTTACTTTATTGATCTTTGTCATTAAGTAAATCATAAATAGTTATCCTTAGACCTGAGATGCCAGAAAACTGCATTGAATATAGTGCATTTCTGTAAGGTAACCTGACGCTAAACGTAACTGGTAGTCATAAGGGTTATTTTCAGAAGTGTTGCAAAGTTCATGTGTTTTGCTTGTAGTCGAAATGAGATTCGTTTCCTTCAAATTATTATTTGAAGTATAAATACAACTGGGCCCCTCGGGGAATAGTAAGATGTTTGTGTGGCCACACCCAAATTTGTTTTGGTAATCTTGCTATATCCGTAAACGAGAAACAAAATAGTTAATGAAGGAATGACTAAGATCCATATCCTTATTAACGATGTATTTGAAATGAAAGAATAATAATAATGATATAATCATTAAAAGGTTCTTGTCCAGGAGGCTTTACTCGAGTTGTACTAGTGACATTGTTAGTGTAACTAGACGCTAATCAATGTGATCACGATATTCGAATTTTGTCCAACTGGGAGCTGAAAGTTTATGGACTTAAAAATCGATTGTCGTGTGATAGGATCAAACTCGAGATCACACATATTACGTGAAGGGTTAATTTGTTTATTAAATATATTTATTATATTTATTAAATCAAACCGTAGCTAACGATCGTTAAGTAATTAAAAGTTAAGTATTAAACGACCGTTATAGAAGGTTAAAGAAGCTAAAAGAAGAAGTCGGAAAAGTTCCGGAAACCTCTTTTGGAGGTGATGTATATCCGGCCTAAATGGGAGACAAAAGAAAAGGGGAAAAGATTTTATGGCTTTATTTTGTTTAACCTTGGAAGAGAAGTTTTTCAAGGTGTATATAAACAAACCAAAAGCCTCATAATTTTCACCTCATATCTCTCTTTCTCTCTCTAAAATCCGGCCAAACAAACACCCTATTAGGGTTCTTCTTTAATTTTTATTAAGGTATTCTAGATCTAGTCCTAGCCCCTCTCTAGGTTTGTTGGGTAGATCTTCCATAGACTTGGAAGCTCGGTTTGTTCGTGCTAGACTCACGGTTAACTCGCCGTATCACGTGTGTACAAGATCGTGGTGTAATCTTGCTTTAGATTACATTCTGGTGGTGTTCGTGATCTATCTCTACCGGTGACCGTTCCGTCAACTTGTAGATCTTGCTAGGATAAAGGTATGTACAAGCTTTCGGAAGGAAGGGTAAGAAAGGGGAAAGGGATGAAATTGTGACGATAAAGGAGTTGAATAAGGAAAACGGAAATGCTAATGGTGATAGTGGTGATGAATCAAAAAATATGGGGACGGGACTCCATGCTACTCAAAATGCTGTAATCACAGATGATGTAAGTCCTGTTAACTGTACTCCATTGAATTGTGATGAAAATAGTAGTAAAGTGGTTAATGATGTTGTTGAGGAAAGTACAGTAATAATGTTGAGAATGCTGATATTAATAAAACAGTAGTGAATAATGGTAACCTGAATGATGGTAAAACAATAGTGAGTGATAGTGGTAGAAACTTGATAGTTTTGCTAATGCAGCTGAGCATAATGCTTCAATTTTTTCTTAATAAACCGGACTTTGTTCCTCCTGAACTTGGGGAAAATGGAGGTGATGTTGTGATTTTTGAAGAAGATTTGGAAGGCAAAATAGCTTTAACATTCAGGTTTGATGAACCAGTATTGTATTTTTTTCGTGCCTTGACTTAATTTTACGCAGCACTAAATAATAATGTTTCGTTCTAAGAATATAGATTACATAAATGATTTCTTGGGTCATAGACGAATAAATCTAAGGTCTAATCTAGCAGACAAGCTTAGTTGTAGCAATACAAAATAATCATATCCTGTTAACAAGAACTAACCCATTTGAATATTTTTGGATATCATTACTCCACTAAGTTCTCGATAAAAGAACAAATGCAAATGAAGAACAAATGAACGTATACATAAAACATTTTAAATGTAAATACACAAGAAGATACTTAAAGATAAACACACAATCGTTGTTTGCTTCGCCTTTTCTTCAGCTTTGGAGGCTGTAAAACAACTCTAATTGCAGCATCGAACACCCCTTTAACATTCTGCAATAACCACGTACAGATGTAATATGAGAATAACTAGCTTTGCTATTTTTCGAATTCATTATGAAAACGTAACACTAAAAACTTGACAAAAGTCAAACTGATATACTCCGTAATGAGGAAAAGAATCCTAACCAGTTGAGTCTTGGAGCTACACTCTATGTAAACGGCTGCACCGATAGCCTTCTTGAGTTCTTCTCCCTATCAAGTTATGTTTCATTATATCAATTGCTAAGACAATGGTAACTATATTTTGCTTTAAGTTCCGAGTGACTTATATTTGCAAAATCATTGTGTTGCCATCTTTTATAGATTTTAATTTGTAATGGATCATAAAAACGGTTGGGGTGGTAAATGCAAATTAAGGCGAAGGACTTACCTGAGCAGTTGTGATCGATGTGGCATTTGGATGATCGCTCAAATACTGTTTGTCTTCACGTAGATCTAACAGATTATAAGAGAAGAAATAGAAAAAGAAAATATAATCAGTAGCGTTTCTTATTTTGAACAATATTCAGTAGATTACTCGCATCAAAAACTATAATTAGTACATAACACTATATGAACGAAAACAGGACATTTCATAACTCCTAAGAAAGTTTGTATACTTGACTAAACATAAGAATAAGCAATGAAGGTTTAGCTTGTTAATTAACCCAATCATTGTGCAATAAACTGATCTCATTTGAACAAGTCGGCCAACCCATTGGGCATAGGGCATACGAGTCACATAAGCACAAGAGCTATACACTTAAGAATACATTTATAGAACCTTTTAGATTTACCATCAAACTCGATCATAATTTTCTCCTATTGGATATTGAGAAAATGAATGATAAAAGAAACTAAGTCATTTGTTGTCGCACAAGGTTTCTCTATTCAGTAGTCGTAGATGAGGACATTGATGGTAAATAACAATCACAATGACATCAATATAAAGTTACCTAGTTTGGTTCCGACGAGCACAATGGGCACGGTTGGAGCATAGTGTCTCAACTCTGCGATCCACTGCAATTAACAAATACAACTTATCAATAATCAACAGTTAGCATCTTACTAAATACTAATCATGGATAAAACATGCACAATAATATATGAAATACTAAATATAAATTGTCGAGAAACCTTTTTGGAGATGTTTTCATAGCTGGGTCTGCTTATAAGGGAAAACGCCAACAAAAAGACATCTGCACCTCTGTAACTCAATGGCCTCAGCCTGTTATAATCCTCTTGACCTGTTTCATCACAATATAGCCGTTTTCACTTGTTTTTATATAACAAATCTCATCATTACTGCCTTACTGGTAATTCGTTCATATTTAAGACATGAAATCATTCATCACTAGCGTAAACCTTCTTTGTTGGTCATGTAACAACAAGCTTCATAGCAAATTACCACTCATTTGCAGTATAATTCTATAGAATTCCCTATTTGCATTTTGCAATATTCAAAGAATCACAAAAGAAAAACAGAGGCATGTTGAAGTCAAAGATATGTTGTGGTCAAGTCCTAGTTTAAAAGAATGTACATTATCTTTTTTTGAACAATCCAAATATATTTTACCAACTAATTTGACAATTTTACCAAATCCTTTAGACAAACAACATAAAGCCAAATTTGGTTATGCAATAATTTTTTTTAAATGACTACATGAGCAATGGCAAAATATATGATTTTTGAGGAGAAGCAAACTTACCAGCAGTATCCCAAAGGCCGAGATTGACAGTACTCTCTCCGACAACCACATTCGCACTAAAGTTATCAAATACGGTAGGAACATAATCCTACAACACAAACGAAAACTCAGATCAAAATCTAAAATAGACAAACATTACAGCCACATGACTAAAATGAACCAAACATACAGTGGGAAAGGTATTGCTAGTGTAGGAAATGAGCATGCATGTTTTCCCAACCGCGCCATCGCCAACAGTGACACATTTGATGAATCTTGCAGTAGCCATGTTATGTTGTAAGGAAGGATGAGAAGTAATAAATGGTGAATGTTTGTGTGTGAGAATGGTTCAAAATTTGAATTGAAATGGAGGGGGACCTTGCAATTTAATGCAACTTTTATTTCTTTCAAACAACTTTTTTCTTATAAACTAATCATTTTTATGTAGAAAATACGACTCAAATTATTTTATTCTAACTTTATGAATAGTCTGGTTTATGACACTGGGGCTATAGACATGTACTGTGAAATTGTGAATATAAATCCTTTTCTGCAATTTACATTAGGGGTGTTCAGTGTTTGGTTTGACACCGAACAAACCGAAAAGTAAACTAGACCGAAACCGAATAAAACCAGACCGAAAAATTTAATTGATGTATGGTTTAGTTCAAAACTGAACCGAAGAATTTAATTGGTGTTTGGTTTAGTTATGGTTTAACAAAAATAAAATCAAATCGAACCAAAAAACCGAATAACGTTATATACATAAAAATATTAAATATATTTACATATATTCTATCTTATTATCCTAAGTATATATATTTCAAACTAATCACTCACCCCATTAAACATTTAGGTATATCCTAAGCAACAGAGCAAGAATTTGTCTACGTGATTCATAAATTCTCATATATGGAGTAGGTTTGAAGTTACACTTATATTTCGATGCGTAGAGATGAAATATTCAAGTTAATGAGAATCCTCAAGATTTCCTTTATAAAACATTTCACCTTATTTGAATTCCATATATTTCGATTAAATGTTGAACTCTTTAGGTTTCATTAAAAAATTTGTCGATTTAATTGAGCACTTTTAAAGGCTTATAATTTGTTATATTTACTTGAAAATTTAGGTTTTTATTTATGATTTTTAGATTATAATTTGGAGATGAATTGAATGTGGTTTTCTTGGTTTAAACCAAAATCAAACCGAATTCTAATTTGGTTTATGGTATGGTCTTATCAGTACTATAATTAGTTTGTTTTGGTTTTGGTTTTAACTTTGAAAAATTCTAAACCGATTAACCCGAACCATACAACCTACAAACTTAAAAACCGAACCGATGAACACCCCTAATTTACATTGAGCTTGTAATCTTGTATACTCTTCAAATTCAAAAAGGGAGTAGTATCCCTAAATGGATACTGTCAACTTTTTTTTTTTTTTTGTTTTAAGTGTAAAATTACGAAATCGAAATATACACTATAAAGTTTGATAAGACAAAAGTATTATAAACATAAACTATAAAACGAATACAGCAAAAAATTGTCTTGCACAACCGTCTTTTAAAGGTACCAATAACACCTCTCATGTGTATAAAGTCATTATAATGAAAAATCTGTAATAAAAAATATCGTTTGCTCAAAAAGAAATTGTTATTAACTACTCGTCGCGAAAACACGAAAATCCCCTGATAGTTTTAATTAATAAATAAAAAACGTTAATACCCCTGGAAAAAATGAGCATTAGCTTTGTGGGGAAAAAATCTAAGAAACTGAAGTTCTTTCGGACTAGAGTGTCGAAAACATATCCAGATTAAGTTATATTTTAAAGGTTAATATGTGTTTCACATACTAAAAATAGTGAAATGATCTATTCAAGTTATACTTGAAATGAAGTACTACTATGATATGTTTAAATGAAAAAGCAATATTATTTTCCTTTTGAACTTGTGCACTGTCTTTTTGCTACTTTAGTGTATCTTTCTTGACTTTATCATCATTACAAATTTGGTACAATGTTGCTTTAAGTGGAAGGACAGATTTTAAGGTGTAAAGAGGATCGTGGTGTTTGGTTAATTTGGAGTTTGGTGTTAGTGCTAGTTGGATACATGTTTAAGATAAGTTGAGAAAAGGTTTGTCAAATGATGGGGTTAAACTAGACATTAGATTACTGATTATTTTTACGCATTGTCAAATTATAACAATCCAAGTGTTAGTGATCATGATATTAATGTTGGGTGCAAAATTCGGATGAATATCAATATTGGTGAAAGATATATCTTGAGTTTAACATATAAGTTTGGTGGATTAGTTTTCCAATTAGCAATTGATTTTAGAACTTAACTTCATATGAACTTATTGCCTGTATAGGTTCGCAAAACAATTACCCAGATCTTAGCTTCATGTCATATAAAAACTACTACTACTTAAATTGCTGAGATTTGCATTAAGTTACGGACCTTTCATTTTTGGCATTAAAGTTTTTGCAAAGGCAGTGTATAACCCAAGAGTTGGCTAACATAAATCGGCCAATGACATTCGTAGCCCAATGACCTATCAGCCATGATTATTATCCTTTCTTTTTTATTTTTCATTCATAAGTTTTTTTTGGCTAGAGGTGATACTTTGGATTTGGATTTTCTGTCTCACGTTAAGTATTTAGTTTGACCTTTTAATTATTTTCAATTTTAACTGTTTAACTTATTTATTGTCAACGAAGCTTAGAGAAAAAAAATAACGTGTCATTAATTCTTAGCCATCAGATGGTGTCAAAATGGAATCTCAGCCATTGCAAATACTATAAGAATGGTGGATAAACTAAATTAAATATTCTATTATTTATTATAATTTATAGATTATGAAACTCTAATCAACCCAAAATAAAACGGGATAACCCAAATTATCCTCTATTATACTTTCTTACGTATAACCAAAGTATCCAAAGACTAATCAAAGTACCCAAAAGTATTCATGCAGACTCAAGATATATCTATCTGTCAAAAGATGACAGACTCAAAGTAATACCTGCATCTATCTGCTGAAAATGGATAAAAACTCAACCTGTATCTGTCTACGAAAAAACAAAAGTCGTCTCGGGACTTATACCTTGAATTCGACAAAAATCGTATCGGGACTTGATACCCTAGATTCGACAAAAGTCGTCTCAGGACTTATACCCTAGATTCGACACCCATAAACAAATAAACAAACGATTAAACTAAAAAAACCTTTTCTTAGAAAATAAAACGCAAATAATAAAACTAATCTTTTTTTAATAAACTATAACTAAAAAGAAGATATATATCAATATCACCACACCTGCTCTGTAATTAAACGGAAACAAACATCACATCATCCTAAAAAAAATATATAAAAAAAATCAAACACTATACTTGTTTAGAGCATGAGCAATGCATCAAATTTTCAAAGACTTGATGCATTTAATGTAATTAATGCACACTTCATTAACTAGCCAAGACTTGTATGAAAGACATTTTTTGAAAAAGCTTTGCAAAAATCTTTAGCCACAATGCAAAAAACCACTTCAAAACACTTCTTAGAATAGTGAAAAGTCATTAGCTATTTGAGCCATTGTGGGCGCTCTTAGAGCACAGGGTACGGGAGTAAATCCCCTCGCGCCGTGCGAAAACGCAGCACGACGGCGCCACAAACCACACCCTGTGTGGCGTTTTCGTGTCTCAAGCCGAGGGGACGGCGCGCGTTTTTGCACGAAAAAGCAAGACACGAAAACGCGAGACCGTACCCGGTCTCGCGTTTTCGTGTCTCACGTTTTTGTGCATAATTATTTATTTTTATTTTTTTTAAAAAATTAAAAAAAAAATATATCCGTTGGAATTAAATTTTTGACCGTTTGAGACCCGTTTTTTTCAAAAAAACCCTATTTTTTTACCTATAAAACTCTCATTTTCACCTATAAATCACATACAAAACACCCATTTCACCTCAACAATTATATACACACACTAGTAAATTTAAAATGGAAGACATTCCCGATATGTATGAGTATTACTCCACACTTGATATGAACAATTACGCTCAATACGTCGATTATTTAGATCGAATAGAAGAAGTTGAAGACGAAAGAGACCCGTATACAAGACGCTACATTCCACGTGAAAGAGAATTGGAGGAAGAAAAACTACAACGAGATTATTTTGGGGATGAAGATACGCCACCTATATATCCGGAAGAATATTTTCGACGAAGGTATCGTATGAGCTCCACTTTATTTAATAAAATTGTTAGTGATATACAAAATTATAATGCCGACCCTTTGCCCGAATACTTCCATTTTTTTAAGCAACATGTAGATGCAACGGGTCGTTTGGGGTTTACATGAGAAGAAACACGGTCTTCCGGGAATGCTAGGAAGCATAGATTGTATGCATTGGGAATGGGTTAAATGCCCCAAGGCGTTACATGGTCAATTTAAAAATAGATGTAAAAAATACCCGACTATAATGCTTGAGGCCGTAGCCGATCAACAATTATGGTTTTGGCATGCATATTTTGGGGTACCGGGCGCAGATAACGACATTAATGTGTTAAATGGTTCACCGTTATTTGATGACCTTCTAGCCGATAGAGCTCCCGAAACTCCGTTTGAAGTTAACGGGAATACTTATAACAAAGGTTATTATTTAGCGGATGGCATTTATCCACAATGGTCTACTTTTGTCAAAGCTTTTAGTGTCGCTAGGGATGCAAAAACATTGAAGTTTAAAAAGGTTCAAGAAAGTGCAAGAAAAGATGTTGAAAGAGCCTTTGTTGTGCTACAAGGTCGGTGGGGAATTATACAACAACCGGCACAAGCGTATCAAATGAACGTCATTAGGAGAATTATGTACACTTGCATTATATTACACAACATGATATTGAAAGACCAAAAGTTCGATATTAGTGAATATATGCACATGTACGTTTCTCCCGAACCCAACATTACACGTACTTGGGTCGAACGATTCGAAAGACAACAAATGAAAACAAAAGAACTTCGGGATAGAGCAACACACGAAGACCTTCGATACGACCTTGTTGAACACTTGTGGAATCAAGAAGAAGAGCAATAAATTTTATTCCGGTTAATTTTTTTCTATTGTGTAATTTTTTTTTGTGTAATTTTTTTTTATTTTCGTATTTTTTTTAATTTATGGTTTTTTGTATTTTTTTTAATTTATGTACTTCTTTTTATTTTAATGAAATGTTTAATAATTTTGTTTTATAATTTTAATTTTTTTAATAAGTAATGGGTCCCACATAAACCCCACGGCTCAAGCCAACCAAGGAGCCCCATTTTTGGTGTTGTGGAGGTTTTGGTGTTGTGGGATCATTTACCCACTACACACCATACCCCTTGAAAAAGTTGATGTTTTCCCACGGCTCAACACGACGACTCAGCACCATACCCTGTGCTCTTATATGGTATCACGTTAATAAACTTTGATGCTTTTGGAGCATCATTTATGGCAAGTGAATTACTATTGACATCTTTTCTCTCAAAAGAATCAACAGTGACCCAAATGGATATCATCGACGGATAAAAATAGGGTGCATTCAAATATGTTTCTTTTTCGCGAAATTTACGGCAGAGACCCTTTAAGAGGGTACTTCTCTTGCAGAGACCCTATTTTTTCACTTTACCAAATTAACTCAGTTGTTTGCTCCAAATGTTAAGCGGACCAAGAAACCAACACGTGTCACCTTCTAGTTAATCGGAAAAAAAAAAACTTTTCCGCTCCAAATGTTAAGCGGACACCCAAAAGTAGGCCAAAATAGAATCTTTTCTAAAAATTTCTAAAACTGACCCTTAACTTTTTAATAATTACGTGTTTTTTATATATAAAACGTTATGGCGTTCAATATTTAGCAAATATCTCTCGAATTCGTTAATGAAAATTATACCGTCGCGAAAAGCTCTAAATTACGAACAAATCGAGCCCAATATTGATATGCTTATGACGTACGCATAAATTTATAAAAAAAGTTAAAGTTTGATATGCGTATATGTATGTTTACGTTTTTTTATTTCGTACGTTCACGTTTCATATTTTTTATGTAATATTTTTCAAGTTATGAATTAAAGTTTTAACTTTACATAATAAAATGTTGCGTTTATATAAACCTAAATCTTTTTATTAAACGTCAAATTTTATTTAAACGTCAACTTTTATAACTTTTTTTACTTTTTTTTAATGAATACTAGTGTTAAAAAAAACGCTAACTTTTTTTAATGAATACTAGTGTTAAAAAGTTAACGTAAAAAAAGTAAACATAATAAAAGTTAGCGCTTATATATAAACGTCAATTTTTATATATAAACGCTAACTTATTGTACATGACGTAAACATATATATGCTTTTTTTACATGATATAAACGCTAACTTTTTTTACGTGACATAAATATATATGTATATGCTTTTCAAAAATAAACAACGCTAACTTTTTTTAATGAATACTAGTGTTAATAAGTTAACGTAAAAAAAGCTAAATCTTTTTGTTAAACGTCATATTTTATTTAAACGTCAACTTTTATAGATAAACGCTAACTTCTTGTATGTGACATAATATATATGCTTTTTATATAAAAGTTGACGTTTAAATAAAATTTGACGTTTAACAAAAAGATTTAGGTTTATATAAAAGCAACATTTTATCATGTAAAGTTAAAACTTTAATTCATAACTTAAAAAATATTACATAAAAAATATGAAACGTGGACGTACGAAATAAAAAAACGTAAACATATATATACGCATATCAAACTTTAACATCTTTTATAAATTTATGCGTACGTCATAAGCATATCAATATTGGGCTCGATTTGTTCGTAACTTAGAGCTCTTCGCGGCGGTATAATTTTCATTAACGAATTCGAGAGATTTTTGCTATAAATTAAATGAATAAATTTTTATATATAAAAAACACGTAATTATTAAAAAGTTAAGGGTCAGTTTTAGAAATATTTAGAAAAGATTCTATTTTGGCCTACTTTTTGGGTGTCCGCTTAACATTTGGAGCGGAGAAGTTTTTTTTTCCGATTAACTAGAAGGTGACACGTGTTGGTTTCTTAGTCCGCTTAACATTTGGAGCGGACAACTGGGTTAATTTGGTAAAGTGAATAAAACGAGGTCTTTGCAAGAGAAGTACCCTCTTAAAGGGTCTCTACACTAATTTACGCTTCTTTTTCGGGTTTTTTAGGTGAAGAGATGTGTGTCAGATCTAGAGCCAATAGATACGGTTTTTGTTTGGGGTCGGTATCTGACAACGATGGAATGATTAATTGAGTCGGCAGTATGAGACAAATGGTGGCCGTGTTATAAAATTAAAAATAGGGTTTGAAATTTTGATAGGGTTTTTTGGGATCGTTTGATTTTTCTTTATTTTTTATGATAAGACAGGTGAAGGCAGCGACTCAATTAGGCTTAGGATCTAAACCCTCTGATACCATGTAAAAATGATGGATAAACTACATTGAAATCCATAGGTGATATTGTATTATTCATCATAATTTATAGATTATAAAACCCTAATCAACCCAAAGCCCACAAATCGGACTTGGGCTTATACAAGAATGGTGGATAGACTACATTGAAACCCATAGGTGATAATGTATTATTCATCATAATTTATAGATTATGAAACCCTATCAACAAAAGCCCACAAACCGAGCTTGGGCTTTTATTTATCCTCTAACAAGTACAAGTTTACCTATTCTATTGCTATTTACCACAAATTCTATAGGTGATTATCCATATAAACATGATATGAATAAATAATAAACGCAGCGGAAAGATCACCTATCAACGGATCCATAGAGTCATATGATTAATCAATAAAAGGGACATAAAAGTATACCTTTGAAGCGTGATTCAGTAAGATCAAACGGAGACCATCACGAACACATGATCTAACCAAGAAACCAATCAAATATGAAACCAAGTGATCAAAATAGATCACCTCTATGATGTATCCACACCACACATCCTTGTATACCAATAGATGCTAGTCTTAAACCCCGTAACCTATTAACACCCTTTGAATAAACAAGATTCAAAGATGGAGATCATTACAAAACATAAACCCACGGTTTTTACATCTCAAAACCGTGCATATCCCAATTAGAGGAAAGAGGGAGGATTTTTGGTAATGTGTTTAATGTAATAATTTTGAGTTTTTACCTAATAACTCATATTTATCACAAATGTAACTACTTCCTCTTTTCATCTTAATGGGCCGGACTCAATAGGCTTTGTATGGGCCTTGCCATACACTTTTATAAGTCTAATAACTAAGTACACTACTAGTCGTTACCCAATAATGATCTCGAGTTATGAAGGTTGTTTATTTACCGTAAATACGATAAACACGATATATTGAAATGGTACCTCAGTGTATATGTGTGTGACCCCATAGGCCCATATGTGTCTAGCCGTATAATTAGTTGTTATGACACGAGCATACTCTAACAGCTCCCACTTGCGCACGTCATAATAATCATGTAATTATACAAGCAATGGTTAGCGTCTAGCAACACGCCAATGCCCCTAGAAATGTATGCGGATAGTTTCTCAAACATCTTATTTAAATGGTTAGATATTAGTCATCCTTTTGTTTCAGATACTCTGTTAAACTTTAGACATGGATCAACAGTCATTCTTAAGTTTAACTATTATGTTTCTCGATATAGATATTGAACTAGATTACTAAATTAACCAAAAATCATCTTAATTACATTTGGGTGTGGCCACACAAACATCTGTACAATTCATCGAGGGGCCCAGTAGTATCTAACTCCAATACAAGTGGAGGAACAAATCCTATTTTGACTGCATGTGTCGTTCATGTGTTTCACATCGCACCTGAAAATGGTCTTTATAGCAGCCTTGTTCAGGACAGCGTTTAACCATATCAAAGATTGACATTCCACACATACAAAACCTACTTGCATCTCAAGTCTAAGGATGAGATATTTAACCACTTGCGAGATTCACTATTGACGACGATCCATGTAGTCAATTCTCGTAGGTTGGGTCAATCCAATTTTCATCCAATGAACACATATAAGTTTGGCGGCATCATCAATTAATATTCATTCCTAATGAATATGACTAACTCACATTTGTCTTAATTCGACAATACTCCCATATCGTCAACTGACAATGGATAATTTAGAATAACTAAATTATTCATGGATTAAACATGCTAATATAGAACACAGTAGTACAAATGAAGACGATCTACCAAGTATATCAATTCATTATTTAGTAAAACTGCTTAACGTTCCATTATCCAAATACCAAAAAAAAACAAATATACATGAGACTACTCTAAGGTCAAAGTACAATGTTCCAAGCATGATGATCATGTTTGACTACAAGACATTGAATTTACACAAGGACCTGTTGAGTTGGCATCTGAGTGAACTTTGAGATACTTATTTCAGAAACTCACAAATAGTGAAGATTTTGAATAATACGATGATTGTCATTTTGTATATGTGCGCTCAAGTGCTAATACAGTTATACTAGCATTGCCATAGTACATAACATAGGTTGTTTGAAGCAAGTAGAACACCTATTTAAGACAATCTTCTTAACAGCTTCCCAAACTGTAAAGTATTCTTATTTTACTAATGAGTAGTGCAACAATGCTTTTCATCAAGCATGTCTAGGTAGTAGTATTATCATTGAAGATGAAATCCTAATATCACTAGTATTGAGTACCATCTCAATCAAAGTAAGCATTAGTGTATAAACTCAACACTAATCTTCTTAGCTAAAATCCGTAAACGATGATTAAGTATATAGTATTCTAATGACTTTCACTTAGATACTTTGTGATCAGTTCATCTTGCATTTATGCAAGTATCAACATTAGTCTTAATACATCGCATATCATATGTAATGAATCCACTAGGTAAACTAAAGGTTACCATGTACATAATCAATCTTATCACGTCAGATTGAACTTTGAGACTTTCTCAATGATGTGTCATATTTAGACTTATTAACCGCCTATGTCTTATTATAATAAGCATATGTCCCAAGGTTATATGTTTTACTTCTTTTATCTCTCAATAGAAATATATTCCAAGTCAAGGATTAAAAACTAGCTTTGATGGAATAATATTTCCAATATGTTAACAACATATGAGATTTAAAACAAACAAAATAATATGCTCCTACTAGCTTTAAGGGTACTCGAGAGTTATCTTTGTTTTAATCATGATCATATCCTTGATTCAAACTTAAGATTCCAGCTCCTAGATGCATGCTCTAATCCACACTTGGATTCCTAGAGTTTGTACACCAATTACCATATTTCATATTCATGAAATCAAGTATGGTAATTAATATCTTTATTAATTTAACACTCGTAAAGAAAAGAAAGCCTTAAATCATGATCAATTGCTTGAGCATGCCTTAAACTCTATTCAAAGAGAGTGTCGATAAATGTGTACAATTGTGTCCATATCTATCTTCTCATAGAAGAACCATTTATAACCTATCAGTCTTACTGATTAGTGAAAGCTAATCAAATTCCAAAATTGATTTTCTTTTATGGACTACATCTAACTATTCATAGTTTGAGTCATTCATTAGATTTAAAATTTAAAAATGAGTCTCGATAGTTATGAGGTTCAAAATGATCCTCTAACTCATATTCCTCAACATTGACATGACATTCATATCTTCAGGTGCTTGAGGTATCCTTGCGGATATGCGAATGGGAGTTACAACAATTTGTGGCTTTTGCATTTACATGCTCAGCCTCATTATGTCGTTCACTAGTGTATTTAGAAGGTTGTATTTTATTTCTTACTTTCTACAAAGATGCACAAAAGCTCCCACTTGCTTCTTGTAAGAGGATACTTTCTCCAAGTACACAACATGTCGAGCAACAATGAATTGTTCTCGTTTGGGATGTATAAAATACACTAAACTTTCTTGATTCAAGTTTTGTTAATAACACGTCTAACATGATTTTAACAAATTCAAGACTTCAACTAAGACTTACTGGGAGTCATCCCATTCCATAAATTAATGGTTTCTTAGTTACCTTTTTATTTGGAACCATATTGAATAAGCACGAGCATATTAAAATTTTTGTTAACCTTAATAAGATACAAGAGAGAGAGAGTAGTTAATGTTATCAAGGATCAAATAATAACAATAGTATTTGATTTTACACATGAGACATAGTGTTGCAATTATGAGACAGTATCACAATTCCTTTGATAACATAATACTCTTTGGCTCACATATTTTATAATTTGGCTAAACCAAATTGCATAAACAATATATTCAAGCCGATTGCATGCTATAAAGTATGATTATTTTAGTAGTTCAAGAACTTCATGTTCATGTTTTAACAAGAAAACATAACATGTTGGTCGCTAAATATACTTTATAAGATATTGAACAATCCAATAACTTCATTGTATATGCCCTAACAGGAAGACACAACAAGTCAAGTACTTACTTTATTTTATAAGTCTTTGAACAATTCAAGGAAGTTCATGCTTATGTCTTTACTTGAATACATAAATATACTAGAAATAAAGTATTATTGAATGTCTACTTTTGGCTTCAATAGTATTTTCAAGTTAATTTACATACTTCATATTTATGTCTTTACAAGAAGACATATGCTTATTAGCTAAAACATTTAGGTAATGCGATGAAGTAATTTTATTATTTCTTGACATTAGTTCTCTATTAGGCAACACACATCAATATGTATAAGTCCTAATAGAATATTATAAGCCATATTGTGTTGTACCTTGCACACTCTAATAATTCTCCACTTGAGCATGGCACAACATCATATATGAATAATATTAAAATATCACAGATATAATAAGATTTAAGTCATACTTAAATCAAGCTTATATAGAAGGGTTATGTAGAACTTCATCGTTTAATAAGCAATCATGCATAACTATTTTTAGATAACATTTCGGGAAGCGACATCAGAAAAGCGACTAGTTATCTTTTAAAATAATATGCAATAAGGCTTAGAAAACTATGATGTTATTTCAAGACAATCTAGAAATTAAGTGGGTCACTTACAAGGTGATAAGCTCATAGCTCCCACTGAATAAGACAACTTTTCAAGTGTGTCCTATGGTTAAAAAAATGCATTGCTCCCATTAGTTTAGACAACATTTTGAATGTATCTATACTAGTGAAAAAGCAAGTAGCAATTTGTATACTTTCTAGTTCTTTGAATGTCTACACATTATAGCCAATGTGAGTCTCGTAGACTAGTAAACATGTACATAGATATTCAAAGAAAAGTATCAAGTTCTACTATATTTGTGATGAGATTTCCATCGATGCCATTAGCTTGAAAGTTTTGCATGTAATTACTCTTTCTACTTTACGTCAAAGGTGTGTAGAATCTTATGGAACTTGTTTGTGTAAGGAAAATATACTATAAAAACATGCTAGTAATTTCCTTTCCTCTCACGGTTTAATGAGACTTCAATTTCTAATCAAGACTCATACAATATCTTAACACTTTAAGATATGCAACCGTACTTAATCGTTTTGACTTACAAGACAATGCGATTTCTTGAGTAGGTGTGTGTTAAGATTGATTATAATTGAGAAGATTCAAGTGTTCCTATTACAACTTTCTCATACAAGGAGAAAGGATGGGAACGAGTCTTATTCTTACAAGGAAAGAAGACTTAGTTTGTTTTCCTCTAACACAAAAGGAAACAAACTTTGTTTACGGTTTGTGTTGCACAAAATCATTAATAGAAATACAAAGTTCATATTTAGTATTTTCGATAATTATCCTTTTAAAATTAACTACCCAAGTTTATAAAAACAATTAATTTTACGAAAAGGCTAAGATCCTCATTGAGGTTCCACCACCACATCAGTTGATCTGCTAGCAATGATAGATTCAACAGGTAGATGACGTTCATCAATTGAAAATCTTGTGCAATTCTTAGATCCTTATGGGACTCATGACACAAGCAAACGTTTCACTAAATGTCAAACTGGCATGTTTAGTCCCATCCTTGCCTCGGTCAAGGTCTTACCGTTGTACCGATTAAGTCATCCAATTTGAGAACATGCGAAAATAAGTCTAGGTCTCACGCATAGATAATAATCACCTTGGGTTACAATTCACAACCGTCTCACAAGATGCAAAAAGTAATTGCAAGTGATCTCAAACGATTGGACGGCATGACTTAAATTTGAGACGGGTATAAAAGTTTGATTTACAAATCAAAAGTGTGTACGAGGAAGCATGCATTCATCCATCGTAGCACAAGTTAAAAACATTTCTTAACTTAAGTCTAATCTTGTTTTAATTTATGCGTGTCAAGTTGTCCAAGTTAAAGACTAATATAAAACCTAAGTGGAAGTATTATTAGTTTAGACAATACATAAAATAAATAACATTCATAACATGTTATGAATTATTATGAAAACAAGATTTTTGTTTTAAATCATATTTAAACTTTAGACTAAATCAAAGATTTAGTTTTATAAATGGTTTGTGATTGGTATCAAGTTTTATAAAAACATTTGCAAGTTATAGCAAGATATCAAGCAAATAAGCAACCACACAACCACAAGTATGCAAAGCCTCGAACCGATGAAAAACCTAAGCTTGATCTCGTGATCCATCACGAGGACCAAGAAGTCAACTAAGGGTAAGTCAACACAACCACAAAGTGGGCTCCCACTTGCTCCAAGACCATCAAGAGCAAGTAGAACCCAAAATGAACATGAGGCCCAAATCTGCCAAAAAAATTCAGTCGACTTCTAGGGCCTAAAACCTATAGAAGGAATCTTCCCTAGCCTGAGGTCCAGTTGAGACTTTTGAAGGCCCATGAGTTGTGAATCAGCACACGAAATTTGGGCTTCTATCTCATTATAGAACTCCGGGAAATCACGTTTTAGTGCAGGTCACTTAACAGCTCCGAATTTCACAATATGTCTTTAATTCTTTAGCCATTCCCATCCAAGCATCGGCTACAAATGATTTATGACTAAAAACATTTAACCTATCATTAACCTACTGTAAAATGCCCAAACAATGGCTATAACCAACATCAAAAACATATTAATGAAGCCGAAACAATGGCAAACCCCAAAACTGAAATTAAATGCAAATCAATAGACATGTCACATTTGGTCTTGGTTTTCATCGGCTTTGCATACGAAACATAATAATACCATTATATTATGAATATAACAAGGTTTTGGCTAATTCCATGGCCAAACATGCATGTATTTGCCATGTATATAAAATAAACAACAAGATACACTTGTTAGCCAACGAAAACGAAGCAATAATCAACAATTAATTAAACCCCCGATTGGTACGTATAACCGATTACCTTAGGATATTAAAAACACATTATAAATACCTTATAATTATCATATAAATACAGAAATTATGTTCATAGGGCTGTTCAAAAACCGATTCACAAACCGTGCCAAAAACAAGCGTTTTACGTCATTTTACACGTACCGGTAACAATACCAATTAAGATATGCGTAACCCGTGGCCATGGAATAAAAAAATACAGATCATAAGACCATATTATGGTCTGTTTTAACAAGAAAATTAAGCCCTTGGGGCTGTTCTAATTTTTTCTATATTAATCCTCTAAAAACACGCGATTTGGCCACTTTTACGCATACCCGATAATCATATGACATCATATGATAGCTCGTGATACCACTATAGGTGATTATCCATATAAACATGATATGAATAAATAATAAACGCAGCGAAAAGATCACCTATCAACGGATCCATAGAGTCATATGATTAATCAATAAAAGGGACATAAAAGTATACCTTTGAAGCGTGATTCGGTAAGATCGAACGGAGACCATCACGAACACATGATCTAACCAAGAAACCAATAAAATATGAAACCAAGTGATCAAAATAGATCACCTCTATGATGTATCCACACCACGCATCCTTGTATACCAATAGATGCTAGTCTTAAACCCCGTAACCTAGTAACACCCTTTGAATAAACAAAATTCAAAGATGGAGATCATTACAAAACATAAACCCACGGTTTTTACACCTCAAAACCGTGCAAATCCCAATTAGAGGAAAGAGGGAGGATTTTTGGTAATGTGTTTAATGTAATAATTTTGAGTTTTTACCTAATAACTCATATCTATCACAAATGTAACTCCTTCCTCTTTTCATCTTAATGGGCCGGACTCAATGGGCTTTGTATGGGCCTTGCCATACACTTTTATAAGTCTAATAACTAAGTACACTACTAGTCGTTACCCATCTCGAGTTATGAAGGTTGTTCATATATCGTAAATACGATAAACACGATATATTGAAATGGTACCTCAGTGTATATGTGTGTGACCCCATAGGCCCATATGTGTCTAGCCGTATAATTAGTTGTTATGACACGAGCATACTCCAACAAATTCTAGAAGTTTTGTTACCCAATAAAGCACATGTTTAATTCATATGGGATAAAGATACATCTGGCACACCAATTTGAAGATATATTAGGAAACGTATCCCCTCCTAACAAACTCTCAGCTTCTATATGCTATTTTGACTTTAAAATTAGCTAATTTTTCACATTAATGACTCTACATAAGAGTAAAACTTAGACATAATGTATTGTCACTCTCATTCTCATTTGTCACTATCACTCTCATTCTCATTTGTCACTATCACTCTCAAAATTAGGTATACTTATCATGGCTCATGGCACACAATCAAAGCAATCCCCTCTTATTTAATCTTCCAAACAGCTTCTGTAATGAAACCATAATTGCACTCAAGAAACAAAAACGCAAAGATAACTTGAAGAACTCGATAATAACGAGGTGACATTTTTTTCTAGAGTATAGTTTTGTATGGTCTTTTGAATAAAGTGATACGACCCGTATTCAATATCTTTCTTTTAGCGACCACTTTAATGATAGTCAATCTAACACATGACCATTAGAGTCGGTCGTGGGCATATGCAGTTAGGCTGCAAATGAAAACGACTTGGATTTGACTCGATGGTGTTTGATTAAGCTCTTAATTAGTTTCATATCTTGACAAATCTTCTTGACATAGGCCAAAAGTTGGATGTTGTGTGATCGAGCTCGATTAGAGATACATAATACCTCGAAAATTGCATATTTCCATATGTTAACCATTTTGATAATACACGTCATGTTTTGACCCATTTTATAGTATTCTACAAATAAATCATTAACTAAGAATGGTTCAAGAGGTTGTATGCATTGTGTAGAAACTAGAAGGGGGGGGGGGGGGGTTGAATAGTTTCTCATCGGTTTATCTCCTAATTAAAATTCCTTTCAATTAGGTGAGTGCACAAAACTATCTTTTACTTGAAAGCTAGTTGCATAATGATTAGGTTCAATTCTAATGCATTAACAATGTGTGGTAAGTATAATGATAATGAATGTAAGTAATGAGTAAGGAAAGAAACAACCTAGTAGGAAGACACCAAGATTTATAGTGGTTCGACAACGAGGCTCTATCCTCGTTCCTACTCCACTCCTCGAGTACACCTTACTCGAGATTTCCACTATATCCACAAGCTCCTTCTTGGCGGAGAAAACCTTACAACGTCACTTAGATTATTTTCCGACACTAAGCTAAATGTCGAGACCTAATCTTAGCTAGGACCAATCTACACAACGTCGCCTACTTCACCATTTTACGACACAAGGCTAGATGTCGAGTTCTAATCCAAGGCTAGAACCAATCTTCACAACGTTGCCTACTTCACCATTTTCTGACACAAGGCTAGATGTCGAGTTCTAATCCAAAGCTAGAACCAATCTTCACGACTCTTCACGTTGAAGCTAAGTGAGAACTTCACACAACACAACTACATATCACTTTATAGTTTAGTGAGAACTCACAAGACACAACCACATCACTTTACAGTTTAGTGAGAACTAACACAACTAATTACAACTCAACTAAACATATCCAAGTACACACACGTAGCTTGGATCTACACAACACAAATCCAAGCACACACATGTGCAATGGATTTACACAACTCTAATCTAAGTATTCACATATAGCTTGGATGAACACAACTAGTCCAAGTATTCACAAATACATTGGAACTACAAAAGACATAAATAAACAAATGATGAACATGACAAGATCTTTAAGAGAAGGTGATCTTCATTAATGCTTCATCTTTAATCACATCACAAGTGTGTGAGTGATCTTCTCTTTGGACAAGGTAAAGAAGGAGATCAAGAGGATAATCATGAGTAAACATACTTAACACATTAAGTGATCATTTATAAATGACTAAGATTAGATAGGAGAAAGAAGGCTGAAAGAGATGTCCAAAAAGGGTTGATGAGAATGCAGATTTGATCCACTATTTATAGAAGACAAATGCCAACGACTATCTGGGGGTGGTTCCTTACCTACCCGGGGGGTTCCTTATCGATAGGGAATCGCATAGGCACTTAAGGAACCGCGGGTACTAGACTCCGCTCCTTTTTGTCTTTTAGTGAATTTGAAATATCTGAGGCTGTTTAAACCTTCAAAGGATATTCTTATGGCATTTGGAAAATGCCATATTCAAATTTACATTTTCATTTTATTAAAACATTTTCTTAAAAATAAAGTTTATTAAAAATCTTTTGTTACATTTGACAAAAGTGAGTTTTAAGGCTAATCACTTTTATGATCACCAATCATGATTAATATATGTTAGTGTAATGATTATTACCTTGATGACAATGTTTGTTAGATAATTCGTTTTATGATTGTGTTTGACAGTAAATGTCTTTGTAATTTGTCGTGATCAAAACTAAGAAAGATTAATTAATACTAACAATGTTTTTAGGCATTGCTTTGCATTAACAATCTCCCCCTTTTTGATTACGAAAAACTATAAACTCATTTACGTAAAATACAAGTTTATTCGAATTATTAAAGAGTTTATCACTATCATTTCTCCCCCTTTGTCGAAGCAAAAAGGTTAGCACACGTCTTTGAAGAAGAAAAGAACCGTAATTTTGCTAGTAGCTCCCCTTGGTGCTTACCCCCTTGCTTGGGGCACCAAGAAAATGAGCTAAGGTAAAATGCTACACAAAGGTTAGAAGAAAGAAAAGAAACACCAATGTATGTATGCACACTACCTACTAACTAACTTGAGAGGGAGAAGGAAAAGAAATCTGAAATTAGAAGCAAGCATTTGCTAAGTATGTCCAAAGAGTGTGTATTGACAACATCATAGTTCAATTGGTGGAATAAAGGAAGAATATAAACATCCAAACCAATCAAAGATGATTTAAAATGTCAATGAGTTAAAATTTAGAATTTATGGAATCACACATAATTAATTTTAAGTTTTAACCATGATCAACTCTTTAACAAATGTGTGAAATAGAATTAGTAGGAAAGATGACACACATAACATTCATACTACACAAATATGAGATAACATACAAGAGAAATATTCATACACACAATATGAATAGTTAAAGCAAAAATATGGAAAATAAATCACAAAGCATAAACTACTCTAATAGTGATAATCTTCCAAGACTGCTTAAGTTTTATTGACTCAAACAACTAATGTACAAAATGTGCCTTAGTTGGAAAAGAAAGACGACGAAGCATCATTCGAAGTTTTGTTCACGAGAACGAAAACTTTGAGAGGAGGTAGAGTGAGGAGGAATTCAAGGAAATTTAGCTTGTCATAGATATGAGCAAGTTCAATTTATTGAAAACGACAACAAGCACACAAGGAACCATGATGCAAAACAAAGTCGTTAGATGAGGGAGGTCCATCAAAATTAGAGGTTGGTGGAGAGGGAGATAATAGATAAGAGATGTTTTCACAATGCCTAGTGAGATTAGGGAAAGAAGATAGGTCATTGAGTTGAGGAGAGTTGAAAGGTTTTGGTGTTGGTGGAAGAATTTCCTTTTCTCCGGTAATTGGATTTATAGAGTAAGTCTCATTACAATATTTAATCGGAGAGAAAGAAGAATTCTTGGAGGATTTTGGAGAAGAAGAATCATGAGAATTCTTTTTCTTTTTGATCCAAACGGGTTTTAACCAAGATTTTCGGTTTCTTTGAAAGCTTAGAAGAAGAAGCTTTAGGTTGAGAAGTTTGTGACAAAGAAATGTCAAGGTTAGGAAAGGAAGAATTAGGCATTATGAGGGATGAAGAAAAGAACTCCCTAAAGAGAAGAATTTAAAGAAAATAGACAAGGCAAAGATTTGAAATGAAAAAGAAAGGTCTTAGGAAATGTTTAGCCAAATTGGGTAAACAAAGAATCTTAACCAAGACAGTGGTCAAAGAAGAAAGACCAAAAATAAGCCTAGAACGACTTTACTATGCGCGGTTCCTTAATATAGCCCGCGGTTCCATATCGATATGGAGCCGCCTGGGGGCTAAGGAGTCGCGTCCAGTGGACAGCAAACCTTGATTTTCAAAAGTTTTGGAGAAAAATAAGAATTTTTCAAAATTTTGAAAATCTTGGATTTTTACCTCTTTTATCACTAGAGTATTTTAGGGTTGCATAAAAGCAACACATTCACAAAAAATGTCTTGACAAAGGGTGACAAAATATTTAGATAACATTTTGATCCAATTTTAAATCAAGTTTTTAGAGGTTGTAATAGATTTAGGTTTAATTTTAAATAATTTGAAGTTGTTTAATGTGATCACATAGATTAAAACACATAAGAACTAAATCCATAAATCATCCACATGAGAAAATCACGAGGGAAAAGAAAGGAAATACAAGAAATAAAAAGACAATTAACTACTACAAAGATAGATAAAAACTAGGTCTTAAATTCATAGATCTCTTTGGCTTGACCTTCTTTAAAAAGCATGTTATTTTGAAAATCATCATTCATCTCCTAGGAGGAGGCATGGAGAACAAGGCAAGCAAGAAATCATGCAACCGTCTATGAAGACCAAGCATCTCCAACCTTAGGTTTTGAATGATGTAGTTATTATAAACACAACATGGGAAATTTGCACCATGAGCTTTTAGGAACCCAAAGAAGTAAGGATCACTCATGAAGTGGGGAATAGGAATACCCAAAATAGGAGCATTAGTGTTATAGGGTGGAGGAGTTGGTAGAGGCATAGTGTCCAAGGGTGAGATGGGAGAATTTGGTGGAGTGAAAGTAGAGGTAACCAAAGGCTCAAGTACAAAGGGGATACTTTGTAGAGGTTGTGGTTGAGAAATCCCATCCAAAGGAGGACTAGGGGTGAAAGGTGAAGAAAGGTCATTCATTCTTGATTGGAATGAAGAGGAGGTAGAACCATGTGAATGGTTAGTACCTTGGGTTGAGTTTGTCTTGCATGGAGCAAGGGGTGGTGAAGGTGAAGAAGAAATGAGAATGAGAGAGATCTCATTTTTGGTAGTGTAAAAAGATGAAGAACCAATGTTAGGTATCTTAATCTTAATTTTGAGGCTTCTTTTGGAGGAGGAAGTTTTGGAGGAAGTGGATGTTCTAGTGGACACCATGGTTGTGTGTTAAGGTTTAAAGAAGAGTTTAAGGGATGAAGAACATAATCAACAAGAGAGGGTTTAAGAAGAGAAGGGAATGATCCAAATTAGTAATGGGTTAAAATCATTTTAGTCGAATAATGAAATTAGGTACCCTAGTTTAGGAAAGTGTAGTTTTTTGCAAAAAATTTATCAAAGTTTTACATAGATTAAGGAGAACAGTGTAAAGTAAAGATTATGTCGAAACAGGGACAGGCGGTTCCTTATGTAGGTCTGATGTTCTTTATTGCTAAGGAACCACGGGTTCGATAAGGAACCGCGACCAGTGGTGTCAAAAATATGCACTTCCTCAAACTTTAGTCAGCCCATATTTCACACAGGTAAATAGCAAGCCAAAGTTAACTATAAATTAAAATCTAGGAAGCTAACAAACACATAATATGCACAAAGCTATGTAAATTGAAAGATCAATTACATAGTTAATTAAGGATTAAAATAGTTAGTAATCCAAACAGGTAGTGTTAAACAATGGATTCACATGAACACGGGTTTATGATCCGGAGGTCGGGGAGGATGATAGAGATGTTTAGCCATGGTAGAGAGAGAAACAAGTAAGAATAAAAGTGTGTTTTATTCTAGAGAGAGAAAGGTAAGACCAGAAATGAAAAGCCTCACCCCTCCATGGAAGTATGGAGGGGTTTATATAGCCCGAGACTTGGACTTTACATATGACAATATTAGTCCCAGTAAGTCTCGGCTATGAAACTAATGTAATTCCGTTAGTCGCACACATTTTAAGGCTAACAATCTTCCCCCAATGTGGTGACATACGGAATTACTTACAATGTTCCTAACAAATGCAAATACAACAAAAATATGACAGTATTAAGTTTGCTTCCAATGCTGAGGATGACACCGTTGTCTTCAAGTCTTCTAGAAAAACTTATACCCCAGTTTGAATCCTCTTTGTCTTTGCTTGTTGAGGAACCATTGTATGATGTATGAACTGGATTAACTTCCCCCCAATTCATACCACATGTCTTGAAAAACTTTCTTCATAGACTTCTTTTTGACGAAGCTTCTGAATCAGCTTCCCCCCAAACCAAAATCCCTATCTTGAGCAGAATCTGTAGGTTGATCAATCTTCTATCTTTGACATTTAAAGTGCACAGCGGAATTTTGTAGAAGAAGAAGCAAACCACACCAAGTAACTACTACCTTGACATTTTTGGTCTTAATGATTATGTGTTTGGGGGAACATGTAAGAAATCAGCAACAAATCTTCTCACGCTTGTAGAATACTTCCCCCTGGAAGTTGAACTAAGTACTCCAGAGTGAGAACAAAGTCTCCAAAGTACACGTTCTTCCCCCATGATGGTGACGAACTCTCGGAAGCATCATCTGACGTGTACGGTCAAAATCGCGAGATGTTCTTGTCGAAAGTATGATGGTGACGAACACTCAGAAGCATCATCTGACGTGTACGCTCAGAATCGCGAGATGTTCTTATCAGGAGTAAGAAGGTTAAGAACACTCGAAAGCATCATATGACGTGTACGCTCAGAATCGTGAGATGTTCTTGTCAAGAGTATGGTGGTTAAGAACACTCGGGAGCATCATCTGACAAGTACAATCAGAATCGCGAGATGTTCGTGTCTGAAGCAGAAATCTTTGTTGACATTTTGTAGCTCAAGTTGCTCGTGAGAATTGTTTGCTGATCACATCTCTACTCTTGTACTCTCTGGCTAAACTTACCGACCTCGTATTCTTTCGGCTATCTGTAGTGACCACTGGTGAAGTAAATCTGATATTCCAAACTTGAAACTAAAGTATAATCTCCCAAATTTGTTACTTACGCTTAGCACTGTTGTTGATTGACGAACGGTGCAGAGAAACGTCTCTTAGTACCTTATACATAAAAGAAGAGAGAAGTATAAGATGTAAAACACCTCTTGAATTACCCACAACTACAGATGAGTGTGACATTGAGCACTACAACGTAACTCCTTAAGTGATAGTTGTCCATGTCGTCGACCGTCCACCCCTTGACAGTGGAAACTAGATAAATCAAGTCTCAATCATAAATGCTGAAGCGAATCATCAATCGATAGAGGGGGTGAAAAGGCTCGATGATGAATTGAGTAGAAGCCTTCGTGATATTCCACTTCATCTTCAAATAATAAATACCAAATCCACTTCGTAATCACTTGACATTACTTTGCCCGAATACTAGCCGTTTTTGACAATATCAGTGAATCTTAAAGGATCGTTTTGGTGTTTGTTTGTTTTTGTCATGAGTTTGTCGTGTGTCTGTGTTGTTTGAGTGCCATTAACTAGACATTGACTAAAAGAGATGAGAAGCTGTCAGTGTCATCTAGTTAACTTTACTTGGAAGCCAAATCAATCATATACCCAACTGATGCGCGGATCGACCTCCGCGGTGAGGTCGTCGAAATTTTTTCGACAGATTAGGGTTTCAAAAACGAGGGTTTTCTTTGATCGAGATGAGTGTAATATGACCATATATCCATTATTTGGCACATTCAAATACTCGCGACCCAGCTTCAGTTCTAAAACAGCCCAATCAATTCTCAACACGTTATGCCAAGCCCATTATAAATTTTGAGATAGTCGGATTGAGTCAATATTCTAGTATCAAATTAACCAAATCCAGTCAGCCCATCAATTTGAATACCATCTGACATATTCAGTCAACCAACTACTCTCTAAATATTATCTCTAGCACACACATCATCATATGCCAGCTCAAATATCTTGTAAACTCCAATCACACGTGTAGGTTAGGATAAAAAGAGACAAGAAATTGCTCAAGGCCTGTCACACGTGTTCCCAGCCCACTCAAAGTAATACCAATCCCTATCCGGTCCACCCAAAGTAGGTATATGCATCTTAGGGATATAAAAGCAAGCAAATCCCTAAATATACTCACAGTCAACCCTAATTTCACTCCATAGACGTCTCCGCCCCTCCATCTCTTCATCTTTCCATCAGACAAACATAATAAACTCAAATCTCAATCTCATTTGATGTTAACAAGATAACATAGATCATATTATTCCATCCATCATAAATACCCACGAACACCAAGTGTATCACGAAACCCCCTTTTTTTCTTTTTTTTTAATTGAACGCATACCAAGACACGTCTCGTCTTCTTGATTTCTAAAGGGAGGTCTCAGGTAGGTTCGAGAGATGAATTTATTCTGTTTCTATCGAATAGAAGATATGATTATAACCAATCTGTTATGAATCAGTCTTTAGATGTCGAAAATTGTCAAGAGGTTATAAACTTCAACAAAGATCTATGATGAGATACATTTAGTGGAAAAAGATCTTTAAAGATCTTGGCGAGCATGTCAATTTACTGAATAAATCTGAGATCTTTCAATAGTTTTTAGTTTATACATCGAGTCTAGTTGGGTTTAGGGTGACGATGGGTAAGGATATAGATGTTGATTGGAGTTGAGGAGTTAAAAGGATGGTGATTGTCAGATTTGGTTCTGGTCTCGGGTTATGTTTTTAAAACACATGGTCTTCGAATGATTTGTAAAACTGGTAACAATTTTTTTCTAAAAAAAAATGTCATCGCAGTCTAACTTATTTTAAACCCATCGCAGTCTTAAAACAGTATGTTCATCGCAATCTCTTTCTTTAAAAATCATCTCAATAAAAATGAGTCCATCGCAATCTTTGTGGTCGCCATCGCAATAAAAATGAGTCCATCGCAATCCTTGTGGTCTCCATCGTAATAAACCAAAATCCATCGCAATGTGGGAAAAATTTTGGCAGCATGTCGACATGAATGCCATTGCGATGGATCAAGCCACCCATCGCAATGAGACCCATCGGAATGAGTCCCATCGCAATGGATAAAGCCCTACCCATCGGAATGTGTAAAATACCCCATCGGAATAAATCCGAAAAAAGAAGCCGTCGGAAAATCCATCTGGAAAAGCATCGGAATATCCATCTGAAAAGGGTTTTGACCACTTTTTGTAGATACCCAAAAAAATTGGATCTGCCACCTTTTTTTTATTTCTGTCCTTTTCCAATAAAAATGATCTGATCTGATAAGTTTCTTGTCCTCTTACCAATAAAATGGTAAAGGAACAGTAAACGAGATGGAACAAATTTACAAAGAAACTTAAAAGATATAAATAAGGAAACAGTAAACTGGATAAAAGTGATAACGGGACAAAAGTGATAACTCAGATAACACAAATGTCACAACAAAAAAAATGGACAGATTTTAGTGAGTGATAAGAAATTCAAACCGAGATCGAATCAAGCACAAACACGAACAAGATCACGAATCAAAAACACGAAACATCCCCGGTTAGCTCTGATGCCAATTGTTAAACAATGGATTCACATGAACACGGGTTTATGATCCGGAGGTCGGGGAGGATGATAGAGATGTTTAGCCATGGTAGAGAGAGAAACAAGTAAGAATAAAAGTGTGTTTTATTCTAGAGAGAGAAAGGTAAGACCAGAAATGAAAAGCCTCACCCCTCCATGGAAGTATGGAGGGGTTTATATAGCCCGAGACTTGGACTTTACATATGACAATATTAGTCCCAGTAAGTCTCGGCTATGAAACTAATGTAATTCCGTTAGTCGCACACATTTTAAGGCTAACAGGTAGTAACAGTTAATACACAAAAAAAATTCTACACCATAAAACATGTTCAAAATCATGTTCATCATCAATCCAATCCAAGTCATCATCTCTTCTTCTTGCCAAGTCCTTTGATCAATTTCCCCAAGTACTTGAATCCACCTCTTGACTCAACTCGATGATCATGTAACTCACCTTGTGTTTTAAGAGTTGACCGATAGACATCCTCAAGACTAAGGTTCTCCGGAATTTCACTAGTAGCATGGTGAGGAGGAGGAGATAGGTCTTCTAACCCGTCCATGAATGAGTTAGTGGAGGGGTGGGAGTTACTTGAAGAGACGAAATGAGCACTTGTACCTATGCCATCACCATCACTTGTTGGCATAGAAGTGTCCTCATCATCAGACTCTTGTTGGCCGGCTTTTCTTGAACCTCTATCACTTCTAGGCTTTCTTTCATATACCTCTTGAATAGGCAATATTATCCGTCGAACCGGTTGAAAGTGAGAAAGATTGAGGTTAGGAAAGTCATGAACAACCCTTTTTAAGAGGCGAGTAAGTAGCATGGCCTAAGGGAGGTTTGTTTTGGGCTTGGAGATAGCATAATTGATCCGTCGAGCGATAAAATGTGCTAAATTGTACTTGGTTTTAGTAAAGATGCAAAATATAATATGCACTAAACATGCTGGAACATGATCCCGATTACCACCAAGACAAAACACATTTTCCCTAAGGATGTTGGCCCATTGAACCATATCATCATTAAGGTCGCTTAAGAGAACCTCATGACGTTTCACTGAACGTCTTTTAGAATGAAGGCTTCTTACAACGGTTCTATTATGCACTTTGTAAATGATGTCAAGGATGAAGTCAAGGTCAACTTTCAAGTGGTCATTTGGAGGACAATCATTAGACTCAAGGAGAGCTTCAAGATTCCATTTTTCCGTAAACCGACAAGTGCCCTCAAATTGCACACCAAGAATTTGACCGAAGGCCTCGAGAGAGTATTGAATGAGTTGACCATTTAAGATGAACCTAACAAATATTCTACCATTTTCCATAATGAGAGAATAAGTGCTAAAGAACTCCAAGAGGAATTGGGGGTAAATGTCTTCTACTATGTATAACAAACAATCGAACCGAATTTGTTCAAACGTAGACTTTATGTAAGCATAATTCCTAATGTCCTCTTGGACAACTCTACCCTCATGGAAACAACGGGTTTGAAAGGAACGATAAGTGTTGGCAAGTTGAGTTGAGTGACAAAAGTCGGCAAGGTTATGCATATATTGTCTAGTGTCTTGGTGATCTTTTTGATATCTTGAAGGCATGATTTGTACCTATATACAATAGACAAGAAATATTTCTCCAATCACTCATATGAAAAGAAATCAAAAATCAAAATATTAGAATGTGTTTCATCAATTGCTTGACAAACAAAGGATTAATCCTTGTCATTCTCATGTTCACAATGTACCCATTTCATCATTGACCAAAACATATAAACTATGTAGAATCAATAATGAACTAGAACATTGGTTTTTCAAAACAAAGATTTTAGGCAGGCATTAACAATGCAATTACCCATTTGTTCATGGGTTCATCTCAATTCCATCAATTAACCAAAAATATTTAGTCAAAATTCGGATTGTTCTACAAGTGGGTTTTAGTGAAATCTTAATGAATATGAACTTAAGGAATCATAGTAAAATAACTATGTCAACCCACATTCCTATCAAGGTTCTAATTCAATTTCAATTTTAAAAATCCCCAATTATGAAAGGATGAATCCTAGAACAAAATAGATGAAATTGAATGAGAATACTTACAATTAACTGATGTTTGATGAAGGAGGAGTGAAACTCACAACTTGGAATCAATTAATTTGAGTGACTGAAGGTTTTTGAAGCTTCAATAATGGTGGAAAAATAAAAACCCGTCGGCAATGAGAAAGAAAGAGAGAGAAGGGGTTGTTTGAAAAAGGATATTTTATAAAAACTGGCGCTCTGACAAAGTTCCTGCACGCGGTTCATTATCGATAGAGAACCGCGTGTTTAAACCGCCAGAGATAAAGAACCGCCTACGGAGGCAGGTTTTTATCAAAGAAAAATAATGAATTTTTGAAAACCAAATTTTTTAAAATACTTAAAAATATATCTTAAATCTTTTAGGATATCACTGGACCACCACAACACTAGGTAATAATGCCTTGTTGAAGGATTACGAGTTGAATCGAGATAGGAAAAGACCGAAACGAACAAACGACTACTCGTAGAAAAGAAGCAAAGGGGAGAGGAGTCAAGGGAAGTGAATCAAGACCAAGAACATTACTCAAAAGACAAATGACATTCTTCAAATTGAGGAGGTGAAGAGCTTGTGTCATATATAGTGGTTTAAGACGTGCCTTTCCGGTGAAAGTCTAAACGGCTTTGGTAATGAATTATACCAAGAAGTTTTGATGCTTAGAATAAAATCCTTTTCAAGAGTAGTCTTATTCTATTTCAAAACATGAGCAAAGTATAGATTCACTTTCTCTCCCACATGATCGGATAATTATTGCTATAGTTAGCAGTAACAATATCCTTAGAATATTTCAATTCCAAATGTGTAAAATCCACCTACAACTTAATGAAGTAGTTTGGTATCTCAAGGGATTCACTAATCATCCTAGAGATGAGCTTAATTGCACAAGTTACACATGATATTGGGCCTACTAACCGTAAGGGTGCAAGCTATGGAAATCATGCTTGATACTTTAAACTTCTACTAACTCACCCTACATCTCCATAGTGAGTCAAGTATCCAAGCAATGAAGGTTTGAGAGGGAAAAAGTGAAAGTCCCTAATCAATGCAAGAAACCCTAATCTTAACTTAATCAACACAAGGTATTAATTTTCAAACGTAATCTTATTATTGTATAATAAAGAATTACAAGTGTTATGGATAACACAGTTTGATGACAATGTGTTGTGCACACTTTGAACAACAATAAATCCTAACTTATGAATACAGTCGTAGCTGTTTGATTCACTAAGTTATATGCACTAATGTTCTTAATATCTCAAAGTGTTAAACATTAATGCATGGATACACATCCTATTTATAGTGTTACGAGTTTGACTTAAACAGTACTTGATGTCGACTACACAAGCTTTTACAAGTTCCCACATCAGTCACATGATGTCCTTCTATTCTTGGTAGTCTTCCATTATGCTTTAAGGAACAGTTGTCAAAAACAGTTTCCTTATTCTTCATAGTCTCGAACACACAAATGGCATGTCCAAAGTGTGCTGAGAGTTATCAGGGTATTGCCACCCCTGTTAACTCTCAACCCCTCAGAGTCCCTGATACATCTTGGCTGTTATCCATCACAGCCAATGAGTATGTCTTCAGGTAATTCTTCGACTTCCCTGACAATGTCTCTGACATGGACTCCTCTGAGGTTGCTCACAGAGACTTGGATCTCTGTGAGTCTTGCGAAACTTGCCTGCCTCCTAGGCACAGGCAAGGGACTATCTAACAGCCTAATTATGTTTAAATCAATGATCAGGGAATCTAACAAGTTTAGATTCCCAACAATCTCCCCCTATTTAAACATAAATAATGCTAGATCTAACTAAGTTAAGGTAAGTGAGTTTAACAGCTTCTTCTTACACATAACAGATCTAAACAAACATACCTCATGATTTTATTAAGACTTAAGGAAAATTACAAGTTCATTACATAAGTGAAATAAAAGATAAAGGTAAAAGGGCTGTGAACATCTTCAATAGTCATCATTTTTTATTCTTTCTTCAGCTTCAGCCAAGTCTAATCTGTTATCAATTTCATCCTGCAAAGTCTTTGCAAACTTCTTGGAATACTCTGTGTTGATCTTGAGACACTTCCTGTGACAGAGTAGCTGAATAGTTGAAGCCAAGCACAGCTCATCTTCCCTCTGAAAAGCATACTGGCAAGCCTTGTTCATGAATTCCATTCCTCTTTCAGGCTCTGTGTATGTCTGACCATCAACAGGGCCAACAATACCATTTGGGAGGATCAAATCCCTGTGCATACCATCCACATGAACATCTTCAGTAACAAAAGTTTCATTAACAATTTGTGAAATTCTTCTTCTTTTGTTGCCTGTCTTTGGGGGTTCTTGTTCAAAAAGCTGTGGTGGGGGATCAATCTTGAGTTTGGCCGCTGTTTCCTTGATCCAATTAAACTTGGCCTTAAGAGTTTTAAGCAGAAGGAAATTTGCCTGTCCAGACTTTTTGGCAGCTAAGGCTTCGAGTTCAAACCATTCTGATAACCCAAGTGTCTTTAACCTGAAGTTGTCAAACACATCCATATTTCTCTGTTGGTTTTCCCTCCATAAGATCATTTGTGGGGTGTTTGTGGATTTATGAATGGTGTATTTGAACTTGGTTATCTTGCCAGCAGCATATCTGTTGTTCACGCAGGCATCATAGTCAGCTTTGACTTTCTTTAAGGCCTCAGCGCGTTTTACTTCCATTTCCCTCAACCTTTGTTTTTGTTTTTCTCTTTCAGGTGGTGTCATCTTCCTCAGAGTCGCTTCATTTAATTCTTTGGCTGTCTTGAGTTCACTTAATCTTTTGAATTCTTCAGCCTGTTGCTCAATTTCTTTAGGGGTCAAAGGAATCTCATCGGAAGGTGTAAAGGTTGAGAATTGTGAAAGGTCTGTGGTGGATCCTCCTGTCTCTAGCATCACAGCTATCTTCTTAAGTTTGGTATCTGTGTCAACCAAAACTATCTCCTTTCCTTTCTTCGAGACAGAGGACTCCACACTTATGTTTTTCAAAACATCAGCTCTTTTGAGAAACGCTGTCTGAGCCTGAGTTTGAATAGCTTTGGGAAGAGAGCTAACAGTGAATTTTAATTTCTTGGCCGCTGGCTCATCATCATCCTCAGGCTTGCTGATGTTAACTAAGATCAGAGATTTTGATGAGTCAGCTCCATCTTCAGTTTGTTGCTCCCCCTGAGTATCATCCTCATCATCAGGTATTATAACTGGTGTGATGACTTGGAGAGGAACAGGTGTAGTGGTGGGGTTAGCTGATGATGAGCCTTGTTCAGTAGATGCAAGGCTGAGTGTTGTAATCTTCTCCCCCTCACGTTTATCCTTACTTTGCAGATGTTTGGATGAACGTGCTTGAAAACGCCTTGCAATCTGTTCCACAGAGGCAGCCATAGCACGTTGTCTTTTTCGTGAAGCCCTAGCAATCTTCAGCAGGAGGTTGGCATTGGCATTAGTATTTGCCTGAACACGCCTGACAATAAAGTTAGCATGGTTGTATTGCCTGTTGCGAACAGCATTAAATTGCCTTTGTAGGGTGAGTTCATGTTCACGGAACATAGCAGGGACAACTGAGTCAATAGCATCCTTGATTCGTGTTGAGAGATGACTGAGTCCCTGGGCTACACCTTTTCTTGCACCATCCTGAATTGGCTCAGTGACAGCCTCAGTCACAGCCTATTTTATGATGCCTGGAAATGTCACAGTAAAGTTGTGCATCTCTGACTTGATCACATCCAGCTTCCTTGATAAGCGCTCAATATCAGATTGATGATGGACTGGCTGAAGATTCTTGATATTGAGGCTTTGTTGAGCAAAGTCATCCTCCCTTGGTATTAAGTCAAAGTTGGTCTGGGTAGGATGATCAAACATGAGAAATTCTGCTGTTGGATCATAAGTTGGTCTTTGGAAGACTGTTGTTGCTGAGGTAGCAGAGTTTGGAGTATCAACAGCTTCCTTGAGAGGAGAAGTCTTGTCACCAGCTGGTGTAGACACAGCTATTTCTTTAGGAGGAGAGACAGACAGCTGGTCTTCCTCATCGTCTTCATCCTCTTCATCGAACATTCCCTCAGGGAATTCATCCTCAGGCATTGGCTCAATATCAGAGACATAATCTTCTAATGAGAGCATTTCTTCATCAGCATTGAATACAGGCTCTTCATCAGTTGGTTTGTCCTGAGTCATAGTTTCAGCCTCCTTTTCTTGTTGTACCTGAGATACGATGACTGGCTGTACAATTTCAGCCTGCAAATTTGTTGTAATTAGTAACAGGGAAAAATATAAGGGGAATGGTCGCCATTTCGCTGTCCCAGAGAGGCTGAGGGTGATTACTCAGCCACTCCAAAGGATAAATCCTTGGGATTCTTTTAAGTGTGAATAAAGTGTGGTTAATGATCGCCATTCGCTGCCCCTAGGAAAGCTGAGTGTGATTATTCAGCCCCCCCAAAAGGTAAAAAACCTTTGGGACTCTTTTGATTGTGAAACATATGTTGTTAATGGATCACCAGTCGCTGCCCCTAGGAAAGCTGAGTGTGATTATTCAGCCCCCCCAAAAGGTTAAAACCTTTGGGACTCTTTTAAGAGTGAAACATATGTTGTTGTAGGTCGCCTGTTACGCTGCCCCTAGGAAAGTTGAGGGTGATGATTCAGCTCCCCCTGAAAGGATAAATCCTTTGGGACTCTTTTAAGGAGGGAACCAAGAGGCTGTGTGAAGTACAGCTGATCAAGGTTGAGACATTAGTATATTCAGGTTGTTGTTAGCCTGAATACTGTCTAGAGGGTTCAGGGTCATCGGGGTGCTTTATAAACACAAATGAATCATTCCCTGGTGCAAAGACAGGGTGTACAGAAGTCTTAAAGTATTCTAAGTGTAATGACAGACTTCTATGGGTCGAGGATTACCCTAACTTCACCACTCTCTCCTACAGACAAATGAGAGTGGCTGCTTGTGAACCTCTAAAAATGTACACTGATTACCTGTGAGATATCAGCTTGATTTGGCTGGTTTCCTGTTGTCTCAGCTGACTTAGAGACACTAGACGCCTGTTGTTTGTCAGCCAAAGAGTCTGAATCCACAAGAGTATCTGGACCAGAGGCGGTGCCAGTCTTCTTTTCCTTGGCCTTAATAACAGCTTTGGAGTGGGAAGAAGAGGGGATTTTCTTCTTCTTTGGCTGTTGGCCAGATGAAGCCTTGGACTTAGTAGTGTGCTGCCTAGAGGTCAAAGACATAGACTTGCCAGCAACACTAGAAGTATTCACCTTCTCAGAGGAAGGGAGCAAGGGCTTCTCAGCGTTTGGTACCTGGTTGGCCACGTTCAGCATATGGGCGATGACAGGGATATCCTCAGCTCCTATTTCCTTGTAGATGGCGCCTGTGATGCGATAGGGCTTAAGAGCAGTCAAGGCCTTGTTGTGGTAGTTATCTCCCAGCAAACTTTCAAAGATCAGGGACAGGAAGCGCACATAACAGATGTTCTTTTCCCTGACCTGATTCCTTCCCTTCAGTTGTTCTACCAGGTTTGAGAATAGGATGCTTCCAACGTCAAGATCAGCTCCCCAGATTAATCCATACGCAATAGCCTGATGATTGAACGACATCTGATCCTGTGATCCCTGCATTCCTCCCAGGGACTTCACAATGTGGGTGAAGAGGACACGCCACATAGGAGTGAAATACTTAATCTTCAGAGGGGATTTGGCGAGGACCTCAGTTGGTGTAAGGGCAGGGTTAACGTCATGGCAAGGGTTGAGTGTGGCCAGGGCTTCCTTGACAGCCTTTTTGTCAACTGCCTTCAGGCATTCATCTCCATGTTTTAGTCCGGCCACACTAGAAAAGTCTTTAAGGGAGAAGGCAAAAGGATGTTCATTGCATGAAAGGCTAAATGTAATGGTGTCTTCTACTACTTCAGCAGAATACCAGAATTCCCTAAGGTATTCTTGGTAAAAGGTGGATGGAGATTTGGTGAAGGCTTCATTTAGGTCACAATTCTGCATGAAATTTACCAGATTTGAATAGGTGCTGTTTGGTGCCTTAATCCATCCAATGGCGTTGTTGGAGGCGAGGATGCTCTCGTTGATCTCGAAGTTAACATTGGAGGCTTTTGGAACTGAAAACGCCATGGATTTGAGGTTGAAGGTGAATGAAAATGGCGGATGGTTGAGAGAGATAAGAACTTAGAGAGAGAAGTAGATTTTAGAATGATGGTGGGTGAGAAGAGAAAGAAGACAATATATATATTCAAACTTAAGTGAACAGTTATTCAACCGTATTAAATGCAAGGTGCGAAAATGACTGCTCAAGTGGGTCCCTTTGACCTTTCAAAAAGTTTGTCTCCTCGTTATCCGAGAAATAAATGATTAAATATTTGAGAATGTTTTTTGCATTTACTTGGAAAGTAACTACCTAGTTTCATGTGAAAAACATTTAATATAGAATCAATCATTTAATGAACACATTTAATATCAAGCCACAGGCTTTGAGATATTGAGCATCCCTAGCTCAGCAACTAGCCTGTTGAACGAAGGTTCAGCCAAAGGCTTTGTAAAGATATCAGCTAGTTGCAGCTCTGTGGGAACAAAATGCAGCTCAATATCTCCCTTCATTATATGATCCCTGATAAAATGATACCTGATATCGATGTGTTTGGTACGAGAGTGAAGAACAGGGTTGTTGGATATGGCAATGGCGCTGGTGTTGTCACAAAAGATTGGTACTTTGTCATACAAGATTTCATAGTCAGCCAATTGACTTTTCATCCAGAGCACCTGAGCACAACAGCTGGCTGCAGCGACATATTCTGCTTCAGCAGAAGACATAGCCACAGAGTTTTGCTTCTTAGCACTCCATCCAACCAATTTTCCTCCTAGGATTTGACAGCTGCCTGAAGTGCTTTTCCTGTCAATACAGCATCCAGCATAATCTGAATCTGAATAGGCCTTGAGATCAAAGCCTGATTCCTTTGGATACCATAGACCTAGGGATGGTGTTCCTTTGAGATACCTGAAAATTCTCTTAACAGCCACTAGATGGGATTCTTTTGGGTTAGCTTGGTACCTTGCACAGAGACATGTGGAGAATTGGATATCTGGACGACTGGCTGTTAGATACATCAGTGACCCAATCATGCCTCTATATAAAGTCTCATTGACAGAGACCCCTGACTCATCAGGGCCCAAGTTGTTGGGTGGAAGCATGGGGCATTTCACTGATGCACAATCAGCTAAATCATATTTTTTAAGTAAATCCTTAACATACTTTTCTTGACAAATAGAACTTCCCTTAGGACATTGTTTAATTTGAAAGCCCAAAAATTAAGTTAATTCACCCATCATACTCATCTCATATTTCTTGGTCATTAATTTAGCAAAACGTTTACTAAGATTGACATTTGTTGACCCAAAGATGATATCATCCACATAAATCTGCACAATGATGAAATCACTCTTGTCCTTGAAGGTAAAGAGTGTTTTATCAATAGAACCCCTGATAAATTTATTTTCAGTTAAGAAATTTGAAAGAGTTTCATACCATGCTCTTGGAGCTTGTTTCAGACCATACATTGCCTTGTGAAGTCTGTACACATGGTTGGGAAACTCGCTGTTCTCAAATCCTTCAGGTTGTGCAACATACACTTCCTCAGCCAAATCACCATTGAGGAAGGCACTCTTAACATCCATCTGATACACAGTGATGTTCATATAGGCAGCATAAGCAAGGAAGATTCTGATGGCCTCAAGTCTAGCAACAGGTGCAAATGTTTCATCATAATCAATTCCTTCAGTCTAAGAGAACCCCTGTGCTACCAGTCTTGCCTTGTTCCTGATGATGTTCCCAATTTCATCCATCTTATTTCTATAGATCCATCTAGTGCCTGTGATATTCTTTCCAGGTGGAGCTGGCACTAGTGTCCATACTTTGTTCCTTTTGAACTGATTGATTTCTTCTTGCATAGCAGCTACCCATCCTTCTTCTACTAGTGCCTCAGCAACTCTTTTAGGTTCAATTTGTGAGAGAAATTCAGCAAAGAGACATTCATTGGCTGAGGCTGACTCAGAGTCTTGGATTCGCTGTCTTGTTGTGACCCCTGCATTTGGTTCCCCAATAATATTGACAAGAAGTATGTGTTGATCTCTTGACCACTTATTTTGAGGAGCTGGGGATTCAAGGACAGGGGTACTTGAGGGCACAGCTGATGCAAGTTGAGTCTCATCCTGCTGACTAGGAGGGCTTTCTTCAAAGACTATTTCAGTGTCAGAGTCTTCTTCAGCCATTTCAAGGGAAGCTATTTCATTATCAGCAGGAGAATCTTCAGGGATTTGAAGAATTGGTGAGTCATCAATATCATGAGAAGGATCATCAGAGATTTGTGGTTCTACTTCATCAAGTTCCTGAGAGGTAGGAACTTCTATGTTGTGAGTTGACAAAGGGTCAAAGGCAGGGACATAAGGAGTGAGAGTGTTGGAGTGATGATGACTGGTAGGTCTGGGTTCTGTGAACTCATCACTTGGGAAAGAAATATTTTCATTAAAATCTATTTCATCACCCTCTGTTCCTGTTCTTTGTATGACTTCATCATCTTCATTGAATCTAACATGGAATGTTTCTTCTACTTCTTGTCTTCTGATGTTGAATACTCTGAAGGCTTTGGCTGTTGGAGAGTATCCCAAAAAGAAACCATCATCAGCTTTTTCATCAAACTTTCCAAGTTTATCCCTGTAGTTATAAATAAACACAGGGCATCCAAACACATGAAAATAGCTGACGTCTGGAGATCTTTTTCTGAAAACTTCATAGGAGGTTTTACCATGTCTTTTGACAATGATTGATCTGTTTTGAGTGTAGCAGGCAGTATGAACAGCTTCTCCCCAAAATTGCTTTGGTAAGGCTGCACCATTTAACATAGTTCTTGCTGCTTCAATCAAAGTCCTGTTTCTTCTTTCAGCCACACCATTTTGTTCAGGAGTGCCAGCTGAAGAGAAGTTCTGATAAATCCCTTTTTCATCACAAAAAGATTCAAGTTGATGATTCTTGAATTCTATACCATTATCACTTCTTAGAGCTTTGACTCTAACATCATTCATATTTTCAACCTGTCTGATGAAGGACATGATGGTTTCAGCTGCATCACTTTTCCTTCTGAGGAAGAACACCCATGTGTATCTTGAAAATTCATCAACTATAACCAAGGTGTATTTGTTGTGATTAATGGTTTGAGGTTTGACAGGCCCAAACAAATCCATGTGAAGGAGATGTAAGCACTTGTCAATAGAGAATGATTGCCTAGTCTTGAATGAAGACCTGTGATGTTTTCCTTTGACACAGGCAGAACAAGTTTTGTCTTTGGAAAACATTACTGTAGGTAGACCAACAACCAAGTTTTGAGTGGCTATCTTATTGATGTTCTTGAAGTTGAGATGAGACAGTCTTTTGTGCCACAGCCAGTTGACACTTTCAAAGGCTTTGGCAAGAAAACAATTTGAGCTGTCTTCAGAGTACACAGCCATGTTGATGACATAAACATCTCTCCTTCTAGGTGCAATCAGCACAACATCATTGTTTTTGTTGAATATGGTTCCCTGAGTCTTAGTAAACAAAACCTTATAGTCAGCATCACATAATTGGCTGATGCTAATGAGATTATGTTTAAGACCATTCACATATGCAACCCTGGTAAATGTGATCCCATTGCAGTTCATTGAGCCATATCCTTCTGTGTCACCTGAAGAGTTATCTCCAAACACCACTTTGGGACCTGGCTCCTTTGAGTATCTGTGTAGGTATTATTGAATCCCTGTCACGTGTCTAGAACAGCCACTATCTAGATACCATACCGATTCCTTGAGATATTTCTGCACAGATACATAGAAACAGATTAGTTCCTATGGTGAACCCACTTTCCAGTGGGTTCCCTGAATTGCTTGTTAGCAACTCTTGTATTCCTGAAAAACTTTTGGCGTTGGGATGGACAGTTCATTGTTTCATGGTTATAACTCCCACAAATATCACACCCAGGGAAGTCACCACACTCGTCTGAGTGATGGTCTGTGAACCCACAGAATTTACAGGGAGGATAAGGTTTGTAATTTCCCTGTTGCCTTTTGGAACTCTGTGGTCTGTCCCTAGAGGGTGTCTGAGCTCTTTTAGCTGCCATGTGTCTGTCATGATCTAAGGTCGAATGGTGAGAATTTTTACATACATTGCAATAAGGTTTGATTAACCTTTCCCCTTTGGGTTCACCTAGGACTGACTTAGGTTCATGAGAAGTAGAGCATTCAGCGGAAGGCTTAATGTGTTGTTTCAAGAGTTCTACTTCTTTCATAAGAGACAACAGGCGATCTTCAGTGGTAGGGTCAACCTTATTCACAGCTTTGGTAGTAACAAGCTTAAAAGCTACTTGTTTACCAGTTTGTTTAGCAGGCACATGAAAAACTTTAGCTGGAGGATTCTTAATATCTGTCCTAAGTTCATCCTTAGCAGATCTAGAAGAACTGCTAGGTTCAACTCCAGAGAGTTTGGGCAAAGGTGGTAGCTCAGCCACATCTTCAGAGACAGGGTCATTTGTCAAAGAGGTATCTGACATATGAATAGTCTCTGTAGATTTAAAGACAATGTCATTGGGTTTGGTGAGAATCCTCAGCTTATTTTTCTTAGCAGATATATCCCTTTTTAAATCAGCAGGCACTTCATCCCTAAGAAATTCATCAATAGTAAACCTAGCACACAGCCATTTTTCAATAATCTTGTTCAATTCAGTGACTTGATCATTTAAAGCTATGTTTTTCAAGGTTAATCTAGCTACTTCATTTTGCAGGGATATTTTCTCTAAATTAACCCGCCTGAGAGTTTCACATTCAGCCTTAGTATTTATCATTTCAGATTTAACAGAGTGAAACTTATCAAGTAGGTTCTTTCTTTGTTCCTCAACAAAGTGCAAATCAACTATGGTGTAATCAAGGACATGCTTACGTTCATCACTATCAGACATATATAAAAGCCCGTGTACCTTTTTCATTGTGATGTCAACCCATTGTCCTGATCTAGCATCACCTTTTCCAACAGCTGGTTCATCCTCAGCTATTGCCATAAAAGCCCTGACTCTTGTGGTGTCTTCTTCATCTGAAGTCAGTGGTTCATCATTCCAATCATAAGTTTCAGCAACCAACCCTTTCTCTGTCTTTTTCTCACCACCTTTCTTTTTGGACAGAGCTTCAATCTTCAAGTTCATTTGTTCTAACTCAGATTTAAGTGCCTTGTACTTATTTTTGTAATCTTTCTTCTCAGTGTCTAAAGAATTAGATTAAGATGAGTTGTTATGTTGTTTGAACTTGTAGGGTTTGGATGAAGATGATGGATAAGAGGGTGAGGATGTCTTGGTAGAAGGACAATCTTTTTGATAATGTCCAAGCTTTCCACAGGCAAAACATGTTTCTTTTGACCTGTCAGTTGGTTTACTAGCTGATCCTACTCTTCCAGATCTTTTGTAGTATCTTCTTTGGTTGGCTAGCAACGCTCTTTCATGGAACTCTGCATTGAGGTCTGACAAGAATTCTTGGCTGCTACGGGTATCTTCTTCAATATCAGAATCGATGTCATGAGGATGTGTTGCAGAGATCAAAGCTTTGGAAGATGCTCCTTGGGCTACAAATCTTTCAGTCTCTGATTTGTAGATAGTATCGATCAGCCCTTCTTCATAATTGTACTTACCATAGAGCTGAGCAAGGGTATCATTTTTGATTGAGTTGTTAGCTCTCTGAGTCTGATTCATGCTCAGCCACTTTCTTGGAAGGCTGTTGACAAAAGTAGCATTGATCTCAGCTTGACCAATAGTGACATCATTCATAGCCAGGTCATTTAGAAGAATCTTCAGCCTAGTATAGGTTTGCTGAACCTTTTCACCTTCAAGTGACTTAAAGGCATTAAACTGAAGTCTGAGTGCCTAAATCTTTGTCTCTCTTGTTTCAGAGGGTCCTTCATGGCCAAGAATGAGGTCTGTCCACATTTGTTTAGCTGTGGGACACTGAATGACAGACTTCATGATATGCTTGGGAAGATAGGAAATTATGATGCTTTTGAGACGTTTATCTTGGTTTGCTAATTTCCTATCAGCTGGAGTCCATTGTTTGAGAGGTTTGGGAAGAGGGTTTTCTTCAGTGGATGTAAGCGCCATGGGAATATATGGACCATTTTCTAAAATTTCTAAGAGAAAAGGTTCAAGTCCATCAAGGTATACAAGAAATTGACTCTTCCAGCTGGCAAAGTCTTCTTCATCAAAGACTGGTACACTGGTTACGTGTGATCCACCTCTTGAGTCAAGAAGTTGGGGTAGATCATCGTCATTGGCTGGAGGGTTAAGTCTTGGTGAAGATGGGTTTGTGGAAGGTGATTGTGGGCTAGAAGTTTCCGGCATGGTGGATCTTGATTATAAAACTGAGAACGATGTTTCTTGAAGGTTTTAATATCAAACACCGCTCTGATACCAATTGAAAGTCCCTAATCAATGCAAGAAACCCTAATCTTAACTTAATCAACACAAGGTATTACTTTTCAAACGTAATCTTATTATTGTATAATAAAGAATTACAAGTGTTATGGATAACACAGTTTGATGACAATGTGTTGTGCACACTTTGAACAACAATAAACCCTAACTTATGAATACAGTCGTAGCTGTTTGATTCACTAAGTTATATGCACTAATGTTCTTAATATCTCAAAGTGTTAAACATTAATGCATGGATACACATCCTATTTATAGTGTTACGAGTTTGACTTAAACAGTACTTGATGTCGACTACACAAGCTTTTACAAGTTCCCACATCAGTCACATGATGTCCTTCTATTCTTGGTAGTCTTCCATTATGCTTTAAGGAACAGTTGTCAAAAACAGTTTCCTTATTCTTCATAGTCTCGAACTCACAAATGGCATGTCCAGAGTGTGCTGAGAGTTATCAGGGTATTGCCAACCCTGTTAACTCTCAACCCCTCAGAGTCCCTAATACATCTTGGCTGTTATCCATCACAGCCAATGAGTATGTCTTCAGGTAATTCTTCGACTTCCCTGACAATGTCTCTGACATGGACTCCTCTGAGGTTGCTCACAGAGACTTGGATCTCTGTGAGTCTTGCGAAACTTGCCTGCCTCCTAGGCACATGCAAGGGACTATCTAACAGCCTAATTATGTTTAAATCAATGATCAGGGAATCGAACAAGTTTAGATTCCCAACAAAAAGGAAAGAATCACAAACCACAAATAAATGTCAAGGCAAGGATGCCAAGAACAAGCATATAATCAATTAATGATCAAAAGAATGATCAATAGGGCGTGTGGAAGAACGAAAGCGTACCTTGGCCACAAATTGCATTCCGAGCTTTCAAGGGACCAATGCAAAGCCCAACTATGACTAATAGTGACTAATAAGTCTTCAAGGATTATTATCACTCATACCTATCTTGATATCATCATTCCATGATGTTGGAAATCAAAGAAGATGAGTCTTCTACAAGTGTAAGTAACTCAATCCACAATCAATAGAATGATTTATCTTCATGAGTACCTACACATGACAAGATGCAAACTAGTAGATACATTTCAAGAGTAAATCTAAAATGCATTAATACTACTAATCTAAGTAATATGCAATATTAACAATTTAAAAGGCTTATTTTTATCAAAAAATAGTTTTGACCAAAGAAAAACTTTAGTACAACTTAACCTTCTAATCTGAGGAGACAATGGATCGATCCAAGTTTTCAAGTACAATATACTTCAAAGATCGTGTGTCACCATCGCTCTGATACCAATTGTAGAAACTAGAAGGGGTTTTCTCATCGGTTCATCTCCTAATTAAAATTCCTTTCAATTAGGTGAGTGCACAAAACTATCTTTTACTTGAAAGCTAGTTGCATAATGATTAGGTTCAATTCTAATGCATTAACAATGTCTAGTAAGTATAATGATAATGAATGCAAGTAATGAGTAAGGAAAGAAACAACTTAGTAGGAAGACACCAAGATTTATAGTGGTTCGGCAACGAGGCTCTATCCTCGTTCCTACTCCACTCCTCGAGTATACCTTACAAGAGATTTCCACTATATCCACAAGTTCCCTTCTTGGCGGAGAAAACCTTACAACGTCGCTTACATTATTTTCCGACACTAAGCTAAATGTCGAGACCTAATCTTAGCTAGGACAATTCTACACAACGTCGCCCACTTCACCATTTATGACACAAGGCTAGATGTCGAGTTCTAATCCAAAGTTAGAACCAATATTCACAACGTTGCCTACTTCACCATTTTCTGACACAAGGCTAGATGTTGAGTTCTAATCCAAAGCTAGAACCAATCTTCACGACTCTTCACTTTGAAGCTAAGTGAGAACTTCACACAACACAACTACATATCACTTTATAGTTTAGTGAGAACTCACAAGACACAACCACGTCATTTTATAGTTTAGTAAGAACTAACACAACTAATTACAACTCAACTAAACATATCTAAGTACACACATGTAGCTTGGATCTATACAACACAAATCCAAGCACACACATGTGCAATGGATTTACACAACTCTAATCCAAGTATTCACATATAGATTGGATGAACACAACTAGTCCAAGTATTCACAAATACATTGGATCTACACAAGACACAAATAAACAAATGATGAACATGACTAGATCTTTAAGAAAAGGTGATCTTCATCAATGCTTCATCTTTAATCACATTACAAGTGTGTAAGTGATCTTCTATTTGGACAAGGTAAAGAAGGAGATCATGAGGATAATCATGAGTAAATATACATAACACATTAAGTGATCATTTACAAATGACTAGGATTGGATAGGAGAAAGAAGGCTGAAAGAGATGTCCAAAAAGGGTTGATGAGAATGCAGATTTGATCCATTTTTTATAGAAGAAAAATGCCAACGGCTATCTGGGGGCGATTCCTTATCTACCCAGGCGGTTCCTTATCGATAGGGAACCGCGTAGGCACTTAAGGAACCGCGGGTACTAGACTCCGCTCCTTTTTGTCTTTTAGTGAATTTGAAATATCTGAGGCTGTTTAAACCTTCAAAGGATATTCTTGTGGCATTTGGAATATGCCATATTCAAATTTACATTTTCATTTTAATAAAAAATTTTCTTAAAAATAAAGTTTATTAAAAATCTTTTGTTACATTTGACAAAAGTGAGTTTTAAGGCTAATTACTTTTATGATCACTAAGCATGATTAAGATATGTTAGTGTAATTACCTTGATGATAGTGTTTGTTAGATAATTCGTTTTATGATTGTATTTGACAATAAATGTCTTTGTAATTTGTCGTGATCAAAACTAAGAAAAATTAATTAATACTAACAATTTTTTTAGGCATTGCTTTGCATTAACACATTAAAATAAACTATGGGCGAGTTTCAAGCCGATTAAGAAAGAAAATAACCACTATCGCCAAATACCCTTTATTTTTAATGTAAATTTTTTTTGTTAAAGTTTTAGTGTAAACTCTTATATTGACATTTTACTTTCATATGTTGTTTCTCCAACACCCTATCATAATCTTAGTAAATTGTTGTTTTCAGTAGTTTTTAAGCACCATTTCTATGTGGCAATACTTCCTCAGTTCCTTGCTGCAATTTATATATAAATTTTTTTGGCTGCAATTGCTTGTCATTTACATCTTGATATGTTTCCTGATCAAGACATGGTTGAACTCTAGAACTTGATATGTAAGTTTATGTATTTTGAATGTTATCTATATATCATGGCCAGATCCTTTTAGATTAAAGAGATGAATAAAGGCATCTTTAACTGGAATATATATTTAGTTAATCAGTTAATGTAAAACCAAACACCCTTTGTTCCATAATTTCATTTGTTAAAGAACAAACGACAGACTTACGGAGTGACATAAAAGAGCCGTCACCAAAGAATTTAGTAGAACTAATGTATGGCGCATATTACTGCAAAACAAAAACACCCTATGTTTTGACCCATTTTACTGCAGAACCAAACACTTATTCAAACATAACTCAAACTTTATACTTAAAGTAACAACTAATATTTAACACCCCACCTACTCGGACCATAATATTTTCCGCTTTGCCTGTAGGCTCACGACTATGCTTTGTAGCCCTCATGTGAGTACTTCCCAGCCGGTCACCTAAGCCAGTACTACTCTCACATGAGCACGCTTAACTGCACATTCCTAAGAACCCCACTTACAGTAGACCACAAAACGTGTTGTGTCATGGTAATGTGAATGTTATCTTATGAACTAAGATCTCTTTTGGCCACAACCGATGTGAGATTTTCCTAGGGTGTCACAATCACCCCCCTTAGGGACTCATCATCCTCGATGAGGTTTGCCCCACCATCCCGAACGGTTCAGGATTGGCTCTGATACCACCTGTAACACCCCGCCTACTCGGACCACAATATTGTCCATTTTGCCCGCAGGCTCACGACTTTTCTTTATAGCCCTCATGTGAGTACTTCCCAGCCGATCACCCGAGCCAGTACTACTCTCACATGAGCACGCTTGACTACACAGTTCCTAAGAACCCCACTTGTAGTAGACCATAAAACGCGTTGTGTCATGGTAAGGCGAATGTTATCTTATGAACCAAGATCTCTTCTGGTCACAGCCGATGTGGGATTTGCCTAGGGTGTCACATAATAACATATATTTTACAGATTCATTTCCATATATATGTAACTAACATATATGACACGTCTTATATGCGGTCCTACTGGATTATTCTGGCTTTTTTAAAACTGGTCTACTCCATAATCCTATACAACATAGATAATTTCAAACACCAAACATTCACCATCACCCTTATAATATATATTATAGTTTTTAAGCATGCATAAAATAACCAACTATAGTTTTAAACTTACTAACCGTAGTGTTAGAAGTTTAGCATGTATTCATCAAAGTATCATAAAAAACATAATTGTGTATTCCCTACATGCCATTGTTAATACCCATCTATATAAGATCACATATCATTAGGTAATGTCGTTTTACATGTAACTAGCAAAAAACATCAGAATAATATATGTGGTAGCCCTTTATATAACTAAGATTTGGTTTCTCTCATAAAAGTTTCTTTTACGAGAGTTACATTATATGATACATGTATTTGTTACATCTATTGGAGTTATGGTACAACAAGTATTTGGTACAAATATATGTTAGACATGCATGTTCTTTTTTATGATGTACACTATATGCTTATCATGACATTAAAACAAGATAATGATAACTTGCATATATCTTATTAATAAGTAAATGCCATTCCCGATAGTAGCTTACTCTCATATTAAATGAATCTTTTCCTTCCAAAATCAGAATACTACATTTTTCTTATATCTACAACCATCAAGTTGGGTTAGGCGATTGAATGCATCATAAGGACAAATGCCCTACTATGTGTGGAGGTTGTAACCATTACCATGTATAGTTTTTGTTGATAGAGTTAATCGATGGTCAGTAATGAGTTTTGCAACATGATGGTTATTACTATAAGTCACTATATAAATTATATAATCTTTTAAAATTATCTAATTAAAATTGTTAATACTAAAAATCTTGAAACCTGTAGGTATGGATGTTTTTAATTTACCTATTTGAGTGAGAGAAGCCTGTATGATATTAACCTTATTGAAACATACATGATATTAATGTATTTATTTTTCATATGTACCACAATTTGCAAAGATTTCTTTGAGTAATAAGTTACCACTCAGTTCATTGCAATATCTTTATATATAACAAATTGACCTACACAAGCATGCTAATATATAATAATATAGTGTAATGTGTGCCATATATTTTTTTTCCGATAACTATATTTTATGCCACTTTATACTGCATACCTTTATATTGTTATTTGATGTATAGAATGCATATGCCCTATTTATTACGGAGTATATGATAATGTGATTATGATGTGTTTATAAATAATTGTCTACCCGTGCAATGCACGGGTATTGTTCTTGTTAAGTATTGTTGTTTATGTTATGTACTATAATCAAGACAAGGATTTTCACCCGCACGTTCGTAAATGTCTTTTTATCGTAATCTAAAATATTTTTCTTGTGTCAGTTGTAGATTGTTTGAATACGAAAAATATTTGCAACTATTTACTATTATATCAAAAAGGTAATTTTGTTAAGACATGTGTTTCGTAATATTATTCTTTTTTATCTACCTTATGAAACGACATTTGTGATGAAATAATTTATAATAAAAATAGTGTGATATTGTTGATCAGCATATGATTTTTTATTAGCTTCTGAAGACCTTTTAAATAGTCCAAAGTTATAACATAAAAATAAATAAAGAGTATACTAAAAACCAAGAGGATATCCACTAAGGCCATCCACAATGCTACATCATGGCAAGGTATAATAAAAAAACGACATATGTTATGAGTGTAATGCATTGTACTGTTGCCAAGTCATCCACTCATTGAATAGAGGTGTTTTTTCTAAACACACGGTTATTAACCATGATAGTGGGCCTATTTGCATTTCTTTATTTCCTTTTACTATATTATACTACCTCCGTGCCGTATTAAGTGTCCACTATGGAATATTCTAAGTCTTTGTTCTTAAACTTTGACCATTAATATTTGTATGTGTGTTATGTAATAGTTGAAAAAAGTTATATGAATAGATTCAATTTTAAAATGTATTTTCATTGGTATAATTTTCATCAAATATTATATAACATAAATAAAAATATTTACAGTCAAAGTAAGATAAAAAAAGACTGTGAAAAAGTTAAACTAGACACTTATTATGGGACGGAGGGAGTAGTAAAATATTCAATCCTCCATAGTTAAGTATGATGGTTTGTATACATTTCATTTTGTGGTGAGATGGACATTCATAAACTGTGTAAGGTTTAATCCATTGTGGATGTTTTGTACAAGCATGTAGTATGTAGATGTAGTAGTGATGTGTCAGTGTATTAAACTGTTTTCGGTGCAATGCATTGATGATGCCCTAAGTCTCCACATTTATTTGACCCTGATAGAATATTGACTTAGAAATTCGAATTAACATTATTTCTAATACTCCCCTTTCATTCGAACTTGGAAAATCCCAGCTGCAAACAAAGTTGATCATGCTTCGAAAGTGGGAGACTCTAAGTCATAACATCAACAACTTGCAGGGGCGGAGCCACCTACAAAGTAGGGAGGGAAATTTCCCCCAACACATTTTGTGGTAGTCATGTTTTTAGAAAGAAATTGTTATGCTTTTGAGAGTTTAATCAAGTTTCCCCTAACATAAATCTGATTTTGCCCTCTATGAGTCTCAAGTTGCTTAAAAATAGGTTAAAAGAAGTTGAAGAAGATGATGCACAGGAGAATGTGTTAGGAGAGAGGAAAAGAAAATTAATGTAATACGTAGTATTAAAAACAAAATTAATGTTGAGTGAGTGGGATTGATTGTTTATCTAGTACTCCGTACCTTTTAGAATGATATTTATCATTTGGTTCTCTTTTTATGTTTTAAGGTTGTCTAAATTTAGCTTAATATAAAACAATGTATAGTATGGTATACGTCAGTTTTATGCTATCCTTTTTTGATAAATTACAATGTTATGAGTTTTAAATTGCACAAAACACCTATTGTGTGAAGTGTGAACTTTGTTACTTCTTATGTATATTATTTGATTATAAAATATTAGAAAAAAATCTAATTTTATCAACATCCGTTAATACTACTGTTTGTTATTTTTACGTTTTGCTCAAACTAAAATGTCAAATATTTCTTGTCATAAATCTTAACTATTTCTTTTGAATCCTATTTTATTAGGATAAATATTTTGTGTTTTGCTTGAGTCGGTTTTTCGTAATATGAGTTTTTTCTTCGCTTTTTATAGCGACTTACGTGAAAGATTTTTTTTTTGCCCCTACACTGTGATTTTCTGGTTCCGCTACTGGCAACTTGTTCTTCAGTTCTACAACTTTCTAAAACAGTTTCCTCCTTTTCAATCAGATTTCTCATAAAATGGTGGTTAATCTCAATGTGTTTAGTTTGATAATGGAATATCGGATTTTTGGAAAGTTGTAGAGCAGACATGCTGTCACACAATATGCTTGTAGCATGTTCTTTTCTTCCCCAAGATCAGATAGCAACCATCGAAGCCATACAGATTGACATAATGAAGTTGTTGTTGCAACATACTCTACTTTTGTTGAAGAAAGAGCTACCATAGCCAGTTTCTTCAAGCTCGAAGACACCGGCGGCCTTAACCAATAAGAAAGCAATGACCTGAAGTGCTTCTCCTGTCAGTAACTGAACCTGCCCAATCACTATTAGTGTACCCTTTTAGGCAAAATATCTCACATTTGCGGAATCATGTTCCATACTCTTTGCTTCCCCCAAGATAATGTAAGATCCTTCGAGCTGTTCCTAAGTGATGCGTGCTTGGTTTATGCATAAACCGTGATACAACTCCCACTGCATAACTAATATTTGGACGCGAGTGAGTCAAATAAAGAAGTCGCCCAATTTGATTTATGTAGACGATTGCATTCACTATTTTTGTTTCATCATTTACATTGAACTTTTCTTTTAGGTTCATTGGAGTGCTTGCCATCTTGCAACCTAACATATTAAACTTCTTCAAAGTTTCTTCAATATACTTACTTTTGTGACATAAAAATTCCAGACTTGTTTTGAACTATCTCCAAACTCAAGAAACATTTAAGCTCATTAGTTATGTCAAACATATTCCTCATTTAATCTTTGTACTTTCATATAAGACCGAGAGATAAGCCTGTATATATCATATCATCAACATATAAGCTTACTATAACAAGTCCATACATACCTTGCTTTTTCACGTACAAATTTGGCTCGTTCATACTTCGTTCAAATCCACTTTCTTGAATTTTTTTGTCTATTTTACAATACCAATCTCTCAGCGACTGCTTCAACCCGTATAATGCCATTTTTAGCTTGTACACATTTTTCTTCTTTTTCCTTTTCGAATCCAGGTGGCTGATTAACATAGACTTCCTCATGCAACTCGCCATTTAAGAAAGCTGACTTAACATGAAATTGGAATACTTTCTAATGCTATTGAGCAACTAGTTCCAAAATAACTCAAACAGTTTCAAAACGTGCCACAGGTGCGAAAGTTTCTTCATAGTCGATTCCTTGTTGTTATGCATATCCCTTCACAACAAGCCTCACCTTATGTCTTTGTAGACTACCGCCTACAAAGAACTTTGTTTTCAAAACCCATTTTACTCCATTTGTCGTTTTTCCAACCGCTAACTCAACCAAGTTCCAAGTCTTATTTATCTCCATAACTTCAAGCTCTTCTACCATTTCTTATCTCTATTCATTTCACTTCAAAGATTTATCAACACTAGCAGGATCTTCAACAAACAATGCTGATTGTGAAGTAGATTCTCTTTCACATTTAAATCGTCTACGGTGAATTCTTCCTCTCTCACTCTTACGTAACCGAGCCGACTCCAATGCCTCATTTGGAGATGATTTAAGATGAAAATGTTGAGCTTGATTTTTCTAGTGTTGCTTGTTGTGAGTTGCTCAACACGAGAATGCTTTCCATATATTCTTCTTCTTCTTCCACCCGTGTGTGATCTTCATCCTCTTCACCTTCACTTGTACTCTATTACACATTTGAGTCTATGGATCATGGCCAATTCCAATTTGATTGCTCGTCAAATATAACATTTCGAGTCTCAGCAAATTTATCACTTGTAGGATCATAAAGTCTTTAAGCTTTTGAATTCGAACAATAACCATAAATATGTAGTTTTGTGATTTGTTATCAAGTTTGTGCTTCATTGTTGTATGTAGAGAATAGAAAATAGAACTAAAAACACGAAGATGACTCACCGAAGGCTTGTTTCTATACCATGCTTCATATGGAGTTTTCTCCTAAACCGCCTTAGTAGGCGATATATTAAGAAGATATAATGATGTAGCTCATTCTTCTGCCCGAAACGAGTCTGGTAGCCCCTTTTGCTGCATCATAGACCGTGTCATCTCAAATACCGTGCCATTCTTCCGTTCGACCATTCCATTTTTTTCGTAAAAGGGACTAACCCTAGTAAAATATGGAGTTGTAATAACTAGGTTTTCACTTAGTTATGAAAGTTCGTTGTTCTAGTCTTTTCGAATTGATTACTAGTAGAAAGTGCGACTCAGTCGTTCTTGGTGGAAAATTAAATGGTTTGGTTATCTATTTTAAACTATAAGAAAATATAAAAATGTCGTTGAGTAAAATAAAGCTTTAAAAATTAAACTAAAAATTACTAGAAAAACACTTGGTAAAAATAGAGATTTCGGGAAGCGTGCCATTTTTGGAAATTAAAACTTTGTAAAAAAACAATGAGCCCATCGGAATGCCTGGTCGGAATCCCGTCGGAATATGGGAAAATGAATGCAGTCGGAATATTGGAAAACAAAGCTGATCGGAATATCAAATAATACCCTCGTCGGAATCCAGATAGGAATCCTCGTCGGAATGCAAGAAAAACAAGCTGATCGGAATATCAATTAAGCTCACAGTCGGAATGTGGGTCGGAATCCCAAAAGGAATACAAAACCCTTTTCCGATCCTAAGATCGGAATAATAGTGCATAGATCGGAATGTAAGGTCTTAATCGGAATACCCAATCGGAAAAGGGTTTAACCTTTTCTGATGACTTGCAATTATAGAAAATCAAGATCAAATAAGCAAAGTTTTAATAAGGACTATTCAAAACTTTACTAATTATAAGATGAAAGGTGTAATAAGCACGAATAAGAACTTATCACAACTTAAAATAGCAACTTTTCAAAATCAAACTTTAAAAAGACAAACTTTTTAGAAAACTTTAAAAGATAAATAAGCTAAGTACCAAATAAGCCAATAAGCATAATAAGCTCAAATCTCAATTTGCACAAAAACTTAGATATGATCAAAAAGATAAACTTTTCAATCACATAAACATCAAGATAAAATAATATGAAAAATGATAACGAATCAAAAGTAAATAAAATCAAGAAAGGTAGAAGAAGATTAAAGATAAAAAGCTTAACTTGAACTTGTAGATTAAAGATTCAAAGATACAAGATTGAATTAAAGCTTAAACATGAAAGGAAGGAAAAGATGAAATTCTAGTGAGAGAAAGTTAAACACTTTTTCTCTCTAAAAATAAAACTAAAGAAAGAAAAAATAAACTAGCTAACACCCTCCTAATGTGTCATTAGGAGGGTATATATAGGAGGTGGGGAGTGCATGTGTTGCTTCCTTCTTTCTTCTCGTCTCGACTCGACTTAAATTATTTGTCTTTCTCGACGTCGTCTCAGGATTTGTCGATATAAATTGAACTTGCCTTATAATTTTCTTCTTCTATTAGACTTGAGTTCTTCGACTTCATTAAACTTCCGTCTTTAGACTTCTTCTTCGATAAATCTTCAGAATAGGCCTTGGACTTCCGTTCTTTATGCACTCTTGATCTTTTGACTTCGTCTTTTCTCGTTTTCTTCGATAAAAGCCCGTGATAGCCCATGTTTTCTTCTTTTTTCATCTTTTGGTCCTAAAACACAATAAAAACACAAACCACGCATAGTTCCGACTTTTACGACATAAAATACACGTTTTGGTCTTGTTATTATTGGAAATAAGTGGTAAAAAGGATAAGTGTTTTCACACTTATTAAGTTGTTAGCTCTATTTTGATTCCATGCTCCTCACAAAATGCAATAATTTCATTTGAAAGAAACTCACCACCTCGATCAATACGTAACACATTCAAGCTTTTCCCGCTTTGTTTTTCGGTCAATGCCTTAAAATGTTTAAAGTGATCAAACGCTTCTGATTTTTGTTGTAAGAAGTAGATCCAACTCATCCTACTATAGTCATCAATGAACAACAAAAAATATTTGCTACTACCAAGTGACTTGGTTCTCATTGGACCACATAAGTGCACTTGTACAAGATCAAGCATTTCATTAGCTTGTTTAGCTTTTCCCAATGGAAATACCTGCTTGGTTTGTTTCCGTAGAACATAAATTCTACAAACTTTGTCAGTAGAGATGATGGAAGGAAGAGTGATGACCATTTCTTTATTATTTAGTAATTGAATCCCTTGAAAATTTAAATGACCATATGTTGGTGCCATAATTCGCTTTCTTTCTCAACTTTGCTCATAAATGCAGTTTCTATGTTTCCTGAAAAATGAGAGGGAACAAAAAGTCATGTGAGCTCAAGCAATAACTTTGATCATTGACTTTATTCTCACCATGCACTTCCCATCGTCAAATAAAATAGAATGCCCAGACTCCATAAGTTGGCCAACACTTAACAGGTTGCGAGCTAAGTTAGGTGCAAAATGAACATCTTTTATATGTTTTGTTTGCTTAGCAAGAGTGACAACAACGGTACCTCGTCCCTCGATTTTAAGTTTCTTTTCGTCGCCAAGATGAACTATGGATTTTACCATCTCATCCAATTCCTTGAACTTTGTCTTGTCCCGGTCATGTGATGCGAACACCCGTTGTCTATGTACCATGATTCTTTTGTAACTTCGCCTATTTCACTTTTTCCATGAACAAGTAATCAACATGTTCGTCAGTGTCTTCAACAACCTTAGCTTCATCAGTCTTCGACCAAAAAGGTCATCGGTATGTTTAGGTTTTTGGCAAATGGAACAAAACTGAGAACTACTCCTTGACCGACCTCTTCCATGAAATCCTCCACGTCCTCTTCCTCTTGCTCGTTGACTCATGAAACGAGACTCACCTTTTGTATTAAAGGCTTTTTCTTCCTCAAAAACTACAAGTCGGGTTATCCTCACTTCATCCGCTTGTAAAGACCCTATCAATTCATCAAATGAAAATTTTGATAAATCTTTTGATTCCTCAATCGTTGCAACCACACGATCAATTTTAGGAGTTAAAATCCTTAAAAATCTTTTCCACAACAATTTCATCCGCGATCTTTTCTCCGTAAGATCGCATTTGAATCACAATTACTGAAACTCGAGCCAAATAATTTTGAACACTTTCATTGTGTTTCATGACTGAAGTTTCAAAATCATGTATAAGGGACTGCAACTTACCTGTAATTACCTTTGAGGAACTTTGAAATTCAGTTTTGAAAATCGACTTGGCTTGCTTCGAGGATGTCGCTACAACTATCCTTGGGAAGATCGACTCATTCACTGCTTTTTTTTTTTGCGTAATGGGTTACCCCCGTGAACTTGTATTAATCACATGAAAGGTTTAAGTACAATGGAATGTGGTTGAAATGCCACATTAACTTCAGCCAAAGGCTTGAACACCTAACATTTAAAACAAACCCCTAAACGTAATAGCCATCTAGCTTCAAACAAAGACAATAACAAAGAAAAATCCTATCTTTCATAAATGTGGAAAGAATTAGGCATACTCCAATGCTCAAGCAGTTGAGAAATTGGTGTGGTATTCTTGAAGCGGAACGTAATCAGCTTAAGCCTCACAATAATCTTGAGACAATCACACAACTCTTGCGGAGATCGTTTCCCTTTGTTGAAAAGACGGTTATTCCTCTCAATCCAAACAAAGTAACATGCAACCGCAAAAACTAACCTTCCGATCACACTTTTAGCCGTTCTAAGACGAGCTACCGAGTGAAGAAACACGATAATATCTTTAAGCTTCGGTGGAATATTACTCATATCCGCCAGCGTGTGAACAGTCTGCCATACTTGCGTAGAGTAAGCGCATTCGAAAAAAGGTGATTATGTGAGTCCCGAAAGGACTCACAAAGAGGGCAACGAAGCAATGTTAGATCGATATGGTCACCAACGTACCAATGCCTTAAGCGATCTTGGGTATTCAAACATCTCCTCATAATAAGCCACAAGTTGAAAGCATGACGAGGAATACAACGTGAAAACCAAACCACTCCACACCACGTAACTTGAACACCTCTCGGTCTAAACACATCCCAAGCCTGTTGAACCGAAAAGCTAACCATGTTCCCATTTCTATCACGCCATTTCGAAGTATCGAGCCACGTATCATCCAACAAAGGCACGGGAATCTGATCTAAATTAGGCACTTTAAGGAGCCACGGCTATGGCCAATTCCAAACGCCATTTTGCACAAAATCAGCCACTTTACACCGAAGATTATGACCAGCTCTATAAACACCATTTTGAGGATCTCAAGTGTCAAATAACAAAGAAGTATCCATACCGTTACCAAGCATTTTCCAAAGGTAGGGACAAACGGTTTCATGAAGTTGAAGCACTTTCCGCCACCCCAACTCAGATCAGCCGTGATAGAAAAGTCCCAAAGCGTTCGGTCCTTAATCTTAGAAGTGTGAATCCATCGTACCCATAAAGACTCCTTATTGGAAACATTTTTCCAAATATGAGTCGTCGTCAATGCCATATTAAAAACATCAAGACTTCTAATACCAAGACCACCCTCATGTTTAGGAAGAACAATATCATCCCATGCAACCTTAGCCTTACCCCTCTTAAACTCACCATTACACCAAAGGAAACCATGAATATGTTGTTGCATATTATAAATAATACCCTTAGGAATGATGAGAACCGACTTACAAAGTTGGAGCCTTCTCGAAATCGATAAGGATTTATTCTTCCAATCACCAATCTGGTTCATAACTTTCTCAACAAGAACTTTGCAGTCGTTATTTAAAAGTCTGGATGAAATGAGAGGGACACCAAGATACCTAATCGGAAGCGTTCCTTCAGAAAAAGGCATGATGTTCAAAATACCACGCTTGACATGGTTAAGCACATTACAAAAGAAAATCGTGCTCTTCGAGATACTAGGGACTAAACAGGATGTCATTTTAAACTCATCAAGAGAGTCCATAATTACTTGGGCAGAATCCACATCACCACGAGCAAAAATAAATAGATCATCCTCAAAATAAAGATTAATAAGCTCTAACTTCTCACAATGATGGTGATATCGAAAGGTGTCTGACTCACGAACCCTCCTTTTAAGAATAAGAGTCAAATTTTCCATAACTAAGGTGAATAAATAAGGGAATACCGGATCTCCTTGCCTCAAACCACATTTTCCTTTGAAAAACCCATGAATGTCCCCCTTTAAACTTATAGATAAAGAAGTGGTCGAGACACACGCGATAATCCATTTAATCATAGTGGGGTGAAACCCAAACTGATTAAGAATACTCCTCAAGAAACCCCAATCAACCGTATCATAAGCTTTCTGAATATCTACTTTAAAAGCACAACGAGGAGGACCCCTATCCCAATGATAGTTGTGCATAAGCTCCTGCTTAAGAAGAATATTATCTGAGATACGATGACCTAGAACAAACGCCGATTGATTCTCACTAACCACTTCCTTAATGCCATCAATGATACGCTTCGTGATAATTTTGCTAATGCATTTATAAATAACATTGCAACAAGAATATGGGCGATAATCGTTAATCTTAGAAGGGTGGATACCTTCGGGATGAGAGCTAAAAAGGTATGGTTTATCTCTTTCAAAATCTGCCCATCATCGAAGAAATCTCGAACCGCTTTAGAAACATCATTGCCCACGATATCCCATCTACGTTTAAAAATCGCAGACGTAAAACCATCCGGACACGGGGCTCGATCATCACCAACATCAAACATAGCTGCTTTAATCTCCACATTGGTAATAGGGCTGATCATAGCATCTCGAGTAGCACCCGACACACGTTTATAGAACATGTCCCGTATATCTAGGTCACTACAAGTATCCGTTATACCAAGGAACATCTTGTAGTGATTAACGAAAGGTTGAGGCACATTGGCACCTGTTAGCTCGTTATTATCTGTGTTCAAAAGAACCTCAATGCGACTTTGTTGGTTTTTACTCTTGACGATCTTGTGAAAATACGCAGAATTAGAATCACCTAACTCCAACCAATCAATTTAGCTTTTGTTGTAAAAACCTTTCCTCGTCGAGTTTAGCATCATTAAACACCTGCAAATACACCGCTTCCTCATCTCGTAAATTACTATCTGTAAGATTATAGTCCACATCCCTTTGAACTTCATCCAACTCATGTCGTAATTTAGTCATACTATCATGAATATTACCTTGGTCAAAAAGAAGTTTTCGAAGAGGCTTCTTCAATCTACGTATATTCTGAACAACCTTGTACATGTTATGACCAGGTAAATTCTCCTTCCAATGCACATCTAATAATTCCAGAAATTGGCTTTTGTGTGCCAAGAAATTAAAAAATATAAACGGTCTCAGCTTATGCATTACCAAAGTGGGAATCTTTAGGATTGACGGCGAGTGGTCCAGAGTTACAATACGGTTGGAAGATGGTAAATGCACCCGAAAATCGATCAGCGAAGTCTAAATTACCCATCACACGATCAAGTTTTTTAAGAATCCCCCTATCACCCTTGGATTTCTGATTCCACTTAAACTGCAACCCCGAACACGTGAGGTCAAGAACCTCAATATCAGAAATACAATATTTGAAGTCACACATGGCAATAGTCATTGAGGAAAAACCAGCAAATGTATCCTCTATGTTTAAAGCAACGTTAAAGTCACCCATCGAAGCCCACGACATATCACGTGTAACTTGTTTATGAATGCTCAAATCCATCCATAATTGTCTTCGCACAATATTGTTATTGTCAGCATACACAAAAGAACATAACATAGATTTGTTGGTCTCTTTATGGATGATCTTGGTGTGAATCACTTGGCTAGATTGAGCAACCACTAGAACATCAACCACATCAACATTACAAACTAGCATTATACGACACCCCTTTGTACATAAGCTAGAATTAGAGGTCCAATCCCAATTACGGAATACCTTAGAAAAAACAGCCGTAAGCCCCAAAACATCCACATGCGACTCTAATATGGCACAAACGCTTAAACAATTCTCATTAACAACATGACGAACCTCAGATTGTTTAGGGTCCCCGTTCAAACCCGTATGTTCCACAATGGAATACTAAACATGGGAAACATCTTGTGAGGGAGTACTTGCCCCCCTTTCGAACATAACCGGTATCGGTATTCCTCAACCTCGCTATCTTCATCAATAATCGTTAGTTTCTCATTCTTTTTAGTACCACCTCCATTGCTCGACTTTCCTACCTCAACCGTAACTTGCTCCTGATGAGAAGCAAATGTATTCTTAAGTTCTAGAGTACCAGGCTTCTTAGTAACAGGCGTAGGCTTGGTAGTAGTAGTTTTTGCCTTCCTTTTATATTGGAAGTTCAAACTAGGTTTGGTTCATTTAATCCCCTCTACGCGCTTATGCTCTACACGCTTAGGCTCTACATGCTTAGGCTGACCTTCCTGTGTTTGATTACCTTTTTTCTTCTTATGGGACACCATGGTGAAACCATCTTCTTGTGTATCATTCACATGAATCTCTTTGGCGACAACACGTTTCAAGCGTGTCTCCGTGCTATGTCCAAAAATGTGGTAGTCTCGGTACAACGGTGGTTTCCATTCATATTCTATCACGATCCTCTTCTTAGTGTAGCCTTCTTCATCCTCAAAAGGGACCGCCATCACCAATTTGGTTTTTAGATCCCTATCACCTTTCACTTCTACAAGTTCCCGAGCATAGCCTATCCTACCCCAAGTGTCACCACATATCTCACTAGTAAACCCGTCTAACATAATTGGTTTACCAACTTAGGTAGCGATAAGGCTCAGCCCATCTTCAGTAAACGCCACAACAGGGACTTTCATCATCCTTATCCAAATCGGAACAGAAGTAACATTGTCCTTAGTAAGGTTAAAGTTAGGAGACCATTTATTCAAAATCAACGGTGTATTACAAATCAACCATGGCCCCTGCTCAATGACTTGCTCCAAACCATTCAAACTTTCAAATTTAAAGTAAAAGAAACAATCATCATCTCGCGTGACCTTTTGGAAACCATATTTGGCCCATGGATTGGTCACATAGTTTTTAACAAGGGGTAACACAACCCCTTTTTCCCTCAAAGAAACCGACAAGAGAATTAGCAAATTTGTTTTTAACATGCGCAAAAGAAGCCACAAGTAAAACAAAATAAGCATCTTCCATTTTCTTGTCAGTCATCAATGACCGAAAATTTACTGTCTTTTTAGGTTTACCACCGTTTGAATTCGAAACAGTGGCATCATTCGTTTTTGATTTAACATTACTGCTCGAATCTATGGTTAAATTTTTAATACTTACATCATATGTCTTAGCAATATCATGAATAGTTCATAAGCTGTAAAATTATTGTTGTTTATAGACGAAATCCCATCTTGTTCCTCTCCCATACCCTCACCATGATGTAACAAATATAGCTACACCAGATAATTCACTGAGACATTTATCAAACACTTGAAGTGCCGACACAAATGACCCAAGACAAGTTTACTTCCAAAGCAATTTTAGGCCTACCAGACGATTTACCTGAAGATAGTTATGATTTTGATGATGAAAAGATTCGTGGGTGTGAGTTTATTTAGGTGGATTTTGTAGGAAATAATGTGGGTGTTTTGAAAGTAGTATCTCATCCACTGCTTGTTGAATGAAGAAAATAGTTTTTGCATCTTTCTTGTGATGTTCCTTGTTGCGTGAATCATCATGAGATTCTTCAAATCCTGATTCTACATATCCCCACAGATCTTGTGATTGAAACAACGTCTTCATCGTGATACTCCAGAACTCATATGAGTCCCTATGAATACTGGAATTTGTGGCTGTGAAATATTGAGAGAATTAGGGTTGGCTGCCATAATCATAAGCTTACAAAGAAAGTAATGCCCAATATAGAATCAACCAGTCTCTCATACCAAACTTGTTAAAATAATTTAAAATAAGAATAATGTAAAAGAGTTGATATTGCTGATCAACAGATGACCTTTTATTAACGTCTGAAGACATCTTAAATAGGATAAAGTTACAACAAAACGTAAATTAAAGAGTGCTAAAAATACTCAACTACTTTATCCACTATACTAAAAACCTAGTATATATTAGATACCATATTAGCCACTAAGTCTTCACATTTATTTGACCCTAATTGAGTATTGACTTAGCAATTCGAATTAACATTATTTCTAACAATTTGGCTCTCTTTAAAGCAACATTCTCCTGCCATGCCATCAATATTAAAAAAAAAAGTAACACCTAATATTATCTTTCACGAATTATGAGTCTCAATGCCATCTAAGACAGTGTATGATAGAGGTTAAGACGTAAACAATCAGACTAGTCCTAGAGTGTAGCGGGGTAAGGAGACGGCCAGATAGAAATGCTGGATGCACAAGATATAGTAAGTACTAAATACTCTATATTCTAGGGACAAAAATGGACATTGAACGGACCAACTTGCTTTGTAGGCTGCATTGAGGAAAGCCCAAGTTTTTTAGCCTACTACAAATTATCCAATTCAAAGATGACTCAAATATGTTTTTACAATATTATGTTTGAAATGTGAGATATAGAATGTCCACTTATCCAAGGTCATTTTCACTTCGTTTATCAACAATTATAACAAACTATTCATTTTCCAATTGCAAGTTTAAGCAGGACTACTATGGCAATAGAATGTCAACAACAAATTAGCACCGGCGCAACGCGTACACGTTTCCGCTCCTTACTAATAAAGATGTGACATTGGATTAGTTACTATGAGGCCAGATTAATATAATAAAGTTGGTCTGGTCTGGGCTGGGCTGGGGTGGTTGGGTGAACTGCTCTGAATTCTTTATAAAAGCCACATGCATACACCTTTAGTTTGGATTCTACATATTGTCACTAGTCTTTTACATAAGGGAGATAATATCACTTGATACAAAATCAAAATCATATAAAAACAATTTCACTTATGTATGAATGTTATTCTTTTGTAAAAACAAATCTATTAATCTAGATTGTGAGATGAAGCCATCAAACAGCTGTTTAAAAGCCAGGACTCGTTACACAAAAGTAAGAAAATCAGAATATATCAGTTTCACATGAACGAATCCTCTGAGGTAGAGAAAGAAAAACTGACCTTGATTGATCTAATAATATATGAAAAGGATGCTAATGATTAAGGAACCTTAGTTAATGGTTAACGAATGTGTAAGGAACAAGTAGCACGTGGTTAACTAGTTGCCAGTTAGAAAAAAGAACAAGATCATAGATAGATAATGGGTTTCTCATTCGCAACTAGCTGTTCCATAGCTGTCTCCATGCACGTGACCCAACTCTCCACCACTATTTTCTCTATACATCAATACATCTATATGTGAAAGTATTATTTTCATAATTGCCATGCATGTTCCTTTCTTTATTAACTACACAAAGTTGCATGTATATTTTACTGTTGTAATGTCTTGTATAAGAATAATGTTGTTTACTTCAAGACTTTAAGATTAATGTCTTTGTGTTTTTTAGAATTAGCTGAACTTGATAAATCAAACTAAAACCGAACTATTACAAGGACACGTGACGCGAGGCGAAAAGGCACCGAGTTGTAATCGCAATCACAAATTACTCATGCTCAAGGAAGGAACACGACATGCGTTTGATGTGAGTGAAGTGGTCCTAATCAGAAATAGATAGAATTAAATTGATTTTGGTTGATTGATGTGGACCTTCAGGTCGTGAATATTATCCATGCTTTAACGTAAATTTTCAGTTCAGCCATTAACACTGCAATGATATATAATATATATACTTCATAACAGGAAGTTACAAGGTGTTTGAATTATTTCAGATGGTTCAAAACTTCAAATAGATACTCAGAAATATGGGCTCCTACAAGAATTAATGGGAATTTGGGAAGCTAAATTTTAAATGCTGAATCAGATTTGGGTTTCCATATGAATAATATTCATTTCAATGAATTTGAGTGGTCAGATTGCATTTAGTATTTAGATACGGCAATTATTGTGCATTACGTACATCATACACATAGTTTGATAACATGCTGTGAAAATTTGACATGATTATACTTCAAAAAATAGGGTGAAGTTTGCAAATACAAAACAATATTCTATATAATTTACCGCCAGTTGCAAGCTAGAACATTAAACTTAAAACGGCATCACTGTATATATTTCATCTTAGCAAAGGTCGTCATTAGCAAGAATATTAAGTGATGTACAATATTATTGTCAGCAAGCTAAGGAAAATGTATAAATCTTTTAATCCAACACGCGGTAATCAAGATAGATACTACTATACCTTTTTCTCCAAGGTTCTAATGTACGCCCATGATCAAATTTTTATATATTACGTGACGAGAAAGGAATATATTTTAGAAGATTTTTTTTCAGTTGAGGATGGAATATCTTGGGAGTATAAATAGTTAATTTATTATGAAAAGTTGAGATTAACTGAGAGGTTGATTGATTAATCATAGTAGAATTTATGATTACGAGGTATGAGATCGTGCTAAGCCGGTTGCAGATTGTATCGGCGCTTTGATGATGGTGGTGATTTTGCTTAAGCAATTGACTAGAGTACTAGACACCAATGTTTTCAGACCCGGGTCGACCCGGCCGGGTCAACCGGTTGAACCGGTTCCGGCCGAAAAAACGGGTCATATTGACCCGGGTTTCATATTTTCGAAACCCGGCTTGACCCGGCGGGTTTGGGGTGACCCGGGTCAACCCGGTTCTCAAGACCCGGCCGGGTTTCGAATTTTTCGGGTTTTTTTTAATTTTTTTTTTTAAATTTTACGTATTTGCGACGAAATTTTATTTTTATACATTATTTTGGTTGGTAAATAATTTATATTTTTAATATACGTAAGTTTTTGTAGTTTTTATAAGTATAATTTTGTTAATTTATTAAAAATATAAAAAAAATATTTTTTTTCGAAAACCGGGTTAACCCGGGTTGACCCGGGTCGACCCGGGTTGACCCGGACCCGGCGACTCGACCGGGTCAATCTAAGACCCGGGTTTTAAAACATTGCTAGACACTTAGAGCATATGGTATGGTAACCACCACCCAAGCCATAGTCAAAACGCGAGAGTACGGCGTTAGAACTAACATCGTGTATGGCGTTATAAAGCTTGACGTCGTATTTGTTAACCTAAAATGATAGGTATAACGTAAGCTTACGGCGTCAGAACTGTACCGTGGGTCGCATTATACCCTCGCGTCGTACCTTCTTTTAATTTTTTTTTATATTAATGGGGTAATGGCTAGAATTTCAAATTTTAAAAAAGAAACCCTTGGAGGTGTAATTATACTTTTTTTTTTCCTTTTTTTACCCTAAAATCTATCTATAAAATCCCCTATTTCATCTTATTTTTTCATTCATCGCAACAACAAAACATCCATCATATAATAAACCACCAAAATGAATCACGATATATTGAATGATTTGCCCGATATCGGCGATTACTATGATCAAATCGATATGGACGACTACAATCAATACTTACAATATTACGCTCAATATGAAAGTTTTGATGAAAGTTTGGCTACTTAGGTGAAAAGAACCTGGTGTTTTATATCACATGATCGAAAGGATGCGGAAGATAAGTTGATGAAAGATTATTTTGGGGATGAAAATAATCCACCAAGGTATCCGGAAGAAGTTTTTCGCCGAAGGTATCGTATGAGTTCCCGACTTTTTAAACAAATTGTTGATGATATTACCTATTATTGTGTTGACCCTCTTGACGACTACTTTTAATTTTTCCACCAAAGTTCTGATGCTACGGGTCGATTAGGTTTTAGTGCAATCATGAAATGCACATCCGCTATACGCCAATTGGCGTACGGTTCCACATCCGATGCATTTGATGAGTATTTGCAAGTTGCGGAGCGTTGTTCACGAGAGTGTTTATGGAATTTCACTAAATGCATTTATGTGTTATATGTTGAATAGTTTTTAAGACAACCTACTGAAAAAGATGTCGAACATCTGTATGCATTGCACGAGAAGAAACATGGTCTCCCGGGAATGCTCGGGAGCATCGGTTGTATGCATTGGGAATGAACATAGTGTCCTAAGTCCTTACATGGTCAATTCAAAAGGCGCGATAAAAAATACCCAACTATAATTCTAGAGGTCGTTGTGGATCAACAGTTGTGATGTTGGCATGCATACTTTGGGATACCCGGGACAAACAACGACCTTAATGTTTTATATGGATCACCGTTATTTGATTCCCTTCTAGCAGATGAAGCTTCAGAAGTTAAAAAGGTTATTATTTAGCGGATGGCATTTATCCTCGACGGGTTTCGTTCGTTAAATCATTTACTATAGCAAGGGATGAAAAACAATGAAGTCTAAAAGGATTCAAAAAAGTTCAAGAAAATATATTGAACGTGCTTTTGGGGTTCTAGAAGGCTGTTGGGGAATTATTCAACAACCCGCTCGTTTATATCAAGTGAACCCTATTAAAAGGATCATGTATTGTTGCATCATATTACACAATATGGCTTGGCCAACAACAAATATTCAACGCACTTGGATTGAACGTTGCAAGATTCATCAAATAAAACATAGAGAATTTCGCGAAAGGAGGGTTCATGAAGACATTCGACATGATCTTGTGGAACATTTGTGGAATCTAAATCATTAATTTGTTTTTCTATGTATTTTTTAATTTGTAATGTTTTTTTATGTTATTTGTAATGTTTTTTATTTTATTCATGAAATTTTAATTAAATTAAATTAGTTTGTATATTTAAATAAAATAAAAAATTTCTGATGGGACCATTATGAAATAAGAAATCTAGTATTAACTAAGGAGCCAATTTTCTAATGTTATACAGATTGTTATAAAGTGAGATGCTAACGTGACACTCATTTTTTTTATAACACCAACTCATGGCATTAAACCACACCTATACTCTTAAAGGTTTAGTGGTTGAAAAATAAAAAGTTTTTCAAAAAAAAAAAAAAAAGTCTGTTTAAAATAAGCATGTTTTGAAATTTCTTTAATCACATATTTTCTCGTGTTATAAATAAGATGTAGAAAACTTGAGTTTATAATTTTTTAGGTTTCAAAAGATTTAAAAAAACTTGGTCCACGAAAATTAGAACAACTGAATTAATTTAGCGTATAGTTAGTTGCTTTGAGATAAAAAGTCACAAACTTTGCATAACTCTATATTTACTGCATCCCAAAAAGATTATCCAAACATAAAATAGATAATCTTTTTGTTACTCTATCATATGATCTCTGGCAGTCTGGCGTAAAACTTAAAAGAAAAGTACTGTCGAAGAAGAATATTATTCCATTAAAACTACTCTTAATAAGATAACAAATTAAAAAAACATATGCACATGGGAACCCTTTAGTGTCTGCATACACAATTATATATACGAACATTGCAAGCTAGCTTACTTGTTTTTGTTTATTACTTACACTTATATTTCTCTCTATATTTTTTGACATAGAGAAAAATGGCACATTTGCCTCCAAAAGTGCCACAAAACTGGCCTGAAAACTACCACAATCACCAAAAGCAACCATCAACCGAGCATGTCTCGCCACCCACATCCGCCACTGCCAATGGCGCGGCCCAAATGGACCCTTCTTGGGTGGACGATTTCCTAGATTTCTCTTCAACTAAACGAGGCTCCCATCGTCGATCCATGAGCGATTCTGCGGCATTTCTCGAGATCCCGATGATGGGTGATGATAGTATTCGTAGATCATCAGCTCCAGGGTCAAGAAATGGTAATTCTGGAGGAAATGCAGCGGAATTTGATCGTTTTGATGAGGAGCAGTTCATGTCCATGTTTATTGATGATGAAACGGCTGCCGGGCCCACGGTTTCGTGCTCGAATCCTTCATCGCCTTCTGAGCATAATAGCATGAATGAGCATCAGCAGATTGAAGAGGAGGAGAGTTCATGGAAATCTGAGACACAATTTAATCCCCATGCAAGTGGTATGGATAATTCTAATGACAAGATTTTTGATCCTAAAAGGATAAAAAGGTAATTTTATGCTTCTTATTTATATCATACCATCCTTTAGATTTTTCACATAAATGGTTCATATGGTTTGCTAAATGCATGAAATTTGAGGTACGAATCTTAAGAGAACCATTTATGTTTGTACAAGGAAACTTGAGGATCTAATATCCAATAATACGTATGAATCCTAATTCCTTCCAAGAGAGTCTCCTTTTTCGTAGTTTCTAAGTCGAAACTCCATTTGATCCTTCGAAATCGTGTTTTCATTCATAATTGATCAATCACCAAGTTCTAGCGGTCAGAAGTAAAACTCATTTCACAGTTGAGGCCAATTATCATATGAACAACCATAATTTTATTGTGGACAGATGTATTCTCGATTTTAAACAAATTCCATGTATTATCACGTAGTTTAGTAAAAAAAATCGTTATTAGAAATATAATATGTATCCTATGCAACAGAATTCTGGCAAATCGACAATCTGCTCAACGATCACGAGTGAGGAAATTGCAATACATATCGGAGTTGGAACGCAGTGTCAATTCTCTACAAGTATGCTACATTTTTATGCAATTGCACATGTTTTCTGAATAACCAATAATGTTATATACAATGATTGCATGTTTTCTTACAAAACTTTGTGGTTGCAAAAATGAAGGCAGAAGTGTCAGTGCTATCACCAAGGGTAGCATATCTGGACCATCAAAGATTGGTACTAAATGTGGACAATAGTGTCCTCAAGCAAAGGATTGCTGCTCTCTCACAAGACAAGATTTTCAAAGATGGTAATTAGCATGTCATTTACTTTCTTTTTATGAAATTTCACTTGGAATTTATTCAGTTTATAAGTAATAGGATATGCATGATTATTGTTAAGATGGAGTTAGAAAGTGACTAATGGGTCGCTTTCAAAAATACATGTCAACATATTATCTAGGAGATACTTATAAGTTATAGTTAACATATTCTATATCCATTGATAGATATTAATTTTAAAAATCAATAAATAAGCTTTTATTAGAAAATGAACATAGATTTTGATTTAATAAGATATGATATTCTATGTCCATGTTCTGCTCTACTTTTAGGATTTTTAAAGTACAATACATATGATCTAAAGTGCAGACTGTCATGCATCGCATGTTACTCCATGATACATTTCTGAATCCATATATCCTATATCCAATATTTTATAAACACAAACAGGCTGCCATATCAATTATCTTATGAATATATAGATATGTCATCCTTTTGTTTTTTCTACTAATAACAATCTGATCACAAACTTGGAGTAAAATTAAGTTAACGACTAGGCCGGCTTAACTGTAATAGCTTTATGAGTAAAAATTCTAAGATATATGCATTCTGTATCATATATGTTACGTTATCGCATATATAGATCCAGAAAATAGAAAAATGGAAGCAACTTATAGTGTATCTATCTGTTGTGAATGAATGCAGCTCATCAAGAGGCATTGAAGGCGGAGATAGAGAGGCTTAAGCAAATGTATTATCAACAAAACTTGAACAAGAAGATGGAAAAAGGATCAAATGCAACTCATCATCATGATTCACCTATTTCTGATCATGCTAATACGCAAGAGCAACTTATGATCAACTAACAACACCTTAATTACCTTTGCTCATTACCTATTTATCGGTGCGTAGTTCATTGTTTTCAAGCTACATATACTGATCAAATTTTTTGGGTGAATACCTAGAGCAAATGAACCATATTTCTAAGTACTGTTTCGTTGATAACAGGATGCATTATCAAATCGTCGATGCTGTTCCAGAACCAGACCACTCATTTAATCTGAAAATGTGTCCCAACGCTTCATGCTGCAGCTTGGAATTTTTCTTCTTTTAGTTAATTCAATTACAATGTAATTAATTTGTAATCAACTCTTCGTGCTTGGTTAGATTCTCTTCCTTTCGATTGTTACGTTCATGAATCATTCAACAAAGGATGAAAAAACAAAGACATGTATCCTGTTATCACAATATAAGTTAGGAAACCGGTATTTATTTATCATATATATAGGCTGCATTTACAACTTATTTATTATCTATCAACCAGAAAAAGAGAATCAAATAGATAAACACATCAACAAGCTACTATTAAGGTTACAGATTACAAAGAAGAAGTCGAATCATTGATCCAATCTCCAGATACGAGTTGATTTACTATATCTATAGGAAATCCAAGATTAAGAGAAAGAACCTTGATCGCCTCCAAGTGTGCATCATTTCTTGGTGGTTTAATATCAAAATGAACGCAGTTTCTATACCACAACCCACAATCCACAATCCTTGATCAAATAAGTAGTTATGGTACAATATGTCACTAATCCTTAGTTTTCTAGTTGGGGATAGAAATGATGGTTAAAAAGGATGTTAGAGTTAATAAGGGCTCGCCTTAAAAAAAAAAGTTAATAAAGGCTCAACCCATTAGTTAACTTACATCAAGCTAAGCAAGTCTTATTTATACTTTCGTACTTTTATTCTTTTATTATCATCTTAATACAATGTAGTCTTTAGTCTATTATGTCCCCTAACTCTGTTTACATAGTATCATTGTTCCAATTAGGGTTTGGATTTCAAGGTTAGTTCCAATTAGGGTTTGATTTTAGTTTTGAAGAACGTACCTTGGGATACCTAGTCAGTTTTTTGAGAGCACCTCGTTAGGGTGCGTTTTAGATCTCATCTCCCATATAATCAAACTCATTTATGCAAAACCCAAAATCCGTCATTGGAAGCCACCCCACACGCCGCCGCATGTCCTCACGCGCCAACGTGTGAGTCTACATATTTTCCAGATCCCTTTTTTTATAGTGATTTCAACCAGGGTAGAGTGCCCTGGTATGATCTTGTAGAATATGTCACGTTTTTTTTGTTAGGGTTCTTTGGTGATTTTAAGGATGGTATTGGTCATTTGTTAGAGAGTTTTACTTATTATTGGTGATTGGTGATGATGGAGACGAATTTGGTTTTGCGAATATTCGAGTTTTAGTTTTTAGTTTTTAGTCGAGTTAGGGGGATTTTTGGGGTTCACGGAACCCGATGACAGTCTGTCACGTAGTGTAAATTTTCACTAAAAATCTCGATATGATTTATTCAAAATAAACCCGATTCTAAATATGTGTGTCAGGTAAAACAAATTTGTGTATTTTATCGCTTAGTGTTCTGGTCCGCCCCTAGATGCTTTGTTTGATCCTCGTGAGATAGGTTCTTGAGTTTAGTCGTGTCGAGACCATTTGATTTTGGCTAAGTTAGTTTTTTATTTAGGTTTTTTAAAAGCAAAGAATTATTATTAAAAATTAAAAGAAAAGAGTATAACAATAAGGTCCTCAAGGAGGAGAATCAAACCAAACTCGCCAAACAATTACATACCACCTAAGAACTAAAAATCACAAATTGACTATGGAGAGTCAAATACCGTCCACGGACATAGAGTCCATGAGACCCAATTGCCACCAAGCCGACTGCACCTATTAGAAATCCAAAGTTGAGAAAGGTATTGAATTTGCGGGAAGACGTCTTGATTTATAATAACATGTCGAGATTCGCTTGGCTCGCGTACAATACGATTCCGCCACCTCCAAATTTGAGGAGATGTCGTTTTTTTAGGAGATGTCGTTTTTTTTGTTAGTGAGACATGTTACAACATGTTGCTTCTTTTGGATATTTTGGTTATTTGAGACTTGTCTTGCCTTTCCAGGTTACTTTTTGTTGGCAATTTTGATTAGTTGAGACTTGGCTTGCCGACGGGACGGGTTGCTTCATTTGGTGGCAATTTTGATTAGTTGAGACTCGAACATATATGTTTTGGTTGCTTTTGAATTTTGATTAGTTGAGATCTATTGGTTGCTTCGTAATTTGGTTAGATCCCTAGTGAGATATTTTGTTACATGCTTTCTTCAGGTTGATTCGTATTTTGTTTTGAAGATCCCAAGTGAGATCGTTTAACTTCCCATTTGTTGAAGATTTGGATTATTCTTCGTTGAAGACTTTTGCTTATCGTTAACCTAGCTTAGAATCAAGCTAAGCAAGTTTTATTTATACTCCTTAATTTTAGTCTTTTATTACCATCTTGATACAATGTAGTCGTTTATACAAAAGAAAGAATAAAAGAAAAGGAAAGGAAATAATATTTTTTATTTCATATTCTCGAGTTGAAATGAAATGTAAGGAAAACAACGAATGTTTTGTTATCAAGTTCGGAAGAAAATAATGAGGAAAGATTACTACATTTATACCTTTTTAAACATATTTATTTTATCACGAAAGTCGAACATTAGTAATAAAGAGGGTTATATTAGTCATTACATACTTAATTGGTGTAGTTTTATTTCCATCAAGATCCGCCTGTATTCGGGTGGAAAATTAATTTGTATAAAAATTCTTAAAAAATTATGAATTCATCTTTAAAAAACTTAAAAACACAAAAAAATTCAGTTTATATCATTTATGTTCCTTTCCTTTTAATAAAAACCTCAAGAATGCAGTGATAAACATAAAAGATGTATGATAGCAAATGGTAAAAGGCCCCAAAATTTGAGTTACTCTAACATCTCCCACTTGCTTGTATGATCATTTGTTGATAAATTGAAATGTTAGGTTGGCTCAATTTATGATATTCATCATGATTTCATATAACACTAAATAAAAAGATACAACATAACGTATCGCATTTGACACGAGACTCCCATCATGTACTAATGTAAAATGTATGATTTCATTATGCCAAAATAATAAGTGAACATTGTGGTACACAAATACGTTTGTATATAATCAAACATAAGTGTAGGCAACTGAAAACAAATATAGAAAACTTGACATTATATTAAAGGATGTTATCTTAAAGCGGTTACTTTAAAATAAGACATTATCATGAAATACCAAACTAACTTTAGCATCATCTAAGGTCTCGGCAAAACCCCTGACATAGAAATACTTTCGGTGGTAGCGCTTTAGTTAGCAGATATTCAATCATTTCATAAATTTTAATGTGTTTGATATATGTACATTGTTTTTCCAATCTGTCACTTACAAATAAATACTTTGTATCGAGGTATACACGAGCTCCAATTCACCTATTACTATACGAGAAGCTCGTAGTTGCATAACTATCACATTAAATCTTCAATTGCCTTTAAATAAAGTACATAATCCCGAGTCAAGCAATCAAATTTCTCAACAACATTGAATTTCTTATTGCATTATAAACTACAAAAATAATCATCCATCAAGTCTGAATCCGAGTATTTAGTAGCTTCAATATTTTCGGAACTATAGTAGGTTAATTAGTACTTCTTCGTGCTTTGAAGACATTGTGATACTTTCTACCTGGCTACATATATACTCGTTATATATATCGTGATATTGTATGTAGGTCTACGTTTTCTTAGGATTAAGAAATGTTATGGTTTATCTATTGAATATTGGAAGAAGGAAGAACTAGAGAGAGAAATGTAGAGAGAGAAAGGAGATAATGAGAGAATAAGAAGGTTGATTAAATGAGAAGTGAAAACACAAATGACCAACCCCTCCTAACACGCTAGGAGGGGGTATATATAGCCACCCTACATGTGGGCTTGGTGGGATATATTGCTAACATAATGGATCACGAGCCCATACTACGTATAAGTCGTTGGAGTGACCGATCCTTTCTAAATACGTAAAAACGTATTTCCAACAATCTCCCCCTAAGGGAGGTCATTCCAAGTTACAATGTCCTAAATAGTCTATAGCTCGTGATCTTTAGCTAGCTATGCTAACAATGATGTGACCGAGACTTTCCTTGGAAAAACGTATTTCCAACAATCTCCCCCTAAGGGAGGTCACACCATTTTACAAAATCTTAAACCTAGCATACTATGCTTGAGTCTTCGATCTTGTTCTTGTGAATATGCTGATGAGATCTTTGACTTTAGTCTTGAGCATGTTTCCTTGCCTTTACCTTGTGCATTCATCACTTGTGAAATTTGCCTCCTCGTGACTTCATGTTCCACATACTTACACCTTTATAAATTCTTGAAAGCTTCAGAGTTTGATACAACGGGAGACTTTACTTTTAAACTTTCTTGAGTTTGTTGAAGTTAAGTTCATAAAGTATAAGCATGCGAGGACGACTTCTTTTCGGATAGTACACCGCAATGCCACCTTTTTTTTACGCTGCATAAGACAGTTAGCAACAAAACATATACACGGATGAAATGGCTTTGAACATTTCATTCTAATTCGGTAGCATTTTACCTCCGATCGGTGAAGACCGTTTGACGATATAAAATATCATACTTGTGACAGGTAGTTTCAATTAAGAACCTCCTTGAAGATTTCGCGGGTAAATCCGTTCTCTTTATTCGACCGTCCAAAGCTGACTGCGAACATAAAGAGTGAATCATTTGGATAATATTATCCGCATGATTTGAAGTCGTCAATTCATGTTCCTGGAACAAGTGAAATTCAATTAAGAACCGCACCATCGTTGCTTTCCAGTTGTCACGAGCTTGATTCGTATAAAATCTTGCAAGTTACCTACCAAGTGCTGTTTGAGGTTCACACTAGAAGGATTTCCACTCATCAATGTGAACACTATAGAGTATCACTCTGAGTGTTCTGTCAAAATCACTAAGATATTGCGTAGAGGCCTGGAACGTGTTTAAATTCAGTTAAGAATTAAACCACTGTTGCTTTCCAGTTATCACAAGTTTGATTCATAAAGAATCGCACAAGTCACCTACCATGAGCTTTTTGATATTCGCTCAAGAAGGATTTCCATCTTCATTATAAATACTTTCGTATCACTCGGATGTTCAGGCAAGATCATGAAGATTTTGCGTAGGACTCTTAAAATGTTTCTTACTTTTCAAAATGTGTGAAGAAGCAAGGAATTATGAAAGTGTGTCCTAATGAGATATTTGATGATCTCAAATGGCTCTAGACTCGATCGTGCATTTTGGATTTTAGTGATCGGAGGCTGGAGAGGAGTGCCACCATTTCCATACCAATTTATTCGGAGTGAATAAATCAATAGATAATGCGTTGTCTCTGTGTGATTAAAACAAATATCTTTTAAGAGATATCTGAGTTAGCTGGGATGGGTTGGGCATTGCATCACTGGGTCCATGATGTCTATCTTCAATATTGAGAATCATTGAAAAATGATCTCAATAGCATATGTATTGACCCGGTTTCTGCCTAAGGTTGTAAGAAGGGCTTCTTTCTTTAGACCCTTTATCTTTATAATTCTTTTCCATTCTTCAACCCCTTAAATGCTTACCAATACGTCATAACTAGCACCTTATTGTGATTGTTCCAGTGCTAACTTAAGTACTTGGTCGGCATTCAGCTATGTTCACAAACTTTCTCCATCTTTCCTAAGGACTACTATTTCTAGCTATGGAATGTCCTTGGGAAGATTCCTCCGGTTCTAGAGGAATCATTGGACTTTAACCTATCCTACCATCCTTATGTCACCACAATCTTCACCATCGTGACATAGATGTTTTGGGTAAGTGTATGTCACCATGAAATCTATTTTGAAGTGCAAATCCATTTTGCTCCCCCTTAACATATGCCACGATATCCGAAAACATTTCGCACATGTCGGGATGAGCCAGCACATTAAGTCAAACCATTAAATTGATTGATCTCATTATTAAATCACATTTTCTCCCCCCATATTAAAGATATTAACCCAATCGATGTTTTTAATATCAATTGATTTAATAAAGTTTTAAGAAAATTTGGGAAGAAAAATGCAAATCCAATTATCTTCATGCTTTACACAAGCTCCCCCTCAAATTAATGAGGGTGTACTTGAAACGTAAATAAAATACCTTTTAAACACAAGTGTAAGGTACTTATCACGTGCAAAGATCATATATGATAATGTATTCACAAGATTAGCAATAGACGAGGTTGGACCTGAATGATGGAGAACATCATATGATAGAATCACATGGTTCTTGTTCACGAATGTTGGTCGCCTCGTCATGTTTGAAGTTATCTCTTGACTCCATGTGTACGATTGATATCGTTGTCTTGACAGTAATATGTGAACTTGGCACCTTCGGCATCAAAGATTCTGAATGCTGGACAATTGCCCCCCCTCAATTGTTGACCCGTGTTCTATTGAAAGAGCTGTAGTCACTGTTTGAGTAGTCGCATCGTCGAGTATGTAGATATCAATTGTAAGTTGCTACGGTTGGTGGAGATGATAACTTCATAAAAACAAGATTTCTCTTGTTTTAACGAATAAATGCACTAACACGTACATAAATTTGTGTTAGATTGTGTTATTACGTAAACACAATCTTTTACATGGTTATAAAGTAAACCATGCCCGAGAAAATTAATTCCCGTTGTTGAGTCAAAGCTTTCCGGTGAAATGCTTGACTTGAGTATTAAAAAACGGGTTACTATCTGAAATAATAGCAAACCATTTTGAGCATGTTTTAAAATGTTTGAACTTCTGCTCGAACTTTATTTACAACCCCGTGTCATTATTGAATGACATTTCTAGTATCGTAAATATTATCGATTCCAGAAGACATGCTCTTTTTATCAAAACGTTTTTGAACATATAATTTTGAAAGATTTAGAAAAACCTTTTGAGAAATTCTCGAAAAATTGTGTTCAATGTTTTGAAAACCAATTACTTGATCTTAAGATGTTGAATATCTTACAAAATAAGCTCAAGTCCGAGAAGTTGTAAACTTCCCGTTGTGAGGATAAGTTTATCATCGGCGATAAACTTTCCTTTTAATTAAAGAGCGAGTTCTAAGCTGAGTTTTACTTAGAAGTCGTTTTCATGAGCTTGAGAAACTTTGAATGTGTTAACGTAAAGCTCATGACCGAGAAAGGCGAATTTCTCGTTATGAGGAAAAGTTCTCTTATTTAAAAGATTCACTTTCCTTTCTGAGCTTAAAACTTGGAATGTTTTAATACAAGCTCATGACCGAGAAAATTTAATTTCCCGTTACGAGGATAAGCTATCTTTAAAGATAAGCTTTCCTAAAATTAAGTTCCGAGTTACAGTTTGATATTTAACTGTAAGTCTTAGTGCATGAGCTTAAAAACTTCGAATGTTTTTAATATAAGCTCATGCCCAAGAAAAAATAATTTCTCGTTGTAAGGATAAGTTTATCATCGGTGATAAACTTTCCTTTCCTTGAGGTCCGGGGTATAATTTGAAATATAATTATACGCCATATTGCATGAGCTTAAAAACTTCGAATATTTTTAATATAAGCTCATGCCCGAGAAAAATTAATTTCTCGTTATGAGGATAAGTTTATCATCGGCGATAAACTTTCCTTTATTTAAAGAATGGGTCATTGTCTGACATTTAACAATCAACCAAATACACGAGCTTAAAACATTTGAATGGTTTTAGGATAAGCTCGTGTCCGAGAAAACTTAATTTCCCGTTTTGAGGGTAAGTTATCGTTGCGTAGATAAACTTCCCTTTCTCTGAAGTCCGGGTCATCGTCTGTCATTTAACGAGGAGCCATATACACGAGCTAAAAACCTTTGAATGGTTTTAATGTAAGCTCGTGTCCGAGAAAAATTAATTTCTCGTTTTGAGGGTAAGTTATCGTTGACGAGATAAACTTCCCTTTCTTTGATGTTTGGGTCACGGACTGTGATTTGAATGTGAGCCAACGTGCATGAGCTTAAAAACTTGGAATGTTTTTATATAAGCTCATGCCCGAGAAAAATTAATTTCTCGTTGTTAGGATAAGCTTATCATTGGCGATAAACTTTCCTTTCTTTGATGAACGAGTTACAGTCTGTGATGTGACTATAAGTCCTTTTACACGCGATGTTTAACTACGAATCCCCTGAGACACTTGTTTCTTTGATAACAGCTTCTTCAGTAACCAAACTCTTAGAGTGTCCTTAGTTGAACGATATGTAAAGATCGGACCGTTGTGTTCTTGTTGAACGTGGACTTTGGTACCTGCAATCTCATTAGGAGTTTGTATCTTTTTATGTGGGTTAGAGATATCTATCTTAGAACCATGCGGGGATTCACAGTTTTCTTTTCTTGTGCCAGAGGTGGCCTGAGGGGATGATTCACTTGTCATAGTTGGCAAACGTTTCCTTTTATAGAAAATCTTAAGTTCGGGCTTAAGTGATGTATCATCCTTTGCAATTTCCTCCCTAGTAGTCTTAGTAGAATCGGAGACTATCCTAGTTAAAGGGCACTCGTTTCCTATAAGAGTGAAAGTTCTACCAGTGGGGCGCCAACTTTACCAATGGGTTTGATTTTAGCTTCCACTGGGATTTAAGTCTAGCACGGGAGTTCACCTCATTAAGTAATTTCTTGATACAAGAATCATCATTGGCTTTAAAGACACATTTCCTACATGTTTTACAAGTAGCATATTTAATGTCCGAGTAAGATCTAGAATTCCCAGATGACTGACTGATGCTCCTAGGATGTGATATGCTACGGTTAGCAATGTTGGGTAAACTAGAAGGCATCTGACTAGGTTTGAAATTCCTATCTCTTACTTGTGTCTTTTGTTTAGCTTCCCTTAGACCAAATGTATGGCGAACGTCATTTGAACTAGTTCGAGACGTATTATTTGGACTATGTCTAGGGAGACTAGATACAATCATGTGATTAGGTCTTACAAAGCTGTTTTAGTCACATTGGCCCTAGTTGGTAGAGTGATTGTTCTAGAAATATGAGCCATATCAACTTGGGAGGCAAACCGTGGTCTCGAGGATTGTGATCGCTCGGATCTAAATGCAGTCGGTTGTCGAATGAACTGATTTGTAGGCGGTTTCCCCAAGATTGATGGTTTTTCAAGCTTAGTGTCTACACTAGTTCCTTTAGTTTTCCTCAATTCGTTTTTCAACGCAGTTATAGCAAAAACCTTTTCCTGAACTTGAGATTTTAAAGTCTCATTCTCTTTGAGAAAGTTATCTTGGGATGCCAATTTAGATTCAAGCAACTTAGTTTGTTTCAAAAGATTATCCTTTTCAGCTTTAGAATCTAGAACAGTTTGATCCAATTTTCGTTCAAGAACAACGTTTGACTTTTCAAGTTTTTCAAAATATGTTTCAAATTTCTCCGTTTTCTTTGAAAAATCAATTTTGGCATCCTCAAGCTCTTTAGATTGCTGAGTTACGATCGTTTCGAGCTCTTTAATCTTAGAATCGGAATCAGTTAACGAAGCAGTCATAAAGCATTTATCATGATGTACTATAGCATTCTGAACAATCTCTCCCCCATTATGACGCACACCGGATGAATCTAAAGTGGTAAAACTATCACCGTTTTCCATCCCATGTTTGTCATAAATAGGTTTGGAATGCTCAACATGCGTTAGTTCATCGGCATAGACATCATATACAACATTACATTGTACCATGTTCGCAGGCTCTTCGTCATAAACGGGTAAGGTGTCATCATAAGAGATGTCTGGAACAGTCCCTGACTTGTTGCTGATGTCATGCTTAACTGTTGATTCCATGTCCTTGCAATCTTTAGCAGCCTCCAATGCGTCAACTATATGATCATTTTCCTCTTGCATCGTAGAATCTTGCACTACATTATCACACGCTTGCTAAAGTCGGGATTTTTCATAAATCAAAGACGAGACCGATGACAAGAGTTTCAATAGTGTACCACGGAAAACTTGAAGCTCGGTTTGTGTGTCTCGAAAAATGACTAGCAAATCACTGAACTTTCAGACTTGATGATATTGAATTGGAGGAAAGGCGTGAGTTGTGTCACGAGAGCTTGATATGCAGATTCTGATGCAAAATGATTAAAGTCTGCTTTGTGAAGTTGCTCAGCTAGTTGGTTCAAGGTGAGGAGTATTGAATCAATGAATGTATAACGATCTTGACCAAAAAGTGTCACAAATTCGCTTCCTCCTTAAATCCATGAAAGAGTCACAAGATGAGACTGAAGTAGTTGAAATGACGTGAGGCCACTTCTTCTAGCGTTGTCTTGCATGTGATGCGAGTCTCCCTCTTGAAACGTCAAATTCGATGATTCCATTGAAATTCGATGAAATATGTCTAGCCTCGATTATAACCAAATAGGCCACACTTAATACACAAAGTTTATGACAACACCAAATTTATGTCGAAATATTAAAGCAACATTTGGCCCATTAGAAATCCAGTAGCTATAAAACTGCCAGCCCAATTGATTAAAAACCAAAGCCAGTGCAAACTTTAAAAGGCCTAAGTCACACAGAAGGCCCAAAAAGAATTCACTATAATTGGGCCAAAGCAAATCTGCGCCTTATGTATTCTTGTTTCTACTGCTCCACTCACAACAAAAACTAATCCCAAAACTGTTATTCCCACTCACACGTTAATAAGTATGAATATAGTTTAGGTAGTACACGTGGTGTTCACTAGAATTGCAATGTTTTCTCCGTCTATGTATGAAACGTGTATATCCCACTTGGGAATTAAATAAACTAAACTTACCCTAGAAAATAGGTAGAGTTGACCCTGACCCTAATTCAATACACACACAACAGAAATAATACTCCACCCCCTGTCTTTTCTCTCAATAAATTGGGCCCATGAGAAAATGTATACTGGTCCAAGAGAAGGGATATAAGCTAGAGAATCCCTAAATCTCCTCACAGTTACCCTAATCATAATTATATCGTCTCCACATTATCTTGTAAACTCCGTCTCATATCTTTCCATCTTATTTTTCGTCACCCGCCTCCAAAACTCACATCTTCATCTTGTCTAGATAACACACCCATCAGTCAAAGAAAAATAAGAGACCTATCTCATCACGACATAACAAATATTTCTATATCAATCCCATACCCGAATAAAAAAAAACCTTCATTCGATATCGACCAGGTTTGATTATATGAATCATAATCTGAGTTCGAATTAATCAACCAATTACCATGAAGAACACAAGGTTTTAATGGCTTCAAGATCTATAATTAGAGGTCTCGGGTAAGGTTAATAATTGATTGCATGTCGTTTTAAATCTTCAAACAAAACAAAGATCAAGATTGTAACGATTTGTTATACATCTAACTTTGAGTTCAAAAATTAAAAATGGTTAAAACCACTACAGATCGATGAAGATATGTTTCAGATGGTTAGATCTTAAGAGGTCTTAATATACCCGAAACTTAAACTGAGATCACTTAATCTGTTTTATTTGTTTTTTTCGGGTCTATTTTGTTGGGTTCGAGTCTTCTGTTTTGGTTTCGTCGAGGTTGTTCGAGGGTGTTTGAGGAGTTCGAGGGTGTTCGAGGTTCAGAGTCTAAGTTGTTTGAGGAGTTCGAGGGTGTTCGAGGGTGTTTAGGTCGAGGATGGGTATGGTGTGTTCGAGTCGAGGGATGGTGGGTGAGGTGTTTGTCGAGAGTGGTTTTGTGTGTTCGAGGGTGTTTTTGGTTGGTTAGATAGTTGAGTCAGGTCTAGTGTTTGTGTCTTTTTGATTAAGTTTGTTTTGTGTCGCAATATTCAAACTATTTCCATCGCAATGTACAAAACACTCATCTTCGCAATATCGAAATTTCCATCGCAATATTCAAACCATCAGAATGTCACGATCGGAATGTGGACAGAGTTTCGTCTCAATGTTCCTTAAACCCGTCGCAATCCACGATCGCAAAGTACGATCGGAATCCACGTCGGAATGAGGTTATCGGAATAAGTGATCACAAAGTAGAACCCGAGGGTAATTGCGATCGGAATGTACCAAGATCGAGATAAGGCAACTTTCTATCGGAATATGACAAAAAAGGAAAGCATCGGAATAAGCATCTGAATGTGAAAACCTTTTCCGATACAAAACTTGGATACAAGGACAAAACAGAAAACTATAGAAAACTTATACTGTTTGAGAAAAAAAAAGGTGATAAAGAGTTGTGACAGGTTGGATAAAATAACAATAAAAAAATATAACTTGATGACAAAAGTTGTGACAAGAAAATTAAGATAAAAGCAGTAGTAAAAAATTAATAGAACGAACAAGTTTTGTTATTTTGTAAAAAAGTTTACCACTACATTCATTAAAATTGAAAATAAGAGAGACGAGAAAGAAAAAATTGTGAAAGATGAAAAGATTTACCACCAAATCAATAGATAAAAACACGTAAATCCGAAGAATCAACCAAAGCTCTTGTACCAATTGTAGGTCTACGTTTTCTTAGGATTAAGCAATGTTATGGTTTATCTATTAAATGATGGAAGAATGAAGAACTAGAGAGAGAAAGGTAGAGAGAGAAAGGAGAGAATGAGAGAATAAGAAGGTTGATTAAATGAGAAGTGAAAACACAAATGACCAACCCCTCCTAACATGCTAGGAGGGGGTATATATAGCCACCCTACATGTGGGCTTGGTGGGCTATATTGTTTAACATAATGGATCACGAGCCCATACTACGTATAAGTCGTTGGAGTGACCGATCCTTTCTAAATACGTAAAAACGTATTTCCAACATTGTTGGCCAAGATTAGACTGAAACCTTCCTACCATGCTACATATATACTCAGTATTTGGAGAGTACTAATCATACGTTAAGCTTCCTACTATGGAAGGATAAGGAATCCGACTTATCTCCTCATGTTCAACCTTGGTTTTTGAAAATTAGTAAAACCCAAAAAGATCATCCATAGTTACAAGAGAGACCGTGGTGGACAATGTTGCATCTTGAGCCTATTAAGTACACATTGTATACATGCCTTTCTTTTGATATAATCTTAATGTCCCATTGGCTCGATCTCGGTGAATTTCAATTCATGTGAAATTTGAAGCCCCGCTAAAATATTGTCATCGTTACTAGAAATAAAATATTTTGACTCATGCAACAAATCAATATCATTATTTTTAAAAGGATATCATTAACAAAAAAAAAAGTATAATAAATAGATCATACTCATATTGAGGTATATGCATTCATCGACATGATTTTTAAGGTTTGTTTGGTATGACATAATGAAGTGGTGACAAAATGTAATAAAAATGATATTGGAATAATTGAAGTAATGAAATACGCATTAAGATCATAAATACATTTGGTTGTTATGATAGAATGAAATGTAATCGATATAGAAGACTAAAATAGTGTTTGTTGATATATTTAAAGTTGGGCAGATAGTTAATAAAGATGTTTATGTAATTATGATCCCATTACAAGAAGTAATGGAAAGAAACATAGGACACCCAATGAATGAAAATGGTGATTTTTATGTAATGAGAGATTATATGTAATGGGTCAGAACATTCCGTAATTGTAAACAAACATAACTTCCATATTATGTCGTAATGATCTTTTTCATTCCTACTCTCATTACGATACACCAAACTTAAATACCATTGACAAGATTCTTAGATAAGTCCATAAATAGATTTCTTGGATTTACAAACTTAACATTTATTTCATATATATTTAAATCTTGTGGCTTGGCCTTGAACACATCTTCGTGTAAATATCCATTAAAAAGACCATTTGGATGTCCAGTTGATTTAACTCTAACTCAAAAATAGTTACAAGGGCCATTACGATCATTATGAATTCTTTTCTCAATACATGAGAAATTGTTTCTTTATAATTAATGCCTTCCTTTTGAGTATACCCTTTCGTAACCAAAGGAACTTTGTATTACTTAACATTTCCATTTCAGTTAAGTTTGATCATTTGAAGGGGTGTGTACCCTTTAATACTTCAACAAGTTATCAATCGCTTTTTTTCTCATTGAATTCATATCATCTTTCATTACTTCCCTCAAATTAATTAGTTAGTCATTATTAATGGCATCCTTATGTGACTCAAGATTGTTGTATTTCCCTAAATCATAATAAGGCTCATTAAAATATGCATAATAATAGTCATAGTTGGTGGGTTGTATAGGTAATTGTAAGCTATGCTACAACTGATGAGTTATGTTCAACATTAATCGTTGAGTTAGGTTCATTTTCTCGACATTATTTGGATGATCTTGAGCTATTAAGTAATAATTTGAGGTTCCAAGTGGTGTGTTTATTAGGGTGGGCACATGAATTATTGGTGCCTCATCTCGAGCCTCTTGTTTGTTCAATTCTTTGAAATGAATCACTCTCATTGTTTGCTAACATTTTTAAGAAACTCCAGATGTCGTGGCTCGGCAATTCTGGTACTATGAGACAAGAAATAAAATCAATAATCCATTGGTTATTTTGGGTATCTAATGAAGGAGCAACTAATGGTTCTCATGTCCAGTCTTCGTGGAGAATTGTATAACTTAGCTTTAGGTGGACATCCCTAAACCGATATATATTTCTTTTTGCTAAGAATTCATTTGGTGTTTTAGGAACAAATTTAAAAGGAACTGTATGAAGGATGTGAACAATCGTTTTCAATGCCTCAATTATAAGAAATTCTGGAATGTTTGAATTTTCTAGCATACTACGAACCATGTCCATGAGTGTATGATTTCTTCTCTCAGCTATACCATTTTCTTTTGGTTACTTAACATGGTAAATTGGTTTATAATTCTATGATTTTTGAAAAAGTCAATAAAATATCCAATGCTTAACCAACATTTGTAAGTTTACTATAGTATACACCACCTCCCCCTCCCCTATCTAATTTTACCATCTTAATCTTTTGGTCAAATTAATTTTTAATATTTGACGTTTTTAAGTAATTTAGATTTTTCACTAGATAAGAACATGTACATGTAACATGAATAATCACCAATAGGTAATCAATGATTTATGACACCCAATACCCAAGCTAAAAGTTTCATAAATGTTGGTGTGGACTAACTTTAATAATATGGTACTCTGTGTGGCACCTTTCTTATTTCCTTTGGTCATTTTTCTCTTTATTCCTTCTACACATTTTTAAAAATCAAAGAAATCAGGAATAAGTATAAGTGTATAACTTTATCTTTTACAAGTCCAGTTATTTTGTCTCGCGAAATGTAGCCTAAACCTTATGCCATAACATTGATGAGGTTCTTAAATCTAGTTTTCTCTTATGTTTATTTAGGTTTTCATGAACGTTAAGTAACAATATAAATTCCAAAAATATTATCAAATAACGTGAAGAGGTCTCACTCAACACAATGATTTCCAATAAAAAGGGAAATTAAACTAATACATAATTTATTGCATCCAAAAGTAAATATAAAGTCATCAATAATTAGTTTAGATACACATTTAAGTTTCAAGTTATACTCGATACATAGAGATTTCCATAAAGATTTAAATTAAGGTCGCCCTCCGATATTAATGGAAGGGTTCCAACATATTCTACATTCAATCAACTTCATTCTAGACTTTTATCATTTGTTTGTTAATTTTCAATTTCCGGATACATAATCTCTATAAAGAATTAGAAGTGTGTATCACGCCTCTATAGTCAAACCACCATAAATTATTAAGGACATTAATATTGTAAGATTCATTAATGATAACATATTCAAAGATACATTTCTTTACTAACTAGTTAATAAATTTTGGACAATCATTTTGAGCATGCCCTTTTTATGGCAAAATTGGCATTTTGGACCGCCTTGAAATAGGCTAGTACTTGCACCCATCTTTTAGACTTTAGTTGTAGAAGAATTATATCCACTACCCTCTCACAAGTCATTTCTTAATGGATTTTGCGATAAAAATACGAGGGATGTCATGCTTTTTGACTTTAAAGCGTTCTTTCTCTTGCGCACACATAACACTTAGTACACTCATATCTCGTTTCTCTTTTTGCATATTTTTATTATAATAATTATAATTTACATGGTATGAGAAGGCAAACGGGTAACAAGCAGCGCCACTAGCCCTTTTTGCATATTATAATTGATCTTAAACGAACTAAATTAAACAGGGAGGATGTCATGATAAAATGAAGTAAAAAGCCTCTTTAATTTCCATATCCATGCCTTTCAATTCATTTCTCATATCATTCATCATCATAATGTGCCCACATACACCACTAACCTCTGTCAACAATTTATGGATTGAAGTACTTGCATGAGCTTTTGAAGTCCCTTTAATCTGTTTCTCTACGGAGCGCAAGTACTCATTTGCATTCCTGAGTCATGAATAGCTCCTCAAATAGCAACGGATATGGAGTTTTTAATGATCAGAGATACAAGTATAGATAGTGTGTGCTTGTATACATTTCATCCAAGATTTAGTCTAGTCTGGTATAAATAAGATTGTGACGTATCAAATCAACCATAAACGTGTATATTAAGCAAAAAGCAAGACAATACAAGTTGCAAGTCCTTTAGACCTATAGATGTAACAAGTATTTATACCAATTAAGAACAACGAATCCTTTCAAACTTTAAACGTTATTATAACAAATTACCAACATGACAAACATATCAAACACATAATAATATTCATTATATGAGTCAAGAAATATACCAAATTTGTTCATTAGAGATACTTAGAACAACGAACTAAAATCAATTATCCCAACTGATAGTAATCACCAAACCAATAACCAATTGCTCCTTCATACAACCAACATCATAAACCTACTGAGATGTGCCAAGAATCTCTCACAACCCTCTTAAAATTCAGCAACACGTCTCCAAATGGTTTGTTTGTTAACGATAGATTAAACGAATACATATTTTATTGCATCCAAAAGTAGATATAAAGTTATCATAATTAGTTTAGATACACATTTAAGTTTCAAGGTATGCTCGGTACATAAAGATTCAAATATAGGTCGCCCTCTGATATTATTGGAAGGGTTTCAACAGCTTCTACATTCAAATCAACTTCATTCTAGATTTTTACCCTTCATTTGTTTATTTTCAATTTCCGGATACAAATACTCTGTAAGAATTAGAAGTGTGTATCATGCCTCTATAGTCAAACCATTATAAATTATTTGGGATATTATTATTGTAAGATTCATTAATGATAACATATTCAAAGATACATTTCTTTACTCACTACTACTTAAAATAATGGACAACCATTTTGAGCATGCCCTTTTTTATGGCAAAATTTTCATTTTGGACCGCCTTGAAGTAAGCTCGTCTTTTAGACTATAGTTGGAGAATAATTATATCCACTACCCTTTCACGAGTCGTTTCTTATTGGATTTGGTGATAGTAATAGGAGTATGTCATGCTTTTTAACTTTAACGCACTCTTTCTCTTGCACACACATAGCAATTAGTTCGCTCATATCTCATTTATCTCTTTGCATATTGTAATAGATAATAAAAAGACTAAATTGTACAAGGAGTATGTCATGATAAAATGAAGTAAGAAGCCTCGCTAATTTCCATGTCCATGCCTTTCAATTCATTTTTTATATCGTTCATCGTCATAATGTTCTTACATACACCACTAACCCGAGTCAACATTATAAGGATTGAAGTACTTGCATGAGGTTTTGAAGTCCCTATAAGTTGTTCCACCATAGAGGTGAATGGCCCCTCAAATAGAAAGGGATATAAAGTTTGTTGGAAATACATTTTTACGTATTTGGAAGGATCAGTCACTCCAACAATATTAAGTAGTGGATTCATAGGTAGGTGATGTATTTGTGGCTTTTACCCTAGTTTTAATAAAGATGAAAGTTAGTTCAATTCTTCATTTACGGTTTTACCAAGTTGCTCTTCACACACGTCTGTTTTAACATTTGCTTGCTATAGAAAGATTAATTGTCCAATTCAATCAATTAACTGAACTTATAATTTAGATGAGTGTGCAACAAGCTGCACCGCTAATCTTTTTTGTATAGAAAAAATAAACCTATACAACGTTTGTGGATCTAAACACGCTGTATTCAGGTAAGTAGTTCCACCGTATTAATTTAAATATTATAGTATTCCATTGTCAGACAAAACCTTCTTAATCATTTATACCATACTAGACTTAGTCTTGGATAAAATGTATACAAGCACACGCTATACTTGTCTTTATGATAATTAGAAACTCTGAAGGTTTACATAATCCTTGATATATTTTTAGAGAGATAAAGTGATAGAAAGAGAAAGAGAGAGGAAGAACACTAGAGAGAGAAAGTGAAAAGGAAAATAGAATAGAATGTGTAAAAGGTATGTACAAGCAACACCATCTCCATCTCAGGAGAGGGTATATATACCCATTTCCATACGATGGACATGGGCCGACCCAAACCAAGTCCGCATGTGGACTTGGCCCAATTTACTACATGTAATGTAACTCCTTGTTGATCTCAAACTCAGATCTTAAACCTTTATAGCTTGTTTAAGGGTTGTGATAGAAAGAATAAAATCAATCTAACACTAGAGAAACTTTTCAACACAAAGTAACTAAACAAAGATGAGGAATATAGTGTTTAGCACAAGAACAAATGATTAAAGCAAAAGTTAAACTTTAATATATCAAAGATATACGAATACCTAATAATGGTATTAGGGTTACAAACACCTTAAAGTGTGAAAATGAAAGACAATAGAGAAAGACACACTTTGCATGATAACCTAGTGAGTCCTTTTATAGGCATAAGGACTCACGTACAAGATTACTATTAACAAACTTGGAAAGTATCTCGGAGTAGTAACAGAAACGCGTAATAATCTATTCCAAGTTTATCTCTAGCGGTAGGGCCTTTGACTTCAGCAGGGGAACCAATCCCCCTGCCTTTGTTATTTAGCAAGGGGAACTTACTCTAGCAGGGGAACAAATGACCAACTAGCAGGGGTAACTAATATACTTATATTTATTCCCAACAATACTCCCCTAAACTTGTGCTTTCACCTATAGACAAGTTTCTGAATAAACACTAGCTGATGAGGGTGCTTACAACGTTCCTGGTCAAAGCTGACTATGCATCATCCTTACCAGATCATAAGCAACAGGTGCTTTAGCATCTACAATCAAGTCAGCCTGTGCTAATTTCTTCAAAGTCTCCTGGTTGAAAGGATAGTAACGATGATTGATCAAGTAAACACTTACCCCTTCCATCACTATCTCATAGACCCCAGAATTGGTAAACAACTTCTAATACAACAGATTTCCTCCATTTACTGCATCAAATATTGGATGAAATAATTCATGCTCATACATCATATGCATGCACTCCCAGATCACCCAATCCTTCTCTACACCATCCATAGTAGGAGGTTTTACAGCAAAGGTCTTCTTCAAAATCTTCCACAGATCTTCTAAGTCCTCACTATCAAAGGTTTGAAACATGACATCTAAACTTAGAAATGTTTGTGCTGTATTGTTAGCTCTTGTAAGCTTCCACCAATTCCTTCCCCTGTGTTCATAAACAACATATTCTATTATGGCAAATTTCTTCCCAAGCTCACTGGGTGATACTTCATCATTTTCCTGTACAATTAGCTGTTTATCAATTTCTTCATTTGAGGGACGTTGAGACTCCTTAGTGACTATGCCAACTTTTTCCATCCTCTTGAGTCTTTTGGCTGCCCTTTGTGCATTGAGTACATATCTCTCAATTGCTGGGAAACTTTCACCTGCTTGATGTGATACCCTTGCTTGATGTGATACCCCTGCTTGTGATGATGCACCTGCTTGGGATGATACATCTACTTGTGTAGTTTCCAATGTTAATCCTTCAGCCTTTCTTTTTCTGGATTCCCTAGCTTTTTGTAGTACTTCATTTTGCCTCCTGAGATACTCAGCTTCCTCAGGAGAGTTGATATTCATGAATTCTTCCATGTTTAACTCTCTTAAGACTGGTCTGACTGCCTTCTCAATATCCCCAAAAGTCATGTCTGTGAAATCACCATCCTTCCACTTCTTATGTCTTTTGAGCAAAACTTTGTAGTGTGCAAGTCTCCCCTTCTTAGACTTCAAATATTTTTCTTTCTGAATTTGATTTGCCCTTCTTTCCAGATATTTAGTTTGATATTTGTAAACAAGACAAACCAATTCATAACTGTCTTCCAAAGGAGCATTCACCAACTCCTTTTCCCATTGATTTAGAAACTCTTGAACATGAGGCACCCTGTCATCTAATTCTCTATGCATGATTTCAATCTGCTTAAGCATCTCTCTGGGCCTCATCTTTTGCATTCTCTGATCCTGCATATCGATCTCCTCTTGTTGCATTCTCAGAGCAACCTGTTCATCATATTCTTCTTGAGCCCTTTGTTGTTCAGGAGTTCTATGCTTGTACTTTTTTTTCTTGGGCTGTTCAACCATGATCCCTTTTCCCTTGTCTTTTGGATCCACTGCTGGTGCTGATTTGGCTTTAGGTGCAGGTTCTTTAATTGTGATCCCCTTCTGAGCTGGTTGCCTTTTCTTCCTAACAAATGTTTGAGTGATAGGCTTAGCAGGGGAAAGACTTACAGCAGTGGGATCTGTTACAACAGGGGAAACTTTTGAAGCAGGGGCTTCTTCTTGATTGCCCATAGTTAGCAATGTTTGAGAAATCTCTTTTGTTGCACTCCCCTTGTCACTTCCTTTCTCAGCACTTCCTTTCTCAGTCCCTTTCTCAACACTTGCTATCTTTCCTTGTTCTAAACCCTGACCACCAGGATATTCATACCACTGAGTAGATTCTTCTGTATTAGGAACTTCCTCCCCTTTGGAAGCATCCTCATCTGTAGATATGATAAGCTTGGGCTTTCTCCTCCCCTCAAGTGTAGCAAGTATGGTTTCCAAATTATTGATAACTAGACCTTGCTTTTTGACAGTTTGTACAAGTTGTGCATTCTGCTTTTTCAAGCTCATGCACATATTCATCAATTCCAAAATGGTCATTGGTTGCATGCTGCTCTCAACCCTATAAGGGAATTTCTCCCCTTTTTGGGTATCATTGAGTGAGGGAGAGGACTTACTGATGGTGTCACTAGCCTGCTCACCCCTTGAGGATGAGACAGTAGTGGCAGCCAAACCCTCAGTGTGCTCCAACCTTTTGGAGGCTCTCCTCTCTGCTACTTGTGAAGATTCACCAGGCAAGGGAGACCTGGCAAACCTGGATTTAGTTCTCCTTTCATGTTTTGGATCAGCGGGGGGTAGAGTACTGGCAGGGGGTAGTTTCTTGGCAAGGGAATCAGAAGGTTTGTGTGTGGCTGTTTTTGTCTTGGCTTCTTCCTGTCTGATTTGTTTCATCATGATTGAAGTGAGGGGAATAGACCTGCCAGAAAATTGTGGAGATGGTGCAAGAAGTGTGGTGAACAGTTTGGTAGTATGCTTGGTTGTTGAAAATTAGTTTTTGTGTGTGATAGGACCATGTTCACTCATATTCAGCAAAAGTTCTGTAAACCTTGGGTACATACAAAATTTTGAATTGCTTGTAACATTTACCATTCCTTTAAAAATCATTTGAGAAAAACAATATTTCCTCCCTGTTGCTAAGCAAATCAGGGCAGAGGCAACTTCACTACCAAATTCATTAAAAGCAGTGGTTTTAGGTGACAAACATTGTAAAATTGTATGAATCAAATATTTCCAATGTGGGGCAAACTGACCTTTAGCAAACTTACATTTTTGATCATCAGAAAGAGTATACCCCAATTTAACAAGACCCTCAAAGATGTCAGTCTCAGGTAGGTTGGTTATCCCATCCTCATCATCTAGAATAAGTTTGTCTCTGATGGAGGCAAGTGTAATCACCTTGGGATAACCATCTACAGTGCTTTGAATTGTTACCTCTCCATTCACTGTTTTGGTCATAGATTTAGACCAAAACTGCTGAATGTGTGAGGTGTAAATCCTTGGATTGATGAGAAGAGCCACTCTAAAATACGAAGATTTTAGAAAAGCCACTACATCAACGAATTCTGCTGGTTCATCATGTAATAAAGCGATTTGATTATGATTAGCAGAATTTTTGAGAGACATGATAAAGGTTGAAAATGTTTGAAGGTTTATAATGGTGAGAGTTAGGTGGGATTTGATCGAAGGAGAGAGATGGACCTGCTGGTGAAGGGAATTAAGTTTTTATAGGCGAATTGAAGAGCTGTGATTGGACCAAAATTTCAAATAGTAAAAATATCAGAGATAAATCTTGATAAAAAGTAATTTATTTGAAATAATAAAGAAAAGATTACCAATCAGCGAAGAAAGCGCCTTAAATATCCTTTAAAAAGAATAAAATATTCCCTAACCAAAATTTTAGCAAGCAGGCCCAACGACTATAAGCAGGGTAACGGTATTGTCGGTCAACGGTCAAACAGGGGAATGTTGATCAAGCAGAGGAATCAAAAGGTGAAAGCAGGGGAAACTTTCCTAGGGGTATTAGACTAATCATGGAGAGACCAATGCTAAATAGCTCTGCTCTAATGCACACCCTTGTATACACAAGGTAGATACATAGAAACTCAAGAGTCCTCCATTCAGCAATGGTCTAAACACAAAAAGCTAACATATAAGTCACCCCTACACCTGGTCAACCCAAGAAAATGAGCATACCCTAGTCACCATCCCTACCTTTCCCTTACCTATGGTCAGTTAGTCTTGGCAATGTGTACCAAACATCTGAATCTAGACAACAAGCTATTTTAATAAAGAAGTGTTAGTACACATTACAGTGCCTCAAGGCTTCAGAATTCTGACAAGCTTTGCAGCAAGCCTTCATCATTCTGAACCCTTACTCACCAATGGATATGATCTAGAATCATATATGAGTATCCTACGGATACCCTGAGTCCTAAAGGTGTGACCTAACCTCCCCTAAAACATAGAGCATATACCTGATCCACCCATGAGTGTTGTATGCACCATTTGGATCTCTGCATTGTTAGTCTAAAACCACATATAACCACTTTTAAAAAGAACAAACCCATCGTAGGAGAAAAACTCTTCAGCAGGGGAATGAACCCCAGCAGGGGAATCTTTGTTCAAAAAGCAGTGGAATGAAAAATGATGGAAAAATTGATTAACATTTATACAACAACAGCAACCCTGGATATACAAGACACAATAGACATCAATTTTTAGGGAGAAACCATTCCAATACCTCCAACCAGGTACTGAAACCTCTCCACTTCAAAAGCTTTTGTCAAAAGATCAGCAACATTAAGTTCTGTATCAATTTTTTCAGGGATAATTAGCCCTTTTTCAAAACAATCTCTAATAAAATGATGTCCTATTTCAATATGTTTAGTCTTGCTATGAAAAACAGGATTCTTAATAATGCAAATGGTGCTGTTGTTGTCAATAAATATCTTGGTTTTAAGAAAATTATACCCATAATCAAGCAGCTGATTCTGAACCCAAAGAACTTGACCACAGCATGCAGCAGCTGCTACATACTCAGCTTCAGTTGTAGATGTGGCCATAATAGTCTGCTTCTTACATTGCCAAGATATAAGCTTGCTTCCTAAAAATTAGCATCCACCTGTTGTAGACTTCCTATCATTGTTGTCACCAGCATAATCACTATCTGAATAGGATATCAACTCAAATGGTGACTCCTTAGGATACCAAAGTCCTAAAGTTGGATGACACTTTAGATACCTAAAAATTCTCTTCACAGCAAATAGATGACACTCTGTTGGTGCCACCTGGTATCTTGCACATAAGCAGACTGCAAACATGATGTCAGGTCTTGAAGCTGTAAGGTACATGAGAGATCCAATCATAGACCTGTAATTCCTGACATCAATAAGATTTCCAGGACCATCTTTGCCCCATGGATGATCCTTGTCCATTGGTGTGTAAACCTTCTTTCCCTCAGACATGCCAAACTTCTTCACAATTTCAGCCACATATTTGTCTTGTGAGATAAATATTCCATCTTTCCTCTGCTGAACTTGTAACCCCAAAAAAAAGTTTAGCTCACCCATGGCACTCATTTGGAATTTGTCCTACATTAGCTTGGCAAACTCTTTGCTAAGCATAGAGTTTGTGGACCCAAAGATGATATCATCAACATAGACTTGTACCAAAAGAAGGCCACCCTTTTGTTTCTTGATAAACAGGGTATGGTCAATTTTCCCCCTATTGAAGCCATTATCCAACAGATATTTAGAAAGAGTTCCATACCAGGCCCTGGGAGCTTGGTGAAGTCCGTACATAGCCTTTGTCACCTTGTATACCTTGTATGGATGTTCTGGGTCTTCAAACCCTAGAGGTTGCATAACATAGACTTCTTCATCAATGGTGCCATATAAAAAGGCACTCTTAACATCCATTTGGAACACTGTGAAGTCCATGAATGAAGCATAAGCAAGAAATAATCTAATGGATTCAATTATGGCCACTAGAGCAAAGACTTCCTCATAATCAATGCCTTCTTCCTGTGTATATCCATGTTCCACCGGTCTTGCTTTGTTCTTGACTACTATACCCCTCTCATCCTTTTTGTTCCTGAGCACCCACTTTGTCCCAGTAGGCCTTGCCCATTTTGGACAATCAACCACAATCCAAACCTCTTGAATGTCAAACTGTAAAAGCTCCTCTTTCATAGCTTTAACCCAACTTGGATCATTTAAAGCCTGAAAAATATTCTTTGGCTTTTCTTGTGACAAAAATGCAGTAAACAGACAACATTGCATGTTGTCATGATTAAACTTCATGGTGATGTTTGTAATAAAGCTGTGCTCCTTTGCTGTATACCTTGTATGTCTAGGGGCTTCAGGATCACCAATGATTTGTGATAGATGGTGATCCTTATTGATTCTGTAGGTAGGCTGCATACTCATGATTACTTCTGTTTCATCCTCTTCCAAGTCAGAATTAATGGGGCTATCTTGAATGGGAAAGAACTTCTCAAAAGAGCTTCCAAAAGATACATCATGCCCTAGAGATGGGTGCTGATGAGCTGAATGCAGCTCTGAATAACTTGGACCTCCACTCTTAATTATTCTGCTTCCATTGCTGGATATGAGAGGACCATCAGATATGGATGAAGATGAGGAAGTGAGTGGGGATTCTCTTTCTTCATCATTAATATCATTGACAACTGGATCCTTTGTAGCAGGGGAAGCAATTGATCTAGCAGGGGAATCCTGGATTCTACTGCTTTCAGCCATTCCACTACTTTCAGAAGTTGACTTAGCAGGGGAAGAGATTGTCTGTTCTTTCCTTTGAGAGTTATCATCTTTTTCACCTGTTTTTGAAGCAGCTTTAATGGGAAATAGTGAGGGTACATTCATGTACCTCAATGGTGGCTTCTCCACACTAGTTGGTTCTTGAGTACCTGAAGTGTTAGTATTCTGCAATGCAACAGGTACATAATTCATATATTTTGAAAGAACCTCAATATCAAAGAACCAATCAGGACCTGTTTGAACATCATTAGGCTTGTCTTCAAGAAAATCCACATGAAGATTTTCTGTTATTTTGCTTGTCTTCTTGTTGAAGACCCTATATCCCTTGCTGTTTAATGAATAACCAACAAAATACCCATCATCCCCCTTTTCACTGAACTTGCCTAGATTGTCAATTGTGTTCAGAATGATCACATGACATCCAAATGGTCTAAAGAAGTCAATTAAAGGAGGTCCTCCATTGAACAGCTGCTAAGGAGTCTTGTTGTGTGCCTTAACCACCAAGGACCTATTTTGGACATAACAAGCAGTGGATACAACCTCAGCCCAAAAGATAACTGGAAGTTTAGAATCAGACATCATAGTCCTTGCTGCTTCAATGAGTGTCCTATTCCTTTTCTCTACAACTCCATTCTGCTGAGGTATTCTTACAATACTAAATTCCCTCTTGATTCCTTTGTTTATGCAGAAAGTATCTAGTTTCTGGTTTCTGAATTCACCACCATTGTCTGATCTCATGGTCACTACCCTCATGCTTTTTGATAGTTCAATCTGATTGATGAACCCAATGAGTACATCAGATGTGTCACTCTTTTCAAACAGAAAGAATGTCCATGTGAACCTTGAAAAATCATCAGTAATCACTAGGCAGTACCATTTCTTCATTATGCTTGCCACAGAAGTAGGACCAAAGAGATCCATATGTAGTAGTTCCAATGGCTTGGTAGTGGACATACTTGTTTTTTGATTTACAAGATGCTCTATGTTGATTCCCTTTCAGACAAGCATTACAAGTATGATCATTGACAAAGGACTTGGAAGGAAGACCATGAACCAGATTATATTTTACCAGTTTGTTCATGTTCTTAAAATTTAGATGACCAAGTCTTCTATGACATTTCTTACACTCGTCAACTGAGGCTTTGGCAATGAAACAGGTTTCATTGTCTTGAAGACAGATGTCTTTGAGATCAATTGTGTACATGTTCTTTTGTCTTGGTGTTCTGAGTACAATAGGAGTGTTGGGTGGTAAGACAAACTCCTTTCCTAACACCAGACATTCAGTATCTGTAAACAAGATAAAATTCTTGTTATTAGTCATCTGTGACACACTGAAGAGATTGTACTTAAGCTCTTTCACCAAGTAGACATTGTCAAAGGTCATCCCATTGGTGACAATAGTTCCTTTTCCTGTGATTGTTCCATGCCCATCTCCAAAAGAAACACCATCATTGTCATGCAGGGGAACAAAGTTAGACAGATAAGATTTTTGTCCAGTCATGCTCCTTGAGCATCCACTATCCCAATATTCTTTATCATCCCTAGGACCCAAGCCATTACAGACTTGGACCTACCTCGTGTATCAATATAGGATAGCTTATCAAAAACTAGAGATACACCATTAGACTGAGCACCCCTTTTTGGTACCCAAACTCAACGAGCTGAGGCTTTCACAGCTTTCCCCCATCTGCCCATGTTCCTAGAGGGCAAAACTTTGCTAGTAGGGGATACCCCAGATTTAGCAGGGTAATCCCTATGCTTAGCAAAGGGAACCCATCTTTTGTTTTGGCCTCTATTTATGTGTTGGTAAGGTCTAGAGACAGATCTATATGCATTATAAGGTGCGGGGGTGGTCATAGAAGAGCTGGTCTTGGGATATGCATCATTCACCTTTCTTAGAGCAGGAACAACATATTTGTCAGAAACCCTGTTTCTCAAAGCAGGGGCAACATACTTGGCAGGGGAAAAGGATTTTGCCCCTGCATTTAGAAGAATGGCTTTAGGTTGCATATCCTAAAGGATTTGCAGCCACAACTTCCATTGGTGCCTGACATTCTTGATAAGTGTGATCAAAACTGCCACATGTGAAACAAGGTTTGGTATTAATCACAAAGTCTTCTCCTAATTGGTGAGACTTTGGGTCATTCCAATTTCTCTGATTACCTCTGACAGACCTATACATACAAGCATATTTAACAGTGGACTTAGAGGATTTTGATCCTGTTTTAGATTTGGGTGAACTATTCTTAGAACTAGAATCACTACCAAAAAGTCCTTCTCTTGAAAAGAGAACAGGGTTATCAATTTTCCATTGTTTTAAAGCAATCTGTTCCTTTTCAAAGTCCCTAACAATACTAGTTTTCACTAGTGGCTCTTCTGTTTCAAGACTATTAGGTATGTAAGCACTCAAGTCAAATTCAATATCTTCCTGTTTTTTGGAAACAAGAGAGACCAGCCCAAGACAAGTCTTTTCTAGGAAAAGGTGCATGAATATTGGCAGGAGGTGGTGGTATGGTAGCATGCTCATTTTTAATGCTAAAATCTGTTTTGTCCCTAGGAGATTGTCCAATTTCAACTGCTTTAGTTAAATCTTTAGAAGCTTTTCCAAAATTTTCAACAGTTTCTTCATCTATCTTTTTATTAGATCTAAAAACTTCAAGTTCAGCAGTCAATTCCTTAATGGAATCATTATTTTCTTTAGCATCTCTCTCTAGAATCACAATGTGATCTCTATAATCACTTTCTCTTTGTTTATACTCTCTTATGGTGGACTCTAGCTGTTCTAAAGCACGTTTGTAATTATCAAGGTCATTGTCACAATTGATATAATCAACTTTTATCTTTGTTATTTGATCATTCAATGACTCAATATTTTTCCTACAAGCTTTAGTACAATATGAATCATCATATACCTCATTGTCTGAGCTGGAGCTTGACATGGCCATAAGAGCAAAATCTTCCTCTTTTTCCTCAGCAACCAATGCTTGATTTATTTCAACACTCTCTATCATGGCACTCCAATCACATCCACCTGCTCCATCTACCCCCTGCATGGCTACCATAGCCTTAGCACCAGAATCATCATCTCTGGTTTCCTTCCTATAGTTGTTCCCAGTCTTAGGTCCTCTGCATTCCCTAGCAAAGTGACCTTTCTTGCCACAGTTGTAGCATTCAACCTTTGTTTTGTCAAACCTAGCCACATTAGAGGGATTGATGGAGATCTTCTTCCCATACTTCTTGTAAAACATGTTAGCTCTCATACTAAGTAGAGCCATACTCCACTTGATATCCATCTCCTCCAGTCCTTGCTTACTAATTTGACTCAGATCTTCGTGTAACACAGTAGATCCTTGTGGCCCTTGGGATGCTATAAAAGCACAAGCAGTGTTAAGACTGAATGTTGCAGGCCTTTCTTCATCATAAGATGATCCAGACCTGGTAGCAGGGGAATGAGTAGCAGGGCCAACTTCGATTCCACTGCCTTTGGAGATTCTACTGTTTTGAGATATGAACGTGATGTTAGCAGGGGAATCAGTAGATCCACTTGAATTGGTGGGGATTGTTCCTTTTGACTTCATATTATTGACAACAGGTTCAAAAACTTTCAAGTTATTGTATATGTCATCAATGTTCTTGTTATCTAAGTCATCCTTATTTTGCCAAATAGCTTTGTAGATAAACCATTCTTTCTGAAGGCTATTAAGAAACCTAGTATTCACTTGCTCTCTTGTCACTTCAATTTCAAAGAACTCCAACTGAGCCACCATATCTTGAAGCCTATTGTAAATAGCCCCAATTTCTTCATCACCAATTGCTTTGAAAGAAGCAAATTGATCAAGCATTTGATTCTTCTTATTCTTCTTTGTGGCTTCATTTCCTCCAAAAGTTTTGCTTATTGCTTCCCAGAGTTCCTTAGTTGTTTTGTACTTTCTGAATCTTAGCTGATGTCTATCAGGTAGAGCCAACAGCAATGAACTGTGAGCTCTGACATCATGCCTTCTGGCCAGTATTTCCTTGTCACAAAGAGCAGCAGATTTCTTCTTGGCTTCACCACCTTTGGAACTTTCAGCTTTATCTTCTCCCTTACCGTCTTCAACCGTCATTGTTTTGGGGAATTAATCACCAAACTCTATGATCTCCCAGATAACATAGTGTTCCATTTTGAGGTATTGTTGGATTCTGAACTCCCATCATTCGAAGTTTTCAGGATCCAGCATGGGTAGTTTGAGGTTGTTGTGGTTATTGTTGTTTGAGGAAGAGTCTGAAGACATGGTTGCAGTGAGGGTTTTGTTCTTGGTTCAGTAAAAGTTTCTCAACAAGCTCTGATACCACTTGTTGATCCCAAACTGAGATCTTAAACCTTTATAGCTTGTTTAAGGGTTGTGATAGAAAGAGTAAAATCAATCTAACACTAGAGAAACTTTGCAACACAAAGTAACTAAACAAGATGCGGAATATAGTGTTTAGCACAAGAACAAATGATTAAAGCAAAAGTTAAACTTTAATATATCAAAGATATACGAATACCCAATAATGATATTAGGGTTACAAAAACCTTAAAGTGTGAAAATGAAAGACAATAGAGAAAGACACACTTTGCATGATAACCTAGTGAGTCCTTTTATAGGCATAAGGACTCACGTACAAGATTACTACTAACAAACTTGAAAAGTATCTCGGAGTAGTAACAGAAACACGTAATAATCTATTCCAAGTTTATCTCTAGCGGCAGGGCCTTTGACTTCAGCAGGGGAACCAATCCCCCTACCTTTGTTATTTAGCAGGGGGAACTTACTCTAGCAGGGGAACAAATGACCAACTAGCAGGGGTAACTAATATACTAATATTTATTCCCAACACTAACTACGAACCCATTATAATATCGTTGGAGTGACTGATCCTTCCAAGTACGTGAAAACGTATTTCCAACAATCTCCCCCTAAGGGAGGTCACACCATTTTTCAAAATCTTAAACCTAGCAAACTATGCTTGAGTCTTTGATCTTGTGCTTGCAAACTTCATTTGTTTTCTTGTGAATATGTTGACGTGATCTTTGACTTTAGGCTAGAGCACGTTCTTTGCTTAAACTTGTGTGATTCTTGCCTCATTGTGAAGTTGTGACATCTGAATCGACATACTCATACTTTGTTGATTTCTGGAAATCTTCCAACAATATTCCTTCATTTACTTCAAATTACATCTTGACCTTGAGGAAGATGTCTTTATATTCGTGCACATCGGAAGTATTTAATCTTTAGCTTTATTTTCTTGAATTCTTTAGCTTTTAGTATGAGCATATGGAGACGATTTCTTTTTCAGATAGAACACTGTGACGCCACCTTCTTGTTACGCTGCATAAGACAGTTAGCAACAAAACATAGACACGAACGAAATGGCTTTGTCATTCGCCCTGAATCGGTAGCGTTTTACCTCCATGTGATAGATAAATTCAATTAAGAACCTTCTTGACAGGGTTTCATGGTTGTACTAGCGTGTTCTCATTACCCGATCATCTCAAAGCAGATAGCATGGTAAGAGTGAATAATTTGGATAATATTTATCCGCCTGATTGAAGTCGTCAATTCAGATTCTTGGGACAAGCTTGATTCATTTAAGAATACAATCCTTGCTTTCCAGTTGGCACAAGATCGATTCAGATAGAATCTTGTAAGTCACCTACCGTAGTGCTATTTGATGTTAACACTAGAAAGATTTTCATTCGTCATTATGAACACTAAATAGTGTCACTCTGAATGTTCTGGCAAGATCACAAAGATATTGCGTAGATTCTTGGAACAAGTTTGAATTCAATTAAGAATCAACCCATTGTTGCTTTCCAGTTATCAAGAGTTTGATTCGTGTAGAATCCCACAAGTCACCTACCATGAGTTTATTGTTGTTGACTCAAGCAGGATTTACATCTTCATTGTGAATACTTACGTGTCACTCAGATGTTCTGGCATGATCATGAAGATTTTGCATAGGACTCTTATGATCCTTCTTACTTTTTAAAGTGTATGAAGAAGCAAGAGAATATTAAGTAGTGTCTTAATGAGATTAATGTGTGATCTCAAATGGCTCTAGACTCGATTGTGCATTTTGGATTTTAGTGATTGAAGGTTGTAGAGGAGTGCCGCCTTTTCAATACCAACTTACTCGGAGTGAGCAAGCCGATAGATAACACGTTGATGTCTCCGTGTGATTAAGACAAATACCTTTTGAGAGATATTTGAGTTAGCTGGGATGGGTTGTGCATTGCATCACTGGGTCTATGATGTCTAACTTCAATAACGAGCATCATTAAAATGATCCCGATAGCATATGTATTGACTCGGTTTCTGCCTAAGTTGTAAGGAGGGCTAATTCCAGTGCTAAATTAAGTCATTAGTAGGCATTCTGTAACACCCCCAAATTTGTACAACTCAATTCAGCGGAAGACTCGTTGGTGTTACGGGATAGCACATTACTCACATCATAGACAACGCTTAAAAATCGCGTCGTTTATTAATAAAGCATTTCCATTCATAAATATCAAGGTTACATAGGTCCCAAGTCATTATATTTCATACAGGTTTTACAAAGCATTTGAATGGAAACTATTGTTTAAGTCCGGGCCATGAATTCTTGTTGTCTTCCCGAGAATTACCTTCAAGTACCTGAGATAAAACATGTTAAAAGAAAAGGTCAGCGATAACGCCGAGTGAATTCATAGAGTTTAATAAAATCCATCAATATAATATCAGTATAAAATTATTACTGAAAATCATTTTGTACAAACCATTTTAATAGGCCATAAAATAGCCAAAGTCATTTTATACAAATCCTTATCGAAAATCATAATACAGGCATTTGCCTTAAAATCATTATACGAACCAATGTCGTAAAAACATCATACAATACGTCTTATGACGTTGTATGAAAATAAAAATCGCTATATGAATATGGTTATGAAAACCAAAACACAAACATAATATCAATAGTATGACCCTGTATTGCTAGTCAGGCAATACATCGTAATTCGGAGCGTCTAGTAGTATTTCGTTAGTCGGATTATTATAAGCCGCATGACATTGTTACCTTACTAAACCAACAACGGGTAGCTAACCCGATACTCAATTTTCCCATCTAAATTAGCGTGTCGTCACAAAGGTCACGCTGTGGAAATCTTCTCATACATAAATTCACTTACCAATCAATGTGGCACGACGGGGATCAACCGTCAAGGCGCGAACTGGGGTGATCGTCCCCAAATAGTACTATTATATGCATAAGCGTCTACCAAATCCCGGTAGTTCACAATTCATGCTAATGGGACTTTTAGTGACATAACCTAACTTTAATAATCCATTTAATTTCATCTATCGGGTCCTTTAATCATTTATCGGGTCATACAATCATTCGGGTCCAAATCAATAAACAAACAATCGGGACAAATGGTGTCCTATTTTATAAAAACTAACATGTTATCTCCTCGCGGGTTTATAAAACATTTCATAAAAACATTTAAAAGAGTGCGAGGCTATGAACTCACGTTGATGTGGGAAGGCGGTTATCGGCAATTCGGATGTACGGTACGTGCTTCAATCACGGAAACCTAGACAAATAATACTCGTCTTAAACTCATGTCCAATGACTTTATAAAAATAACAATTATGTATACATATGATGATTATATATATATGATGATCAAGGGTTTACATATTCTCGTTTACTCATTTTAGTGTTATATGTCGATAACTTTTATACTAGTTTACTAGTTTTACCTATTTACACGTTTTAAGTCCAATAAGCTTATTATAAGTTTTTTAACTTGTATCAATCCATGTTATACTTATATTATCAGTATCTACACTTTATAAGTTGGGCCTAAATGGGTTAAGCCCAATAATAAGTTTAGAAGTGTTTTAGTCTATTTTTGGTTGTATTATTAGTCCAATAACGTTAATTTAGTCCGTTAACGTCCGTATGTCCTATAGTTCGGATCTTATCGGTTTTTACTTGTTATACATGTTTATATATCAGTATATAAGTTTTATAAAGTTTACATTAGACGGGTCCAACCATCTAAGTTTTATTTAACAAAAACGTTAATTTTACGGTATTAGCCGAAAAAGTCGTAAAAATCATGTTTATAGTTTTATAACTTATAAAACTTAACAAGTTACCATTTTTATAAAATGTACACTTATTTGACCTTTTACATACTTATATAAATAAAATCCATAAGTTAGTGGGTGTTTATTATATATTTTATACTATATAATTTTGAGTGCTTAAATAATAGTATTATACTTTAATTTCCAAAATCTGATTTTTATCTTCACTTTCACCAAAACTGCCATATCTAGAGTTCTATATGGAGATAGAAGCTCAAATTTTTATCACATAAACTACATGATATTTTCTCCATTTAACTCTTCTATAGCTACTGTTGAATCATCTTGCAAGTATTTTCTAAAAATCGTCCAAAACAGTGAACTCAGATTTGTATCTTAAACTTGTTTTGACCATATCTCACTCATTACAATAATTCTATTGCATGGCCAACTCTCACATGTGTATAAGACCCATAGCTTAATGTAAATCCATTCTACTTCATCATTTTATCAGTTCATAACATGTTTCTTTACTGTTTTATACAGTCATCACTTTTAAGCAAGATTTTAGCCTTGTTCTTTATAGTTTTTCACCTTTTTAAGCATGTTTATCAACAACAAATCCCCACATAACATTTTTATCATCATATAATCATCATATACATATACAATAGGAAATAAAATACATGTTTACATAATCAAAATAACAATAAGATGAGGAGGACAATCTTTATACCACCATGATGATGTAAGTTGTGATCAAAACATGGATTTTGATGGAGAAACTTGTGATGCACCAAGACCATCTTCATGATCACCAATCTTCATGAATACCTTGTGGAAAATCAGCCATACTACTCCATGAAAACTCCTCCTTGGATGTTATAAGCACCACCATTCAATAGGGTTTCAAAAGGGCTTCAACATATGTGTATATAACATAAGATTTCATGGTTGATTTTGATCAAATTTGGTGTTTAAGGGTGAGATATGGGATGGAATTTTTAGAGAGAGGGAGGAGAAAATGAAGTTGTTTTGCATGTTGGAAATGGATGGTATGTGTTAGCTAGTTGTTTTGAGGTGTAAAAGCTTAACTTGTAAGCTTTGCTTACAAGTGTAGCATTATTGTTACAAAGGTGCCACATCAATTGATGTGGTGTCCTAGCTTGGGCCGGTTTTGATGGGGGTGGGGCAAGTGTCCCACTTGTCTCATCCCCATTTATTTACGGGTACTCCTCGATTCTAGTTTCCTCGATTTGCGTGCCCTCGGGTCGTTTTACGAAAAACGTTTTTATAAATAATGAATCAACGGCACAAAACGAATCCAATAAAAATTGTCTCATCAAAAACGGACTTCGAAAACGTAAATACGTAATCCGAGGGTTTCCGGTTTAGTCGTAAAGGACGTTAAAATAAAATCGTAAGTCCTAATCTCTTCTCGTAAATTTGTGAGTTTATGAACTAACACAAATTTAAAACTCCAAAATAATATTCACGGATAAATTTATTTTCTGAAATGTCGGACTGTCACCAAAGACGGTGTATGTAAACGTAAGCACGTAACGTTGAATCCTCCGGTTTAGACGTAGTCGATGCTACTCCAAGACGTAAATCCAAAATTCTTCCCAAAATGAGTGAGTTCATATTGTAACATTAAAATAATGTTTTCAAATAATATTTGAGAATAAAATATCAATCATAAATTGACGGATTGTCACAACATTTACCCCTAAACAGGATCTTTGTCTTCAAAGATCATCTTACCTTACTACTCGCTTCTTATAGAGTTAAAGCCATGTGGGTATTTCTTCCACATTCGGTCTTTTCTCACAAGTGTAATCCATTATAATACGCGAGTTTCATCAAACATAACTACGGAAATAAGATCAGGCTAAATGTTGACTTACTTTCTCTATCCATGATGTTCACGGGTTTCTGATGAATGCAACTTTTCGCCGATCTAAGCTTTACTAAGAACAATCAGATTTTCACTTGATAGATATTCCATCAAGTTCGATTTACGAAACATAATTCACGCAGTTCTTGATGTCCTAGGGTAGATCCAGCTTATATGCCTTTAAATCCCAACTTTTACATCATCTCAATGGTCCCATACAACGGGGACTTATATCCCATGATTTGTCAGATCATAAATTCATTTTTCCAAGGTTAAAAATTGTGGCATAACTTCGCTACCCATTTGGCACTTCAAGATCTACATTTCACATTCACATATCCTCTTGCCCACTACCGGCTGTCAATAATCAAATCCTAATTTCAACAATCATTTCAGATCTCGTGGGTCAGGTATTTTGCAAGGTTAGGTTTGCCATCATAGGAAACCTTAAACCTAAAAGACATGTCCAACTCACAATGGGTGTATGTCGGGTGTCTTTATCTCAACTCCTGCTTACAGATGCTCTAATTTTTAGATCCTAACAAGATTCGATCTTAATCCTAACACGATGGTTATCAATGATAATCTTTTCAAAGGAAAAACGATTATACGCTTCATTACTAAAGGTCAATCATTCAAACATAAAACAAGACTTCTAGTGTTTTGTATTGTTACTTTACCTCGTCCCTTCGATTTGGGGTGGTAAACAGTACTCTCATCAAGGTTCGTTCCCAACGACTTCTGAGCAAATCTTTAGAAATTTGATGCGAAGCGAGGATCTTGATAAAGATGTTCGATACAGGCACACTATGTTTACATAACTCCTTTGCATTTATCATTAACGGGAATGATATTAGCAGATTTGGTCAGTCTGTCGACGATGACCCAAATCGAATCAAATTCAGATGATGACCTTTGCAATAGATAGACGTTTACTAATGTATGAGGCGATGTCTGCCTTCATAATTGCCATTAGTACAACTTCTTCAGACAAAGATACTTTTAGTCAAAAATGACATACATATAAACTTATACTTACAAATTCCAACATAACTATATCTCACAATCCTCTATATTTAGACAATCACAAGTGGCCTTTTATATATTTAACGCTATCGGCTTCTCAATTTTAATGGTTCACATTAGACGCGAACCCCTTTTATTATCTATATTATCCTTTTTACAAACATCGTTTATTTTTATATTGTTCGGCAATTTATTTTGCACCTTCATTATTAAGAAATATATCTTAATTGAATCTTTATACTTTCTATATAATATGTCGGTATCTATATTCACCTCTCATGATGATATAATTATCATGTTCACAATTCACTCAAATATTCTTTCTATATTATGCGTTAGTAATTACGTTCACCTTTCTGATGAAATAAATATCATAACCGTATTTATTCAAAATTCTTTCTTCATATCTTCTATGTTTTAGTTTCGTCTTTACTATTATCTTTATCTGTTTTACTCAATCCGTCGTCTAAAGCGTCGATAATTATTATAATTAATTAAATAATTATTAGTTAATTTTTATAAAGCATAAAAGTAAAAGTTTTAAATTTCTTAGTTTTACCAATTATATAAAATGTTCAAAAATAAATTTGGATTTAATTATCAAGATTTTTGTTGATTTATCGAAAATAATTAGTAAGATTCGTAAACGTTCGAAAAATCTTTGTTTATACTTTGGTCAAAATTTTCTTAATTGAAAAGCAAAAATTGTCGTTTCAAATTTCAAGTTATGGTTTAAATGATTTCCTCAATCCTTCTTAAGTTATCTTGAGGTATACACAAACATTTACCCCTAAACAGAAGTTTAGTTAAATGGTTTGTGTATAAGGGAATAATCCCTTAAAATCCTTTGTTAAAACATTCGTCAAAACATATTTGCACATTCTCTTTGGTAAAAAAAATCCAAAGTCTTAAAAGGGCTCTAATTCTTTGAAGAGTCAATATATATTCCATTATCTTTTAATCACACGATCAAATAATGTAAAAGATTAAGTCTTAAATCTCATGTTAAATATTCAAGGTACATGTTTTAATTGTTCAGCCATTTCAAGGCAATCTATAAATAATTATTAACTCATTTCTATTCTTATAAATAAACAAACGGTCCTTAATGATCACAAGCATGAATTTATCAAATTACAGCCTACACACGTGATTCACCAAATTTATGAATGCTACATGTGTATTAGTCAATCCAAACGTCACCACGTGAAACTCATAATGTTCATTACAAGTTCTGGATGTAGTGATTGGAATAGATAATCCTTTTCGCAGATGCGAAGTTGATGATAACCATGCTGAGGATCAAAAACCTTGTAAATGATCGAACAGATCTTCCATTTCGAGTTATGGATATCGTTTTCGATTGTCAGTTTACTCAGTTCACAGTAATCTCTAAATATAAGGAATAATAACACCATAGCTCTTCATGATGACGAGCTCGGTAGAATAAAATCTTTCTCTGACAACTCTCTCAGTTGTATGATAATTCCTTTAATTTAGATGGTGCTGACGTACAGTGCACAAGCCACAGGTGCAGCACCGGAAATATAATGAATACCAATTTCAACTTGCCTTAATGGCAAAAGTCTAGGTAATTTTTTTTTTATGAAAACACAATTTGAATCATTAATAATTATAATTTACATATTAGGAGAAGGCAAACGGGCAACAAGCTGCGCCGCTAGGCCTTTTTGTATAGCAAAACCAAGTCTATTAAATACAACGTTTGTGGATTTAGGAGCCAAAACATTACTATTCATAACACGTTGTATTCTCGTAAGTAGCTCCACCGCCTCAGGTGCAAGGAAACCAAATGTATCAAACGCGAAAGGAATAAACACATGTTGATTTTCAACACATGCTTTCTCGTGTTTAGTCACTTTGCACGAGGCGGCTTTTATAGCAGCCTGACCCGCTGTAAAATCTCGACTGCCTAGCCCTACGAGAGGAGAAACACCTATCAAATCAACGCACGCATGTTTACCTCCAACCCATCCAAAAACCAAAATATCAGCGGGTCTCAGTGTGGATCTTCCATCTGACGGGTCGGTCAAGAAATTCACAGGTGCCTCTTTTTTGGAGGAGATCCCAGCAAGCCTACATATGTCGTAAAGAACGTCCCTAACAAAATCATGTCGATACTTGAAGCCCGGAAGTTCTTTACAATGAACCGCATGTTCCCTAAAAGAATCCAAACATGCCTTGCGACAAATAGGGCATATAGCATCAACCGGAAATAATGGAATCATAAGGCGATACTTAAGGATAGTGCGGTATTCCACCGGCGACATATGTTGACCGAGCCCGTCTATGGGGATAGCTTGTAGGAAATCTTGGGCATGTGGTGCGCGAAGACACTCGAAAACTGCTTTCTGTCTAACCGTCATGTCAAAGTGGGCTTCCATATCCTTGACCATCTCACTAAAAAGGGCACTCGCCAATGTTTCTTGGGCTTTAGATGGGGCGGTGTCCTTATTAGCGAAAACGCTAAAATCAAAGCTTGGAATCGTATCACGAAGACAAGTCAAAGCAGAAACGTAATCATCGTCCATACCACATATACCACTGTCACGTAAGATGTGGTCTTGTAGCACCCAAGATTGGGCCCTCGAGGCCACAAAAGCATAGGAGGAGACCACTTTTGCTGAGTACAAGCCCAACCCACCAAGACGAATGGGTAAAGAAGCAAGTCTCCACTGCAAGTCACCAAAAAAAGGTCCTCCAAAAACCACTATATTTTCGATAGAACCACGCAACCCTTTGTCAAAAAACAAAGCCGCCTCCTCCATGTGTATAGGTTGACATGTCCTTAAACCAAAATAAAGTTTAGCAATACCCATACATGAACGAAGCAAAAGGAGCTCACTTTGCGGGTCATGAAGTTGTGGAAGAAGACCCATCAAGTCAACAGCATTTACGGCTCTCTTCATAGCCAACCCACTAATAAAATCTGCATCTCTACTAACAGCTCCCCCAAGAAGTTTCACACCCAAAGACGGCCTACGAATATCAACCGGAAATAAACCCTCCCGAAGCTTCGTACCATTACAAGAGGGCCAAAAAATCTCTGTTTTCTTGATGTTAAGTTCAAGACCCAAACTTGGACCAGTCGTCTTTATAATGTCTAACACCTTGGATACCTCTTCTGAATCTCCAATAATGGTTCCATCATCAAGATACCAAGCATGAAGAAGAAGCTTGCAACTGTCTCTGATCTTATGTACAAGCGGGTGCAAGACAAGAGCAAAAAGAAGAGGTCCCAATGGGTCGCCTTGGTGCACTCCCGTGGCAGACCAAATATGTGTGTCTCCTATATACAACCTCGCTGCTTGACCATATAAGAAATTTACCCACAAAGAAATAGAAGGACACCTCACCCTATCTTCATGAAGTAGTGTTGATCTATCCACAAGGTTAAATGCATTTGAGAAGTCCACAGTGAGCATTGCAAGAGACCCATCATTATGGTATTCAGTCAGCACCCTATTGGCGCTATGTAAAACAGCCTCAGCACCACCCGACACTCCGACTCCAAACTGGAAATCACCAAGGTACTTGGACATTTCCTTACCCACACCTTTCATAGCAACCTTGGAAACCAAACGTCTCCATATAGTGCCCACTGCAATAGGTCGAATCCCGTTATCAGGTTTTAGTAGAGGCGTGAGAGGAGCAGATGCAACAAACTCTGCCAAAATAGACGGATACCTCCCTGCCAGCCATAAATTAACGACCGATGTGATGGCCATTAAGAGATCTGTAGCAGTAGCAGAACCCTCTCCACACAGAGCATCTAATATATGTTGTGCCCTCAAACCATCTCTCCCGCATGAAGTACCTTTAGGAAAGGATTTAATGCAACCAAAGACACAATCAATCTCTGCTACAAGAGGAGACTCATAAAAATTGTTGCTCGGCATGGATGGGGGTGGCTTGTAAGGATGCTTAGCCTCCAAGGCTTTAATAGTATCACCCGAGTATGGAGCTACACCAGAAGAGGATAGCACTTTTACTGTAGCTGTAAAGTGCCCATCCGCAACCTTGCGAAGACATTGTCTGATGTTGGTATTGCCCGTTGTTCTATCCTCCATCAAATCACCTCGACCCTCACCAAAGGATCCCGACCTAGCAACATCCAACATGTTTTGAACTAACGTTGCGATACCATCATCTTTCCCCCATGTAGATAGTGACTTCAAGATAGAACATTGTTGCAAAGATTTTCTATTGCCAGACCTACGCTCTTGTCTAGTCTTGGGCCTACATACCTGCAGCGTACATCGTGGAAGAAGTAACAACTTGACCCACGCACCAACGGAATCGGGTCGGGCGACCACTTGGTAAAGAACTGTTTTTAACGCCTGAGAGAAAGCGAGACGACATCCATGGGGAATACTCTTGACAGTTTTGATAGGCAATTTAAAAACACGATCAAGAAGCTCAACATCCAAAGCCAACCCTTCAGTTACTTATATCTCGTATTCATTATAAGAAGGCTTGGAAATTCCAACAATGTAACCATTCATGTCGCCTGGCTCGTTTGAAGGACGAACAAGACCGTCTTGGTGATGACATGACCGACTCACAGCATGGAAAGTCATACAATCCCCACATAACCATTTTTCAAATGCCTTCAAAGTTTCCTCGACTGCCATATATAATCCATGGTCCGTAGAAATAGCCTCACGTAATGCATCTTTACGTTCATCGGTCGAAAAATGGTGCCTCTTAATATGAGAAAACAAACGAGCAAACCCTTTATTGCCCACTTGACCATCCGGGCAACAATGAAAACCTCGAAATGGACATCGCCAAGTTCCGTCCGAAGAGGTAGATGATGATGTCATTAAAATAGAATGATTAATATATATGAAATCGGTTTGAAAAGAAAAGGATGGTGTGTTTTATGTATGTTTTGTGGTTGATACATTTTCACAAACACTTGGAGTGTAGAAAAACATTTAAGGGGATTTTAAGATAAAGAATATGAAAATTGCAATGAGTATTTGCGTTTTATTGTTGTGAAATCGAGAAAGGTTATAAGGATACATTATTTTCGGTTGTATTGGCACAATTGTGTTAGATTTTTGTAGTTCGATTAGTGACGTGGGGTTAGTGAAAAGTGGGGTTTAAAGAAGTACGACTGTAAACAGCTTTTAAAGTTTTAGATAACATAAACACCTTTTATTACATTTATTTTAAGTTCTTCTAGATTACAATATCTATAACTAGTTCACATAAACACCTTTTATTACATTTATTTTAAGTTCTTCTAGATTACAATATCTATAACTAGTTCACAACCATTCACGTATAATTTCAAGTCTAAATGTAGGATATGGTCATCCATCAAGAATTATTTAGATCACTTTTGATAATCAACATCTTATTATTAAGGGGAATTCTACTCGAGTTCCCATCAATTAAGACAATGTCGTCATGTCATAATCAATCAATCCATTCTACTGGCACTATTAACTTTTCAGTTTTATTGCCGTTGATAAGATGTGAACTTCTCAAAAGTCTAATAATAACTCATAATCCTTCACAAGTTCAAGGATATATGGAGACACTACTTTCATCTAAAGAGTAAGGTCAACGCATAATCTACGCGAGAGAATTTCAAATCGGATATAGACGAAAACATTTAACGAATATGAATATATCCCATGTTTTCATAATTTGAGTACGCATTCGAAAGCTCCTCGGATCGTTACCCAGGTCATTCAAATGAAATCAAATCATAAGAAATGATCGGAACGTCGATACATCCAGTCGGGTATCAACACTCGGTAATCAGATACTTTTCCTAAGAATCTCACTACGGGAGAATTGGACAAGAAAGAATTGTCAATTGTCAAATAAGACAATTTTCACAGATGAGTAAATTCGACTCAGAAGAATAGATGCTACAGGCACATATGTAGGTGTCCCTAACACTATGTCCTTATTTTTCACTTCTTGCAGATCTCATAAAATTTATTCTTTCACAATCTTCAAAGAAAATGTAGTGTTTATTCATTAGTTTTATGGTGACTACTAATCAGCCTTGCATGGTCCATTCCAAATTGTATGTAGGCGCACAACTATATACAATTTCAAGATTAACGATGCAGTACTCAGTTCGTCAAATTTTATCTTTATGTTTATAATAAAAACATTTTCATGCTTAATTCTTAAATAAGAATCAAAATAAATTTACAAAGATTTTCTTTGTTATGAAAAGAATTAAGTTTTCCAAAGCGTCTCATAAACAACTTCATTTTGATATCAATAAATCTCACTTTGAATAATCCTTATTGTGATGAAAATTTAATTTCCTCAAAGGATACCGTTTTAACTTTATAAAAACAATGTGTGATCTGCAAAAAAGTGATGAAAGCTTGTTCATCAAGAACTAACTACAATATATCAGGAAATGAGCTTTAGCCAAATAATCATGAGGTTCATGACCTCGATGGCACTCACGAAGAATGATTCACAACGTAACTCAAATCAAGATGAGTACTTGTTCAATGGTTGCATCACTAATGCGAACATTAGGATGAAGCAATAAAAGATAGATAACATCATTACATGTAGAATTTAGCAATCAAAGGTAGTCTTTTTCATTAATCACAGACAAGTCAAATTGTACCGTAACACATTACGTGTCACTATGTCATACAATTCTCAGAACTCATCCTACCAACTGATATCTCAGTTAAGTTAGGGATTCTTAAAAGATACCACAATGAATACTAATCTACAAGAGTCATTAGGTGTTCCACATGTCCCAGAAGATCCATCGGTCTCAATTCAGAAGAAGATTTCTTCAATTTGTTTCTTGGACACTGGGCATCCTCGTTAGTGGACAATGGCCTAGGAACAACCCTTAACACGAATCAACAATCAATTAAAACTTTATAATTCAATCAAAGAACTTAACGACTTCCTCTTATCAATCTCATATTCCAATACAAGTTAAATGTTACTTTATTCAAGTTTCAACAAATTTTATACTCAATTCGACATTCTACCTTATTCTTCCAATACTTACAACCTTATTCTTCGGCCTTGTAAAGGCAATACAATCTCAATATGAATCAACACTTAATTTTCAATCCTATTAGCTCTTACAACAACAATTATCCAATGAGTCATTAATATGAAATGACTTGATCATTCAACTAGACTTCTCGGAAAGGTATTAGTGGCATGAGGCTTTTGGGTAATGGTTCCAATAACAGCCTCAAGTGCAACATTCACCCTTTCGATTCTCAAATTTAAGAATTGGATGACAACGAGTCAGATGACATCTTTCAAGGTGGTAATGTTTTGTCAAACTCCACTCTATAAGAAAAGATCGTCATAACATCGATATCAGATTTAATCTCGCCAATCCTTTTTCAATATCGCAATAAACTAATATCTACACTTCTACGAATATCAACCATTTCGTTGGGATTATAAATATCCACAACTTGGTTTAGATCTAGGATAGCTAGAATTCCTACAAGAATAGCTTCGATTAATTTACTAGGGAAGTTAGGGTTTCTTGTGACAATCTACGTCGTATAAATACCTCGTATAAATATCAAAATAATCATCAAACAATCATGTAATAAAATTACATCAAATATATATATATATATATATATAATCCAAGTTATATATATATTAAAATAACACTTCTCAGTCTGGCCTTGTCGGTAACTCGGGAATTCTTTGGCACCGTTATAGTCAAAAGATTTTTAGACATTTTTAGAAAAATGTTTATAGTTAAAAGATTTTGAAATGTTTTATTCAAAACCTTGGTTTTAAAAATCTTTCGTTCTCTATAACGAGAGCTCTGGTACCAAACTGTAACACCCCCAAATTTGTACAACTCAATTCAGCGGAAGACTTGTTGGTGTTACGGGATAGCACATTACTCACATCATAGACAACGCTTAAAAATCGCGTCGTTTATTAATAAAGCATTTCCATTCATAAATATCAAGGTTACATAGGTCCCAAGTCATTATATTTCATACAGGTTTTACAAAGCATTTGAATGGAAACTATTGTTTAAGTGCGGGCCATGAATTCTTGTTGTCTTCCCGAGAATTACCTTCAAGTACCTGAGATAAAACATGTTAAAAGAAAAGGTCAGCGATAACGCCGAGTGAATTCATAGAGTTTAATAAAATCCATCAATATAATATCAGTATAAAATTATTACTGAAAATCATTTTGTACAACCCATTTTAATAGTCCATAAAATAGCCAAAGTCATTTTATACAAATCCTTATCGAAAATCATAATACAGGCATTTGCCTTAAAATCATTATACGAACCAATGTCGTAAAAACATCATACAATACGTCTTATGACGTTGTATGAAAATAAAAATCGTTATATGAATATGGTTATGAAAACCAAAACACAAACATAATATCAATAGTATGACCCTGTATTGCTAGTCAGGCAATACATCGTAATTCGGAGCGTCTAGTAGTATTTCGTTAGTCGGATTATTATAAGCCGCATGACATTGTTACCTTACTAAACCAACAACGGGTAGCTAACCCGATACTCAATTTGTCCATCTAAATTAGCGTGTCGTCACAAAGGTCACGCTATGGAAATCTTCTCATACATAAATTCGCTTACCAATCAATGTGGCACGACGGGGATCAACCGTCAAGGCGCGAACTGGGGTGATCGTCCCCAAATAGTACTATTATATGCATAAGCGTCTACCAAATCCCGGTAGTTCACAATTCATGCTAATGGGACTTTTAGTGACATAACCTAACTTTAATAATCCATTTAATTTCATCTATCGGGTCCTTTAATCATTTATCGGGTCATACAATCGGGTCATACAATCATTCGGGTCCAAATCAATAAACAAACAATCGGGACAAATGGTGTCCTATTTTATAAAAACTAACATGTTATCTCCCTCGCGGGTTTATAAAACATTTCATAAAAACATTTAAAAGAGTGTGAGGCTATGAACTCACGTTGATGTGGGAAGGCGGGTTATCGGCAATTCGGATGTACGGTACGTGCTTCAATCACAGAAACCTAGACAAATAATACTCGTCTTAAACTCATGTCCAATGACTTTATAAAAATAACAATTATGTATACATATGATTATTATATATATATGATGATCAAGTGGGTTTACATATTCTCGTTTACTCATTTTAGTGTTATATGTCGATAACTTTTATACTAGTTTACTAGTTTTACCTATTTACACGTTTTAAGTCCAATAAGCTTATTATAAGTTCTTTAACTTGTATCAATCCATGTTATACTTATATTATCAGTATCTACACTTTATAAGTTGGGCCTAAATGGGTTAAGCCCAATAATAAGTTTATAAGTGTTCTAGTCTATTTTTGGTTGTATTATTAGTCCAATAACGTTAATTTAGTCCGTTAACGTCCGTATGTCATATAGTTCGGGTCTTATCGGTTTTTACTTGTTATACATGTTTATATATCAGTATATAAGTTTTATAAATTTTACATTAGACGGGTCCAACCATCTAAGTTTTATTTAACAAAAACGTTAATTTTACGGTATTAGCCGAAAAAGTCGTAAAAATCATGTTTATAGTTTTATAACTTATAAAACTTAACAAGTTACCATTTTTATAAAATGTACACTTATTTAACCTTTTACATACTTATATAAATAAAATCCATAAGTTAGTGGGTTTTTATTTTATATTTTATACTATATAATTTTGAGTGCTTATATAATAGTATTATACTTTAATTTCCAAAATCTGATTTTTATCTTCACTTTCACCAAAACTGCCATATCTAGAGTTCTGTATGGAGATAGAAGCTCAAATTTTTATCACATAAACTACATGATATTTTCTCCATTTAACTCTTCTATAGCTACTGTTGAATCATCTTGCAAGTATTTTCTAAAACTCGTCCAAAACAGTGAACTCATATTTGTATCTTAAACTTGTTTTGACCATATCTCACTCATTACAATGATTCCATTGCATGGCCAACTCTCACATGTGTATAAGACCCATAGCTTACTGTAAATCCATTCTACTTCATCATTTTATCAGTTCATAACATGTTTCTTTACTGTTTTATACAGTCATCACTTTTAAGCAAGATTTTAGCCTTGTTCTTTATAGTTTTTCAACTTTTTAAGCATGTTTATTTATCATCATATAATCATTATATACATATACAATAGGAAATAAAATACATGTTTACATAATCAAAATAACAAGAAGATGAGGAGGACAATCTTTATACCACCATAATGATGTAAGTTGTGATCAAAACATGGATTTTGATGGAGAAACTTGTGATGCACCAAGACCATCTTCATGATCACCAATCTTCATGAATACCTTGTGGAAAATCAGCCCTACTACTCCATGAAAACTCCTCCTTGGATGTTATAAGCACCACCATTCAATAGGGTTTCAAAAGGGCTTCAACATATGTGTATATAACATAAGATTTCATGGTTGATTTTGATCAAATTTGGTGTTTAAGGGTGAGATATGGGACGGCATTTTTAGAGAGAGGGGGGAGAAAATGAAGTTGTTTTGCATGTTGGAAATGGATGGTATGTCTTAGCTAGTTGTTTTGAGGTGTAAAAGCTTAACTTGTAAGCTTTGCTTACAAGTGTAGCATTATTGTTACAAAGGTGCCACATCAAATGATGTGGTGTCCTAGCTTGGGCCGGTTTTAATGGGGGTGGGGCAAGTGTCCCACTTGTCTCATCCCCATTTATTTACGGGTACTCCTCGATTCTAGTTTCCTCGATTTGTGTGCCCTCGGGTCGTTTTACGAAAAATGTTTTTATAAATTATGAATCAACGGCACAAAACGAATCCAATAAAAATTGTCTCATCAAAAACGGAGTTCGAAAACGTAAATACGTAATCCTAGGGTTTCCGGTTTAATCGTAAAGGACGTTAAAATAAAATCGTAAGTCCTAATCTCTTCTCGTAAATTTGTGAGTTTATGAACTAAGACAAATTTAAAACTCTAAAATAATATTCACGGATAAATTTATTTTCTGAAATGTCGGACTGTCACCAAAGACGGTGTATGTAAACGTAAGCACGTAACGTTGAATCCTCCGGTTTAGACGTAGTCGATGCTACTCCAAGACGTAAATCCAAATTTCTTCCCAAAATGAGTGAGTTCATATTGTAACATTAAAATAATGTTTTCAAATAATATTTGAGAATAAAATATCAATCATAAATTGACAGATTGTCACACATTCAGCTACGTTCACAATCTTACTCCATATTTATTAAGGCTACTATTTCTAACTACGAGATGTCCGTTGGAAGATTCCTCGGGTTCTGAAAGAATCATTCGACTTATACCTATCCTACCATCCTTATGTCATCACCATGTAAACTTCTTTAAAATCATTCAAGATACTTGTGATATAAAATCATTGCATTTTATACCATGAATGTTTTTATCATAAATTCCATTTGCTCCCCCTTCACACATGCCTCGATATTCAAAAACACTTCACATATGTTGGGTAGAGCCCGCACATTGAGTCAAACCATTATTTTGATTAATCACATATTAAATCACATTTTCTCCCCTATAAAAAATATGAACCCAATTCATATTTTTGATATCAATTGATTTAATAAAGTTTTAATAAAGTTTGGGAAGAGAAATGCAAATTCGATTATCTTCATGCCTTTCACAAGCCCCCTTCAAATAATGAGGGATAATATTTAGTGTTTGAGTATGTGATTTTGAAAGATTTTGAATTTCGTGAAAAATTCATACTCAAACACTTCAAATGCCATATTATATAAGTCTAGCTCATAAATATCACATATTCAAGTTTTACCAATTACGAGGCTTGATCCAAAAGATGAGAACATCATATGATAGAATAATGCAGTTCTTTTCAGCAACGGTAGATCTCCCCGTAATATCTTGACATAAGTTGTCTTAGCTTGCTTTTGAATCAGAAATCCTTTCTTCATTATATTTGGGATGGACCGCATCTAATAGTCTAAATGTTTGACATTTTCTCCCCCTCAATCTTTAACCCGTTTTCTATTGAAAGTGGTGTAATCATCACTTGAGTAGTTACTTTGTCGAGTATGTAAACACTAGTTCTTTGAGAAGACAACTTTTGCTCCAATAAGATTTCTCTTATTTTAACAAAGAAATGCACTGAAGCGTACGTTAATTTGTGTTAGGACTGTGTTGTAAATAAACACAATACTTTACATGGCTATGGAGTAAACCATGCTCGAGGAAATTAATTCTCGTTATGAGGTCAAGTTTTCTTTAAAGAAATACTTTCCTTTAAGATGAAGACCGGGTCACTATATGAGATAATAGCAAACCATTTTTTATGAGCTTATATACTTTGAATGTTGTTGAAAATAGCTCATGACCTAGAAATATTAATTTCTCGCTATGAGCATAAGTCATCGACTTTCCTTTCTTTGAAGCTCGGGTTGCAGTACGTCATATGACTTCAAGCCGTTGTTGTAAGCTTAACCGCAAATCCCCTGAGAGACTTGATTGTTAGATATCAAATTCTTCAGCAACCAAGCTCTAGAATGGTATACAAAAATTTTACCGCTTTGTTCTTGTTGAACCTTGATCTCGGTACCTGCACTTTCATCAGTAGTTTGTATACATTCATATGGGTTAGCCGTATCTTTGTTAGAAACATGTGGGGGTTCACAGTCAACCTTGGTAGTGCCAGAGGGAAATATCCTTCCTTTAGAAACCCATCTAAAATAAACTGTTTTGAAGATTCTACCCATGGGTTTCCACCTTAAACAAGATCTAGGAGACATTGGTTTCTCATGCATAGAGGAAGACTTAGTTGGAGAGAACTTATTTCCTGTAAGGATCCATATTTTTGTGTCTTTGAAGTACCTTTATCTTTTGTGGGTGTGTTTCTAACAGGATTATTTTGGGATGGTACTCTAGAATGGGATTTCACCCTATTCAGGACTTTTGTTATACAATCATGATGATTTGTAGTAAAGCCACATTTGTAACAGTTTGAACAAACAATGTTCATTATATCTAAGAGAGAACTAGAATTCTTCGTGTGATCTGCTACTAGGATAGTAGTTATTGGTACATAACTACTTTTTGGTGCATACCAATTCCTAGAAGGTGTCACATTAGGTTTTGAGAGTCCTAGTTCTCTCAGATGTCTTTTTCTTAGCTTCCTCTAGATGTTGTTTATGGCTAATATCATTTGAATTAATTCGAGACATGTTCTTTCAACTATTCCTAGAAGAGCTAGATGATATCATCTGATGAGGTTTTGCAAAGACAGACTGTCTGGTGTGAGGAGTGACTGGTTTTGAAAAAGGATTCATATCAACTTAGAAGGCAAACTACGGTGACGAGAATTTTGGTCACTTAGATCTAAATTGAGTTGGTTGTCTAACAACTGACTAATTTTTAGGCGGTTTCCCAAGATTGATGGTTTTTCAAAATTAGTGTCCACACTAGTTCCTTTACTTTTTCTCAATTTGTTTCTCAGCGCTGCTATTTCAAAAACTTTCTTATGAACCTGATCCTTTAAATCAGCATTTTCGGCAAACAATGAAGTGGTCAGCTCTATGGTCTTAGACCTCGTTTCTTTAATAGAATTATCAACTCATTATAATGCTGTTTTAAGGTCTCATTCCCTTTCAGTAATTCATCTTGAGATGCCAACTTAGATTTTAGCAAATTAATTTGTTTCAAAAAATGATCTTTTTCGGCTTGAGAACCTTGAACTTTTTGATCTAGTTTTCGTTCAAGAACAGTGTTTGCATTTTCAAGTTTTTCAAAATATGTTTCAAACTTGTCTATTTTCTTAGAAAATTCAAGTTTGGCATCCTCAAGATCTTTAGATTGCTGAGCTAAAATCGATTCAAGCTCTTTAATCTTAGAATCAGAATTGGTTAATGAAGCAAGAATATGACATAAATCATGGTATTTTACAGCATTCTAGTCAATCTATCCCCCTTATGACTCATATGTGATGATTTAGGGGTGATATTGCTATCATCCTTTTCCATCACATTTGTGTGATTTGGCAAAAAATTTATAAATTAATCGTGTGATTTGGCAAAAAAATTCCCGCCACAAAAAAAATTGCAAAAAATTTATTTCACCAAAAATTGAAAATCACTTAGGAGTGTAATTCTAAGGTTATGGAAAATAATTTAGAAAATAATTTTTTTACGTCAAATTTTAGCCAAAAAATTCGAATTTTGCTCTAAAAATTTGAAATTTTGCCCAAATTTTTTACTATACTACCAAATTTTAAATTTTAAGCTAAAATGGCCTAAAAATTCTATAAAAAAGTAATTTTTACTCTGGTTTTCCCGCTAAAAACTCCTTTTTTTCTCTTTTTTGTATCCGGTGTCGAATGTGATGGTGGGTAAGTCTCAAATGTGAATATGCAAAATTTTGTCTCAAAAAGATTTGTTAATTCGCCTGACTTGTTAATTCGCATGACTTGTTAATTTGTATTACTTGTTAATTCGCCTGACTTGTTAATTCACCTTACATGTTAGTTCGCCTGAATTGTTAATTCGCCTATGCAAAACAAATCGCGATTTTACGACGGGATAGAAAACCGTTAATTCGCCTAGAGAAGTGTGCTACGAGCAACACTTTGATAATTCACCTTTGCTAATTCGCTGGGCTGTTAGTTTGCCTATTGTTAACTCGTCGGAGCTAACAAGCCTTGTTAATTCACCTAATGTAGGAGAATTAACAAATCCGATATTAACTTTTTCAAGGCAAGAAAAACACAATTTTTGGAACTTTTGCACAAAAAGACTTGTACTTTTGGACAAAATAAGATGTAAGAAGACTTAAAAATGCAAACTTTTTGAATTTGAAGAAAAATTAAAAATAAGAAAATAGTACGAAAGTCATATTTCGAACAAAAAAGACCACAAAAAGATGAAACTTTTCTTGATTCTAAGCTTGTACCCATATCACAAGGATACTAGATCAAAGATACCTATGTAAATTATCTTTTAGTGTACAAAAAATTTCGAATCAAAGAAAAAAAATTAAAAATTGGGGATATAGATAAAAATACGAACACACAAACACAAAAAAAACGTATCACTCTATGGCTCTTGATACCAATTAAAGGTCTACGCAATCATTGATGTATTCTTAGAGAGAGAAAGTGATACAAAGAGAGAGGAAGAACACTAGAGAGAGAAAGTGAAAAGGAAAATAGAATACAATGTGTAAAAGGTATGTACAAGCAACACCCTCTCCATCTAAGGAGAGGGTGTATATACCCATGTCCATAAGATGGACATGGCCCAACCCAAGTAATATGGTGTGAATGTGACAACTTGTGTGTGTGGAGTTTAAGTGTTGTTCGTACTCGATTCAATTCGAATTGATCACGGTTTAGAGTGGAATAGTCATTTTTTATCACTAAAAGGGGAAGCTTTTGATTATCTATATTAAAACAAACACGAAAGCTTTAAAGTAAATAACAAAATAACAAAACTAAGATGAAAGACTTAAACGAAATAACAAGGGAATTAAAATAATTTAAAACTAAATTAAAAGTAAATTTGAAAATAAAATAAGACAAGACAATAGAAATTAAACTAGATAAAAATGGTGGGAAAGAAATACACTTCGAAAAACAACTAAGTAAAATAAACCACGATAGCAACAAGCGATCGCAACACCGATCGCAACTGGGGATCGCACCCACGATCGTACCCTCCTACCGTAGCCCAGATCGCACCCTACGATCGCACCAGGGATCGTAGCCTGGATCGTAACTAGGATCGAAGCAGACAATAGCAACCTTGATCGCAGTCCACGATCACAACTTGGGATCGCAACTAGCGATCGCAATGAACGATCGTAACTCAGATTTCACCCTGGATCGCAACTCAGATCGCACCCTTGATCGCAGTATGTGATCTTAGTATGGATCGTAGTTTAGATCGCAGTATGTGATCTTAGTTATAATCATAATCTATGATCGTAGTTTCTGATCGCAAGTAGAAACCCTTAGGTTTATGCGATCACGAAACTCGATCGGAACAAGTAAAACCCTTAGAACTTTCCGATAAAATATAAAATGCAAATAAGCAAAACCGAATAAGCACTTTTTAATAAGCACTAACCAAAACTTAACCAAATCAATAATAAAAAGAACTAAATAAGCCACAAATGAAAAACTTTTAAAACACTAAATAAGCAAGATTTATAAAATAAACATTTTAAAAAGATTAAACTTTTAATAGCACTTAAAAGAGAATAAGCTAAACATGAAATAAGCAAAAATCGCAATAAGTTAAAACCTTAAATCGTATAAAAACATTGATAAGAACAAAAAGATGAAAACTTTAATCAAATAAGCACCAAGATGAAACAAGTTACCTACTTGAACCGAATCAAAACCAAGATTAAAACAAGAAAGGTAGAATAAGATAGATTATGAAAAGCTTGAAATTAAAATTAAGATAAAGATTCGAATACAAAATTAAAGTGAAAGCTTAAAACTTGAAAGAAAATGAAAGAAATCTAGAGAGAGAAAGTAGAAGCACCTACTCCTACCTCTCTCTAAAAGAGATGAACTAATAAACAAAATGACTAACTCCCTAAAATGAAGTTTTAGGGGAGTATTTATAGGAGATGAGAGGTGTGGTGTGTTGCTTGCTTCTTTCTTCCTTTTGTCTTCTCGTCTTTTTAAATGACTCGTCTTTCTCGACTTTGTCTCGGGATTAGTCGAATGATAAAATGAACTCGTCTTCTAATTTTCTTCTTTTAGTTTACTTGGTTCTTTGACTTCGTTAAACTTCTGTCTTTAGACTTTTTCTTCGATAAATCTTCAGAATAGGCCTTTGACTTCCGTTCTTCTTGCACTTTTGATCTTTTGACTTTGTCTTTTGTATTTTTCTTCGATAAAAGCCCGTGAAAGCCCGTGTTTTCTTCCTTTTTCATATTTTTGTCCTAAAACACAATAAAAACACAAACCACGCATAATTCTGAATTTTACGACACTAAATACACGATTTGGTCTTGTTTTTATTATAGATCAGGGTAAACGGATAAGTGTTTTCACACTTATTAAATCCCCTACACTTGACCATTGCAATGTCCTCATGCAATGCATTAGTTATAAAGCAAATTTACATTCTCCATCATAATTAACCCACCTTGGCCTTTATTAACTACTAAACAATAAGAAAACTTAAAAAGATAGAAAATAACAAAATACTAGAAGGAGGAACAAGTAAAGAGATCGAAGACTTACATTAGGGTTTTGGTTGTCATGAATATTTATCACCCTCAAGTTTCATGTTCCCCAAACCAATCTTAAAAACGAGATCATTGTTATTATAAGTTAGTAAGCTAACACTCACTCATGTGGCTCAATCATTCGCTTAGACTCCCTTATTCCTAGGTGTATCTCTTATATTTTATAGTTGTCTTGAATGATCACGAGGATGCATTGTTGACTTATCTCGATAGTTTATTTAGGCCGAAAATAAAGTAGGACGATTTAATAAATAGTTAGCTAAAAAACAAAATCTTTTAAAACTGCTTCTCGGGACCTCATAAAGTTCATATCTTGGCATAACTCGCTCCACGATTCGAGACCGTTCTCGGACCGATATTTGGCAGTGACTTCATACTTCGAATCTTGAGAGACGTTCTTGAAATAATGGTCTTCTCTTCATAATAGGAATTTCTTCACTTGAAGTTTTTGAGAAATTCTTCATACTTGGACCACGACTTCTTCATTTTTCTCCAATCTTTATTTGGGATTTTGATATACAACGATCTGCCTCCTTTTAGGATTGGATCTATTTATCCTCATACCTTGCTAGGGTCTTTTCGGATAGACTTCTCTATGATCTTTTAGGGGAGTATTTGCTTTTCGTCGTGTGTCTCGATCCTTCATATTGATTTTTGATAAATGATTCTTCACATCACTTTGGATCTTTAGCAACAAAATATAGCCCTCATGCCTTGTTAGGGCCTTTTCGGACTCACCAATCTTCGCACCCCGCTTCAATAAGTTATGCCTTAGCTATGAACTCAAATTAATCCCGGGAGCAACTTAAAACGATCTTGGGCTAGAAGCTAAGTAACTTTTCAAATCGTACAACCTTACTTATTGCAATTATATTTATTAACAAGCGATGGGAGAAAAAGCTCATAATTAACTCACATAAATTCATGAAGAATACCAAACTTATAACTGACTCTATCATATCTCGTTCTCCATAATTTAAAATCTCAAGGAATGAGACTCATGGATGCTTAGCCAATTAAATCAAAGTTTAGGGTTTTTAAGTCATCTATAGGATCTTGCAATTTCTTAAAATTTTTCCAGTTTAGAATTCGCATTTTAAAGTTCCCTTGATAAACGAATTTCTAGGATCAATTATAGGAACTTGCGAAAAGTTCTTGTTCTTAACCCGTAAGGGTTAAGACTTTCGCGTTTTAAAGTTCCCTATATAAAAGCCTAGCAAAACCTGATTTAAACACGTTAAGGATACTAGCTAGAGTAAACTTAAATAAGTAAACTCGGGTTGAGTCAAAAGATTCATGACAGGCCTAATATATCAAAGACATCAAAACTTGTTAAAACCATTATATTCCTTTATATATTTTTTTTACTTTATTTTTGAAATGAAATATATACATACGATGCGATAACAAAAGGAAAGAAAATAAAAGAGAATAAATGAAAAATACAACTAGGCCAAAATAGATCAAAAATTTTGAAAAATGTCGAAAAATTAAATTTTCCGGTTAAAATAAGGACAAATTCATGAAAAAGCCCACTTATTACTTGGATAGAAGTCCCCCTACACTTGATATAAAATTGTCCTCAACGTTTAAGCGTGTGGAGGTAAACTCCCCTACACTTAGTACATTATGCACGTTGTTTAAATCTTACTAAAGAAAGGACAACTAAAGTGAATTCAATGTCAACATATAAGATATGAAATATTGAATCACAAGAGTTTAGGATAGAACCGGGAAGACGGGAACACGGGATCACGGGTCGTCAAATATCATCAAAAGTGCTCTTTGAAGCTTTAATCCTTGTACATTGATGAGACTGCTTTTATACATAGTCTCATCATCCAAAATGGGCTTAAAATGCATTAAATATCATGAAAAATGTAAAATATATGCTTGTGTTTGTTACATGTGTATTTTAGGTACGGATATTGAGAAAATAACAAAAGATCATAAGAAACAAGCAAAAACGAACATGGGAAATGAAGCCGCACAATGAACCAAGCCCTAATGGTGATTTTCCAAGAATAACCCTTGAAGAAATGAAGATTGTACAAGAAGGGTCCTCCAATTTGAAGAATTGACACTTTAAACCCTTGTTTATTCATAATTACAAGTTTGGTCCTTAAAGTTTGTCAATTTACAAAAAGGGCCCTCCACTTTGAAGAATTGGCAAGAATGGTCCCTCAAAAATGAAGACTAGTCAATATTAGTCCTCCAAGAAGTCAATCATACAAGTCAAGACCATAATATTTGAAGAAAATTCCAAAACAACCCTTCAAGTATCAAGAATTGGCAAGAAATACCCCTGAAAATACTTTTGGAAACTATTTGGGGCAAAAGTGTGAAAACTGAAAGTTTATTAACAAAGGAATTTCAGTTTTATTCATTTAAACAAGGAATGAAAGAAACAAAGGAGTTGAGGGACTAAAGCTGGCAGACAACATATCTAACCTAGACCAACCACCTCTCTACACGTGTCCCACTAACTCCCTCCAACCAATCACGGCTCACCATTTCTCCACCTCACATCCCACTCACCCTAAACCGTTTAAACGTAATATTAATTAAGTTAAACACGCGCCAAACATGTTTTAAACCTAAAACAAAGATCAAAACCTATGTTCTTGGTGTTCTTAGCAAATTTAGGTTTTCCTTAAATACTTGCAATTAGCACTTAATAACCTCCAGAATTATGATTAACCAGACACTAAACACATCCCAAACCTTAAACATGACACCTCATCACCTCACAACTCACATGATACTCACCTTGTACACACTTTTGGGGAAACTGCCAAAACATGCCAGCCATCCAACGAATTGTATTCGGCTTTGATTCTAAGCTTCATTGAGAGCCCTTGATCACATTCCAACAGCTAAACACCCCACAACATGCCAAGAAAACATCACATGTTCAAGAGATTTTCAAAATTTCAAGGATAATTTTAGGACTTCACCAGCATTAGGGTTTACATTTTTATGCTTTCTAGTTCTTCCATATAGCCTATATAAGGCATAGGACCTCATACATTTAGCTTTTGCTCTTGGTTTTCCTTTGGTCAACATTTATGTAAATCCTTGTTCAATCTTAATGAAAAGTGTTTGAAATTGTGTGACGAATTCCAAGTGCCAACTTATTATTTGCTTGTTTATGTTTAATGCTTATGATTTTGAAGTTTCAAAACCTGTTTTTAAACATTATGCAAGAAATTGCATAATTTTCCAAATCTTGATATTTTGCTAAGTTCTTGATTCAAAACCTTGGAATTTTTGGATTGCAAGTGATTATAGCACCCTGATAAGAAGATTATCAAGGTGTTGTAAGCTTGTGGTTTGGGGATAATCAAGGAGTGGGAACAAGGTTGCATTAATCAAGCATTTTTAATCTTTATGTTTTATATATTTGTGCTCTAACCTTGTTGAATCTTAGCAGCTTTGTTGTAGAAGCTTGTGCCTTGTTTTGCTAGGCACATCAGCTCAAAAATGTGTGAGTGTGGATGTACATTCATGAGGTTTGAGTCTTTTTCTCAAAAATCTGATAAAGTACTTGATTTTTGTGATTTGTTTAGTTCTGCTATTGTTCTTGTTGTATTTGTGGCTTAAACTTGCTTGATACTGCATGATAATGATGTTATTGTGTTAGATTGGGCTTGGGATATACTGAATCACACACTTTCCTTGTTAATCTTGGATTGAAAAAAGTTAAGGGGTGTTTGGGTTAACCTGTTTGAGCTTGAAAATTGTTATTGAGTTATTGGTTGTTGTTTATTTGTGTTGGTATCTGATAAATACTTGGTTGTATGCTAAATGCTGCAAGTTCTTGGCTTTTAAACATCAAAATCTTGATTGTGCTATAGAAGTTGGAAATCTGCTTGTTTTGACCTAAGACTTTGGTAACACTTAGTTTGTATGTATGCTTAGGGATAACAAGTGATTAAACATAGTTATTATAACCTGTTAAGAAGATTTGAGGGTTTGAATCTGGTCTTGTGGTCAAGTATATCAGCAAAGTGTGTAAACTGCTTGTTCTTGTTCATCAATAACATTTAAGTGCTTGAATATTGATAAACTTTGAATCATTGCATGAAACCTGTTTATTTATGTTCATTTGAATTATTTATAGCTTGTGTATGCATTTGGTGAAGTTTGGCTGGCTTATTCTTGCTAAAAGTGCTTATTGGTTGAAAACTACTTAAAGTTCATGTCTAGTGCATATCTGTAGATGTTTTTATTAAACTGTACTAATTTCCTTGGTGAATTTGTGTTTTTATTGTTGTTATTGACTCCTTGTTATTCACTGATCACTTGGGTGACTTTTGTTAACTTGAATCTAACAAAAATTCACATAAGACAAAAAGTCAAGAAAGTCAAGCAGTGGGAACTCCTTTCCCCTGTTGCTAGCCACTGCTAGTGTATTTTATCAAATAGCTTATTCATAAGCCCTTTTGGCTTATCCAGACTTGCAACAACTTATTTTTTTTGTGATCAATCTTACTTATTTGACCCATTTAACTAATCTGGAGCAAATTGGGGTTTGACTTTTAGGTTTGACTAGAAAACCAAACAAGTTGACTTTTAACATAAGTACTTATTGCTTTTCCCAGCTTATTCTTTGTGGTTATTTGAAATCTTTTTTATCCAAAAGCTTAGTTTTGTCATTTAAAACATTTTGCAAGTTGAATCAGCACTTGAGGTAGCCTAGAACTCAAAAACGACTATTTTGTCGTTTTCTATAGAGAGCTTTGGCTTATTTCAGGCTTATTTCTTGGGATTTTTCAAAATTTCTTTTCACATATCTCTTAAGTAACTCAAAAGAAGCTTGTGTGTTAAATTAGAGCTTATGGCATTAGCTTATGGCTTAATGGGCCCAAAAGCCCATTAAGAATAAGTTGTTGACTTATTAAGCTGTGATAAGCACATTTTCAGCTTTTGGGCCTTCAGAGTTTTGTTCGTAAATTCAAATTTTGAGTCAGATAGGAATTTTTGGGCTTATTTGGATCACTTTTGCTTATTGGGCCTAAATTAAGCCCATTAAGTGGACTGTTTGGTTTTTTTGCCCATTTTAAGGCCCAATAGGGGTATTTTGGTAATTTCAAATTCATTTCTGTGTTTATTAGGTTAAAATAAACTAGTTTGCAACTTTGTAGAATTTATTATAAATTTTGGATTTTTAATATTATTTTATTATTATTTTATTATTAGAAATTAAATTTTAGTTTTCAGAAAGTTTTTCATTTTTCCTAGTTCAAATACATTAAGTTAGGAATTTTAAAGTTTTTAGATTATTTTTATTGTCATTAGATTAATTTTTAGAATTATATTAAGTTTTAATAGTTTTTAAATAGTTTTAATTAATTTTAAAATTTTCAAAAATAGTTTTAAATTTAGTTAAGTCATTTTAGAGGTTTACAAGTTAAAAAATCTCATTTTTGGCTTTTTGTTAATTATATTGATTTTTTGGGCTTTAATTAGCATTAAAAAATTAATATTTAATTAAATAAAAGGTTTGAGTGATTTTTGATTTTTTATAAACTCTAATTACATTTTTTTGGATTTATTGCAATTTTCTAGGAATTTTTAGGTTAATTTTTAGATTTACTCACTTTTTACGGTTTAACCTGCACGACTTCGTCTTAGTTTAATTCTTAATCGTAGCCGTCATTCCTTTCTAATCTCTTTTCTATTTTTCTTTCTTCATAAATCATAATCACAATCAATCAATTCTTACACAACACACTTGTCTCCTTGAGAACGATCCCCACTTTGGGTCATTTACTTGTGGTTTTCTTAAACTACTTGTTAATACTTACCCTAATTACCTTGTTTTCCTAAACAAGTGTAAAAATACAACTATCATTTTGGCGCCGCTGCCGGGGAGGCGTGTTATGTTTTGATTTGAACAATTGTTGTTTTTATACTAGCTATTTGTATTAGTAGCACTCTACTAATACGTATAATCGGTTTTTGTTTTTTGTGTGAATATTACTGTATTGTATACGTAGAACAATAAATTCACAAGTACTCCAAAAGTGTGAAAACACAACCTTGATTGGGAGGTCATTAATCAATCATTGTATTCGAATCTCAAATAAGAAAAAAAAGGCAAAATAGATAATTACTTTCGTGAAGCTTAATTTTGACAAACACAAACTATAAGGCGGGTATTATAAAATATACCCTAAGGAGAAAGGCTCTTAAGTGCTTCGCGTCGCCTCGTTTCCCCGCTTGCTTGTGCGTGTTTAGATAAAAAGGGCTAATCGAGAGTTTGCCAACCAAAGTATTATCTAAGTATCATATATATTTTCTTGGTTTCATTTGATTAAACCCTCTTGAACGTTTTTGTGTTCCACCAACGTTCTAAAGTCATCGAAGGCGTTCACTTCACGTGATCGTTTTCATTCCTTGAGGCTCCTTTAATCAAGAGATTTGAATTAAGGGAGAGATTTGTAGATTTTTGTCTACTTAATACATTCACCAAAATCCAAAAAAGGTAAAAACAATCAAAAACCACAAAAAAAATTGAAAAAATTGAAAACACCAAAAAGAATCTTCTTTGCTCATCCCCACGTTGTACGTGACGTTTATGCTTACTCGTAATCAAGCAAGACGTGCACGTAAACGAAAAACCCGAAAGGAGACCACACCTACCCTTTCTAGTGAGGAGTATCCTATTGACGAACCTATCGTAGAAGAAGAACCAACCATGGCAAATCGAACTATGATGGAGTTACTTCAAGCACCCACCGAGGGTTATAGAGAGGCTATTGTGATTCCCGCCATCCTTGCGGAGAATTTTGAAGTGAAAACGGGTTTGTTGTCAATGATCCAAAACAACAAATTCCGTGGTGATGAAAAGGATAACCCACACAACCATATCCGCCAATTCAATCGTCTTACCGCCACTTGCAAGTTTAAGGACGTTGCTAATGACTCGATTAAGATGATGATTTTTCCGTATTCCTTAGCAGGGCCCGCTAAAATTTGGTTAGAGAAAGAGCCACCCAATTCTATATTGACGTGGAAGGATCTCGTTTCAAAGTTTGTGAACTAATTTTTTCCGCCCTCTAAGACTACGCATTTGAAAAACGAGATTTCAAAATTTTCACAATAATTTAATGAGAGTTTTTCTACGTCTTGGAATCGGTTTAAGGAAATGTTACATGAGTGTCCTCATCACGGTTTTTCCGACTTGCATCAAATTGACACGTTTTACAATGGATTAAATGATCATGAGAGAGATTATCTTAATGCCGCCGCGGGTGGTAATTTTTTTGTGTAAAACGGTTGAGGAAGCGTTGTTGATTATTGAGAATAGATCTAAGGTGTATAGTCCTCGTAACAGATCGAGTGTTCGTAAGGCTTCGTCTTCGGCTTCACCTTCATTGTCCAATACCATCGATGCTTGCCAAATTGAGGCGAACTTGGAAAACAAAATCTTTGATAAGCTTAAGGGTCTTTTAATTGATATCAAAGTTGGTGAACAAAGTGCTCCCGCTACGGCTAAAGCGGTTGAGGTTTCTTGCATGTATTGTGGTGGAGGTCATGATTTCTCCGAGTGCATTACCAACGGTGGTAACACTTCGGGTGCCTACGCGGCCACGGGAACTTACTGTTGGGTCAAAAAGTTGATGTGGCAGAAACTCAAAAACGAAGAAAACATGAAGATATTGTTTAAGCGTTGTCAAGAGTAATCCAAGCGTTGACAAGTGCAAACTAAGCGTTGTTGGCTCAAGAGTTGTCGTGTGCAATCCAAGCATTGTCACATGCAATTTAAGAGTTGATAGAAACGTAGACAAGAAGCTTATGGAAGCTTCTATTTGGATAAACATGCAAGATATATTCTGCATAAGTTTATTTAAATAGAAGATTTACTTGTTTATTTGTTATTATCTCTTGTAAAACCCTAATCCTTACACTATAAAAGGAACCAATGGTTATTAGGTTTTTCATATCAATTCATTCACAATGTAAACCTAAAAGCGTGTGTGCACTAGACGTGGGATTCAATGTATACACGTCTAGTGATTGTTTGTTATTAATATAATGAACAATCCAATTGTGTTTTAATTCATGTTCTTGTGCCCTAAACACCTTGTTAATGTATCATGTTCTAATTCCGCTTTGATTATCTAATCATATGAACATGGTGCATTCCTAGTAGCTACAAAGATCCGGAAACCAAGGTTTCCACAATTGGTATCAGAGCCTCGTGGCTCGTGATGCTAGGACCAACAAGGTGTTCATGTATGGTGAAAAGAAGAAAAATCTGTCTAGGGTTTTTCTGGGCGATTTTGCGTGCGCAACAGTATTCAGAAGGTCATAACTTTTAATTGAACCATTGGATCGTCACGAAATTTTATATGTGTGTTCTACATATATATATCTAAACATCCACCGGAGGGATTGTCAAGTTTTATCCCCAATCAAAAGTTATTAAGCGTCGAAGTTGGCTGTAGAAGTGATTATCAGTTTTTCAGCTTTTACATAAAATCATGATTAGGGTTTTTACAAACCCTCAATCAACTTAAGGTAGAAAAACTGAGGTTTGGGCTGTTGAAGGTGGGTTTGTTCATAAATGTCGATTAGGATTAAAACCCTAAATCTACATTTTAGTTTTATGCTGCTAGCTTTGGGGAATCAATTCCTTAGGGATTGATGATGAACCCTAGCAGGATATTGGAATTTGTTTTCACAGAAGATAACAAACAAGGAGCAACAGACAAGGGTTTTTCAAGCCCTAGATTCGTTCTCTTTTGGTAGTCACAAGAGGTATGTTACATCTGAAATCAAGAAGAAGTATTGATGGTTCACGTGTTATTCTTTGAAGAAAAGACGCAGCAAGAAAAAGATTATAATACAAGGTACTTGTTGGTCTGTATTCAAACGGAAGATGTGGACTCCTGCAAGTTCACGTTTGCTTTTGGAAAACACTGATTGGATCAAAAGATTGTGGTCACTGAATTATGGGGATATCCATATTTAGTTTCCTATTTTAATGGAATATCTTCTATTTTGGATGTGAGTTAGAAGGCAAGGTCAGACGTGGGTTTTCACTTCTTGATTTTTAGGAAACGAGCATGTCAGTTTTAAGAATACAGAATATAAAGACGTGAGTGATGGGTTACAACGTGAAGAATATTTAGTCCTAATCTTGTGAGATACGTTTTTTGAAAGAATATTTATGGAATACATGAAGAAAATGGATCATTGAACGATTCAAACATATATTCTGGTGCGTATACTACAAAGTAATGGGCTGGATAGATTGGGCTTTATATATCAAGTGATCTATTACCTTGTTTTTAAAACGTGGGTATACAAACTTTGGTGGAAGGGAGGCAAAGTTGCTGATAGTTTGTAGCCCTAGAAGACGAAGTTAACATTGCTGCTTGTTATTTAGACGCTGACAAGGTTGGAATTTGACGCTGACAGAATAAGTCAACACTGACAGGTTGACAGTGTTGTCCGATATATGAATTCAAACGCTGACATGTATTGTCCAATATCGGACAATACATCTGCCAAAGATGTTGGATAAAGGAGGATGTTGGACAACACAGGGATTGCTGCTGTTGAGAAAATTGGTACGTTTTTAGCACACAAAAAGGAGGAAATTACACACGAAGGTACATGGAATATCCGTTTTTATTCAGAATATCATGGTGATATTTATGGCTCGGATACTTTTAAAAGGGATTAATGATTTTAATGCGAGTTAGCAACAATTCGTGAAGTATTTGATTGGAGTGATATTTGATTAGATTATGTAATCGGGGTAGCCTTGTAAAAGAGTTATCAGGTCAAACTTTTACATATGATATGAAGCTATTATTTCATAGAGATTCGTCATGAAGAGGTGTTAGCTTAAGGGGAAGAATTCGTATGGTAAGTTTGATGATTGAAGAAGATTTTCGCGAGTTTGTGTTCTATCATATCTTTAAAGATGGTGTCTAGTCAACATTATTCTTTAAAGGTAACTTGTTCGTGCTTTACATGGTTGGTGACGAAGACTTGTCATAACACTTGAAGGAGTTACATTATCGTGCTCAGTGTCTCACAAAGGATGAGAATATTGACAAGGGATTGAGGTGTGCTTATACTTTAACGTTCTCATATAAGTTCGACGTCACATGGATAGTACAAGACATGGAACACAAGGTTGGGTTATTCTACTTCTACATCAAGATTATTTTATTTATTTTTCTTCAAGATCATTGCATAGAGCTATATTTGGAGAATCTTCAAAGATTGCATACATTGTTTACTTCCCTGTTGATGTGACAAAAAGGGGAAGAAATACATGCTACACTTGAGGGGAAGCAATTTGAAGATCATGTACAACTTACAAGAGATACACATAGAGTTTCGCCAACATCAACTAGGGGAAGATTGTTGGGTCAAAAATTTGATGTGGCAGAAACTCAAAAACGAAGAAAAGATGAAGATATTGTCTAAGCGTTGTCAAGAGCAATCCAAGCGCTGACAAGTGCAAACTAAGCGTTGTTGGCTCAAGAGTTGTCGTGTGCAATCCAAGCATTGTCACATGCAATTTAAGAGTTGATAGAAACGTAGACAAGAAGCTTATGGAAGCTTCTATTTAGATAAACATGCAAGATATATTCTGCATAAGTTTATTTAAATAGAAGATTTACTTGTTTATTTGTTATTATCTCTTGTAAAACCCTAATCCTTACACTATAAAAGGAACCAAGGGTTATTAGGTTTTTCATATCAATTCATTCACAATGTAAACCTAAAAGCGTGTGTGCACTAGACGTGGGATTCAATGTATACACGTCTAGTGATTGTTTGTTATTAATATAATGAACAATCCAATTGTGTTTTAATTCATGTTCTTGTGCCCTAAACACCTTGTTAATGTATCATGTTCTAATTCCGCTTTGATTATCTAATCATATGAACATGGTGCATTCCTAGTAGCTACAAAGATCCGGAAACCAAGGTTTCCACAATACAACCAAAATGGTCAAGTTACCCGCTCTAATCAAATGACTCCACCGGGTTTGCTCCCAATCAAAATGCTAACAACAACTATCGAAACAATCAAGTTGGTTTCAAAAACAATTACAAAGGGAACAACTATGGGAATCAAAGGGCTAACAACAATCAAGTTTCAAACAAAAATCAAAACAATGATTTTCAAAACAACAACAAGGGTTTGCAAACTTTGAAAGATCTCCCAAATGAATTTGTTGAATACGCTAATGGAAATGATGCTAGGTTTGATAATATTCAAAGAGAGATCATTACTATCACACCCCACCATGGTGGAATATAGGGCGCGACGTATGGATATCATCACAACAATAGCGTGTCTATAGAGATAACTAAATGAAATGGAAATATCATAAATGGTGACACAATGTCATGAAGATATCACAAATAATGCAGGCGTCTAGGTAAGTAGGTAACAGGTCTACCTCTTACCAATGACATACAATTAACAAATACAAACATATAGGTGTCTACAAAGTATCACTTATTCAAACATAAGTAAAGACTAAGAGGAAAGGGGGTTCCTCTAATGCAATCCTAAGCCTCCCAGCTAGCCACTCCTAGTCTCATGCTTAACCACATTCTCACCTGAAAGAGACACTAAAACACTTCAACATAAAGTTGGTGAGAGTCATAGGTTTAGACTCCAACTCCAAATCAATTATAAGCTGTGAATAACAACCATTAACAAAAGAAAATATGGACAATGTGCTACAATTATGTATTAACAACTAGCATTCAAGATTAACCAATCACCACAAATCCAAGGCTCCAAGCCTTACCAATAACCACAATTCCAAGGCTCCAAGCCTTACCAATAACCATGGTCCCATAGGCGCCCATACACCTATGAACCAATCCCAAGGCCCCGCCTTGTCAACATCCCCTTGGTACCAAGTCAAACCAGAAGAACTGAGACGGTACGTGGCCCCCGATCCAAATCATAAACACAATTAAGAATCACATAGCAGTTAATCACATAAGTGTACACACAAGTCCATCACAAACCATAAAAACATTCACAGCATTCTTTACAAAACCATAGAGTGTCTCTTCCATCCCATCTGGAATTCAAAACGTTTATAAATCATAGAAACATGGGACTATGAAACTCACCTGAACAAGCTTCTCCAAATATCCGCGTTCTAGCAAAAATCTAAACACACAAACATATACAATCAATACATGAACCACATACCAAAATGGCTCACCAATCTATGATGAATATATAACCTTATCCTACGACTTAACCCCATTTATATGCCATATGCATCTCATTACATCTCTCTATAAAGCCCTTAACTTAGTTTAGTTCATAACTCGCCCCGCTAACATTTAACCCAAAACAGTCCTGTTTTTCATACTTTAAACTATGGGTCGAACACCCCCTTAACCAAAATAACATGCCCTGTAAAAGAAACCCTATGCCCTTAAATATGTTAGCTAACTCTCACATTTGGCCTCAATCTTAAAACCACTATTAAGGCCTCCATATATATATATATATATATATATATATACATACATATATATATATATATATATATATATATATATATATATATATATATATACTTTTACCTATCCAAATTTTACTGATTTTGAACATATGAAAAGTTTGTTATGATCAGAGGGTCTTACCCTAACCCATTTGTTTAGCCCTCCTCCAGATATTTTATTTAACATATAATCTAAGTATCATGTTCGTTTGAAGGTCCAATTATACTCCTAAGTACCCTAAACATCTTAAAACATTAATTTAAACAAGACTGATTTCAAAATTGTTTTGACCTCCGACTATTGTAACCTGTTTTTGACCAACTTCCTGACCTCCAATTTATTCCTCGTTTCTTGCATTCAAAATCCAACTCAAATACCTTTACAGGGATACTTGGTTCGATTAATGAATGTTTCTATAACTCTAGATATGATCAAAACAATAAGCCTAAAATTCTGCCCAGTTTTTAAAAACTATTTTAAACATGATTAAACCCTAATTAATCATACATAACCCTAATTAATACCTAAAAACGATTTCGAATGATAAAAACCCATTAATTACCTCACTAATTACAGGTCCTTAACAAACCCTAATAAAAATTTATAAATCTCAACCCTAATCCATCATATTAGGTTACATATACGTAAATTAAACGTTAATTGACATAGTTTTAGTGTGTACCTTAAACCCTAATTAAATTATTGGGTTTTCTTGCTCCTTCATTGATACAAACGACTGAGATTTGGTTTGGGGAAGGCTACATTCATTTTTTGGTCATATGGAGTCTTATTTATGGTTAAAATTAAAAAGGCTTCATATTAGGACTCAAATTGGGCTCCCTTTCTCTTCCTTAAGTTTAAGTCAGCCCAAATCCAAGCTCAAACACCATATGGCCGACTTTTTTTAATTATATTACTTTAAATTAACTATTAATTATTATTACCTGAAATTCCCTTAATTTATTTCAGCTCCTAAAGCCTCCAAAACCTCGAAACCGTAAAACTAGTCAAATGTACGCGTATACCGTAAAAGACGTAAAATATACAATTTTATAAAAACTCTTGAAATATGAAATAAACTAATTAACTAAGTCCAAAATGACTTAAAACCATCCCGAAAAATACTCCCGTGACTAATTACCTCATCCGAGACCTCTAAATGATAAACCTTAAATCGTAAAAATACGATTTTCTGTAATACATATACGTATACGTAAAACCACTAAATAACACCATCTTATTTCATAGTCACTACTAAGTGAGCTCATGAACATAAAAACTTCACACATCATTTCACTCACAAGGTACCCCGTAACCGAAAACGATGTCCAAACCACACTCTATTTACACTAAATAACACATAAAGACACATAATTTCACGAAATATGCCCAAAATAAAACTAAGTGACGAACCTCAAAACCATGGTTGTCACATCACTCCCTCCTAATAGAAATCTCGTCCCGAGATTTTCTCCTTAGGATCCAACACACAATCAACAAATCACATGAGGATACTTGTTCTAAATGAACTCCTCTCATTACCATGCGTACTTCAGTTCATGTCTCAATTTACCACATATACTAACCAACAATATTAAAATTCATTCCCAAACTCCTGACCTCACAACCCATAAATCTCACAAATGACTCTTTGATCAATCGAAGACTCTTATTAACACAAATCCCAAATAACCGTTCTATGCAAATATGCATTCTCAAACGACATTTCCCAATCTTAATACATGACATATATCATGTGCACCACTTAATTCCCCAGGTAATACTTTACCCATAAGCTACTGGTCCGATCTTTCCAAAGATCATAAATGGACCTACAAAACTCGACATCAACTTTTCCCTTTTTACCAAAATATACCACCCGTTACTATGGGTGAAACTTCCTACATAACTTTGTCACTAAACCCTAGTGGTTTCCTCCTATTCAACATAGCATCTCTTGTTGCTCTCATCCTTTCCACAAACACCATTTCCACATTAGTAGTCTCTTTCACCAATTTTAGTCCACCATAAGGTCAACTCACCCTATGCTTCCATATAGTGCCTCAAATGGCATTCATCGACTTCTAGTATGATAACTATCATTATAAGAAAACTCAGACATCACAAACGAGTTTCCCACCTCCCTCTAAATCAGTCACCCAAGCTCTCAACATGACTCCTATACTTGTAGCAATTTCTCACTTTGTCCATCCTTTTCCAATTAGCTGGATATACTCATATCCAACCATGTTCATCAACTCCCTTTAGTTTGTACCCTCAAACTACTTAAAAATTCCAATTTCCTTACACAAGTGACCTATGACGGTCTTTCACATATTCATTAGTTAGTTTTATCACCTGTCATCCAAACCCATACACTTCTTTTCTCACTTTCCTCAATTAAAGATTTTTTTTATATACTTTTTTTAATACCCAACACTTCCTTTATACCTACACAATGTCTTAACTTCAAGATCATAGTGCTCCTCATCTTTTCTCAGTTAGACCAAACCCTTCGTCTGTGATGACAGATCACATCTATAACTCCTCATCCGTTCGATTATCAATACTAAGCCTTCCAATCCAACAGTATCGGTCAGTGCCATTCCTATTTCCACACTACAATAATATTAGCATGCTTTGTGCTGTAGTCTACTCATTAGGCTATACCAGAGGTTTACCTCCGGTTCCTATCTCGACCTATTTCATTCATGATTCACATCTATCCACACTTCCTTCTTCTTCCGCAACTAATGGCATACATCACGAGGTTATGCTTCACGTCTTTCAAATCATCTATACGTCAAAATTTTCCACATAGCTTCACTTGTTTTCCTCACGACCAGTTCTCCTACTCCCTCCTAATAGGAACAAACTAGAGTTTCGTGTGATTACATGCGGATCACACTCTCATCTTATACCCATATTAGTTCCCATATGTCTAAACTAAGCCATATTCTAAATTCTTACTCAAGTCTCATACTTCTATTATGACCTTGCACCTAACATGAGGTACTTTCAATCATCATCTTCTAAGAATACTTGGTTCTCTCCTTCCATGGTTCTCCCTAATTCCTACACTATCATGTCTAACCAAAATTTCTCACTCAATTCATCAACTCTATGGAAATCATTATTTCATTGGATAATGCATAACTGTCTCTTCCAAAGATCCTTCATAAACACCTTTACTAAACTGACCCTATAATCACTTTTCCACGAACTTATTCCGCTCAGCTTCACTACTCATCCCTTGATATTGATTTCCACGAAATTCTATCTTTGTGTAGTCAGTCGACTCCCCTTGTTACTTCCACGAGCTCTTAATCTCCCATGTTATACAGTCACTCCATCAAGATCCATTGGTTCAGCTCTTTGTAGCTCCACTCCGGTACTCGATCTGTCCTTATTTGTCACGAACCATACAGAGATTCCCATCATAGTGCTTGTCACCTTTCCAGTCCTTGCAACTTCTGTGACTCCTTCGAAATCTCTTGCATCCTTCTAGCAGCCGGCACGTAGTCCTTTCGGCTCCTTGCTTCATGATGTAGCTCTTCACGCACTTATTCTCGTCTCCATGATGTTACCTAGGAACTTCACACTACGCATTAGCTTCTAACTTCAACTCATCAACCACAATATTTCTAAAGGTACTTCAACCCCTCAATGGCTCACTCTTCCTTACTTGTTGTACTTCACCAATCAGCCTACTACCAATCATTCTTTCACATCCATGTTTTCCTTCACGTGTCTACTACTACCTTGCCTCCATAACTATACCAATTCCCTTGCGTGTTATTTGCCCCATCTTTCCGTTAGTAGAAACTTTCTACTCTACCCTCACATCTGCTAGTACTTTCATCAATCTCCTAATGGTACTTCAACCAACTTCTCATAGCATGACATCTCGTTCCCACAACTAGTCAACTAACTTTACTTACTCCCTTATTCCCGTAACCAATCTAAGTTTCAAAACTCCACAAATCTTAATCATTCCTTCAACACCACCTTTAAACCAAAACACATCTCTGCATTCTAATATCTAACCATAAGTAATACTACCCAACTCTATCCTCTCATCCTAACGTTTCCACAACCACATAACTAAATCAACCATGACGTGTACCAAAATAATTCCAAACGATCGTGTCCCATAATAAATATAGGGTAAACCGAAAGATCAACCATAATGAACCCTAGCCAAAACAACTGAAAATGAAACAATGTAATCCGAAAGATCAATGGAGTGTGCCAACAACAAAAGATAGACTCATCACGATTTGTATTACCAGATTTCAATATCTTAGAAAATTTTAAATTTTCATCTCAATTAGTTACTTCACATTAGGACCATTTTTTAACACCAATAAATCAAATCATAGTCATATTTTACCATCTTCGTTACTATCAAAGGGCATAACTCAGTTAGTGTACTAAAACTCACTTTATCTATCATCTCCTTTAACAATAAACTCTTCTTTTATCTTCATTATTTTATCAAAGGTATCTACTAGTTAGTAGAGTATAACGTTATTCTAACCATTATCTTGTTTACTCACATTAAACTCATTTCACTTGTTATTATGAAACCAATACGTGTTTATAAAATATGGTGTTTTTATTCATTTTATTCTATATTATAATTATTTTATATAATCCATTTAGGCTTGTTATAACTAAATATTACACATTTACAAGGTGTGGTGTTATTATTATCATTATTGTAATAAAATCTTCATTTTTAATCTTTCCGTCTATTTAAATACTTATAAAATCTTAACTCCACTTTTAAGAAAATTATCGTAAAATTTCTTTACCCTTTATACGTACTATCAAATGTTACCTAGAAAACTAATCCATTCATTGTCAAGATTTTTTTTAAACTTATTACCAATAAACTTAAAGAAAAGATATGTAAGTTAGGAAATCATACCATATACTTACAAAGTATTTTCAAAAGCATTTTCCTTTAATTAGCTAGACTCCTTTGCAAGAAAATTTGATAGTTCTCATCAATTAGAATACATACCCGAATGTAGACACACTTCAAAAGATTCAAAACGTCGTTGGAACTCCATCAAACTCCAGCACTAATAAACTGCTTAAACACGAGATAACACTAGGTACGTTCAAGTTATAATAACTATTGAACGACCGTATATCATAACATAACATCTACTAGTATATATACCTTCGCATATATACACCTATTAAATCTCCCAAAACATACTCGTTATTATACATGTCAAGTCAATAGATCACGTCATACACTCGTTTTTCCATACGAGTAATCACCATCTCACCATTTCACCATGCCACAACAAGGCATAAAACCCATCACCAAAACCAACCCATATCGTGTGATCCTATAATCACACAACATGACTATTACATAAAACATAAAACACAAAAAAAAACCATAACCATATCATAGGTAACCATTACATAAACCCTATTGTATACAAATACCCAAAATACATATCTCATCATATACAAGCATGTACTAACCCCTTTTTCACGCAACCATACTTGGAAGTCTATCGGTGTTGTGGCACATATATAATTACGTAGACCTCCATAATTATATATGTCCCCTTTCACCCATGTACTCCCTCCTATGACAACACTTATAAGAAATTAGTACTACACGGAACACATATATACCACATAAAATACACTATATATATATATATATATATATATATATATATATATATATATATATATATATATATATATATATATATATATATATATATATATATATATATATATATATATATATATACCATATAGGTCAAATAAGAACATCTCATAAGTCAACCCTAACTTCATTCATAACTCGAGGCTCAAACGCCAAAACAAATCAATAACAACAAAATATCCAACATTAAAGAAAATGATCATAACAATTCAGGCGGAAATTCGAATCTACTACTAGTCGTAGACTCAACATCGGTACTATCCTATTATTACCTAGCGCACCTCTTCTTCTACGCGCCATGGGTAACACTAAATAGGTTCCTACACTTTCAGTTCATACGTCGCATCAATAGAAAATAAATGAATGTACTTACATATACTATGTCTCAATAAGTAAGTATTAAAGTAAATAAATATCTAAAACAAAATTAACACTTAAGCACTTCATATACTATAATGCACACATACCCATATGACACCTACATGCATGGACCCTTAAGCTATAGACTAGGCTACTAAACTAAGCAACCTAATTCTCTATAACCATTGGCTCTGATACCATTCTGTCACACCCCACCATGGCGGAATATGGGGCGCGACGTATGGATATCATCACAACAATAGCGTGTCTATAGAGATAACTAAATGAAATGGAAATATCATAAGTGGTGACACAATGTCATGAAGATATCACAAATAATGCAGGCGTCTAGGTAAATGGGTAACAGGTCTACCTCTTACCAAAGACATACAATTAAAAAATACAAACATATAGGTGTCTACAAAGTATCACTTATTCAAACGTAAGTAAAGACTAAGAGGAAAGGGGGTTCCTCCAATGCAATCCTAAGCCTCCCAGCTAGCCACTCCTATTCTTACGCTTAACCACATTCTCACCTGAAAGAGACACTAAAACACGTCAACATAAAGTTGGTGAGAGTCATAGGTTTAGACTCCAACTCCAAATCAATTATAAGCTGTGAATAACAACCACTAACAAAAGAACATATGGACAATATGATACAATTATGTATTAACAAATAGCATTCAAGATTAACCAATCACCACAAATCCAAGGCTCCAAGCCTTACCAATAACCACAATTCCAAGGCTCCAATCCTTACCAATAACCATCGTCCCATAGGCGCCCATACACCTATGAACCAATCCTAAGGCCCTGCCTTGTCAACATCCCCTTGGTACCAAGTCAAACCAGAAGAACTGAGATGGTAGGTGTCCCCCGATCCAAATCATAAACACAATCAAGAATCACATAGCACTTAATCACATAAGTGTACACACAAGTCCTTCACAAACCATAAAAACATTCACATCATTCTTTACAAAACCATAGAGTGTCTCTTCCATCCTATCTGGAATTCAAAATGTTTATAAATCATAGAAACATGGGACTATGAAACTCACCTGAACAAGCTTCTCCAAATATCCGCGCTCTAGCAAAAATCTAAACACACAAACGTATACAATCAAGAAATGAACCACATACCAAAATGGCTCACCAATCTATGATGAATATATAACCTAATCCTACCACTTAACGCCATTTATATGTCATATTCATCTCATTACATCCCTCTATAAAGCGCTTAACTTAGTTTAGTTCATAACTCGCCCCGTTAACATTTAACCCAAAACAGTCCCGTTTTTCATACTTCAAACTATGGGTCGAACACCCCCTTAACCAAAATAACATGCCCTGTAAAAGAAACCCTATGCCCTTAAATGTGTTAACTAACTCTCACAATTGGACTCAATCTTAAAGCTACTGTTAAGGCCTCCATATATATATATATATATATATATATATATATATATATATATATATATATATATATATATATATATATATATATATATATATATATATATATATATATATATATATATATATATATATATATATATATATATATATATATATATATATATATATATATATACTTTTACCTATCCAGAATTTACTGATTTTGAATATATGAAAAGTTTGTTATGATCAGAGGGTCTTACCCTAACCCATTTGTTTAGATCTCCTCCAGATCTTTTATTTAACATATAATCTAAGTATCATGTTCGTTTGAAGGTCCAATTATACTCCTAAGTACCCTAAACATCTTAAAATATTAATTTAAACGAGACTGATTTCAAAACTATTTTGACCTCCGACTATTGTAACCTGTTTTTAACCCACTTCCCGACCTTCAATTTATTCCTCGTTTCTTGAATTCAAAAGCCAACTCAAATACCTTTTCAGGGATACTTGGTTCGATTAATGAATTTTCCTAGAACTCTAGATATGATCAAAAAAATAAGCCTAAAATTCTGCCTAATTTTTAAAAACGATTTTAAACATGATTAAACCCTAATTAATCATACATAACCCTAATTAATACCTAAAAACGATTTCGAATGATAAAAACCAATTAATTACCTCACTAATTACAGGTCCTTAACAAACCCTAAAAAAAATTTATAAATCTCAACCCTAATCCATCATATTAGGTTACATATACGTAAATTAAACGTTAATTGACATAGTTTTAGTGTGTACCTTAAACCCTAATTGAATTATTGGGTTTTCTTGCTCCTCCATTGATACAAACGACTGAGATTTGGTTTGGGGAAGGCTAAATTCGTTTTTGGTCATATGGAGTCTTATTTATGGTTAAAATTAAAAAGGCTTCCTATTAGGACTCCAATTGGGCTCCCTTTCCCTTCCTTAAGTTTAAGTCAGCCCAAATCCAAGCCCAAACACCATATGGCCGACTTTTTTTAATTATATTACTTTAAATTAACTATTAATTATTATTACCTTAAATTCCCTTAATTTATTTCAGCTCCTAAAGCCTCCAAAACCTCAAAACCATAAAACTAGTCAAATTTACGCGTATACCGTAAAAGACGTAAAATATACAGTTTTATAAAAACTCTTGAAATATGAAATAAACTAGTTAACTAATTCCAAAATGACGTAAAACCATCCTGAAAAAATACTCCCGTGACTAATTACCTCATCCGAGACCTCTAAATGATAAACCTTAAATCGTAAAAATACGATTTTCTATAATACATATACGTATACGTAAAACCACTAAATAACACCATCTTATTTCATAGTCACTACTATGTGAGCTCATGAACATAAAAACGTCACACATCATCTCACTCACAAGGTACCCCGTACCTGAAAACGATGTCCAAACCACACTCTATTCACACTAAATAACACATAAACACATAAAGACACATAATTTCACGAAATATGCCCAAAATAAAACTAAGTGACGAACCTCAAAACCATGGTTGTCACAATTAGCCTAAGATCCGAGTTTAAAAATGACTTGAAAAAGGAGTTGAAAAATGAGTTAGCAAATGAGCTTAATATCCACACCAACAAAATGGAGGGAAATGTAACTAGGTTACAACAAAACCAACAAAAAATGGAACAAGGGAAACATGAAATAAAACAAGAGATGCTTAAGACCGATAAGAGGCAATCTATGTTTGAGGATAAAATTTCATCCATGTTTGAGGCTATAATTGTAAACCGTCTTCGAGTAGTCTTCCTAGAAACACCATATCTAACCCTAAGGGAGAGATGAAAGTGATTACCACACGATGTGGTAAGACACTTAAGGAACCGACTCCTCAACCAGTTACTCCAACGGTGGAGGAAATTAAGGAAGAACCCGAGGTGGTGGTCGAAAAGGAGCATGTCCCAATCCCACGAAGTACCGCTCATACCACACCTACGGTTGACCCATTACCACATTTGGAACCCGAGATTCCAAAGGCTATGCCTATGCCTCAACCCACACCACCTTTGCCCTATCCATCGAGACTTAGAAAGGAGAAACGACAAGAGCGCGACAATTACCAATTTGAGCTTTTTATGAAAATGTTTCATGACGTGCATTTTAATGTGAGTTTTACCGATGCTTTGGTCATGATGCCTCGATTTGCCGCTAACTTCAAGAGTATGTTAAACAACAAGGAGAAATTGCAACAATTGTCTAGTTGTTCATCGGTTTATCTTAACCGCATACCTCAAAAAGTTAGTGATCCTGGTAAATTCTTGATTCCATGTGCAACCCAAGATATGGAAGAATGCTATGCCTTGGCCGATCTTGGTTCTAGTATTAACTTGATGCCACTTGCAATCTTCAAGTCGCTCAATCTTCCTAATCTTACTCCTTCACTAATGTCTATCGAGTTGGCTGATCATTCCACTATTCCCGCATGTGGATTGGCCGAATACGTTTTTGTGAAAGTGGGAAAGTTCTATTATCCGGTAGACTTTATCGTTGTCGATATTCCCACAGATACTCAAGTTCCTCTTATTTTAGGTCGCTCATTTTTAGATATGTCTATGGCTTTAATTGATGTGCATGCTAGAAAGATCACCTTACGTTTCAACGATGAGGAACTTGTTATAAATGCAACTCAAAATTCTCCAATTTCTCATGTTTATTTCGTCGCGACAATAAACCTCGTTGATATGATCGACGTTGTTTGCGAGGAATTTTCACAAGAAGTTTTAGGTTTTGGTGACGATGAAAATAGTGGCAATCCCACTATGCTTGATCCCATTCTTGATAATTCGACACCAACCTTCACTCCATTTGAAGGTGGTGGTGTTACGTTGGAAGAATTCGATGTTCCACGTACTTGTGACGAAGACCTCGACAACGATGAGGACTTCTCGATTATCAAGGATTTTCTTAACGATTTCCCATTTCCTCCACCCGAGGAGGTTATGAGTATCGAGCCCAAATCTTCAATTGAGGAACCACCAAACCTCGAGTTGAAAGATTTACCTCCTCATCTTGAATATGTATTTTTGGAGGAGGACGACAAGTTGCCGGTTATTATTGCGAAAGATCTTTCAAATGATGAAAAACCACACTTGTCGATGTTCTAAAGGATCACAGAGGGGCAATTGCGTGGAAATTATCCGACATTAAGGGGACCGATCCCAAATTTTGTACCCATAAAATCTTAATAGAGGAGGACTACAAACCCGCAATCCAATGTCAAAGGAGGGTGAACCCCAAAATTCACGACGTCATCAAAAAGGAAGTCCTAAAACTCCTTGACACGGGAATGATTTACCCTATTTCCGATAGCCCTTGGGTGAGTCCTATTCATTGTGTCCTTAAGAAGGGAGGAATGACCGTTGTGCCAAACGATGCCAACGAGTTAATTCCAACTCGACTCGTGACCGGTTGGAGGGTGTGTATCGACTATCGTAAGTTGAATGACGCCACTCGTAAAGACCATTTTCCCTTGTCGTTCATGGACCAAATGTTGGAGCGTCTTGCGGGAAACGATTTATATTGCTTTTTAGATGGTTTTTCCGGTTACTTCCAAATCCCCATCGATCCTCGTGATCAAGAAAAAACTACGTTCACGTGTCCATATGGAACGTTTGTCTATCGTAGAATGACATTCGGACTTTGTAATGCACCGGGAACCTTTCAAAGGTGCATGATGGCTATTTTTCATGACATGATCGAGAAGACGATGGAACTCTTTATGGATGATTTTTCCGTGTTTGGTTGTTCGTTCACTTCGTGTTTGTCGAATCTTAAGAGAATGTTGAAACGTTGTGAGGAAACCAACCTTGTGCTTCATTAGTAAAAATGTCATTTTATGGTTAAGGAAGGAATCGTCTTAGGGCACAAGGTTTCGAAAACGGGGATTGAGGTAGATAAAGCTAAGGTAGACGTCATCGCCAAATTACCTCATCCCAAAACCGTTAAGGGAGTTAGGAGTTTCCTAGGCCACGCGGGCTTTTATCGTCGATTCATCAAGGATTTTTCAAAGATTTCTCGACCTATTACACATCTCCTCGAAAAAGATGCACCTTTTGTCTTTAACGAAGATTGTGTACGAGCCTTTGAAATCCTTAAGAGGAAACTTATCGAAGCTCCCATTCTTGTTGCTCCCAATTGGAACCTCCCCTTTGAGCTCATGTGTGATGCTAGTGGCTACGCTATTGGGGCCGTATTGGGGCAACGTATTGAAAAACACTTCTTGCCTATTCACTATGCTAGGAAGACGATGACCGAGGCTCAACTTAAGTACACTACAACGGAAAAGGAATTCTTTGCCGTGGTGTATGCTTTTGAGAAATTCCGACCTTACCTCGTCTTAACTCGATGCATAGTGTATACGGATCACTCGGCTATCAAGTATCTCATGGCTAAACAAGATGCAAAGCCGAGATTACTTCGTTGGATTCTCCTCCTACAAGAATTTGATGTCGAAATCCTTGACAAAAAAGGAGCCGAGAATCTAGCGGCCGACATCTTTCTCGTTTGGAAGATCCTCACCAAAGTGTTTACGAGCCAAAGGAAATCACCGAAACATTTCCTCTCGAGACACTTGGTGTAGTGAATTCTAAGCTTGATTCATCCACCCCATGGTTTGCGGACATCGTAAATTACCATGCGGGGAACTTCATCATTAAGGGTATGACGACTCAACAAAAACAAAAAATCTTTCATGACGTCAAGTTCTACTTTTGGAACGACCCTTATCTATTTCGGACTTGTGCGGATCAAATTATTCGACGTTGTGTCTTTGGTACCGAAGCTTCTAACATCCTTAGAGCTTGCCATGAGGGACCCACGGGTGGTCACCACGGTGCTAATCTCACTGCTAAGAAGGTCTTTGATGCCGGTTTCTTTTGGCCTACTATTTACCGAGATGCACACGCACTTGTGAAGTCGTGTGACTCATGCCAACGACAATGAAAAGCCTCACAAAACGATGAAATGCCACAAAATATCATCCAAGTGTGTGAGATCTTTGACGTTTGGGGAATTGATTTTATGTGGTCGTTCCCATCATTTCGTGGTAATAAGTACATCCTTGTCGCCGTTTACTACCTATCTAAGTGGGTGGAAGCTAAGTCTTTGCCCACGAACGATGCTCGTGTGGTAGTCAAGTTTTTGAAAAGCTTGTTTTCTTTGTTTGGAACCCCTCGTGCGATCATAAGCGATCGTGGAACCCATTTTTGTAACGACCAATTCGAAAGGGTCCTAAGGAAATATGGGGTTACACATCGGCTTTCTACGGCTTATCACCCACAAACGAGTGGGCACGTCGAGGTTTCAAACCGAGCATTGAAGAGGATCTTAGAGAGATAGATTGGAGAGAACCGACAATCTTGGTCGGATAAGTTGGATGATGCTTTATGGGCCTTTCGGACGCTCATAAGACGCCCATCGGGTGCACTCCTTATAAGCTTGTGTATGGGAAGAATTATCACTTGCCAATTGAACTTGAACACAAAGCTTATTGGGCCCTTAAGCATTGTAATGATGATATTGAGACCGCGGGAAAACACCAGAAAATGAAATTGAATGAATTGGATGAATTGAGAGACATTTCTTATGAAAATTCATTAATTTACAAGGAAAAAACTAAAAATTTTCATGACTCAAAAATTAAAAACCGGGTTTGTAACATTGGAGATCAAGTGTTGCTTTTTAACTCACGTTTGAAAATATTTTTCGGCAAGTTGAAATCCTGTTGGTCCGGTCCATTCACCGTTACCCAAGTTTTTCCTTATGGGACCATCGAGCTAGCTCAAAATGATGGCCCCAATTTCAAGGTGAATGGACATAGGTTGAAGCACTACTTTGGCGGGGAAGTTCCATCCTTGAACTACCTCGACCAAATCACCTTCCCCAATGATAATTAGTATTGAGGGGATCGAGTCGAGCTCATGACTCGGTAATCAAAATCGAGGTGCCTCGTGGGGGAGTCCCATGCTTATCCCATGTACATATTATCGATTTCTAATGTAGTAACGTGAGGGGATTTGTGCCTTTCCAACCTTTGTTCTGTGGTTGTTTATGATATGTGGTTTTAGATGATCATGATCTTCATGATTGGAGCCTCTCGTGTTCGTTTTATGGGAACACTCGATCGTTTGCTTTGAAGAATTTCTTAATATCCATGATATATCCTTATATGTTCTAACCTTAGGTTTACAGCACTTCATAAACGGATTTAAATTTAATGGTTACACCCTTTCCATGCTAGATTATGCATTCGACTACGTCTCTAGTATGGGGGTTTCCAACCCTTAGATTCGAAACATTGAGGACAATGTTTAACTTTAGTATGGGGGGTGAATAGATATTTACCTTGCCAAACCTTCACGCTTTCCAAAGTTTATCTTTTTGTTTATCGTTTTGTTGCAAAATAAGGCTAATAATGACCGAATTTTAAAAATTTTCTCATGTTTTATAAGTGTTTAAAGACATGAATGTAGATTTTCCGATGGCGAGAATAAGAGTAATTTTTGATTCGACCGTGCGTGTTGAGCACTTAGCTTCGATTCCTTAACTTTATATTAGGCTAAGTCTCTTAAATGAGGACGAGAAATGATAGAGTTAATTATAAGTTACTATGCTAAACGTAGAGTACTCGTATTCTTTCAAAAACTCATGTGTTCTCGTTGTTTGCTTATTCTCCCTTCGCTTGTAAATATATTTTGCCTAATAAGTATTGACTTAGCGGTTTAGTCTTGATTGTTGGTTTCTAGTATTTTCTAGTAGCTTCCATGTAATTAAATTGGGAAAACATTAAGGTATCGCCAGCGTCACGATTTTGAAGTATTGGCAACCTGAATAATCGAAAGCTTCACCTAATAATAAGATTTCAAGTGCTCACCTAAATCAAGCAAACAATTTGAAGCTCACAAGGCAGAAAAATCTATGCGAAATTGAAAGTGAATCAAGCCTTAATCTTTGAAGCTTTAAAGATCCAATATTCTCTTTTAGCGTGAGGATATACGTCTTTGGCCATAATAAACACCTCATGGCAAGGTTAAATAAAAGGCAAGGCAAGACCGAAGTCATAATAAAAGTTTCATGGCGAAGTTGAATAAAAGATGGAGGTAAACCTATGATAATAAGGCCCATCCATTATGGGGCGTATAAAAGTCTTGGTAATAAGTCTCATGTTCAAAACGTTATAAAACCGTGTTTATCGATCCTTCTTGTTGACTTAATTTTGACATCATTGTTTATTAGGAGGGGCTATTAATTCGATGGTCTTGGTTACACCGTTATAACTCTATTTTTAGACCAAATCTCTATCATCGCATAAGTAAAAAATGTATCCTTGTGAACATTCAAGACAAGAATAAAATATAAGAGATACAACTTAGGAAAATGGGAGGATAAGTACGTGATTAGGGCATATGAGTAGTGTTAGCATTACTAAATTATAATAACAATGATCTCGTTGCACGCTTAGCATGGAATTGGGGTGAAAATCGAGGACGACGAAATTATTTCTAACGAAGCATTAATGTGTTCTTGTTCTATGAACCTAAACGTCCCATTTTGCGATGAAAATCATATATTATGTTTAAAACGCAAGTAGTAGTAATAGTAGTAGTGTAGTAAGTTTATTATTCAATAAAAGTGCATACAATGAATTTTGGAGATGCTACGATACTTTATTCTAGCATTGCGTGAGGGCACGGCAATGGTTTAGTATGGGGGAGTGATGAGACTACTTTTATACATAGTCTCATCATCCAAAATGGGCTTAAAATGCATTAAATATCATGAAAAATGCCAAATATATGCTTGTGTTTGTTACATGTGTATTTTAGGTACGGATATTGAGAAAATAACAAAAGATCACAAGAAACAAGCAAAAACGAACACGGGAAACGAAGCCGCACAATGAACCAAGCCCTAATGGTGATTTTTCAAGAATAACCTTGAAGAAATGAAGATTGTACAAGAAGGGTCCTCTAATATTGAATAATTGACACATTAAACCCTTGTTTATTCATAATTACAAGTTTGGTCCTTTTTGTCAATTTACAAAAAAGGCCCTCCAATTTGAAGAATTGGCAAGAATGGTCCCTCAAAAATGAAGACTTGTCAATATTAGTCCTCCAAGAAGTCAATCATACAAGTCAAGACCATAATGTTTGAAGAAAATGCCAAAACAACCCTTCAAGTATCAAGAATTGGCAAGAAATACCCCTGAAAATACTTTTGGAAACTATTTGGGGCAAAAGTGTGAAAACTCAAAGTATATTAACAAAGGAATTTCAGTTTTATGCATTTAAACAAGGAATGAAAGAAACAAAGGAGTTGAGGGACTAAAGCTGGCAGACAACATATCTAACCTAGACCAACCACCTCTCTACACGTGTCCCACTAACTCCCTCAAACCAATCACGGCTCACCATTCCTCCACCTCACATCCCACTCACCCTAAACCGTTTAAACTTAATATTAGTTAAGTTAAACACACACAAAACATGTTTTAAACCTAAAACAAAGATCAAAACCTGTGTTCTTGATGTTCTTAGAAAATTTGGGTTTTCCCTAAATACTTGCAATTAGCACTTAATAACCTCCAGAATTATGATTAACCTGACACGAAACACATCCCAAACCTTAAACATGACACCTCATCACCTCACAACTCACATGATACTCACCTTGTACACACTTTTAGGGAAACTGCTAAAACATGCAAGCCATCCAACAAATTATATTCAGCTTTGATTCTAAGCTTCATTGAGAGTCCTTGAACACATTCCAACAGCTAAACACCCCACAACATACCAAGAAAACATCACATGTTCAAGAGACTTTCAAAAGTTCAAGGGCAATTTTGGGACTTCACCATCATTAGGGTTTACATTTTTATGCTTTCTAGTTCTTCCATGTAGCCTATATAAGGCATAGGACCTCATACATTTAGCTTTTGCTCTTGGTTTTCCTTTGGTCAACATTTCTGTAAATCCTTGTTCAATCTTTATGAAAAGTGTTTGAAATTGTGTGACAAATTCCAAGTGCCAACTTATTACTTGCTTGTTTATGTTTAATGTTTATGATTTTGAAGTTTCAAAACCTATTTTTAAACATTGTGCAAGAAATTGCATAATTTTCCAAATCTTGATATTTTGCTAAGTTCTTGGTTCAAACCCTTGGAATTTTTAGATTTCAAGTGATTATAGCACCCTGATAAGAAGATTATCAAGGTGTTGTAAGCTTGTGGTTTGGGAATAATCAAGGAGTGGGAACAAGGTTGCATTAATCAAGCATTTTTCATCTTTCTGTTTTATATATTTGTGCTCTAACCTTGTTGAATCTTATCAGCTTTGTTGTGGAAGCTTGTGCCTTGTTTTGCTAGGCACATCAGCTCAAAAATTCGTGAGTGTGGATGTACATTCATAAGGTTTGAGTCTTTTTCTCAAAAATCTGATCAAGTACTTGATTTTTGTGATTTTTTTAGTTCTGTTGTTGTTCTTGTTGTATTTGTGGCTTAAACTTGCTTGATACTGCATGATAATGATGTTATTGTGTTAGATTGGGCTTGGGATAAACTAAATCACACACTTTCTTTGTTAATCTTGGATTGAAAAAAGTTAAGGGGTGTTTGGGTTAACCTGTTTGAGCTTGCAAATTGTTATTGAGTTATTGGTTGTTGTTTATTTGTGTTGGTAGTTGATATATACTTGGTTGTATGCTAAATGCTACAAGTTCTTGGCTTTTAAACATCAAAATCTTGATCGTGCTATAAAAGTTGGAAATCTGCTTGTTTTGACCTAAGACTTTGGTAACACTTAGTTTGTATGCATGCTTAGGGATAACAAGTGATTAAACATAGTTATTATAACATGTTAAGAAGATTTGAGGGTTTGAATCTGGTCTTGTGGTCAAGTATATCAGCAAAGTGTGTAAACTGCTTGTTCTTGTTCATCAGTAACATTTAAGTGCTTGAATCTTGATCTAAACTTTGAATCATTGCATGAAACCTGTTTATTTATGTTAATTTAAATTATTTATAGCTTGTGTATGAATTTGGTGAAGTTTGGCTGGCTTATTCTTGCTAAAAGTGCTTATTGGTTGAAAACTGCTTAAAGTTCATGTCTGGTGCATATCTGTGGATGTTTTGATTAAACTGTACTAATTGGCTTGGTGAATTTGTGTTTTTATTGTTGTTATTGACTCCTTGTTATTCACTGGTCACTTGGGTGCCTTTGCTTAACTTGAATCCAACAAAAATTCACATAAGACAAAAAGTCAAGAAAGTCAAGCACTAGGAACTCCTTTCCCCTGTTGCTCGCCACTGCTAGTGTAATTTATCAAATAGCTTATTCATAAGCCATTTTGGCTTATCCAGACTTGCAACAACTTATTTTTTTGTGATCAATCTTACTTATTTGACCCATTGAACTAATCTAGAGCAAATTAGGGTTTGACTTTTAGGTTTGACTAGAAAACCAAACAAGTTGACTTTTAACATAAGTGCTTATTGCTTTTTCCAGCTTATTCTTTGTGCTTATTTGAAATATTTTTCATCCAAAAGCTTATTTTTGTCAATTAAAAGATTTTTCAAGTTGAATCAGCACTTGAGGTAGCCTAGAACTCAAAAACGACTATTTTGTCGTTTTATGTAGAGAGCTTTGGCTTATTTTAGGCTTATTTCTTGGGCTTATCAAAATTTCGATTCACAGATCTCTTAAGTAACTCAAAAGAATCTTGTGTGTCAAATTAGAGCTTATGGTATTAGCTTATGGCTTAATGGGCTCAAAAGCCCATTAAGAATAAGTTGTTGACTTATTAAGCTGTGATAAGCACATTTTCAGCTTTTGGGCCTTCAGAGTTTTGTTCTTAAAATCAAATTTTGAGTCAGACATGAAGTTTTTGGCTTATTTGGATCACTTTTGCTTATTGGGCCTAAATTAAGCCCATTAAGTGGACTGTTTGGGTTTTTGGCCCATTTTAAGGCCCAGTAGGGGTATTTTGGTAATTACAAGTTCATTTCTGTGTTTATTAGGTTAAAATAAACTATTTTTCAACTTTTTAGAATTTTTTATAAATTTTGGATTTTTAATGTTATTTTATTATTATTTTATTATTAAAAATTAAATTTTAGTTTTTAGCAAGTTTTTCATTTTTCCTAGTTTAAATACATTAATTTAGGAATTTTAAAATTTTTAGATTAATTTTATTATCATTAGATTATTTTTAGAATTATTTTAAGTTTTAATTATTTTTAACATTTTCTATAATAGTTTTAAATTTAGTTAAGTCATTTTAGAGGTTTACAAGTTAAAAAATCTCATTTTAGGCTTTTTGTTAATTATATTGATTTTTTGGGCTTTAATTCGCATTAAAAAATTAATATTTAATTAAATAAAAGGTTTTAGTGATTTTTTATTTTTTGTAAATCTAATTACATTTTTTTGGATTTATTGCAATTTTCTTGGAATTTTTAGGTTACTTTTTAAATTTAGTCACTTTCTACGGTTTAACGTGCACGACTTCGTCTTAGTTTAATTCTTAATCGTAGCCGTCATTCCTTTCTAATCTTTTTTCTATTTTTCTTTCTTCATAAATCATAATCACAATCATTAATCAATTCTTACACAACACACTTGCCTCCTTGAGAACGATCCCCACTTTGGGTCATTTACTTGTGGTTTTCTTAAACTACTTGTTAATACTTACCCTAATTACCTTGTTTTCCTAAACAAGTGTAAAATAACAACTATCACACATCATAAGAAACAAGACAACAAACACCTACATAGCTCCCCCTACACTTATTATGAAAACAGGTAAAGGATAGATCAACGGGTTGCCTCCCGAGAAGCGCTTGTTTTTGTTAACTGAGTCACGAGCCTGACTTGGCCCAGAACTAATTCAAAGGAAACATGGTGAGGGATGGAATCATCTCATGAGAGATGTCCTCACCAAAGTACAACTTAACACGTTGGCCATTCACTTTAAAGTTTGGCCCATTTGGTTGCGATAAATCAATGGTGCCATAAGGGAAGATTTTAGCAACGGTGAATGGACCGTACCAACGAGATTTAAGCTTGCCTGAAAAGATTTTCAACCGATAGTTAATGAGTAAAACTTGATCACCTATGTGAAACTCTCGGTTCTTAATCCTAGAATCATGAATGAGGTTGGTTTTCTTCTTGTAGATCAATGATTTCTCATAAGCCTCATTCCTAAGTTCATTAAGTTCATTGAGTTGGATTTTCCTAAGATCACCGGCTTTGTTAATATCAAAATTAGCCCATTTCAAGGCCCAATAAGCCTTATGCTCCAACTCAATGGGGAGGTGGCATGTCTTTCCGTACACAAGACGATATGTAGTACAACCAATAGGTGTCTTATATGCGGTAAGGAAAGCCCACAAAGCATCATCTAACTTATTGGCCCATGAGGCACGATGCTCTCCCACAGTACGTTCTAAGATTCGCTTAAGTCCACGGTTAGAGATCTTGGCTTGACCATTAGTTTGTGGATGATACGCGGTGGAAAGACGGTGATTGACACCATACTTAGCCATGACTCGAGCAAATTGATCATTGCAAAAATGAGTCCCGCGATCGCTAATGATAGCACGAGGAACACCGAATCGAGCAAATAATTGTTTCAAAAAGTTCACAACCATCCTCGCATCGTTTGTAGGTAAATCCTTTGCTTCAAAACATTTGGATACGTAGTCAACGGCTACGAGGATGTACTTGTTCCCTTTAGATGATGGAAATGGCCCCATAAAGTCGATACCCCATACGTCAAAGATTTCACATTGTTGGATGAAATTTTGAGGCATCTCATCTTTATGTGTGATCTTGCCTTGTCTTTGGCAAGCATCACAATGCTTAACCATTTCATGAGCGTCATGATAAATGGTGGGCCAATAAAATCCGGAGTCGAAAACTTTCTTTGCGGTATAGTTAGACCAAAGTGACCACCGGTGGGTCCTTTGTGGCAAGCTTCTAGGATTAGTAAAGCTACCGGCCCATCAACACACCGACGAATGACAAGATCCGCACATTGCTTGAAAAGGTAAGGGTCGTCCCAATAATAGTGTTTAATATCCTTAAAGCATTTTTCTTTTGTTGGGACGTTAACCCTTCCATAAGAACACCACCCGCTAAATAGTTTGCAATGTCCGCAAACCATGGTGTATCGTCAAGATTGGAGTTAATAGACATTAAGGCTTCAAGGGGAAAAGATTCATTAATCTCTTGATTTGGAAGTTCCCCTTGATAAAGATCCTCGAGTCTACTAAGATGATCCGCGGCTAGGTTTTCCGCTCCATTTTTATCACGAATTTCAATTTTAAATTCTTGAAGGAGCAAAACCCAACGAAGGAGTCTCGGTTTAGCATCTTGCTTGGTCAACAAGTATTTCAAGGCGGAATGATCAGTGTAAATGATGGTGGTGGAAAGCACAAGAAAGGGGTGAAATTTTTCAAAAGCATACACTACAGCTAAAAGCTCTTTTTCGGTAGTGGTATAATGCAATTGAGCCCCCGTCATTGTCTTGCTGGCATAATGAATTGGTTGGAAGTGTTTGTTAACTCGTTGACCTAAAACCGCTCCTACCGCGAAATCACTAGCATCGCACATCAGCTCGAAAGGTAATTCCCAATTTGGAGAGACTAAGACCGGTGCCTTAGTTAATTTACCTTTAAGAAGTTCGAAAGAATCAAGACATTCTTGAGAAAATATGAAAGGAGCATCCTTTTCTAAGAGATGAGTCATTAGTCGAGTTATCTTAGAGAAATCTTGGATGAAACGTCGATAAAATCCCGCATGTCCTAAAAAACTTCGAACTCCTTTGACGGTGCTAGGTGGAGGCAACTTAGCAATGACGTCAACTTTAGCACGGTCGACTTCGATATCGGCTTTGGAAATTTTATGACCAAGGACAATGCCGTCTTTTACCATGAAATGACATTTTTCCCAATTAAGAACGAGACGAGTATCTTCACACCGTTTAAGCATACGTTCTAAATTGGCAAGGCAAGATGAAAAAGAATCACCATTGACCGAGAAATCGTCCATAAAGACTTCCATAGTTTCTTCAACCATGTCATGGAATATAGCCATCATACACCTTTGGAAAGTCCCAGTAGCATTGCATAAGCCGAAAGGCATTCTTTTGTAAGCAAATGTTCCATAAGGACAAGTGAATGTGGTTTTCTCTTGGTCTTTTGGATCGATAGGAGTTTGAAAATACCCGAAGAAACCGTCTAAGAAGCAATAATATTCATTACCCGCTAAATGTTCGAGCATTTGATCCATGAAAGGAAGAGGAAAATGATCCTTACGAGTGGCATCATTGAGCTTGCGATAGTCGATGCAAACTCGCCAACCCGTAACGAGTCTAGTAGGAATCAACTCGTTGTTTTCATTGGGAACAACGGTTATTCTGACTTTCTTAGGCACACAATGGACGGGACTAACCCCTGGCGAATCCGAAATAGGGTAAATCATTCTGGCATCTAGAAATTTGATAACTTCTTTCTTGATGACGTCATGAATTTTTGGATTAACCCTTCTTTGGCTTTGGATTGCGGGTTTAAAGTCATCTTCCATGAGAATTTTATGAGTGCAAAATTTAGGATCAATTCCGCGGATGTCGGACATTTTCCAAGCAATTGCTTTCTTATGATTTTTGAGCACATCGATAAGTCGAGATTTTTCATCCTCTTTTAAGTCCCTTGCAATGATGACGGGTAACTTCTTATTGTCTTCTAGGAAAACGTATTCAAGATTAGACGGTAAATCCATAAGCTCTAAATCTGGAGGATTGTCGATGGAAGGCTTAGTCAAATTTGGATCATCGTTTATAATTTCCATAGGAGAAGGTGGAGAAATATGGTCCTCATTGAGAAGTTTCTCAATGGTCTGAATGTCTTCATCCCAATCGGAGGGAGAATCGTCATATTTTAAGTCCACATCCCCTAAAGTTGCTTCAAATTCTTTCAAAAGAAAATCACTTTCTCCAAATGGAGTCAATGATGGAGCAATAGAGGCAACGGTCTCAACAATGGGTAGAGAAGAAAAACCACTTTTACAAGCGTCTTTGAAATGTTCTTCACAAGCCTCATCAAGTAAGTCAATGAAATTAACGCTCTCGTGTTCATAAGGTTGCTTAGAAAGTTTACCCATGTTGAAAACGATTTTGTCGTCACCAACTCTCATGATTAATTCGCCTGCGGATACATCAATAAGAGTGCGACCGGTCCTCAAGAATGGACGTCCAACGATTAATGGAACACGGGGATCCATCTCGTAGTCAAAGACAACAAAATCCGCCGGAAAGGTGAATTTTTCGACACCGACGAAGACATCTTCGGCTACCCCTACCGGATAAGCAACCATACGGTTAACTAACTCCAATGTCATTCGTGTGGGGACTAGCTCGGGTAGAGATAATTGTTTCCAAACGCTTAATGGCATTAAGTTGATACTAGCACCTAGATCGGCTAGGGCCATACAATTCTCTACCCCAGGAAAGTTGCAAGGAATGAGAAAGCGACCCGGATCACCAAGTTTGGTTGGTAATTTCCTTAAGAGAACCGCGGAGAAATTCTCATTAAGTTGGTTTTGAGCGATATCAAGGAGTTTTTCCTTATCACTTAGAAGATCTTTAAACATTTTAGTATATTTAGGCATGTGAGCTAGCGCCTCGGCAAAGGAGATGTTGAAGTTCAATTGTTTAAACATTTTAAGAAAGTTTGAAACTTGAATACATCCTTATTCTTCATCTTCTCTTTCCTCAACCTTGAAGGATAAGGTATGTCGGGTTGAGATGAAGGCTTTGGAATGGATTGTTTACTCACATCCTTGGGCGGAGGAGGGGTAGAAGTAGAAGGTGGAGAAATTGGTGAAGGGGGCTCGTTATCCTTTGTCACAATCACCAGAGTAGGTTTAGGAATCTCGGGTTCCTTATAACCTTTTCCACTTCGGGTGGTGATTGCTTTCATCTCCCCTCTTGGATTAGCAATGGTGTTACTCGGAAGAGAACCCGAAGCAGAGGGTTGATTACTTGGGAAGAAACTAGCCATCATATCCCTTAAGTCATTCGTTTGATTGCTTAAAGAGTTACGCATGTGGTTCCTAAGCTCGACTCAAAGATCATTCCCTTGTTTAGCCATGTCACCTTTCAAGTTAATAATTTGGCTCTAAAGATTCTTCACCAGCGCGGCATTAGTCCTCATGTAAGTTTCAACCTCGTGATTAAATGTCGTGGGTTAGCTGGGAGGGGGAGTTTGGTAAGCGGGTGGTTGATATATGGGAGGTTGGTAAACTTGATTATTAACTTGAGGTGCATATGGGTTTCTTTGGGTTTGAAATTGATTAGGAGCTCGAGGTTGGCTTTGATTGTTGCGATTGAAGTTGTTTTGGTTTTGAGGAGGAAAACCGGGTGGTGAGAGAAAATTGTTGGAACGATAACTTAGCAAGTTACAATCACCTTGAGGACGTGCTTGATAGCCTCCCGTAGAAAAGTTACCGTTAGCCGCATACACGTTTTCCGGATTGTCATGAGTAGAAGGACAATCGGTGTATGAGTGAGGACCACCGCAAGTCTCACAAGAAAGTGCTACAGCTTTAACTTGTTGAAATTGGTTCGTAGCCATGGTTAATGTAACACCCCCAAATTTCGGTCATAGCAGCGGAAGGGTCCTTGGGTGTTACTTACATGATTCAAGCTCATAATCATAGAAAACGGCTCAAAACGAGTCGTTTTGATAAAAACATCCATTCATTCATTCAGAGATAAAACTTTACACATGGTCCCAGATAATTCGAAGTTTACAAAATACAATAAATGATAAAAGTTCTTTGAATGGATATGTTTTAGAAAAGCGGGCCAATGTCATTTCAAACAAGCAAGCTTCACGAAACCACCTTCCTCGAGTGCCTTCCCGATGGACCTGAGATAAAACATGCTATAAAGTCAACAAAATATGTTGAGTGAATCTATAGAGTTTAAATTAGAGAAAGAGAACACAAGTATTCTGAATAACCTTCTATGGTTAATAATTCATCGAAAGACAATAATGTTGTACGAACATAATTATCGTTGTTATTACATAAGCCTCATGACATTGAACGTTAACATATATTATTTCAGCCCAACACACATAGCCAAGTGCGTATATTTCTCTTATACGTATGCATCAGATGTTTCAATACTAGTGTTTCACTACGCCACGCGATAGCTAGTCGCGACCGGACTGGGCGTCACCCTGATAGATCTATCCATAGTATTAGCGTTCTTTCGATTAACAATTCACGATTCCATGGGTCTTTTAAGGCTACAGCTAACTTATGTAAATAACTTTCATCTAATCATACAATCGGGTCCCTTGTGTTCTATTTTAAAACAAATAGGGTTTACCACAACTTCTGGTTGCACCCATTCATGGGTTTACAGCAACTCTTGTTGTACCCTTCATTTTCAGTAAATACTTTTCAAGTAAATAGAGCTTCCACAACTTTTAGTTGCACCATTCAATTGGTTTACCGCAACTTATAGTTGTACTCTTTATTTTTAATAAAACAAGCATGTTATTCCCCTCGCAGGTTTCTAAAACAATTTAAGAATTTAAAAGCGAGGCTATAGACTCACCTTAGTACAACAGTGGTATTGAGACGATCGCCGACGATAAGTGATGCCCGTCAAACACAAAAACTACAACCTACCAAATAAGGCGCGCTCGTTAATAATTGACTCAAGTATAAATCATACTTAATAACACAAAAATCAAAATTTACAAACCATGACAAACCCGAAAGAATCACAATGCAAGTGAATCCATACTATCCCATTTATCCAACACTATTCGTTTAAACATTTGTCCTCTTGACATTGACCCGTCATAAGACGCCAAGTCAACGCAAGTCAAACTATCACTTTACTTTACTCGGACCAGTAACTAAGTCATTGATATAATGACTAAACACTTAGAGTAAATCAGCATGTACAATAGTGAATACTCAAACTCACGCCACACGAGCGTTGAACTACGTGTCCAAAATACAAATCAGCATGTACACTCCAAATGTACACACCAATCTATCCTATCTAGACTTGTCCGATTTTGATGAAACTTGGTGACAAACTCACACATAACCTGAATAAGACTCAGTTTAAATTTCATCTAAAAATATTACTCCTAAGGCCTTCTGCCCGACACATCTTTGAGTCACAAAAACCGGACAATTTTATGTCTTCAACTCATAAAACCATTTTGATTACTCTAATCACCTTCGTTTACAAAACCGACACTCGGGGTTTGAAAATAGACTCACAACCTGAGATTTAAAGACTTACAACAGCCCTTGAATCTTTTTAAAACTCATTCTATAGTCCCCGAGATTCGATCCAAATATCGACAACAACTTCGAGTTGTGTCGATACTCGTCTCCCGGTACACGAATAATCAAACTATTGTAACTTCACGCTCGTTTGGAGTTAGAAGCTCTACTTTATATCAAATCGAAGCTAATGAAATTCTCTACAAAACTTTCAAATTAGTTTAACAATAAATCGAAATTAAGACACCCAAAAACAGTCTTTAACTCACTGCCCAAAATCACCACCAAAAAACTCATACCAAAACAATTTTTTAACCCAATTTAACCATTTTTCTATCAATCCTAACACCCTAATATCACCCACTTTCATTCCTAACACTTGCATGCTATATAAAATAAAATAAAAATCAAAAACCAAAATTAAAACTCATCTTTTAATGATCAAAATAACATGATATTTTCAAGATCATCACATGCATGATAAAAAAATATACATTCAACAAAACTTGTTTTTATCAAAAATCAAAACTTCATGCATGTGGATAAATTTAGTATAGATATGATCACCTTTTGATAACTAAGATGGGACTTGTTTTATTTTTGTGAGATTCAAGATCAAACTCAAGAAAATTTTATGTTTAGGGGTGTTTGTTCTTGGTGGATCATGGCAAGGAGGGAGAGAAGAAAGATGTATGTGTTTTTTTTTGTAAAAAATGATTTTTAGTGGAAGTTAGGTAAAAAAAATCCTTTTATAGTAGTGGTTAGTTGAGGATAGATTTTACCATTTAGGAACTCTTGTGGACTAAAAAGCAATTAAGTTATTTAAAGTGTAGAAAATAACTATTAGTCAAATTTGAAAATATTTACGCGACTCGGGTTTCGTAAAAAATACTTTTCAAAATTTAAAACGCTTCATAAATATAATAATATAGCTTCGATACGACTTAAAACGTAATTAAATCGAAAATGTCGAAAATATTAAATATCGAGACAATTGATAATAAAACATAAATTTTTGGGCATCCGTCGGTATCACGATCATTAGTAGTTCTCGTCACTCGTCAAAACGTAAAGCACGAGAAAACAAAATAAATACAATAAAAATCATTCTTATGATAGATTGAGAATATAATATTGATATCGAACGTACTCCTTGCCGGTTTTCATCTAAACGACATTCTTACGCTAAGTTTCAAGCCATAACCTTCTCGGTTAGTCGATATATATAAAATTCTCATTAAAGTAAACATATAATACTTAATAGTCGAGATTAGAATAACGTCCTAAAATTGACGGATTGTCACATCCTCTCCACCTAATTGGGATCTTCGTCCTGAAGATCAACTTGCGTTCTTCCTCGATCACTCGTTGAAATCAAAGAGATAATTGTATTTTGGTCCTCGTCTAGAGTTCCATCAGACTTTGACAATAGGGATTCGAATTTGTTTAAGTTGTTTAACTTCCTTATCGATAATATCAACAAGTTCCTTGATGAAATGTAATTTACCGTCGATTCATACTTCATCAAGAGGGATAATTAGATCTTCGTCGGGAAGAAATTTCTTTAGGTTCGACACATAAAAAGTATTGTGAATTCCTTGTAATTCTCGAGGTAATTTAAATTTTTATGCCACCGGATCAATCCTCGATATCGTCTCGAATGGTCCAAACATAACGAGGACTTAACTTCCCACGTTTCCAAAATATATAACACCTTTTCCATGGTGATAGCTTTGGCATAGCTTTTCCACCTACCTCAAATTCCAAAGGTTTTCACTTCACATCGTCATAACTTCTATGTATACTACGAGCAGTTAACAAACGATTCTTAGTTAGCGTGAGCGATTTATTTATCGGAATAAGATGAGCAGAATCAATCAATCAACATTGACATAAATTGAATTAAATCCAGACTGTGTTTTCGAGAGCTTAACAATGAATCCATTGTTATTTGCTCCTACCTCCCAAATTCTAACGAATAACACAATCGTAACCACTTAAAGGCTTATTTATCTCTTTTTAATCCATAATACATTGTAGGCTCTTACTATCGGTGGATACCGTACATTTAGTACCATAAAATTTAGGTCTCCATAAGCAAAGAGTAAAAATCACGACACCCGATTACAAGTCATGGGTTGTGAAGTTCCCTCATTCTTCCTAGCTTTCCTACAAGCATACAAAAATCAAACAGCTCTAAATCCTTTAAGGGATGTATCACGATCAACAACAAAATCTTTACTTCTTTCGGGTAACGATAAGATCGGCGTGCTGCAGAGTTTTCTTTTCATGGTTTGAAAAGCTTTCTCTTCATCATCGCCCCACACATACGGTTCATTCTTTTTAGTTAGCTTAGTTAATGGTTTTGATATCAAAGAGAATCCTTCAATAAACATTCAGTAATAACCAGCCAAACCCATAAATTATCGTATTTCTGTTCGAGTAGTTGGAGCATTCAAATTTGTGATGGCTTCGATTTTCGCAAGATCGACATGTACCCCACTTTTATCAATCACATGTCAGAGAAATTGCACAGAACTAAGCCAAAGATCACGCTTTGATAATTTCGCGTACAACTTTTCGTTCTTTAACAAGTTCAAGATAATCCTTAAGTGTTCGGCATGCTATTCCTCGCTCTTAGAGCAGATTAGAATATCATCAAAGAAAACGATCATGAAATTATCAAGATACGGCTTACACATACGATTAATTAAGTTAATGAATACAGCAGGTGCATTGGTCAAACCAAAAGGCATAACCCGAAACTCATAATGACCATAACGAGTCTACGCGCCATGATAGAAATATCTTCCTTGCATATGCGAAGTTGATAGTAAACAGAACAAAGATTAATCTTAGAGAAAACACGAGAATCTTGAAGTCGATCAAATAGATCATCAGTTCTTGGAAGCGGGTAACGATTCTCAATCGTTAGCTTATTCAACTCTTGGTAATCGATGCACATACGGAACAAACCATCTTTCTTCTTAATGAATAGAATAGGAACTCCCCAAAGTGACGAGCTCGGTCGAATAAAACCTTTATAAAATAGTTCTTGCAACTGCACAAATAATTTCTTCAGTTCGGATGGTGCTAATTGATATGGCGCACTTGCCATAGTTGTAACACCAGGAATTAGCTCAATTAGGGATTCTATTTGCCTTGGAGGCGGAAGTCCTGGGAAATCATCCCGGAACACTTCAAAATAGTCACGAATGACTAGAGTATTTATACTCACTTCTCTTACGATTTCTTCTCTAATACTTGAGATAGGAATGACTCATAACCTTTTTCGATATACTTACGAGCTCTAATGCACAAAACGATTTTCAGTTTGGAATTATTTTAACCCCTTCAGTGACCTCATCAAACTTGCCTTGAATTATGTGTCCCATGAGCTAATAAGCCATGCAGACAGCTTCACAAATAGTAACTGGCGTAGAAGAAATCACATCACTACGTATACTCTTGGACATAAAGGATTCAACTCGTGGAAACACTTGGTATATCTACCAATGTTAGTTCCCTTAAAAGTATGTGGTGCACTTTATGAATGAAGTGTAGTTATAGCCTCTAATTTAGGGCACATTTGTTCCATCAGTACCACGAACATTATTGGCTCTAATTTCAGCTCCACCGGTTCCAGTTCCACCAGTTGTAGCTTCAGCTCCAGTTCCAGATCCATCATTCATGTTGGCCATGAATTCAGTTAAAGATATAGCAACTTATTCACTAAAAACTTGGCGCATTCGTGCCTTAGTCATAGCTTTCATTGATTGCATGATTCTAGTGCAACGCAAATCAAATCATAATGAGTATTCATTCAATGGTTGCGTTATAGCACAGGAATTTTAAAGAGAAAAGCAAAGAAAGAAGATAATAGAATGGTGTAGAATTAGGAATCAAAAGATAGTCATTCCGTTGATCACAAACTAGTACAAGTTGTACTGTCAAGCATTATTGATTATCATCGTCTAATGCTATACAACTTAGAAGACTAGTCCTACTAACTAATGTCACAGTTTAGCTAGTGATTTATGAAAATATACTACAACTGATAAACTAATCCACTAAGAGTTACTAGATGATTCATGTGGCTAAGAAGGCTCTTCAGTGCCACTAGAATAAGATTTATTTAGTGTCTTTCTGGGGCGCTTGATGTCTTCCTCAATTGAGGGTTTTGGAACAGCCTAAGTACAACCATCCCACGATCATAGAATTAGAGGAACAAAATCAAAGAATGAGTCAAGCAAACGAATTACGAGTCAATAAGAGTTTAACTGCGCAGATGCTATATGCTTAAGCCCACACGTTTATAAATCATTATTTCCATAGATCGATCAAATCCATCCAAATAAGATTTAGAAATTGGTGGTTCAACAATTTATAATTTCCTTGTTCAAATAAATGGCCAATTCATTTCAACAAGACGGTTATAAATCACCTTATTTAAGCATCGCCAGCTCAACGCAGAAGATCGGAATCGAAACAAATGAAAAACCGATTTAACATAAAATGATCAGTGATATGATATGGAATCCTGGTTGGCATGTGAATACCATAACAATCAATCTCAATTCTTAACAACCAATAGTACCAACTCAGACAAACTTGCTTCTAGGAAAACAGTAGAATGTCAAAGATTAATGAAAATGGGTATTAAACGAAATGAACGGATCGATAAATCAAGAGTAAGAACCAAGGAATCAAAATCCTTGTAACCAAGATAATATCATCAAGAATATTAACCATTACGTTAGGATTATGTATATCCACAACTCAGTTAGTCTCAGGAATAATAGGATTACTTCAGGCATAACTTCAACGTTAGCGTTAACATGACTAGGGTGGCTTCGTGACAATCTACGTCGTATAAATCTCGTATAAGTATAAAATTATCATTTATAAATAATTAAATGAAAACATACCTTGTAATTCACAAGTACAAATAATCGATAAAGATTACAACAACATATACATATAATAATCCCATATATATATATAAAAATACTCTTATTCTCGTCCATTGGCAACTCGAATATTTTGCTTGCAACTGTTATAGTTAAAAGATTTCAAAAAATCATTTTTGGAAAATCTTTTCGTTCTCTATAACTTGAGCTCTGATACCAATTTGTAACACCCCCAATTTTCGGTCATAGCAGCGGAAGGGTCCTTGGGTGTTACTTACATGATTCAAGCTCATAATCATAGAAAACGGCTCAAAACGAGTCGTTTTGATAAAAACATCCATTCATTCATTCAACGATAAAACTTTACACATGGTCCCAGATAATTTGAAGTTTACAAAATACAATAAATGATAAAAGTTCTTTGAATGGATGTTTTTGAAAAGCGGGCCAAAGTCATTTCAAACAAGAAAGCTTCACGAAACCACCTTCCTCGAGTGCCTTCCCGATGGACCTGAGATAAAACATGCTATAAAGTCAAAAAATATGTTGAGTGAATCTATAGAGTTTAAATTAGATAAAGACAACACAAGTATTCTGAATAACCTTCTATGGTTAATAATTCATCGAAAGAAAATTATGTTTTACGAACATAATTATCGGTGTTATTACATAAGCCTCATGACACTGAACGTTAACATATATTATTTCAGCCCAACACACCTAGCCAAGTGCGTATATTTCTCTTATACGTATGCATCCGATGTTTCATTACTAGTGTTTCACTACACCACACGATAGCTAGTCGCGACCGGACTGGGCGTCACCCCGATAGATCTATTCATAGTATTAGCGTTCTTTCGATTAACAATTCACGATTCCATGGGTCTTTTAAGGCTAAAGCTAACTTATGTAAATAACTTTCATCTAAGCATATAATCGGGTCCCTTGTGTTCTATTTTAAAACAAATAGGGTTTACCACAACTTCTTGTTTCACTCATTCATGGGTTTACAGCAACTCTTGTTGTACCCTTCATTTTCAGTAAATACTTTTCAAGTAAACAGAGCTTCCACAACTTTTAGTTGCACCATTCAATTGGTTTACCGCAACTTATAGTTGTACTCTTTATTTTTAATAAAACAAGCATGTTATCCCCCTCGCAGGTTTCTAAAACAATTAAAGAATTAAAAAGCGAGGCTACAGACTCACCTTAGTACTACAGTGGTATTGAGACGATCGCCGACGATAAGTGATGCCCGTCAACACGAAAACTACAACCTACCAAATAAGGCGCGCTTGTTAATAATTGACTCAAGTATAAATCATACTTAATAACACAAAAATCAAAATTTACAAACCATGACAAACCCGAAAGAATCACAATGCAAGTGAATCCATACTATCCCATTTATCCAACACTATTCGTTTAAACACTTGCACACTTGACATTGACCCGTCATAAGACGCCAAGTCAACGCAAGTCAAACTATCACTTTACTTTACTCGGACCAGTAACTAAGTCATTGATATAATGACTAAACACTTAGAGTAAATCACCATGTCCAATAGTAAATACTCAAACTCACGCCACACGCGCGTTGAACTACGTGTCCAAAATACAAATCAGCATGTACACTCCAAATGTACACACCAATCTATCCTATCTAGACTTGTCCGATTTCGACGAAACTTGGTGACAAACTCACACATAACCTGAATAAGACTTAGTTCAGATTTCATCTAAAAATATTACTCCTAAGGCCTTCTTCCCAACACATCTTTGAGTCACAAAAACCGGACAGTTTTACGTCTTCAACTCATAAAACCATTTTGATTACTCTAATCACCTCAGTTCACAAAACCGACACTCAGGGTTTGAAAATAGACTCACAACCTGAGGTTTAAAGACTTACAACAGCCCTTGACTCTTTTTAAAAATCATTCTATAGTCCCCGAGATTCGATCCAAATATCGACAACAACTTCGAGTTGTGTCGATACTCGTCTCCCGGTACACGAATAATCAAACTATTGTAACTTCACGCTCGTTTGGAGTTAGAAGCTCTACTTTATATCAAATCAAAGCTAATGAAATTCTCTACAAAAGTATCCAATTAGTTTAACAATAAATCAAAATTAAGACACCCAAAAACAGCCTTTAACTCACTGCCCAAAATCACCACCAAAAAACTCATACCAAAACAATTTTTCAACCCGATTTAACCATTTTTCTATCAATCCTAACACCCTAATATCACCCATTTTCATTCCTAACACTTGCATGCTATAAAATAAAATAAAAATCAAAAACCAAAATTAAAACTCATCTTTTAATGATCAAAATAACATGATATTTTCAAGATCATCACATGCATGATAAAAAAATATATACTTTCAACAATTCTTGTTTTTATCAAAAATCAAAACTTCATGCATGTGGATAAATTTGGTATAGATATGATCACCTTTTGATAACTAAGATGGGACTTGTTTTATTTTTGTGACATTCAAGATCAAACTCAAGAAAATTTTATGTTTAGGGGTGTTTGTTCTTGGTGGATCATGGCAATGAGGGAGAGAAGAAAGATGTATGTGTTTTTTTTGTAAAAAATGATTTTTAGTGGAAGTTAGGTAAAAAAATCCTTTTATAGTAGTGGTTAGTTGAGGGTAGATTTTGCCATTTAGGTGTTGATCCCAAACTTAGATCGATTAGCTTTGTGTATACGAGATTAGATCAAGTATAACACGTAGAGAAACCTTTGTATATGCTTTGTAGATCTAAGTGTTATGCGGAATTTAACACTTAAACAAGAACACACAAGATATAAACAAACTTTCACTTTGATTATCAATGTCGAACTTGCTTACAGTGAAAGATGTTTATGAACGAAAACTTATGTAAAACTTGATATTGAACATTAACCTAAAGGCCTTCTTTTATAGACTAAGAAGCCTTGTACAATAAGCTACGTATCAACTATTCTAGGTAAAGATAAATATAGAAAATACATTATCGTTTCTATCCTTACTAGAAGCATTCTAGAATATAATAAACGTGTAGCTTATATCTTTCATCAGTGCTTGTCTTCAATCTGTTAACGCTTGACTTTAACTTGTCAACGCTTGAGCTGTCAGCGCTTGCTTTGTTCTTGTCAACGCTTGAATTGTTCTTGTCAGCGCTCAAGTGATCTGGCCTTAATTTATTCCCAACAATCCTTCCCTAAACTTGATATCCACTCTTATGATCAAGTTTATGAATAAGCATTAAGAACTAGGAGGAGTCTGACAAATCTTCTCATATTGGTAATGAATAAATCTGATCAAATCCTTTGCCACGTCACTTGAATAATCTATCTCCAGCTGAGTGTCCTTCATCTTTTCCAAAATAGCCTTGGATATGAAATATTGAGCATCCACAAGTAGATACTCAGCAAACTTTGTAGAACTCAAATGGTATACACCAGCAGCTGAATATAACCTCCATTGAAGACCACTGAGGTCATCTTCAAGATCCTTCCATATTTCAGGATCTTCCTCTTTTGTCCCACACATTCTTTTGAATGTGGTCCAATGTTTTATTCCATTAGCTGAAGTTGGTGCTTCAGCCTCATACTTGGTCTCTAGCAACCTCCAAAGGTCCACCAAGTCTTCTCTATCACAACTTGCAAATAAAGATATGAGAGTGGTAAAAGTGTGTACCTCTTTACCAAATCTGCCAATCTTCCAGAATCCACATTCATCCTCATCATAACTCACAATTGGATTCCTGGAATCTAATGGTAACACCTGCACCATATCTGAAGCTTCTAATGGGGAGAGCTTGAGGCTCTTTCTTATAACTGCTTCACTTGGATATAGTGGATCCATATCTTTTGGAAACTCAAGTTTAAATCCCTTCTTCACTGGCCTGGGAATCATCATAGCTTTCTTGATTTCAATTTCTTCTACAAGTTGCTCCTTTCTTTCATCTGAAAGAAGTCTGAGAGTGTTTGCTTCCTGCACTCTCACCCAAATGGGATAAGCCCTATGTTCCAACTCATCAAATGTCAAAGCCTTCAACTTCTGATGTGTCCATCCAACTCCATGACATCTGAGCAACATAAAGTAGAGCTCTCTTCTATCCCTTTTTAACTCTGAGAGAATATTGCTTGCCTTGTGCTTCAAAATCACCTTACAATCCTTCTGAACTCTAAGAAGAAGCTCCAAACCCCATATTTGATCTGAAATGGTCAAGTCTGGATTATCCATGCAGCTTTCTTCCCAAGAATTGTACATTTGAACCACCTCTGGCATGTCAAAGTCAACCTGCAATTTTAAGTCTCTCAACTTTTCCCTAGCAAGCTCATCACCATACTCAAGCCTTTCTGGCTCTATAATCATCACACTTGAGTCTGAGCTAGCTCCATCACTTTCTTCTTCAGAAGTCACAACAAATGGTGACTTTTCCTTTTCACCTTGTTCCATCATTTGTTCAGCCAATCTTCTATCAAATTCAACTTGGGCTGCATCTTTTGGAATAATTTCTTCTACCAATTTACCCTTACCCTTATCTGATGGTGCAATGGTTGGTAAGGTAGATGGTAATACCTGAGTAGAAACTTCCTTGATGATAGATGATGACTGGAATACATCACCTTCATGTGCAGGTCTGTCAACGTCCAAATTTATCCTATCAGCGCCCAAAACACTTCTATCAGCGTCCAAATTTGTCTTGTCAACGCTCAAATATTTTCCCTCAGCGCCTTGTGTAACCTCTCTCAACATAGATGTAAATGATAAATTTAGATTGGTTGGAGAGATTAAGGACGTATCAAAACCTGTTTGTTCCTTCAAAGTTGTAAGGGCTTCAGCAACATCCATTGATTGACCATCTTGACTGCCCTTATCACTCAGATTTCTTTGATCTTCCTCCCCTTTGGAAGACTCCTCCATACCCCTCCTAGCATGATCACTTTCCAAAACAACTATCCTCTCCCTCAATTGCTTGAGTTCAAGGCCTTGTGAGCTGACAATTTGTACTAAGTCTGCATTTTGCTTTTGCAAGCTAATGCAGACTGTCTTTAATTCCAAAAGAGTCATTGGTTTCAGTCTGCCCTCTTCTGAAATGGGGATTTGACCTCCCAAGTCAGATTCATTGGGCATGGATGAGGACTTAATTATGGTGGGACTGCCTTGGCCAGCATCTAAGCCAGAACCAATAGTCCCAGCCTCATCCAGGTCACCAGCCACACTTGTGGTGGTGGTTCTCTCTGCTTCATGGCTAGGACCACCAGAGGAGAACACTCCAGTAGTCCTTTGGCGTTTTATCAACCTATTTTCAGGTGGTATGGAAGATGGTGTGGAAGAATGGGTAGATGTGGGTTGGTTAAGGGGTGTTTGGGATTGTGAAGGTTGTGTGTCAGCGTGGGAAATAGGCACATCAACGCCAACATTTGATGTGTCAGCGTCAAAGGGTTCTTGGTCAATTTGCATTTGTTCATGTGAGGGTAAAGGTTCAGGAATAGGTTCAAGTTGTGGTTGAGGGTCAATTTGAGGTTGGGGGTCTGGTTGGGGTTGTGCTGCTGCAATAACAGCAAGCATGGCTGGGGTTAAAGGTAAGTCTCTATGAGGTGGTGAATTCATCTTCGTAAAAATAGCCTTCTTTTGCTCAGGGATTTTATATAAATCATTGTGATCCCTTGAGCAGTAACCTTGATCATCAAAAATCATTTGCAGAAAACGGGGATAAGCTAAAGTCATTTTTGTCCCCTTGTTTTTACACATCCCTTCAAAAATCATTTTAGAATAGTTATATTTTTGCCCTGTTGCAATGCACACAATAGCACTGGCAATGGATCTATTGATCTCATTGTGTGCAGTACATTTGGGACTCAGACATTGAAGGAGGATGTGGATGAGGTACTTCCAGGCTGGGGGAATTCCTGCTTATGATACTTATTAAGAGTACCTTCATCAGGAAAAGGATATCCCAAAGCCCTAATCCCTTGTTCTATTTCATTTATGGGAAGGATGGCTACACCATCAGCATCATCAAGATGCAAGGCCTGGCGTACCAAGGCCTCAGTAACCACCCAAGACCTCCCATGAACAATAGAAGTTAATGTGGTCACTCCATTAACTGTTGAGGAACTAACAGTGTTCCAAAACTGCTTAATGTGTGTGACTAGAATGAGTGGAGCATGAGAAAGAGCATACCTTAGTGGGGATGCGTTCAAATACGCCACCATTTGTGTGTATTGAGGAAACAAATCATTATGAGCAACAAGATAAGCAATCATGTTGTGTTGAGATTTGAACCCCAATTACAATTCTGCTGAGTTAAACTTTGGTGCCATTGATGAAAGCTGTTAATTTAAAGTGTAGAAGATGAAGTTGATAAGAGAAAAGTGTTAGACAAGAATTATAGATACCCTGTTTAAAATAGGAGCCAAATTTATAGGAGAGAAAGAATGCATGTGATTGGCCCAAAAATAGGCAAAGATTTTCAGAAATCAATCATGAAAATATTGAAAAAGTTTATAAGTTATCTCATGCATTAAATGAAAGTAACAACTCCTAAAATTACGGCTTGAAAATATGTCAAAAAGTAACAACTGGGTAGGTCCCATTGAGTGTCAACGGTCAAAAATAACCTATCAACGCCCAACGGCTATAATCTTGTCAACGTTCGCCTAAAGCCATGTCAGCGTCCAATTTGGTCACAACAACGCTTGGAAAAATCTTGTCAGCGTCCAAAAATAAAATTGTTTTAAAAAGTGAAAAATGACCTTAACAAGTAATTTATCCTAGAGAAGATAACCAAAAGCTGATAATTATTATAGGGCGGCAAGCACTGTCCAGTTATGCACACTTGCATAAGCAAGATAGACATAACAGTCCTCTAGTGTCCCTTGCTAACCAAAATTCTTAACAACAAAGTCACCTTATAAAATCCTTGTTATTCCCAGGTAAATCCCATATCAAAATCATTCCCAAGTCTCCCAACAGACCACAACCAATTCTAGGCCAACAATGTCTTGGCAGCATGCAAAGTTGATATACTATGCATGCTACAGTGCCTCATGGTTTAGTAAAACTAACCCATACTCACCTGTGGACACAATCTAGAATTGTGATAAGAGTATCATATGGATACCCAAACATCCTAAAGGTTCCTAAAACCTCCCCTTAAACGATGATACAAAAAGTTTGCTAAAATCATGCATGAACATAAAAAATTTATGTCAAGATAGGAATGAAACATTCCAACCATCATCCATAAATAAAAACTTGTCCAACTGCTTCTCCATTAATCCATAAGCAACTCTGTATCCAATGGTATACTGCTAACACCATCAACAATGGTGCCATACAAGAAAGCACTCTTGACATCCATTTGATAGACTGTGAAACCCATGCAGGAAGCATAGGCTAGAAAAATCCTAATAGCTTCAATCCTTGCAACTGGTGCAAAGACCTCCTCATAATCTATCCCCTCTTCTTGTGTATAACCTTGAGCCACTAACCTTGCCTTGTTTCTGACCACAATACCTCTTTCATCTCTTTTGTTCCTTAAAACCCATCTTGTCCCTATAGGTCTAACATATCTAGGACAATCAACCAGCTCCCAAACATCCTGAATTACAAATTGGTGAAGCTCATCCTGCATTGCTTCCACCCAACTTGGTTCTTTGAGAGCATCAAATATTTTCTTGGGTTCTTCTTGTGACAGAAAACATGCAAACAAACATGCTTGCACAAGAGGGGTATCAACCTTCTTGTGTATATTGGCAATAAATCCACCAAGTCCTTGATGAGATCTTCTTGTCTGAACTGGAGTCATAATATCACCAATGATCTGAGATGTGGGGTGATTCTTCATTGTGGAAGTAAGAACCCCTCCTTCAAAAAGTCTGGTGTCCTCAACCTCATGCTCCATGTTGCCAATATCTTCTTCATCAGACTCTCTTTGATCAACATGAACCTCTTCATGAATATTTGAAGGTCCACCTTGTTCAAAACTGGAAGAGAAAAGATGCCCATAAGTGTTGTCAACGTTTGAATCTTGGTTGTCAGCGTCTGGGCTAACAGCGCTTGAAATGTTGTTTTCAACGTCTGAGCCATCAACGTCTGAATTGGTCTTGTCAGCGCTTGATTTACCTTTGTCAGTGCCTGAAGAACCATGCATGTTTGTATCTGGTGGTATTTGGAAACCACCATTATCTTGTCCAGCAGCAGCAGCAGCAGCAAAAGCATCTGTCCAAACGGGAATTGTGACATATTCAAATGTAGGAAATGCCTTTTCTGCTTGTGATCCAACCTTCTCATGAACCTGTGTACCTGAAACATTAACAACTTGTTCCTCCACAACATTTGAAGTTACCTTCACAATGTCTGGATTAGTGACAGGCATATAATTTAAAGTTCTAGATAAGGGTTCCAAATCAAACAACCAATTAGGACCACTTTCAGGATCACTAGGTTTATTCTCTAAGAACCTAACATGTACTCTCTCAACTATCCGTTTGTCCTCTTTAAGATAAACCCTATAACCCCTGCTCTGCAATGAATACCCCATAAAGTAACCTTCATCACCTTTTACACTAAATTTCCCTAAGGCATCACTAGTATCCAATACTACTACATGACATCCAAAAGGTCTGAGAAAACCAATATTAGGTTTTCTTCCCCAAAGTAACTCATAAGGTGTTTTGTTCTGAATTTTGTTAACCAATGCTCTATTTTGCACATAGCATGTTGTATTAACAGCCTCAGCCCAAAAGGCTATTGGAAAGTGAGCATCAGCCAACATTGTTCTGGCTGCTTCAATTAGGGTTCTATTTTTCCTTTCAGCAACCCCATTTTGTTGTGGGGTTCTAGCAATGCTAAATTGCCTAGTAATTCCTTTCCTGGCACAAAAATCATCTAGCTTCTTGTTCCTAAATTCTCCACCATTATCACTCCTAAGCATTTTAACCTCATTGCCAGACCTTTTCTCAATCTGAGTGATAAAATCAATAAGAACATCAGCTGTGTCACTCTTCATAGCTAGAAAAGAATGTCCAAGTGAACCTAGAAAAGTCATCTGTGACAACAAAGCAATATGACTTACCATTCAAACTCTCTATATTTGTTGGACCAAAGAGGTCCATGTGAAGCATATGAAGAGGTCTGGAACTAGTATGCACCTGTTTGGACTTGAATGAGACCTTGTGCTGCTTGCCTTTAAGACATGCAACACAAGAGTGGTCATTGTGGAAGGCCTTCTCAGGCAAACCATCAACTAAACCAAGCCTCACAAGTCTATTTATATTTTTAAAATTTATGTGCCCTAGTCTCCTGTGCCACAAATTACTCTCATCTACTGAGGCCTTAGCATAAAAACAAGACATATTTGTATTCATTTTAATCCCATTTAAATTCACATTATATATGTCCTTATGCCTAGGTGTTCTATACTCAATATATTTCTCATCAGGGATCTTAAAATCCTTGCTTAACACCAAACACTCAGTATCAGTGAAAAGAACCTTATTTTTGTTATCACAAACTTGTGATACACTAAACAGATTATAATCAAGTTCTTTTACCAGGAAGACGTTTTCAAAACGCAGATTATTGGTGAGAAGGGTTCCTTTGCCTGTAATGGTGCCATAGCCCCCTCCAAAGTATACCTTATCACCATCTTTAATAGGAGTGAAATTCGTCAGATAGTCTTCCTTTCCTGTCATGTGCCTTGAGCATCCACTATCCCAATATCCATAATCATTGATCTGTCTTTGAATGCCCTGCACATAAAGAAAACAAATTAGTTTTCTTTGGGAACCCAAGTCTCAGAAGACTTGGATTCATCTGGTTGTTCAATAAGAACAGACTTAGTTCTCACAACAACCCCATTCTCATCCTTTTTAGGATGAAATACCCAGTTAACCCCAATAGGTTTTGTAATGACCTTTGAAATGTAATTAAATCTATTGCAAGTCATTGAAATCCCATTATCATTAGGGTTTTGATCTTTCTTGGGTCTCCATGTTAAGCTTGAAGAAGCTTTAGACCTCTTACCTTGTGGCTGCAAATATTTAGGTCTGGTCACGTTTCTGTCAGCGTTGGATTTCGTCCTGTCAACGCTGAAGTTACCTTTGTCAGCGTTGAACCTAGGGTTTGCTACAGGAACCCATTGCCTATTTGACCAGGTGTTTGTCTTTTGAAACGGTATTTGTCCATGAGTGTTAGACCTTCTAGAAAAGAATGGGGCAGGTCTAATCACTTGTGGACTTTGCTGCACACAAGGTTTGGGTCTGACAACGTTTGACTTCCTAACAACGTTGACTTTCTTCCTATCAGCGCTGAAATTGTTCCTATCAGCGCTGGCTTTGGGAGCGTTGACACACTTGTATGCCAAATGTGAAAAGCTACCACAAGTGTAACAGGCTTTCTTAGACACAACCTTAGGTATGGTAGAGAAGAAACCTGTTCCATGATTGCTAACTTGGCTCTTGGGTGACCTATTATTCCTATACATCTCTGCATATTTAATGGTAGGTCTTCTAACAGTGTTTGAACCTAGGTCAACAGCTTTACCAGTGATTGGATGAGTAACTTTAATGGGTGGTGATTCATTGGGACTTTCACATAGCAAACCTCCCTTAACAAATAAAGTAGGGTTAGCTTTCTTCCACTCATTTAGGTCAGTCAGTTTTTGTTAATACTCTTCCACTGGAGTGACAACTCTTGGTGGAGGAATGAATTCCTCTTCTTGGCATTCTGGTATACCAGTCCAAGACAAATCCTTTCTAAGGACACCATAGAAGTCACCAGCTGGTGGTGGAACCAGAGAGTAATCATTCATCCCAATCCCAGTCATGTCCTTAGGATCCCTTTGCTTAGCTACACAGTCTCCTAGGGTTTGGGTGGCTCTATCAAATCTTTTAATCTTGAGGTCAACATTATCTTTATTCTTAATGGCCTCATCTAACTTAGCCTGTAGGTCTCTATTGACCTTTGTCATGATGTTTCTGATATCCATACTACCCTCTAGCTCATGTTTTAAGATATTTATCTTATCTTTTAAGTCAAATTCCATTTTCTTGTATTCAGAAACGGTTTTCTTAGTTTCAGTAAGAGCTAGTTGGTAATTGGACAATTTACACCTTTCAGTGCTCATATCATCTTTTAGTTTTAACACCTCTTTGTTAAGTCTATCAGTGTTTAACCTACAACCTTTGCTACAAAAAGCATCATCATATACCTCATTATCAGATGAAGAGGAGGAGTGTGCCATGAGAGCATATTCAACATGCTCTTCTTCTTCAATATCAGCAACCAAAGCTTTGTCCTCTTCAGCATTCTTAGCCAGATAGCTCCAATCCCATCCTGTGCCATCAATTCCTTGAACTGCAACCATGGCTTTGGAATCTTGAGCTTTAACAACCTGACTTGAGGGTTTACCAGCATCAGATCTTCTAGGAGATCTGCATTCCCTCATGAAGTGCCCCATACGATGACAGTTGTAGCATTCAACTTTGGATTTATCAAATCCAGCTGTGTCTTTAGCATTGAAGGTCATCTTCTTCTTGAACCTTTTATTCCACCTATTTGCTCTTATACTAGCAAGAGCCATGTTCCACTTGATGTCCATCTCTTCCAAGTGCTCATCACTTATCTGCTCAAGGTCCTCATATGTAATCACTGAACCATTGGGCAAAGAAGCAATGTAAGCACAAACAGTATCCAAGTCCAAACCGGCAGGTTTAACTCTTGGGGAGTCATTCATGAATGTGTCAGCGTCTGAAAAGGAGACGTTGACAGGACTTGTTCCAGCGCTGACATATGATGATCCAGTAACTGGATGCATATAAGAGTCCTTCTGATTGAATTGACCTTCACTATGAGAGAAGAAGGCCATGTTGCTGGAGCTAGATTTGCTTCCATGATCTGAAAGAGTTTCATCTTCCAACAGTCTTAGTTTGTTGTAGATGTCATCAAACGAGGAGCTCTTGTAAGTATTGTTGGAAAGAATAGATCTTGCCTCAATCTTCCATGCCTCACCAAGACTTTTAAGAAAGGTAGCATTGGTGTCAACATCACCTACTTGTGTCCCCATGAAGGACAACTTGCTTGTGATGTCAAGCAATCTGCTTCTCACACTACTCAGTTTCTCATTGGGTTGAGCTTTGAAGACAGCATAATCATGCAGAAGTTGCTTTTTCTTTTCTTCCTTAGTGTCTGCATTGCAACCATATGCAACTTCAAGTGCTTCCCAAAGATCCTTAACAGATTCATAGCCTCTATATTTGTGCTGGTTTTCTTGTCCCAAAGAGACTTTTAGAATATTTAGGGCTTTCATGTCAACCCTTTTCTTTGCAATATCTTCAGCACCTACAGCTCTACCATCTCCAGGTTTTTCTTTCTTATCTTCATCAGGGCATCCTTCAACAGCTGATCTTTGAGTAATGGCATCAAGAATCTTTTGAGCCTTATTGAATGAGTTTCCATATTCAATAATCTCCCAGAGAGTGTAGTCATAGATCCCCAGATATTGTTCAAAGTTGAACTTCCATAGGTCAAAGTGGGTTGCATCAAGCATGGGAATCTTGATGTTAGGTAAAGCTGAGGAGGAGGAGGTTATTGCTTCAGACATGATGTTGTTAGGGTTTTGGTGTTTTTAGGGTTTCTGAGAAAATTAGGGTTTTGGTGTTCGTGTATGGTTCTGGTGTTCTTCAAAGATCAAAAGTTCCTCAACAAGCTCTGATACCACTTGTTGATCCCAAACTTAGATCGATTAGCTTTGTGTATACGAGATTAGATCAAGTATAACACGTAGAGAAACCTTTGTATATGCTTTGTAGATCTAAGTGTTATGCGGAATTTAACACTTAAACAAGAACACACAAGATATAAACAAACTTTCACTTTGATTATCAATGTCGAACTTGCTTACAGTGAAAGATGTTTATGAACGAAAACTTATGTAAAACTTGATATTGAACATTAACCTAAAGGCCTTCTTTTATAGACTAAGAAGCCTTGTATAATAAGCTACGTATCAACTATTCTAGGTAAAGATAAATATAGAAAATACATTATCGTTTCTATCCTTACTAGAAGCATTCTAGAATATAATAAACGTGTAGCTTATATCTTCCATCAGTGCTTGTCTTCAATCTGTCAACGCTTGACTTTAACTTGTCAACGCTTGAGCTGTCAGCGCTTGCTTTGTTCTTGTCAACGCTTGAATTGTTCTTGTCAGCGCTCAAGTGATCTGGGCTTAATTTATTCCCAACATTAGGAACTCTTGTGGACCAAAAAGCAATTAAGTAATTTAAAGTGTAGAAAATTACTATTAGTCAAATTTGAAAATATTTACGGGACTCGGGTTTCGTAAAAAATACTTTTCAAAATTTAAAACGCTTCATAAATATAATAATATAGCTTCGACATGACTTAAAAGTTAATTAAATCGAAAACATCGAAAATATTAAATATCGAGACAATCGATAATAAAACATAAACTTTTGGGCATCCGTCGGTATCGCGATCATTAGTAGTTCTCGTCACTCGTCAAAACGTAAAGCACGATAAAACAAAATAAATACAATAAAAATCATTCTTGTGATAGATTGAGAATAGAAAATCGATATCGAACGTATTCCTTGCCGGTTTTTATCTAAACGACATACTTACGCTAAGTTTCAAGCCATAACCTTCTCGGTTAGTCGATAATTTAAAATTCTCATTAAAGTAAACATATAATACTTAATAGCCGAGATTAGAATAACGACCTAAAATTGACGTATTGTCACTGTTAAGAAATTTTTGTTCATCTCGGCTAGTTGGCGGCTGAGTTGGGTGAGTTCGACTATCTCAAGGTTTGATGAGGTAGAAAAAACATTGACCCTTGGGTTATTTCTTGAAGATGCGGATGAATCCCAATTTTTGTGATGAGTGGTCATGTTTTCTATAAGCTCTCTACACTCCTCGGGTCTTCTTTTCATAAATGTACCACCGGCGGCTGCATTAATTGTATCACGATCACGAAAAGTTAAACCATTGTAGAAAGTATCAATTAGGGTGACGGGGAGCATATTATGGTTTGCAACGATCGATCAAGACATTATAACGTTCCCACGCATCGAAAAGAGACTCATCAGGTTCTTGAGTGAAACCACTGATTTGATTCCGAAGACTAGTGACCATGGATGGTGGAAAGTATCGGGACATAAATTTTTGAGTCATCTCGTCCCATGTATGAATCGAATTTTTAGGAAGACGATCAAACCATTTTTCGGCATGGTGGGATAAAGTGTGTGGAAAAAGGTGAAGGCGAAGAAAATCCATGGAAACACCGGGCAATTTCATGCTTTGAGTGACGGTTATGAATTTATCGAGGTGTTTGTTGGCATCATCATCTGGTAATCCGTGAAATGGACAAGCATTTTGAACTTGTTGGATCATGTGATGCTTCAACGAAAATTCGGGAGCCGTGATTTGCATCGGCGCAATCGGTCCTCCACGTCCATTCATAGTTGGTTGACATAGCTCCTTCATCGTGCGAAGGTCGGTTTGAGGGTCATGGTTGTTATTATTCATATTGGGGTGAGGTAGATTATTACTATTATGCACATCGGCCATATCTAGGTCTCTACGAGTCTCGCGCTCAAGATAAGACGAAGATCGAGTACGAATACACTACAAATGAAATACAATATTTTTGATTTTTTATCTTTTTTATTTTTTTGGATTTTTGAAAATTTTATATTTTCTTAGGATTTTTTTTTGAAATTTTTATGCTTGAAAATAACGTTCCCAAAAGAACGGATCCTAAAATCCAATTTTTCTCACAAAAAACCGTTAATCTTTACAAAAAGAGTCGGTAGCGGCGCCATTTTAATATGGTGTGAATGTGACAACTTGTGTGTGTGGAGTTTAAGTGTTGTTCGTACTCGATTCAATTCGAATTGATCACGGTTTAGAGTGGAATAATCGTTTTTGGTCACTAAAAGGGGAAGCTTTTGATTATCTATATTAAAACAAACACGAAAGCTTTAAAGTAAATGACAAAATAACAAAACTAAGATGAAAGACTTAAACGAAATAACAAGGGAATTAAAGTAATAAAAAACTAAATTAAAAGTAAATTTGAAAATAAAATAAGACAAGACAGTATAAAAATAAACTAGACAAAAATGGTGGGAAAGAAATACACTTCGAAAAACAACTAAGTAAAATAAACCATGATAGCAACAAGCGATCGCAACACCGATCGCAACTAGGGATCGCACCCACGATCGTACCCTCCTACCGTAGCCCAGATCGCACCCTACGATCGCACCAGGGATCGTAGCCTGGATCGTAACTAGGATCGAAGCAGACGATAGCAACCTTGATCGCAGTCCACGATCACAACTTGGGATCGAAACTAGCGATCGCAATGAACGATCGTAACTCAGATTTCACCCTGGATCGCAACTCGGATCGCACCCTTGATCGCAGTATGCGATCTTAGTATGGATCGTAGTTTAGATCGCAGTATGTGATCTTAGTTATGATCACAGTCTATGATCGTAGTTTCTGATCACAAGTAGAAACCCTTAGGTTTATGCGATCACGAAACTCGATCGTAACAAGTAAAACCCTTAGAACTTTCCGATATAATGTAAAATGCAAATAAGCAAAACCGAATAAGCACTTTTTTAATAAGCACTAACCAAAACTTAACCAAATCAATAATAAAAAGAACTAAATAAGCCACAAATGAAAAACTTTTAAAACACTAAATAAGCAAGATTTAGAAAATAAACTTTTTAAAAAGATTAAACTTTTAATAGCACTTAAAAGAGAATAAACTAAACATGAAATAAGCAAAAATCGCAATAAGCTAAAACTTTAAATCGTATAAAAACATTGATAAGAACAAAAAGATGAAAACTTTAATCAAATAAGCACCAAGATGAAACAAGTTACCTACTTGAACCGAATCAAAATCAAGATTAAAACAAGAAAGGTAGAATAAGATAGATTATGAAAAGCTTGAATTTAAAATTAAGATAAAGATTAGACTACAAAATTAAAGTGAAAGCTTAAAACTTGAAAGAAAATGAAAGAAATCTAGAGAGAGAAAGTAGAAGCACCTACTCCTACCTCTCTCTAAAAGAGGTGAACTAATAAACAAAATGACTAACTCCCTACAATGAATTTTTAGGTGAGTATTTATAGGAGAGGAGAGGTGTGGTGTGTTGCTTGCTTCTTTCTTCCTTTTGTCTTCTCGTCTTTTTAAATGACCCGTCTTTCTCGACTTTGTCTCGAGATTAGTCGAATGATAAAATGAACTCGTCTTCTAATTTTCTTATTTTAGTTGACTTGGTTCTTTGACTTCGTCAAACTTCCGTCTTTAGACTTTTTCTTCGATAAATCTTTAGAATAGGCCTTTGACTTCCGTTCTTCTTGCACTTTTGATCTTTTGACTTCGTCTTTTGTCTTTTTCTTCGATAAAAGCCCGTGAAAGGCCGTGTTTTCTTCCTTTTTCATATTTTTGTCCTAAAACACAATAAAAACACAAACCACGCATAATTCCGACTTTTACGACACTAAATACACGATTTGGTCTTGTTTTTATTATAGATCAGTGGTAAAATGATAAGTGTTTTCACACTTATTACCAAGCCAAGTCCACATGTGGACTTGGATCGGTTTACTACATTTTATGTACAAAATTCATAGTGAAACCTGTTATAGTGGGTTGCTCGATGACATGGCAAAGTCAACCCGGTTTGCTTTGAATTTTTGCTGACTTGGATGCCACCTCACTTGGGTTATTTTACCCGCTCCAATCAATCTGTCCCACCTGTTCCTCATATTCCTTCTGTTTACATACTTTTACAAACACAATCCTAAAACAAGAACCCTAATATACTTCACTTATACCAATCGATTCAAACATTTCATAAAAGTCCTAATTGAAATATATCAATCCGATCAAAACCCTTGGAATAAAGTAAATTCCCAACCAGAAAGCTATGTCTAGTTCATCTTTTTCATTGGTTAGGTGATACGACAAGAATCAAGATGTTAGAAATAAAAGTCATTGTGATTGTGAACCCCTACACCCAATCCCTGTTCAACTGCTTGGACACCATAAAATCCAGGAAGAAGGTTTAAGTCATGCCCAATTAGAGATAAAACCTAAAAATGTGGTGTATATGGTTTTCTAGACCTTGAATTACCGTCTGAATACTACAAAGACTTGTTGTATGGATTGAATGAGAATAATAAATGTTTGAAACGGATGGGTAAATCGGTTGGCTCTAGCAAAGGCTTTGGGAGCTTTTTACCCTATGATACAAACAAAGACCTGTTGAATCACATCAAGGAGGACTTGAAGATTGTGAAGGCTAAATTGAAGTTTATGATAGGGTATTGTTAGTGTTTTCTGTTTGTATTTTGTTTTTAAGCCTTGTTACATTTCTTGACTTGGTAATGTAATCTTACTTTTTTCATTGAATCAATATAATTATCCAACTGTTTTGTTTCTAGATTTTGTAATACCATGTGTAATCCTTTGTTTATATTTAGAATGAATATAATTCCCCTACCTTATGTCAGGTTAATATGAGCCCTCCTTATAGTGGTCCATATTTCTTACTTCATGTTTTATTGTAAAGAATTTTGATTCTAAACCATCTAATGTTATATGTTCCCTGTTGAATTCCCCCTAGTTGAGCTTACTTATTATTTGTGACTGATATTGTTACCCTATTTATGGCATACTCCCACCCACTTGGTCAGTGATATAAATGAGATTTATCCATCCTCCTTCTGCCTATATAACATTTACTCCCATCCTAGTTTTGGTCAAACAAAGAAATAGGATAAAACATTATAAATAATCATAAGATTCAAAAAATTGGATAAAGGTAAAGGTAAGATTGGTGTAGATTTAGTACCCTTTAATTAACCAAATGATATGTCATCCTTTGTATCTAATGATTTTTTTGCACGAATCATTGAAATTAGTAATGACACTAACTTTGAAGATCCTATGACTGATGGATCTTTTTCACCCAGTATTGATTCATGTAAAAGATCCTTTGAATGTATGTCATTTGGTGCTGGTGGATCAAAAAAAGGCCAGGGATCTAAAAATTCAGATGTTGATGAAATCCCAGAAGCTCTTCTAAAATGGTATGGCTCTTCTACATAGGAATCCTTTGAAAATGATGATTTCACTGTCTATAGGGACAATGTTTTGCACAACTATATTCAAAAGACAAAACTTATATTTGCATGCAAACTTGATGATGATATAATAGGTTGATACATACCTATGAATGCAGCTTCAAAACACATTAGTAAAAGTCCAGTTACACCCACTAGTTGTGTGATTGGTCTTTTTAAATAAAGGACTTGGTTGAAAATTTGTGGCCATATGAAAGGTGGTAAGAATACAGTCAAAGGAAAGGACAATCCTAGGTTTGATATATCCTATTATGCACTTATCTAGATGATTACTATCTATGATAGTTTGTATATGTATTAAGTTCACTTTTATGTTTATCTACAAGACTGGGTATGCTTATATGTAATGGTTTCTATAAGAACAAGTTATTCAAACCAGGTTGTGTAATGCTACTATGTTCCATAAAGGAATGAAAAAATTTTGTGGCAAACATAATGAGAATATGTAGACATCCACAACTGGTTTGTTTATGTTGATAGTTGTACATAGTATTTCCCAACTGGGAGACAAAGTGGTCAAGTTTTTGTTATAAGATAGAATACAAAAACCATAAAAAAACAAAAGTTGTTACTTTTTATTAGATTACCAAGTCAAATACATGTGCTTGTGACCAGAAAATTTGTGGATCCGTTACTATGAATCACACATACAACAACATCATCTTAGCTTATCCTTTACAAAAGATTGGTTTAAGTGTTTCGGTCATTAGACCAATAGCATCACACAATACCTGCATATTAATCATCCAGTTTACAACAACAAATTACAACAACTTCATAACTTCAATCACTTTGATGAACAGCCTTGTTTGGTGTAGATCCATTTCCATCTTCATCGAATTTCAATTTCTTTAACTTCATCTTAGCTATCCTTTTAGATCTGCCTCTGTTCTTGTGTAAAACCCTAAATGGAACTGCTTCCTCTGTTTGTGATGTTTTTTTGTCTTTAGCCTCCTCTTTTTTTGGGTAGAAGAGCACTGGAACCACCAACCCAGCTTTACCCTTATCTCTTAGTATGAAGTAGCTTTGTTGAGGATGAATTTCTTGAGTTGTTTCCTCACATTCAGAATCCTCACCATGTAGCCTGTGTTGAGTATCAAAGTATTTTGTTTCATCTTGTGGGTTAGACATTGAAATTTCATTCATTGGTTCTTGATTGTACTTTCTCATGTCAGCTATTAATCTTGTAATTGGCGTTCTGGGGATTTTCTACTTAATTTAAGGACCATATACTTCTCAATATTTGAACTCGCTATTGTATTCTTTCCAAGCTTTTCATCCTCTATTCTTTGTCTCTCCTTAGCATCCCACTTAGCTTTTTCTTCAGCTTTAGTTCAAATCTTAAGTGCTCCTCCAATGCCTCTCTGTCCACTTATGCTCAGCATGCTCCTATACATAGGTTAACTTTTTTTATATAACTTCCTTTTGCTTGCACAAAATTTAAATAGTAATTGGTCTAATATTTACCTTTAGAGTTAACTTTATTCCTGAATTAGATGCTGGTTTTTTGCCTTTGTCTTTCTTGGCATGAAGAGGCTTCTTTGGTGCAGTTGGAGGCCTGTTAGAACTAGATGGAGTACTACTAGATGAAGAAGGTGGTATATTAGAAACATGAGTTGTCACATTAGTTCCTGAAGCAGGTATAACATGGTAAGCCATCTGTATTGGCTTATCCTGTCTTGACTGGTTACCAATTACATCCCCTTCTTCAGTTGTTTGTGTTTGTTGTACATAAGGTACATCATAGAAGTTTGTTGATTTAGGTCTTGGTGAATTCTTACAATTCTTTTTGTTGGGCCCAGACTCCCAACATCTATGGTAATTCATCACTCTACATATCCTACTAATTTCATGGTCATTCTCAAATAGATACCTTATCCTTTGTTTCCTTGGTCTACCTGGCATTTTCCTTTCTTGAGGTGGTAATGGTTTTTCAAGGTTGGTTTTCTTCCATAACCTACTACCAGGAACTGGTCTAATAGAGTGCTTATAACAGTCAATCCATTTATTCTTTGAATACCACTCACTCACACTTGTTTCTGGCTTAAGCCCTAAGTAAGAATAAGCAGCCATTGCATGAACACATGGAATACTTGTAAGCTCCCACATCCTGCACCCACAAAGTTTTTTCTCAACATTCACACCATACCCATGGTCATCTCTTCTGACCTCAACTTCTTGGTAACCACTTGCATACACCACCCAAATCCTGTTTTAGTTAAAGAATTCACAACTTTATAAGCAATACAAACCATTAGAAATACATAGTAGTTAAAGTTTATGTTATGGTACCTAAGTTTAACTGTATGAAGGGATATCATTTTCTTAGCAAATAGAGTAATAGCATCTGTATGATCCACAACTTTCTTGTTGAGGATCCAAATTCTTTGCCTAATGTATATTCTGATGTCTTCTAACATTGTAATAATTGATTTTCCCCTTGTCAAAAGTATTCTAGCGTTAAAACTCTCAGACATACCATTTTCAAATGATGCACAACATCTATCCATATCAAAGTAAGCACGACACCAAGTATTTGGGTTCCTGTCCACTAACCATGTGTAAGCATTATCATCTAGCTGCTTGATTGCATCCATAACCTATTGAAAGAGTTCTGGTATTGTGCAAAAAGCAGCCCACCAAAACAATCTCTTATATTGTAAGCCACTCCATTTCTTCTTGAAATTTGCATAAATGTGCCTTGCACATTGCTTGTGCTCTGAATCACCCAACCATGTTTTACTGCTTTAATTAAACCCTATTGACATAGTTTATAGACAATGTTAGCATAATATAAATAAAATGTTTGGTTAACTGTGAATAGTTTTAGGGATGGGTGAGATATTACATACCTTATGTCCATATGATATGACTGTAAGGCCAACACCATTGTTCAATCGTAGCTCATGGTGTAGCAAAGCCAAGAACTACATCTAGTTATGTTTATTTTCCACTCCTACTACAACCCAAGCTATAGGAAACATTTGGTTGTTAGCATCCCTCCCCATGGCAGTAAGTAACTGGCATTTGCAAGTATGTGTCAAGAAGCACCCATCCAAACCAATGACTTTCCTACAACCAGTTTTCCATCCTGCCTCTAGTCCAGCAAAACATACATAAAATCTCTTGAAATAAGTTAGCCCAACATCCTTTTCTTCGAAATCAACGTGACAAGTTTAACCAGGATTAGATTCCAACAATGCTTGCCTATAGTCCCATATCCTACTATAATGGTCAACTAAGCCACCCTCATGATCAAATAGTGCAATCTGTTTTGCCCTTCTACATTGACCCAAACTAACACTTACCATGATTTTTTATTTGATAGAATTTTGCATATACTTGTGAGTAATGTGAGGGTTATCAATGATTTCCCTATCATAATGCTCTGTAATCTATTTATATGTAACCAATGAACCTAAGTTATACTTTATGCAACACTTGTGAGCACGGTAGAGGCTTTTGATTTGAAAGGACCTTTCAGTGCTCATCCAACTAGCCCATAGCCTAAATAGGAAGTCCACTCCAGGCATCACATATTCGCTAGACAGTTTTTTAGTTGTAATGGAGTCTCAAACTTCATACCTATTACTGGTTCACATTGATACCATAGTGTATTAGGATCAAAAGTAGGGTAATGAAAGTCCTTCCTAACCTTGTACTTAGCTTCTACAAAAGTCTCATCAAGATCATTATATTCTAACATTAACTGTCCAACTTCTCCTGTTTGAGGATTCTCATTGTCACCTACAAACCTACCTTTACCAACAAGCATATTCAACCAGAAGCCAGTGGTAGTCAACCTATGAATGTCTATATTTTCTTCACCCTCATTTTGGAAGTCAATGTGTTCAGGCAAATCATCCAAGTTCTCATCCTTACTAACATCATCAAAGTCACTATCACTGGAATCTGAGGTTAACCTATCCTCATTAACCAACTGAAAAACATCATACCCATGATGTGCAATATACATACATAAATGGTTATCATTCTCAAATAGGCATTCTATAAATTCTTCTAATTGGGCATCATTATTGATGGATCTCAAACCCATATACATTGGAACACCTGGTATGGCATAGAAGATCCCTAACGGTACATCTAGCACTAACCTACGAATAATAGTGAAGAAATCATCATACTTCATACTTCGAAGTCTATATCATCTATCAAACGAAGTTCTCCATTGGAATATGACACGTGATTGCCAATAAATATGCCATCGTGGTGCAAATCCACCACAAACTTCACCATTGGTGTCCATTGGAATATGACACGGGATTGCTAATAGATATGTCATCGTGGTGCAAATCCACTACAAACTTCATCATTGGTGTTCAAGTAAGCTGTCAATTAAAAAAATTTAGGGCAAACACATGATTCATGTCAATTATGCATAAGTATCAATCAATTGTTGATTGAATTGTGAAAAATAATTTACTTACCAATTTTGATTTAGCTGAGCACAATCAGAGCAAATTAGGGTTTTTGAAAAGGATTGTGGAAAGACGCTGTTTATATAGGTGATTAAATAAGGAAATAATTAATATAAATGAGGTGTTTATATATGCGATTAATAAAAGAAAAAATTAATATAAATGTGGTGGAATTTTAAAAACCTACCTGGATGTGCAAACAAAAAGTCCCCGGTAAAAACAAATTCAACGGTAAAGTTAAAAGTTTTGGTCAAAATCTGACGTGACAAATGAGATTTTTGTACATAAAAAAGTCCACTATTTATAATGGTCACATGCACCAGATGTATTTATTGCTTTTACCCTTAAAACTATTCATGCCTTGATAACCAACTATATAAACCAACAGCTTAGGTAACACACTATATATCCTGAGTAACGTGTGCAGATTGTTACCACTGCGAGTATTTAAGTTATGCTACCGTGAATCCGTGATTGATCAACGTGTACCTTTTAACAGACATAAAGTTCAAACTCAGTTATATGAAATGTACGTTTATAAAGTTGATTGTAAAACTAGAAATTAAACAAAAGTAGATATAGTCTTGTTAAGCATTTTGATCTACAGTAGTAGAAAAAGAGCATAAATGTTGGCATGTGTTGTGGGACATATACTATGCTGGCAAAATTCATGTTCTACTGGTGGAATGATTGAGATAATGCTTCCCATGAATTGTAAGATCTCCCCACATGGTATGGGTAAAAAGGCCTCACATAATACAGACTTTTCTCAAGCCCTCAAACATGTGCTCTATTTTTTTTTTTTTTTTTTCGACACGTAATTTATTTGAAGAATCGTGAATAGCTATTAGTGACCTTGTGAATAATACTATATTCTTGATTATGAAATAAACAAGGTATTGAAATATTAAGTTGGAAAGTGATAAGTTTCAATCTGCAAGGGTAAGAAAGGTAAATATATTTATATATTTTCTGTTTATTGCAAGTTTTGTGTTGCTTTTGCAGGGTTTATATTGTCAATGGACTAAAGGTGTCAAGATGCCAAAGTCATATCGCAGCCCTAGTCAACAGCTATTTAACCATCGCATACTCATTCGTTGCTCATTGATTCTGTTTTCACACTCTCTCACATTGTTTGTATCGCCATTGTTACTGAGTATAGAATCTTGATCTTGTATGTGTAGTTTGATCTTGACTTGTAAGATCAATCTTGCACTTGTGTTTTCTTTTGTTTTCTGCTTTGTAAGTTTTGATCAAAAAGCTAGGTATCACATTTGAAGTGATAGCCTAACGCAGTTTTAATAAAAATCATAAGGGGAGGTTGGTTGAATCTTGATTGAATCATCTTGATTCATATTTTTACTCATTGATTTGATAAATCGAATATGGTATCAGAGCCATTGGTTCTTGATATTGGTTTTTAAATCCTTTTTTTTAAACGATCTTGATTAACCGTGTGGTTAATTGTTTTAAAGTGTTTTTGATTAATCAAAGTTTTGGGGGTTTTTTGATTCCTGGTGTTCTGTGGTGATTCATTGTGTTCTTGAGCTATTAATCGTGATTAATTGCTCATCTGGTAAGTTTCATCAAGAAACCCTAAATTCAGAAATTAGGGTTTTCTTGATTAAAGGTATTTTGTTGATTGGAGATTAGTTATTCTGTTATAACTAATTGTCAGGTTGTTTTTCCGCTGTGCTGGTGGGTTAGTGAGATCCGCTTGATCTCATTAATCTTGTTTGTTGCTTATTGCTGCGCGCTGGTGTAATACCTCTCTTCTCTCTTTTTATTTTGTTTTATTGATTCTTGTTTAGAGGGTGATTTAGGTGTCGATGGGATTAGGTAGTTGCTGGTGTTGTTGATTCAGTTTTCATTCTTGCTTCTTGGTAGTTGTGTGTAGAGGAGATACAAGGGGTTTCTTGTTTGTTTTGTTTTTTCTTGTGTGTTTTTCTTGATTTGTCATCATGTCTGGTGATAAGAAAGAAGGTCAGGATGATGTTCATCTCAGTGATGCTGAGACTGAAAATGAAACTGTTATTAGTACTAATGATCCTTTATATTTGCATCCTACTGATACTAATGGGCAACCCATTGTTACTGTTAAACTTACTGGTCCTGAAAATTACAAAGTTTGGGCTGCTGCTTTCAAACTTGCATTACATACTAAGAATAAACTTGGTTTTATTGATGGTACTTGTGTTAAGAGTAATGATGATGTTGTGTTATCTGATCAATGGGATAGGTGTAATTCTGTTGTCTTATCTTGGATTCTTGGTTGCATTTCTTTTGATTTGTATCAAGGACAAATTTTTTCTAAAAATGCTAAAGATGTTTGGGATGAATTTAAGGAGACATATGATAAGATAGATGGATCTGTGATTTATAACTTGCATTTTAAGATTTGTTCTCTTACTCAAGGTGATTCTTCTTTGTCTGAATACTATCACACCTACAACAGTCTTTGGAGGCAATTTGACTCTCTTGTCAATTTACCTTCTTGTAGTTGTGCTAGTGCTTCTCAAATGAAAAATCATACTTCTCTTATGAGGCTAATGCAGTTTCTCATGGGTCTTAATGACACTTTCAGTGTTGTTAGGAGTCAGTTATTAACTGCTGATCCTTTGCCTGATGTTAAATCTGCTTTTGCTACTTTGTCTAGAGTTGAATCTCATAAAAACTCCATGGTTCATAATGGTACTGATAAGACTAATGTCACTGCTTTTGTGGCTAAGTCTAACAATTGGTCTAATACTAGAAACAATAACAATAGCAATGGTAATAATCAAAACAGGGGAACTAATAGAAACAATAACAAATTTGTTTGCACTCATTGTAACATGAATGGTCATACAGTTGACAGATGTTTTGAGCTTAATGGGTATCCTCCAGGTTTCAAGAAAAGAAATTCTGGAGGATCTAATTCTTCTAATAATGTGTCTAGTTCTCATGTTAATAATGTGGATCAGGGTTCTGGGAATTCTCTTCCCTTCACTGCTGATCAAATTAGTAGACTTATGGCATTGATTGGGTCTAAACCTGAGAGTGGTGATGTGCAGTCTTGTGCTGCAGGTATTAAGTTTAGCTCCAATCATGTTGTTAGTTTTGTGACTTGTCATTTCTTTAACTATAATACCAATATCAGTACTTATAGCACCTATATTGGTTGGATCTTTGATTCTGGAGCTTCCCAACACATGACTTTTTCTACTGAACACTTGTTTGATGTTATTGATGTTTCAAAATTAAGTATATCTGTCTCTCATCCTAATGGGACTATTGAACATGTGAAACATGTGGGAAATTTCAAACTTTCAGAAAAAATCATATTAAAAATGTGTTGGTTGTTCCAGGGTATAAGGTTAGTCTGATATCTGTCCATAAACTGGCTAAGGATAATAAACATGTTGTTTCATTTACTGAATCTAAATGTTTTGTTCAGGATTCTCTTCAAAAGTCCCTTCTGGGGACTGGTAGTGAAAACAATGGTCTTTATGTGTTTGATTCAGGTAGGAAGTTTGTTAATAGTTCTATTACTAAGTGTTGTTTATCTAAGTGTGTGTGGCATAATAGACTTGGTCATCCTTCTGACCAAGTCATGGCTATTCTTAAAGATAAACTCAATCTTGATTCTGCTAGTAATGTTCAACCATGTGATGTATGTCACTTGGCTAAACAAACTAGAGAACCTTTTCCCATAAGTGACCATAAGACTAAAGCTTTGGGTGATATTGTTCACCTAGATGTTTGGGGTCCTTACAGGGTTAAAAGTAGAGAGGGTTTTAGATTTTTCCTTACTGTGGTTGATGACTATACCAGGGCAGTGTGGTTATATATGCTTAAAGGAAAAGATGAAGTGTTTGAGAAAATTGTTGAATTGTTTAATCTTTTTAAAAATCAGTTTGATGTTACTATAAAAGTTTTTAGAAGTGATAATGGGACTGAGTTTATTAACAAAAAACTTGAAGAGTTTAATAAGAATAATGGAATTATTCATCAAACTACATGTGTATATACACCACAACAGAATGGTATAGCTGAACGCAAGCACAGACATTTGCTTAATGTTGCTAGGGCCCTCATGTTTCAGGGGGGATTACCTTTGAACATGTGGCCTGAATCTATTCTTACTGCAGTTTATCTTATTAACAGGATTCCTAGCTCTGTTCTCTCTGGAAAAAGTCCTTTTGAAATGATCTATAATATTGAACCAAATATCTCTCATTTGAAGTCTTTTGGGTGTTTGTGTTTTAGTACTGTGATTAATAATGTAGATAAGTTTGCTGCTAGATCTGAAAAGTGTGTGTTCATTGGGTATTCTTTTACTAAAAAGGGTTATAAATTGTTTAGTCTTGAGTCAAAACATGTTTTATTTTCAAGAGATGTCAAATTTTATGAAACTGTGTTTCCTTTTAAAAATAATGCTTGTAAAAGTGATTTAATTTTTGAAAATGATGGTGTTAACAGTCTAAATATTTTTGATCTAGTAGTAAACAACTCCAATGATCCCTATGATGAAATGAGAGATGTGAATATAGGTGATAGAGGTAGCATTCTTAAAAAGTCTGTCTTAGCTGATAAAGTATCTACTGATACTTATCCTACCACTGTTACCAGTCCTTCTCAGGGGTCAGATTCTAGAGTCAATAATGATAATAGTGTTGGAAACCAGAAGGATCTAGGCAGTAGTGAGGCTAATGACATAGATGATAATGTTGCTTTAGATGATGATGATTATGAGTCTGAGGGTGAGGATTTTATAGAATTTAATCAACACTTTAACAAAAGTCCAGAGAGATTTGAGCTAAGAAGGTCTAGTAGACCACATAAGGTTCCTGCTAAGTATGATAACTATGTTCTAGATAAAAAGGTTAAGTATGATATTAACACTGTGGTGAATTATAATAATTTGTCTATTCATAACTTTGTGTTCACTAATAACTTGAATAAAATTCATGAACCTAAGTCTTATGATGAGGCTGCCAAAGACCCTAGGTGGGTTGAGGCAATGAATGAGGAAATGGAAGCTCTCAACAGAAATAATACTTGGGTTATTGTTGATCTTCCATATGGTAGAAAACCTGTTGCATGTAAGTGGTTATGGAAAGTTAAATATAAGTCTAGTGGAGATGTTGAAAGATTCAAAGCAAGGGTTGTTGCTAAAGGGTTCAGTCAAAAAGAAGGGATTGACTATGAGGAAACTTTTTCTCCTGTTGTCAAAATTGTTACTGTTAGATGCTTGTTGTCTATTGCTGTGCATAATGGCTGGTCTGTTTATCAATTAGATGTTAATAATGCATTTCTTTATGGAGATTTAGATGAAGAAATTTATATGAATCTTCCTGAAGGATATGGATCTAATTCTAATGATAATAAGGTTTGCAAATTGACTAAGTCTTTATATGGCCTCAAACAAGCCCCAAGAAAATGGAATGAGAAACTTACTAGTGTGCTTATTGAAAATGGGTTTAACCAGAGTAAAAGTGATGTGTCATTGTTTACCAAGACTGAAAATGAGTCTTTTGTTGCTTTGTTAGTTTATGTTGATGATATCATTATAACTGGCAATAATGAAGATCTTATTAATTCTTTTAAAGAATATTTGAGTTCTAAATTCAAAATCAAAGATCTTGGAAAACTCAAATATTTCTTAGGTATAGAAGTACTTGAAACTGATGCTGGGTTGTGTCTTAATCAAAGAAAGTATTGCTTGGAATTACTTTCTGAGTATGGTATGCTTGCTTGTAAACCTGCTAAGTCTCCTATACCTGATCCTTCTAAGAATAAGAAAGATCAAGCTAAAAGTGATATTGATATCATTCTTGATAATAAGACTTGTTATCAGAAAATTGTTGGTAAGCTGATCTATCTCACTCTGACTAGACCTGATATTGCCTATGCAGTTCATTGTCTAAGTCAATTTATGCATGCACCTTACAAGTCTCATCTGAAACTTGCATTTCATGTTCTTAGATATCTTAAGAATTCTCCTGGAACTGGAATATCTTTTAAGAAATATGATGATATGAATCTTAATGCTTATGTTGATTCTGACTGGGCAAAATGCAAAATTACCAGAAAATCTGTCACTGGGTATACTGTTTATCTAGGAAACAATCTTGTTTCCTGGAAAAGCAAGAAACAATCTGTTTTAGCAAAATCTTCAGCTGAGGCTGAATATAGAGCTATGAACAGTGTAGCTTGTGAAATTATGTGGATTTTAAAGATTATGAAAGATCTTAAGGTAGATGCTATGTTACCAGTTCCTATCAATTGTGATAGTAGTTCTGCAATTCAAATTGCTGCTAATCCTGTTTTCCATGAAAGGACTAAACACTTTGAAATTGACTTATACTTCATGAGAGAAAAGGTATCTGCAGGTTTGATCAAAACCTTTAAGATCAAGTCTGAAGATAATGTTGCAGATTTGTTTACCAAAGGCTTACCTATCAAAGATCACAAAAGGTTTTGTGATAAGCTGAATCTCACAGACTTATATCAGCTTTCAACTTAAGAGGGGGTATTGAAATATTAAGTTGGAAAGTGATAAGTTTCAATCTGCAAGGGTAAGAAAGGTAAATATATTTATATATTTTCTGTTTATTGCAAGTTTTGTGTTGCTTTTGCAGGGTTTATATTGTCAATGGACTAAAGGTGTCAAGATGCCAAAGTCATATCGCAGCCCTAGTCAACAGCTATTTAACCATCGCATACTCATTCGTTGCTCATTGATTCTGTTTTCACACTCTCTCACATTGTTTGTATCGCCATTGTTACTGAGTATAGAATCTTGATCTTGTATGTGTAGTTTGATCTTGACTTGTAAGATCAATCTTGCACTTGTGTTTTCTTTTGTTTTCTGCTTTGTAAGTTTTGATCAAAAAGCTAGGTATCACATTTGAAGTGATAGCCTAACGCAGTTTTAATAAAAATCATAAGGGGAGGTTGGTTGAATCTTGATTGAATCATCTTGATTCATATTTTTACTCATTGATTTGATAAATCGAATACAAGGACTATTACTTTCCATGTGTAGTAGTGATAATGCAAAGGTGCATACACTACTACACAAACTGGTTTTACCTACGAAATTTTTTCCACGGAACAAAAATCGTGAGAAATTTGACACGGTATTCCCACGGATTTCCCACATAAATGACAAAAAAAAATTCCGTGGGAAATCCGTGGGAAATTACCCACGGATTTCCCACAGATGCATTGACCAAGGTTTTCCGTAGGAAAGTCGTGGGAAAGTCGTGACAAATTACCCACGGACTTCCCACGGATTGCAAATTACCCACGGATTTCCCACGGATTACAAAACTATTTTAGTTATTTTACACATCCGTGGGAAAGCGGTGGCAAATTACCCACGGATTTCCCACGGTATACACATTATTATTATTATTTATCTATCCGTGGGAAATCCGTGGGTAATTTACCCACGGATTTCCCACGGACAACGTATTATTTTATTATTTATTAATCCGTGGGAAATCCGTGGGTAATTTACCCACGTATTTCCCATGAATAACATATTATTTTATTATTTATCCATCCGTGGGAAATCCGTGGGTAATTTACCCACGGATTTCCCACGGACAACATATTATTTTGAGATGAGATATATTACCTCTTGTTGAGCAGCTTTCTTCATATTAGCCTTTGCTTGCAGATTAGCATTTCTAAGATTCGACGGTAAACTAGATTATAGAAAAGAAAATAATAAAAATCCATCAATCCTGTAACTAGAGTACATGTTAAACATGTTATAAGTCTTCCTATATCCTTTTTATAGCATCAACATCCTTACTAGTACAGATTTAAGTTGTTACAGTATAACAAATGGACAAAAAGTGTTTGCGGGTCAACCCTCACCATTTGACCCGTATCTAATAGATCACCCGTCAATAAGACGAGATACATTAGCTAATGGGTCTTTGCCCAACCCACCAGTTACTGATGTTGTACCTGATCTGTTTTGAATACACACATGAGTCGAACACAAGTGATCTTCACACTCACCCACTTCATCACACAAATGACATGCATATATCTCATCTCATGCCGATAACTCTTGTGACCAAGTTTTGATAAGTTCTAACGAATATAAGCACGACTCCTATGATTCCTTCATTATCGTTAAGCACTTGGACTTAATTCTGCGATATAACTGACTACTTTAAGTGTCTTTAATTACCTTTCATGTCACCTAACAGTATTGTGTAAATGGTTGTAACAGGAGATACGGATTTTAAAAAAGGAAAACAAAGACTTGAAGAAAATGATGGAAGAGCAGAAGGTAGCTGCGGAGGCTCAAAGAACAGCCGACAATGCGGCTTGGAATCAAACACTCAATGAGAGGTTCGACTCTTTTGCTAAGGATCATGCTCTGCAAGCTATCTCAGATCCAGGTCCTAGCTAGTTTAGTCGTAGGATTTAAGAATTAGGCCCAAGACATTCTATTATAAATTGTTCGACCTAGCTTCTTGTTGTAGATTTAGAATTAGGCTTTAGTTTTTGTGCTATAACTAAAGCCTATTTCTAAATTATTCGCTAGGCATTATTCATTTTGGGCACACGATTGGTGAATTAACGATTCGATGATCAATGAATGGTTTTTATTGATTCATATTCATGTTTTTGTATATGTTTTAGATTCTGGAAATTTTCCAATTCTGGAATTTAGCCAGGTGTTTCCCACGGATTAATTGTTGCTATAAATTGTGGGAAATCCGTGGGAAATAAATGTGGAAATCCGTGGGAAGTAAATCTGGAAATCCGTGGGAAATAATTGTGGGAAATCCGTGAGAAATAATTGTGGGAAATCTGTGGGAAATAATTGTGGGAAATTTGTGGGAATATATGGTTACTAAATATTGTGACAAATCCGTGGGAATATGTCCGTGGGAATATGTCCGTGGGAAATCCGTGGGAATATATGGTTACTAAATATTGTGGGAAATCTGTGGGAATATGACCGTGGGAAATCTGTGGGAATATGTCCGTGGGAAATCTGTGGGAAAATGTATGTGGGAAATCTGTGGGAAAAAGTTCGTGGGAAATCCGTGGGAAAAAATCTCACATCATTTATGTTAAAAATGTGTAATAATAACCGTGGGAAATCCGTGGGAAAATGGTCAACGCTCTGTGGGAAATTCCGTGGGAAAATATTTACCCACGATGTTTTTACAAACGGAACAATTCCGTGGGAAATCCGTGGGTAAGGGCCCTTTCCCACTGGATTTCCCACGGAACTTGTTGTGGGTAAAGGCTGTTTTTCTAGTAGTGATACATGAAGCACCTAAACCAGCATACGGGCTTGAAAGGCGCAATTGTACGTGATGTGATCAGTGTGCAGAAGTCTAAATTAGAGAGAGAGCTTAAGTGACATTATCAATTCCTTGGTTAAACATGAAACGTGACAAACGAGTGAAGACACAACACATGCATAAAACTCCCTAACTCAAATACTTGTGACCCCAAAGTGTTATGTATGTTTCTCCAATCCTTATCCAGCCCATTTCAGGGTGGATGCATGTAGTAAGTGTGAGCAGGTGGAGCCAGGATTTTTAGTTAAAGAAGGCTAATTATATCATAGTGTTGGAGAGGCTAAATGTAGATTATAGTAGAAAAATGGCTTGTAATATACATAAATAATAAGTGAAATAGGTTGATTGAGGATGGCTCAACACCCACTAGTCCTCCTACTAGCTCCGCCCCTAAGTGTGAGGGGACGGTGTCCCATTGCTACTCCGATAAAATAAGATTTTAGTGTAATTTTTGTTTAATTTTGAGTGTTTTTTTAAAGTTGTTCCCACTCAGACATTAAAACTTTATAAATTTGTTATTTCTAAGTAAAATACTCTATTTTTCATTCTAATTCGTAATTTTTTCACCTTGCTATTGCAAAGAAAACTTTTGTTCCTATAATACAATTTTCTAGTTCCGCCACAGGATAGTACCTTGCCACCTTGGCAAATACTGTGTATATTAAAACAAATATTTACATACCCACGCTATATAGGGTCAAACCATATAGGCCTATATAGGGCACGACCAAAACGTTACCCCAAATATGCTTTGGTAATGCAACTACACGTCAATGTAAACATAAAATGGAAATTTCTATTTTTCACCTTAGAACGTCAATGTAAACATAAAATGGAAATTTCTATTTTTCACCTTAGAAGAAAAGTGTGAGTGTTAAATGCACCCGATTTTTGTAATATCTCAAAATGCTTCGAGGCGAACGAGGCAACTTTGCACAATAGTTTGACATGTGTCCCGAGGTAATTGAGACAACTTGTACTTATGTCAGACACGTGTGAAGATATAGTGCAAAGTTGTCTCGGTTACCTTGGTCACCTCGAGGTAATTTGAGAAATTACAAATTTCGGATGCATTTAACACCAACACTTTTAGTTGGGGGCGCATAGATACTAATATCCCAGCATAAAAGCTTTACTCAAATGACCAAAACTTTATATCAAACATAGCCACTACTCAACAATAGCCAGCATATATAGCTTATGGAACTCACAGAAAAGAGTATCAAAGCTCGAAGCCATGGAGTGTACATAGAAAGAAAGCTACACACTTGATGTTGTGGCAGCTGACTTGAAGAATAACACACCATTAAGCACAAGCAAAATTTAACCTCTAACTACACTTCAGAACAACAACACAAGTGATCTTACCACTGAACCAATAAACCAACAGTGGCAACTTCGACTCTTCGAGCCTATCACTCTATCCTATGTAACTAATTGGCTAATAGTAAGCATATCATTGCATAACCAGTATTCCACATAAACTTGAACTGGCTAAAAGGTGCTTTCCGAATCTCATCAGCTCCACTATCAAAGTCAATGCTCGAAAACCAAAGAGGAGCAGTGGTAGGATTCATTTGTATATAACACAATACCACATACAAACAGAGCAAACATATAACACTTAAAACCATAAAAAAAAATGATGAATGGTATTAACTAGCAAAATTTGAACGATGCTAATTGACAGTATAACAAAACAACAAAAAATTGGTCATATGTTACAAGAATGTTTACACAAAATTCAATCTATCTCTATCGAATTGATTTATGTCCGACTAAAGTAGAAAAGAGACGAAACGCATATCAATACATCTGTCAATATAAGTCCTACTACGTCAAAAACAAACTTCGGAGCAAATAATCCCCATACCTGCAAAGAGAAGTATGAAACAGTTGAAACTTGAAAAGTCAAACTGAAATCTTGTATTATAACATAAGATAAACTAAACATAGACCAACATACCATCAAATGCCGCCTTTGTATTATGACACAGAGAACAGTGAATGTGGTTGTAACAGCCATAATAAGCCCATGTATCAGATAAACCTGTACCATACAAATTAATGAACTACTTGCAGATGCGGATTTTGAAAAGGTTAGTTACAAAAGATCTATAAATATATAACCTGAAATAGTTGGACTAAGGATCCTCTTGTCTGTTTGGCTTCATCAGATGAGTATTGATTGGCAACAAGAAATGGAAGTGCAAGAGTTGGAAGAATGTGAGAAAAGCCATATGTCTCGATCGTTAGAAGGATGGCTTGGGGTATAATAGTAAATTCATCAAACCTGAAACATTTTTGCAGAAACATTTTTGCAAAGAGCCATACCGGAAAGTGAGATTACAACCCAATAAAGTTGTGAGTGGCAATTTAAATAATCAGCAATGGATGGACTAACCCAATAAATGCGGCAGCATACCGAAGACCATCAAATGCACACCTGCATGGAGACAAAAAGAGACTTAGGTACTTTCGTAAAGAAAAGACAGAAGTTTTTCACTTCGACTATGTAGAGACTTTCAGTTACCCAACCCATCCCGTCAATGACCACATAAAAGTACATTTGGGGGTGGCCATGGAGGTTCAACTGCGCCGACTCCGGGCTATCCAAAAGGGTAGTCGCCCTCTGGAAACCAGGTACCCATTTAATGGTGAACGAATCGATTTTGGTAATGTTTCTCTCTAATTGGTCAACCAGATAAATCAGCAAAACTAGCTTAAAATAGAAAGGGGTCAAATGAGTTGAACAAGTCAAGCAGGCCGAAATTCGGCCACTTGTAATTTTAATGCATAAAACCTCCTAATTTGTTCTGTTATGAATAACTAGATTTCGCTTGAAATAAAATAAATTGCTTATTCATATTTGAACTAGATATTTAGACAATAACTGTTTCAAGTTAACCCAAACCCGCATGTAATTTATTTTTTACCCCTTTTACCAAACCTACCTGACCCGCCCAATTAGCCACCTCTACACAGAAATAACATTGCTAGTTGCTTCAAGGCTCAACCACTCATACTTTTAAAAGACCACCACGTATATTACGTAACGAATACTCCAGAAAGTTTTGTATCTCTAATAATTGCTTACCAATGCCCAGTACAAAAGAACAGACATGATCCAAAGAGGCTCCACTGTGTAACAGGAGAAGAATAGCAAGCCAACAGACCAATTCTGGAATTCGTATCATTCCGGTCCAGGCTTTTCAGCCTTGATATCAGCCAGCCTACAGAGAACAAGAAACTACATGAAAATGGAACTGTCATGTTTAGGATGATACATAATAGCGGTGGATCTGATGTGAACTTAAATATTTACAAAGCCTCAACACTTTTCTTAGGCCCATGAATATTGCAGTATGACTCCATCCATAATAAATAAGTGCAACTGTTTGACTATATTTCCATATACTACATAATACACTCGGACGAAGTAAAAATTGAGGAACTTTGTCAAGTCAACTGTACTCGAGTTAATTTTTATGACAATAAAGGATAGGATTACCTCCAATAACTGATGCCAAAGCAATCCAAGGTCCTTGTTTCCCAGACAAGATCATGAGAGTGGAGCTCCATGAAGATAACATAGCCACTGCCTTCATTACTGTTGTTTCTCCCCACTTTGAGGTTTTGGCTTTTTCAAAAAATTGAAGAAGTGCAAGGGACAACAGTTGTGCAATACCTATAATGTATATTACACGAGGAATAAAATTTCCTTTAATGCCATCTAATATGGGTGGTGTCATATTGGATAAGCTATTATTTCCTAAGATATAATGCAATGCAACTAGAATATAGCTAAATATGCTTCCTATGATAACAGATTTTAGCATTCGGTCACAAGAGCTGCAAACAATGCTTTTATACAGAACGTAGGCCAATATGCTCAAAGGCAGTAATGGCCCTAATTCAGCTACATACATCCAACTATGGAGCTCCGATACTTCATGGGATCCTTGCTTTGATAGCCCGAGTTCAATCGTGAATCTGAAGATGGATATCAAGAAAACAAGTATAGCTGCCTGTAAAAAACAAACAATCAAAAAGCTCATAAGAAAGTATTCTGTGCATAACACTTGCTAAGTCAAAAATAGAAGTAGCTAAATAGACGGGTTGGTTGGGTTGGATAATGGGTCAACGCGGATAAGCTTTTGTGTACATTTTGTTGTGTTAAAGTTGTTCGACCACTTGACCAATTTCGATTTAAGCTATTTCTAATCTTTATTACAATTTACAAATAGAACCATAATCCCATGAGCCACTACTTACTTCGGATATCATCTTTTTTGTAGTGATTGAATGGCGTAATCCCAGCATGCCAATAGAGGCCAAAAGAAAACTTGTCATTTTTCCTTCTTCCACTGTTGCAGATAAAAAAAAGATCATAGAATGACTGATCAGTTGAAAAAGAAAAATACACAAAAGCTTAAGAAAATTATTCACAATATGCACTTACATATGTAACTATTTGATAAGAAGCTACATGCGCGCGCAGCTACTATAATACAACTAAAGATCAGCCCAAAGGAAACAGCACTAGTACCACTATATATGTTATCTGTCCTCTTGATGAGAAGCAAATGGATGAATATGGATATCACCAAAATTCCAAAACCAAACCCCATCATTCTTAAATTAAATTCTGTGAACTTGGTACGGGCTAGCTCAGCAACGCTTGCCAGGAAATTAGAATATAAGTCTATTTGTGTCTTAAGAGCATCAAACGAAGCCCCATCATGCAAAGAATTTGACCAGTTGACTGCCCGAGCATACATTTCTTCTACATGCTTCAAATCGTCCGTGGAGAATCCTATAACTGATGAAGCCGTATAGACGTCTATGTATCTCTTCACCTACACGTGATGCAGAATATCAGAAATGATAATGTAAACATTAATAAAAAAAATAAGGGGTGACAGATACATAATTCCGCATGACTGAGATAGCTTAGAATACAGCAAAACAAATCTTGAGTGTCTTGAGTATTCTGTGTGTCTGTCTGACTTACGTTTTTAATTTAATAGTCTCTTCCAACTGGGGAGAGGTATATCACATATTTCTTAAATATATGTGGGATTGATTTTTAAATAATCATCATTGGGAATTTGACTAATTTAAGAGAACAAATTTTCTGAAATTATATGAAAAAATTGGGCCCTTCATCGAAATAGTTATTCAGCACAAAATAGACAATACTCCGTATTACATTCAAGTAAAGTCCAATTAGACTTCCACAGTACATGTCTTATTATAACAAAAGTACTTCATGAAGAACTATGAGGAATTCCATGATCTAATCACCAGCATCATTTCATTAAAACGGTCCAACAAATATGCGTGGAATGTCTCTAGTCTCTACAAGGTACCAGAGCTTATATAACACCGCATATTTAGGGTGAGTGTGAGCTTGTTTAAGTTTCATATAGATCAGATGTATGCTGAGGCAGTTGTAAGATTCTCCGCCGATCAACGAGTGGTCACGGTTTAAGTTTCATATGGGCCAAAGGTGTAGAATCTAGGGTGGGTGTGAGCTTGTTTAAGATAAAAAGCGGAAAAAGATGTCAAAATCGTTAAATACCCTCTGTCTGGTAGAATATATCTTCTTTTCAACTAATATAATCAAGTGCTAAGGTTCTGAAACTTCATTAAGCTTAACAAGTTCAAGCTAAACTAGAAACTCTAGCAATGAATAAGCTGAATAGTCATTCATTAGCAGTCACATTTAGTGTTGTGATTTGAGAAGAGCAAGTTGTATATCAGTGCATATGTTATTAACTCGATGGAAATGAGGAAATCTGTGTAGTATAAACTATGTTACTTAATCGGGCAATATTTTCAACAGAATGGCAAGCTGTCACACACTTAAGGTTCAAAGTTGTAATATGTAATATGTTCATTTGACCCAAAAGCAAAGTGACTAACATAAAGGTGCTGTTTACGCTAGTATTAACCTGAACTATCCAAGTTTGTTAGCACTTAGCGCCCACAAATCCACAATCATGCGTAATCACCAATAATATGCGGCATTTTAGAAGGACGTAGTTACCTGCCAAGAATTGACACAAAGTACTTTGGCATAATTGTGCATCCATTCCAGAGTTAATTCATTGTGGCTATTGCTCATATCATTAGCTCCAAGATTCCATGTACCAGCAACTAAAGCATAGAGCATTGGATTAACACGACCTATGCTGTTAAGCAAAGTAACAGTGTGTTATTCATTGCAAAAAAAAAAGGAAATAAGAACATCTCATGAAAGTCAATTCGAACTTGCCAAAGCAAAATCAAGTGCATGTCAAAGTCATATGTTAGTATTTATTTTGGGAGTCTAATACGCAGACAGAAGATGTGAAGTGCATTTCACTCAAAAAGTTTAAGACTGGAGTATTTTTGGTTTATTCAAAAAAAAGTATCAACTAAGTTGAGGCCCGTAGAGTACATTATGGAAATTATCTACTTTTTGGGCAGTAGGCTTCAATCAAGAAACTCATGGCTAAAAACTTAAAGAAGAATGTTTATAATTTAAATAAAACTATTTTATGTCGTCATAGTCCATAAAACCATAGATTTAAAAGGAGCTTATTCTGCACCTTCCATAAGGCAAAGGGATTCCAAGTAATGCTGACACCGTTGCTGCAAAATCAAGCTGCAGGCACAGTTAAGTGAGGTTGTTCTACCACTAAAAGTGAAAACCAATAGAAATCCAAACATATGAAGCGCACTTAGAATGGATCATCGAACCTGTTCAATAGAGCTCGTGCACACCTTTCTTCCATCCTGTAAAATCGAAAATGAATAACAAAACTAATTATAGTAGTAGAAGTAGCAGCCACAGTCACAATAGTAGTAGTAACACTGGCAAAAGAACAATTGTCATACAAAATAATATACATACATGCATATTTGAATTTGCATGATTATGGGCCGACTTACCAGATCTAGGGTACAAGACGAGGTATCAAATTCTGATGGAACAGGGGGTGAAGGCTTCCCTAAACTCATTGCAAAGATTGCTGTTTCGACCTGCATATATGCCACTATTTATTTTGGCATACACTAAATTTTAGAGGACAGTGAGCTTAGATCGTAAAGAATACATACCTCTTCAGGGCTTCCACCACCATGGTCACCATTCACTGTTTGTCCATGATCACCCATAACAAGAAGTAAAGTATTTCCATGTAGGCCACCCTTACCAGATTGGCTCAGCAGCACTTCAACAACTTTCTGTAGTGGGATGTTGGCACCAATGCCATCACCATTGTGAGACGATAGGTAGAATGAATACAAAGTTAAATAGGTATGATATTAAAGTATATCAGCTGCAAAGTAGAATGATAATAGCAGATGATCATTTTGGCTCCCTGAGCTAATGAAGCTGTATAGACGTACCTCTAGTTGCTCATTGTACTGCTTAAGTTTATCAATCATCTGAACTGAATCAACACCAAATATATGCCCAGCATGATCCTGCGTGACCCAAAATAAATCATCACCAAGCTTATTGTCATATCACACATAAGCCATAGAAACAACAAGAGAATAAAATGATGAAAATCAAGCCATCAATGAACTTTAAAAAATTTGCTTCTCAATATATGTTTGATGTAACAAAAAAATTATTAATAAGTAGCTCAGCATTCAGCCAACAAAATACAAAATATAATGATGACTTGGGTCATCAAAAGCCGAAGAATCGGTCGGGAAAAAAATATTCCAACATAGTTCATCCGTAACACTTGCTGAACCATAGAAGATATACATGACAGCACCAATTACCAAACATCCCTACAGACCTAATTAGCATATTTGTTATGATTATTTCCAAAAAGGAGACTGAAGTATACTTTTCTTCTAATTATTCATTCTAACTTCTCCTGAATCCAACGTCATAAAGTATATATGAACTGGAAAATTTTGAAAACTATTATACAACTTCCATGGTAAGGCTACGCCCGCAAACAAGTATGAAGTATCAATGCTCCATGGTAAGGCTAGGACTAGTCTCAATGATAACAATCTACCTAAAAGAGCCTAAATGCTAATACTTCCCCGCTATCTTGATATATAGTCAATGGCACTTGTTTGACATAATCGACTCACCCACACTAAAGATAGGGTTACAATCTCAGTACTAGATGGTTACTATGCAAGCGTCTTCTCTAAAGTACATCATATTTCCATTTGATGGATAAGTCAACAAAATTACTCAACGAATTACTGCAAAAAGCAAGTTTCTACTTCGTGTTACCGAATAATATATTAAAAAGCAAGTAGGCCTGGATGCCACCAGTTGACCCTTAGATAGACCCAGCAAGTATCTAAAAAATGTGTGAATGCACAAATATGCAGTCTGTCTATAGATGATGCTACATGGTACAGTAAAAGACATACTAAAACGTCATCAAACCTTATTTTCCAAATAAAACACATACCACGCCGAGAAAATGTGCTATAAGAACATCCCAGTCGTCATCATACAAGGTTGGAATTAGGTGACTGATACAACCATTATCTACCTGGCAAAAAATTCATGTTACAAGAACCTCATGGGCAACAATATATATTGAATGCAAAAACGGATTAAAAACATTTATTTAGACTACCGTATCCAAATCTTTGACATTAAAAGACGGGTAGGGATATGATTTATTGAAGTGATGTGGAAACAACTGTGTCCATGTATCATCTCCCATCATGACTGTTCGTTTTCCATTTTGAACAAGCTGTAAAGAATAAGCACAAATGAATAGAGCAATAGGATACTGAGAGAGAATAATAATAAAACTGCATCCACAACATAAATCCAAATTCATGATTGTACAAACCTGGTGTATCAGGTTGTCTTCGACAATTGCTGGTGCGCCAAAGCTATTCCCTATATCAACAAAAGTCGGCAGTCCACCTGTTGTCAACCCCTGCATAATGATATAATTCCAAAACCAGGTTGAAATTAGCAATTTAGCATGTGCATCAATAACGTAGATCGGTAGATGACATTCTAAATTCTCAAATGACGGAAACTAAGAAAACATAACAGTCAACCTTTTCAGAAAATAGTGGAAAATAAAGAGCAGACATGGAAAAGGATCTTAGTTTTGGAAATATGAGAGAGCCGCAACCAAGAAAATTACCAATCAGCACTGTCTAACTTACCACTTGATAATAACACTTAAAAGATCCCACGGAAAGTGGCTACAATTATTTATTTGTCTATGTTTCTTTTACTCCATTTATTTCTAATATGAGCTGCTATTAAAATCATATTTTACTAATTTAACACACATATAATTACTTCTTATGATCCACAATATCTGTATAGATAATAACAAAATGATACAAGATACATGTTATCTATGTCAGGTGGACACACAGTGACACAACATTTATCACTAGGAGAAAACTAAATCATCCCAAAATATTGAGACTGATCATAATCTAGATTTTGCTCCATTACATTCAGCCACTCCTCGCCATGTAAAAATATAAAGTATGAATTATTGCAAACCTTTAGACGCTGCAGGCTTGTTGTAGGTGGATCTGCAATAGCTTTAAAAATCCTAGCAGATGATTCCGATTCAGATGCAAGCTTGTGTAGTACTTTCAGTTTGTCCATCCATGGTTTTTTCTCTGCCACATTCACAAAAAAACAATGCTATAATTCATTACAATGATATAATATATCCATATACCATTGCAGCAATTTATATGGTTAAGAGTAATGTTTACTTAAAGTTGCCAAATGCCCCATTCCCATTTACAAAAGGTTGACATAATCTCCCCAACTTCGTTTAAGGGAAAGGTTCGTTACATAATTTTAAATGTTCATCACTGTCCAACCCAGGTCAATCCATCCCATGATTATGGCATTAGGAGGTGACTTTCACCATTAACATGTGAGAGTACTATTGTTACAAATTCAAGATCAGAACAACTAATAATGTGCTTCTTTTAGGTGGTAGATTGTTACAACCGTTTGTTGTCGATAAAAATATTCAGATTGAAACATGTCGATTAGCCTATTTGGAACATAACCAGATGAAAATAAGAACCGATTGGTACCAAGAATTAGTGGATTGTGTGAATGTTGGTGAGGTACAACCCAGTAGAACTGGTAACTGTTTTGCCAGCTTCTTTTATGGAGGTCCTCATGATATGCTACGACGTTTTCTAGAAGCTATGACATTGGTTCAAGATGATAATAATCCCGATATTTTCCTCACAGGGAGGTACAAGCCAAATTGGCCCGAGATACAAAAAATGAACTACTGGATGGTCAAACTGCTTCTGATCTGCATGAACAGGTTGCAAGAGTCTTTAGGGCCATGTTATATCTTGAAAAGATGCTATTTATGAAACATATACTTGGGGAAGTTGCTCCTCATTTGTATGTTCTTAATGAAAATAGGAATGGAATTTCTGATTTTCTGCAATGAACCTGATATAATGATCTTATGTTCTAATTGCATGATATGCACGAAGTGTGCATGCAGCGACCCACTAAGTCAAACAACATACACACGAAGTCAAACAATATGCATATTATATAGCATCTTTTTAATCTACTAACTTGTCCCTAAAAACATGTGCAACCAGCTGAGGCCAGTCCGAAGCAGATTCACCATCCATTGGTTTATTTAATCTCAGGCCAATTTGGGTTGCACATCATCGTAAGGAAAATACGAGGCTTGTCAATATCTTGAACCAATGTCATACCATCTATAAACGTTGTCACATATCTCGAGGACATCCAATAAAAGAAGTTGACCAATTCTACTCAATTGCACCTCACCAGCATTCACACAATCTACCAAACCTTGGTACAAATCGGTTCTTATCTTCGTCTTGTTACGTTCCAAATAGGCCAATCTACGTGTTTCAACTTTAGTGTATGTACTGACAACAAACTGTTGTAACAACTACCACCTAAAAGAAGTGCATTACATGTACTTTAATCAAGAATTTGTAACAATGACATTCGTGCATCATAATAGTTAAAGCCACCTCCTGATGCCATGATGGTTAAACCCTGTAACTATAGTTCCAGTAACCTAGGTGGAAGAACTTAATATGTAAGGGGATTTTGCGATAAGCAATTTTGAGTGTAAAGATAATCCTTGCTCCTTGTGCTTATACACTTATTATGAGGCGAAATAAGTGCTTGATTGAGATAAAGCTAGAATGAGCATCATATATAACCTAGAAACCTTTAAATATACGCAAATGAATTGTCTTGTAAATTTTTTATCTACTAATTGCATTTGTCTATGGAATAAGCAAATCCACACTTTCCTGATGTGTGTATTTCTTATCCGCTTTTGTTAAACTCTATATTAACCCGAAATTTCATAATTGTGACCTAATTGAAACTATTTATGTGGCTTATGAGCTTATTTTTTTTCGGTTTACATTTTATAATCCCTAATTTCCCGGCTTATTCTGGGATTTGTGGGCTTATATAAGTTTATTATGATATGAAAAACTTATATAAGCCCATTACCCATAAGTCTCAAAGAAAGAAAGCGGAGCTTATGGAATACTATAATACGAAATAAAATAAGCTTGTAAGCTTAAATAGCAGGCTTATATCTTATTTAGTTTTCGGCTTATGTCTCATAAACTCACTTTTTGTTGCTTATTTTAATAAATTACGGCTTATATAAGCTTAGTATGACATGATAACCTTACATAATCCCATACTTCCTGATATAAGCTAAAATTTTGCGTTTATAAAAACATAAACCGAAAACCAAATAACTCATAAGCCGGCTATATAAGCTAAAACGAACACCCAAATATTCGGACTAGAAATCCGTAAAAGCGATACTAACCTTGAAAGAAAGTACTGGGAGCAACAAAATCAAACCTAACAAGACAAAAGCACTTGTCATTAAAAGTAAACACATAATAATAAGTGCGCGTAACGTAAATGAAAAAAGGTACTACCTAAGAGCATCGAGAACGATAATAACGACACGATCGACAGCAGGTTTGGTCCAACAACTACTGACATTCGGATCACTACCACAAGGAGAGTGAGAGACATCGGAACAATTACTAAAGTACGGAAGCTCGGTTCGAGTGAGGAGGAAGCCGCTGGTGAATAGCAGGATCGCGGTACAATGGAGGAGTAACAGGAAGAAGAAGACAACCCATCTCCGGGATGTCATTCCGACCAAGTGCTAGTAATCAGTGTTCTTAATTATAAGCACTTGATTTAAAAAAAGTTGTCAGAACAAATTCAATTAAATCCACCAGTTATGAAGAATATGGTTTTAGTATGTTCAAAAAAGGTTTAGAATCAAAAGAAAAGAAAATCATGTGAGGAGCACGTGACTCCAACTTTATACCCCCTGTTTATTGAATTTTCAAGAAAAACAGAAGGAGGATCCAGTCATAAAATAACTAACGTACTTTTCAAAATATACCGATTTGATACGTGTATTTTAAAAAGTTAATAGTAACCAACTTTATTATTAATGGTGACATGTGTTGGTCTTTTAAAATGACACGTCATCAAAATGTGAATAAATAAACATTTATAAATGTTCGTTGTTATTGCATAACTTTTTAAAAGTTCACGTACGAAATTGGTACATTTTTAAAAGTACATTACAATCACTTAATCCTAAAACAAAAAAAAAATTAAGGGGGCGCTTGGTTAACCTGAGGGGAATGGGAATGGGCAAGGGTAAGGGAATACAAAGGAATGCAATAATATTCCTTAGTATTATTATTACCATTGTTAGTGCTTGGTTTTATATAAGATATGGTGGTGATTGGAGATGATGGTAACAACTGTTAGGGTGATAGTCAGCGGTCACGACGATGGTAGGGGTGGTGATTGTGCGACGTGTTACCATAGTGAGGTGGTAGCCTCCGGTGGTAGTGGCGGTGGTGATGGCGTCGGAGAGTGGTGGCGTCGAGAGTCGTGGTGGCGTTGGGAGGGTGGTGGTACCGACAATGGTGGTGGTCAGTGGTGATGGTGGTGTCGGAGAGTGGTGGTGTCGGAGAGTGATGGTGGCGTTAGGAGGGTGGTGGTAGCGACAATGGTGGTGGTCACTGGTGGTGGTGGCGTCGGAGAGTGGTGGTGGCGTTAGGAGGGTGGTGGTGGTGGTGTTAAGACGATGACGGTAGCGACAAGAGTGGTGGTGATGTTAGGACGATGGTGGTAGCGACAATAGCGGTGGTCACTGGTGGTGGTGGCGTCGGAGAGTGGTGGTGGCGTTAGGAGGGTGGTGGTAGCGACAATGGTAGTGGTCAGTGGTTGGTGGTGGCGTCAGAGAGTGGTGGTGTCGGAGAGTGGTGGTGGTGTTAGGACGGTGGTGGTAGCGACAATAGTGGTGGTCACTGGTGGTGGTGGCGTCGGAGAGTGGTGGTGGCGTTAGGAGGGTGGTGGTAGCGACAATAGTGGTAGTCAGTGGTTGGTGGTGGCGTCAGAGAGTGGTGGTGTCGGAGAGTGGTGGTGGTGTTAGAACGATGGTGGTAGCAACAATAGTGGTGGTCACTGGTGGTGGTGTCAGAGAGTGGTGGTGTCGGAGAGTGGTGGTGGCGTTAGGAGGGTGGTGGTAGCGACAATGGTGGTGGTCAGTGGTGGTGGTGGCGTCGGAGAGTGGTGGTGTCGGAGAGTGGTGGTGGTGTTTGGACGATGGTGGTAGCGACAATAGTGGTGGTCAGTGGTTGGTGGTGGCGTTAGAGAGTGGTGGTGTCGGAGAGTGGTGGTGGTGTTAGAACGATGGTGGTAGCGACAATAGTGGTGGTCACTGGTGGTGGTGGCGTCAGAGAGTGGTGGTGTCGGAGAGTGGTGGTGGCGTTAGGACGATGGTGGTAGCGACAATAGTGGTGGTCACTGGTGGTGGTGGTATCGGAGAGTGGTGGTGGCGTTAGGAGGGTGTGGTCGTAGCGGTAATAGTGGTGGTCAGTGATGTTGGTGGTGGTAGGTGGAGACACACATATATACATAGGTCAATCTATTACCTTGAATCAATTACCCTCAATTTACAAAGGAATAGGTCATTACCCATTAGTGGGTAATGATTACCTATATTTTCATTAACCAAGCAGTATTAATCATTCCATTTCCCATTCCTTACCCCTTAATACCCTTAACCAAGCACACAAGAAACAAAAAAGGGTCGTCAAGAAAACATAAGCCCAAAATCGAAACCGAACTAAACAAAACCAAACTGTCTAAATAAGTTAGACTTTTTTTTTCAACTCAAAACCAAATCGGTTTAGTTTTAATCGGTTCAACTCGACTTAGTTTCGTTTTTTTATTGGTTTTGTCGCCTTATGTGTTCACGAGATGAATAAAAAAAATATAAGTAATATAATTCATGAGATAAGGACTCAAAACGTTGAATTTGTTGAGGAGGTATCTAAATTAACACCCGAGCCAGGTCATCTTAACATCGGTCCAGACGTCATAGTACCAAACGCTCTTGTAAGTGAAGATAAAATGTAGCAAAGAATCATGTTTAATGCTCACAAATTAAATTAAACCCAACAATTCTCAGATTGATAGTGCAACGTTTTGTAAACGAGTGCGTAATCGGTTAGAAATAACACTAAAAGACTATACCTGCTAGTGCTACACTAACGCAAACAATAATATACATGTGTTTTTCAACGAAATATTGTAATAACACTACAAAACTTTCATGCATGCATCAAATAAAAGTCTAATTCAAGAAAGATTAATTACATTTAGTTTTTTTTTCCTCTTTAACAAATTACATAACTTTACTTGAACTTTCTGTAGGGAAACATATACACTTTTATTTATAAAATCAAAACAGTATAATTAAACTAACAGAAAATAAATAAAAGACATATATAATTATAAACAATAATTAAAGAAACCAATAAAATGATAAAGACTTACTAGATCTCCAGCAAGAATGCTCACGCGAGCGGAACCACGTGTTAAACATGATAAACAATAAAGAGCCGAGGCACGTGTTTAACACGCTTCCCTTAAAACAGATTCGCCGTCTGTTTCCCAGGGTACAACAGCTGAAAAAGTAAGTAGTACTGTCGGACTTAACAAAACTGCCTGAAAGATCACGAAAACTTGTATGTCTCTGATCGAAGAGACTACTGGAATTTGGTTGCTATGAATGTCACACCCCACCATGGCGGAATATGGGACGCGACGCATGGATATCATCACAACAATAGCGTGTCCATAGAGAGAACTATATGAATTAGAAATGTCATAAAAGGTGACACAAATGTCATGACAATATCTCATCAATGCAGGAGTCTAGGTAAGTATGTAACAGTCCTACCTCTTACCCAAGACAAACAAATAACACAAACAAATCAACATATAGGTTCATAGTATCACTTATTGAAACAAACAGAAAAATAAACTAAGAAGGAACGGGGATCTCCTTCTAAATGCAATCCTAATGCCTCCGAAACTAGCCACTTCTATTCTCAAGCTTAACCACACTCTCACCTGAAAGAGACACTAAAACACGTCAACATAAAGTTGGTGAGAGTCATAGGATTAGACTCCAACGCCAAAATCAAACCATAAGATATGAACAACAACCACTAACAAATGAACATATGGACAATGTGATACAAACATGCATTAACAACTAATATTCAAGATTTAACAAACCAAATCAAATCCAAGGCTTCCAGCCTTACCAAACACCATGGTACCATAGGCGCCCAAACACCTATGTACCAATCCCAAGGCCCCGCCTTGTCATTATCCATTGGTCCCATAGATGCTCACACATCTATGTACCTCCTCAAGGCCCCGCCTTGTCAACATCCCCTTGGTACCAAGTCAAAACATAAAACAATCATGAATCAACTAGTAGTTAATCACATAAGTATGCACAAGTCCATCATCAAACACAAAACATTCACATCATAATTTATAAAAACAAGACAATGTCTCTTCCATCCCATCTGGAAGTCAAAATCATTAGTAGACATGGGACTATGAAACTCACCTGATTGAGCTTCTCTAAAAATCCGCGCACTAGCAAAAAGCTAACAAACAAAAGCACACAATCAAAACATGAACCAAACACTAAAATGGCTCATCAATCCATGGTGTACATCTAACCTTCTCTCATATATATACCCCATTTATATGCTCTAAGCATCTCATTACACCCCTCTATAAAGCCCTTAACTTAGTTTACTTCATAACCCGTCTCGTTAACATTTTACCCAAAACAGTCCCGGTTTTTAGGTCTACAAACTATAAGCCAAACGCCCACCTAACCATACCCATGATCTCTGTAAAGGAAACCCTATGCCCTTACATATGTTAGCTAACTCCTCCCCTTTGCCCCAACCTTAAAGCTACTGTTAATGCCCCGATATATATATATATATATATATATATATATATATATATATATATATATATATATATATATATATATATATATATATATATATATATATATATATATACTTTTGTCTATCCGGATTTTACTGATTTTTAACATACAAAAAGTTTGTTATGATTAGGGGGTCTTACCCTAACCCATTTGCTTAGCCCTCCTACAGGCCTCTTATTTAATATATAAACCAACTCCCATGCTCATTAGAGGGCTCAAGTGTACTCCTAAGTACCCCAATCACCCTAAAACATTAATTGAAAACCCGCTGATTTCAAAAATGTTTTGATCTCCGACTGACCCACTTCCCTACCTCCAATTTAGTTCTCGTTTATTGCATTTGAAAGCCAACTCAATTACCTTTCCAGGGATACTTGGATCGTAAAATAAGAGTTTGTAGAACTCTATATATGGTCAAAACAATTGACCTAAAATTCTGCCCAGTTTTTAAAAAACGATTTTAACATAATTAGTCTATTTAATTACCCATAACTCTACTAATTACAAGCCCTAATTCACCTAATCATTATAATATCATTAATATACAGATTTTAATTTAAACCCTAACCTAAATCCATCATAAGATGATTGAGAAAGAATTAAAAACAATTAAATTGAAAAGGGATTTGAAGGTTTTACCTTAAGATTAATGGAAACCAAGATTTTTGGAAGAACCCTAATTTTTTGTAAAAACCACGTCGCCTCTTTTTTTCTTGGAGAAAGATCTGTGTTTTTTTAGTAGCAATGTATTTATACCCTTTAAACAAGTCTTTTCCTAATTTAATACAAATTCTAATGGGCTTTTACCCATTCTTTTTTTTTCCTTCTTTAAACCGACTTTACAAAAGTATTTTCCAAAAATATAATTATTTTTTTTATTTTTTTTTTTTTAAATTTCATTTTTTTATTCCTTATTTATATTTATTTTTTTTATTTATCTTTTAATCCCTTAATTAATTAATTACACCTAAACCTTTTAACTAGTCAATTTTACGCGGTTACCGTAAAATACGTAAAATATACAGTTTTATGAAAATTCTTAAAATATGAAATAAACTTTATAACTAAGTACTAAATGACTTAAAACCATCCCGTAAATTATTCCCGTGACTAAATACCTCATCCGAGACCTCTAAACGCTAAACCCTAAATCGTAAAAATACGATTTACAATAATACTTATACGTATACGTAAAACACCAAAATAACACCATTTCATTTCATAGTCACTAATTTGTGAGCTCATGAACATGAAATAACCGTTCCTTGATTTACTTATGAGTACTTTATACCCATAAACGATATCCACACCAACCTCGTTCACGCAAAATAACATGTAAACACGTAAATCACATAGTTAATATCTCGTTTTAGTATAGTTGTCTTCTCAGCTCGATTTGAATTGATATAACGTTTTTAAGCTTGACTTGATTGTTTTTGGTGTATAAGATTTTTCTTGGAATTTATGTCTAATTGTCACAAAACAAGTAAAAATGTAAAAAATATCTATATTACCTACGTATACGTACTAGTCTAAAACACGTTGCAATTTTCGCTTCTACTTCACAAAATGTAAAAAAATAAAATACAAGTTTATTCTACTATTTGAGAAATACAAAATACAAAATATAAAAACTGTATCTATAAAAATAAAAAAAACAATATACTTTTTATAAGAAGTAAAATACAAAATTAAATCTGGAAGTTTAAAATGTAAAAAAAAACGTTTATGCTAAATCTGAAATTCTCTAGTATAAAACCCTGCCCAAAAGTAATCTGGCCCATCAATAAACTGGCCCAACAACCTACTAATTGACTAAACCACTAATCCAACAAATTTCTAACAGGAAGGACTTAGTTTGTAATCAACTTAACAAGGAAGGACTAACTAAATCAATCTACTACCTAATTTGGACTGAAACTGTAACGCACGTATATACAGTGAGGGACCTAACATGTATAATGCTCAAACTAACAAAATACAGTATCGAATCTCAGCTAGCTACTATTTTTTACCTTTTTGACTTCCAGTTAAACTGATTAACTCCATAAGTGAAACTATTGAAATAGAAAACATTTCTAACAGACTTACTTTCTACTTATCATAGGCCTACTAGTGAATCAAAACATTACTAAACTGAATCAAAAGACTGAATTTAAACAGATATCAAATAGCATATAACAAAAGCATTTAAACAAGTTGTAAGCAGATTAATATCAGACTATTAAAAGAAATGCAGAAAATTAAAACGTGAGCTTGACCAATACTTCTGGCGTTTAGTCCGCTGATGGCGAGGGTTCGGCGTTGAGCTGCCCTTATAAACTGATCTCTACGACTTCACTTCTAACCGACTATTCTAACCAAACGAAACTGCAATCACATCATCTACGAATCTGATTCTCGCCAAAAATTTAGAACCAAACACCTTGTACCTTCAATCCTGCATAAACTGATACAAACAAAACGAACGAAACAAAAACTTTGATTCTACTAACTGTGGGTTAGATCTAAGATTATGCTTAAAAAATCTCAACTACACGAAACATCATGAGCTTACCGAACTCACATTTAACTAACAGTTTACTACGTATTAACCATCGATCAAATGTTGTACTAAAAACCTGCATAAAAAAACTGAACTTATGCAATCTTAATGAGCAACCGTAACTATTCCACTCAAAAGTAAACGTGACAGTTTATCAGCTAATTCCAACTCTATTAGAAAAATCAGTAACTGAAAACAGTAAATCTAACTATCCGGTTCACCAGCTCGAATCAAAAGCTTTACCAGCTGATATCTAACTTTTACTCAAGATTCGCAGAAAGTGAGAATTGAACTATAATGCTCAAAACTGATTTTCAGAAAACTTATCTATATTATCTAAACTGATAAGAATCTGATACTAAAAAAAAACTGATAAGCTTTAACTGCTCCAAAATCTTTATCGAAAATTCTACAAAATCGACTCTTTTAACACAATCACAAGCTTTTAGAAATACGAATATTCAATATCAAAATCATCATCAGACTACTCTATAACGTGAATCAGATCTAATATTCAAACTAACTCTTAACTGAATCAATGGAAACACAAAACTGATCTTATGGACTTTATCAATGGCTGAGAGTAAAACTAACACTCGAATCCATAACAATCACATCAAGTAGTTAGAAAACTTAAAATCATATCATCATTTTTAAAACCCTACGATCAAGCAGAAAAACAATAGAAAAATGGAAGAGTTGAGAAAGCTCAAAGATTTCATTAATGGAAGAATGTATACATTCTGTTATAACAGAAAAGCATTCGGTTACAAGATTTTTAAACAAGAAACTGATCAAACTAACTGAATGATTAACTAAAGATCATAAAGCTTTGAGAGAAAATTAAACTAATTCCTAACTAACTATGTGTAATCTACACCTAGTCTAACCATTCCAAATGAAGGCCTTCGTCTTCTATATATAGCCGTCGAGGGAGGGTGGATGACGTGTTTCTTCCAATCAGTAATCGCCACGTGTAAAATACGAGGATAATGACCTTCTTCATTCTTCATCATTTTGGGCGTTTCTTTATCTTCGAGTCTTGATCTAATTAAGTGCCATCATCATGTAGAGGAGAAAGAGGTGATCATTTTTGTTGTTGAAGGCTTCGATTGATTCTTCGTGAATCGTTCTTGATTCTCGATTTACAGGTTTAGGAGGTGGATGAAGAAATATTAGAGGTGAAGGTCGTTTCTTTCTCTCTCTTCACAAAGAAGATGAAGACGAGTTTGTGTTATGATTGACCGGTCTTGGTCAATTGACAAAAGTGAATAATACTTTACTTTCTACTTAATTTCTCTTTGGTCCCTTCTTTTTCATTCCTTTGCAAATGGTTTTAAATACTTTAAGTAAATTCCTTTTCATCCTTCATTTCTTTAGAAAATGCAACTTAAGCCCTCCATCTTTGTAATTATAGCATGATTGGTCCTTGAAAGCTCTTTCGTCTTTTTCTTCGTCTTTTCCTTCAAATAAATCCTTGAAAACGCGTGTTTGCTCCAAAATATATTTTTTTTACCTGAAACACACAAAACACAAATACACGCGTAATTCTGATATTTTATAGTTTAATATAAGGTATTTGACTGTGTTTTTAGTGGTTTATGGATCATTATTGATGAGTGTTTTCACACTTATCAATAGTCACACATAAATTAACCTTAAATAAGACCAAGTGACGAACCTCAAAACCACGGTTGTCACATCACTCCCTCCTAATAGAAATCTCGTCCCGATATTTAATCCTTAGGATCGTCATTATCAATTAGCTGAGGATACTTGCTCCTCATAAATCCTTCCCGTTCCCACGTGAACTCTAGTCCACGTTCCAAATTCCATCTACCCATAAATACGGTATATTATCCTTTTTATCCAACGTCCTAGCTTCACGACCCAAAATCTCTATCGGCTCTTCGATAAAACGAAGACTCGTATCCATACTAATATCATCTAACGGTACTTGCAAGTCAGTTCTTGCTAAGCATTTCCTCAAGTTTGATACATGAAATACGTCATGCACACTACTCAGTTCCTCCGGTAATCTCAACCTATACGCCACTAGCCCAATCCTTTCAAGGATTTCAAATGGACCCACAAATCTAGGTGCTAACTTCCCTTTTCTTTCCAAATCGCATCACCCCTTTCCATGGTGAAACCTTTAGCATAAATTTATCTCAAATCTCAACGGCTTACGCCACTTGTCCGCATAACTCTCTTGTCGGTTCTTTGCTATTTTCAACCTCTACTTAGTCACTGCCACCACCTCCATAGTTTTCCGATCCACCTCTGGTCCAATACGTTGGCCGCTTCTAACTTCATCCCATTGTAACGGTGATCCACCTCATCTCCTATGAATTAACTCCAGCAGTTTCTACTACAATTTCTATTACCATACCTAACGGCTTCTATCCTCTACGGATTTTCCATCATTCGGAAGTTCTCCCAACCTTAAATACATCCAATGGTATATGCAGGATTGCATAACCAAAAGCTTCCCATAATATTCACAAGAAACATGTCATAACCACCACCTCATCCTTGCTTTCCCATGCTCGGTACCAAGTAACTAACCATCATTCATACTAACATGTGTTACACCTTTTCTCTAGGTGGACGTTCCATTGTTCGTGACTACTAACCTCTTGCTTTAACGGTTTCTCTTCAATATCACCCCACTATCTTCACAACCTCTTGCTCCCTCGAATCATTCTTCCTTCATACTACTTTTCGCTTGTCTCTCCACAATCTTAATTTCCATACCATCTTATATCCCGTCTTCAGCCTATAATTTAGGTGTTTCCTCCTTTATTCCTTACATCCTCATCAATGGGGAATATGCCCCTCTCACCGGTGACTCTCTCTTTGTAGGAGAATTATTCCTAATATAATGCGTTCTCCAACTATCTCTAAATCTTACGCCAATGCTCTAGGCGTCTTTCTCAATTACCCCTATAGTATGCTCATACCAAACATTAGTCTATCAACGATATACTACGCTTGCTTCCCATCGTTTCTTCCCTTGCCATAATCCTTCATAAGGCATTCCATACATATTAGGCTAACTTTTACGCAAAACCCTCTATTCTATCACATCCGTACGCAATCCTTCCAACTTCTCAACTACGTGACTTCTCATTCCTCTTGAAATATGAGATGAATTAGTCAGTCTATCGACCATCACCCAACTCTCATCGTACTTATTCCTCCACCCCATTATGTATCCCTTTCACCAACTTCGTCCTTACATCGCCATTTCTAAGCTACTCCTATCTATGTAGGAAGTATAGTCTACGTCCCTTTTCTCCATATGATTGTCCAAGCCACGCAACATACATGTTGACGCGTTCTCTGCTTTAGACAACTCAACTCGTGCAACCTACATCCTTCATCCAAACCACCCTAATACGTCATCCATATAGTTCAAGTTCGTATCAGCTTCACTTCATTCTTCTTATTCCATGTCTCATCAACAATGCTTGCCTTTCCCAGATGGTACTTTGCCTTGCAATTTTCTTTCATCGCTTAACTCCACCCATCACCTTTTCCAAATGTTCAATCAAGATGATTAAATATGTGTTGGAGACGTTCATGATCTGTATAGATCATTCTCTACGTCTCGTACCCCAAATGCCTCTAGCATTCTAGGCAGATATAATAGTCCAACTCCACTAACTAAGTCTATCTAGTTCTTCCAAATCTTTAGTTCCCACAACGTATAAACAACCACCTTTCTTTGTCGTTCTCGTATACATCCAAATCCTTGCTCCACGTATCGTCATGCTCCGCAAATTCATCCAGTCCTTCCGATAATTCCAAGATCTGCTCATTATCCAATCCACCTCTTCAGCCTCTAAAACGCTTCCTCACCCTTCTTCACTTTGCCCCTTGCTGGTTCCACGATATGACATCATCTCTGACTACTCGTCCTGGCCAACTTAATCCTAAAACTCACACTTGAAAATCTCACGTATAATTCCCTTTCCTAACAACTCCAAAACCAACTCATAATTCGCCTCACTCTCCTTCTTAGATTTGAGTATATCAAGATGTCGTCGATGCTCCCGATGACAACTCGTTTATATATTGTCATGCACCCCCGGTTCATTGACTCCATGAAAACTGCTAGCGCCTCGGCGAAGCCAAAATCATAAACGTAAACCCAAAGCGTTCATACAACATCCTTAGCAGTTTCAACTACGTCCTCCTTGCACCCTCTCTTAGAAGCAATACGAATAAATTTCTACCTCGTTCTACTCGCGAAAATCTACACGTATTCTAAAAGACCAATACTTCCTCTTATCAGACCACTCAACCGCTTTTCACAGCCAATCTACTACTAAGCAACTCAAATTTTACCTTGCATCTGTTGCAATTTCTAACAACTCTTGATCTTAAAATCATTCCATCAACAATTTCCTTGGAAAGGCACTAACTACAACTCCTCTCACTTCTCCTACTTGCTCTATTTATGGTTCTACCTCACAGTAATAGGCAAACCTACTAAATCTCAGGAAATTTTCGGAAAACTTACATGCCTTACAAACAATCATAAATACCTTTGAGGTATTATATCCCCTTCCAACACTCTCTATGGCGCGTTACTTGTGCCAATATCCATACATTATACAAATCTCTATTCATCTCCCTTGGCACTCCTAAGAGACCTCATGACCACATTAGTTTGTCTACGAACTTTTAACTCTTTCATCCCCACTAAGGGTATTGCGAACATTCTCTCAGGGCCACCTACTTAATCTTGTAGGCGCGACCAAGTCTTTCATATGTCTACCTCAACGCTCCCAATCAATATGAACCCAAACTACATCCTGAATCCACTAGATACGATAAACGAATCAAACCCACGGATAACTAACGACATTTCACGTGCACGAGTTAAAACAGACCAAAACCACGAAAACTCAAAAGGAAAACTCAAACATGTAATTCAAATGACTCATGACAACGAAAAATGATCCAAGAAACACTTAATGGCAACCAAAACATCTTATGCCCCGCGACATATTATTTAAACCGTGCACAAGATCGACTTTTCCAAAAAGAGTATTTTTTTCTTTCCTCACCACATCTATGTGACTCAAACAATCAAACAACCTTCTAGACGATCTCAAAACTCAACTCAAAGACTAGGTATCCTGTGCATCCCAAATCATAAAAAAACTACTATTCAAAACTCAACCTTGAACCCGTCACTTGTACCAAAATTTCGATCAAGCTACTGACACCCCATGACTATACATACCAAATATTTGAAAAGTACATTCCAAGTACATAATTTTAGGCTTTTGAATCACCCAAAAAGCTTTAAAAACGAACAAGTTATGACCAAAACAGTTTTATACTAGTTGTTTTTAAAAAAAACTAAAGAATCCTCTTAGTAATTAACGTAATCCTTTTTAAATGAAAAGAAATAAATGTATCTGAAATTTTCATGAACTTTGTTTAGTCTTGCATAAATAATTATAAATGACGTATATTGATTAAGCTCATTTATATAAACTATTTAAGTAGAAAGAAATTTTATTTCGCTTTATTTTAAAGAAAGTCTTTTAGAATTTGAAATAAATAAGTGTTGATTAAAAAAAATCTTATGTTACATCTTGTTTCAAACACGACTCCAACACCTTACCCTTATTTTACCGAATACAACCAACTATCAAACTCTATAGTAGATTTCCAAGTCTTTTCAGTATATACCGACTAAAAGGAATGTAAGACCCAACACAAAAGATTTCATTATCTCAAAAGAAATCCCAAGTTATTTCAATAGACTTAAAACCAAGAACATCATTTTAAAACGTACACGTGAAATACGAAACTCAAAGAATACGCTACAACGGAGGTTTAATATATAAAAAAAAGTGAGCTAGCCACCCTCCTAAGGATACAATCGATAATTGTAGGGGATCATACATATATAGGCATATCGGGATACATATACTTAAATCCGTCTAACATCTACTATACAAGCATGTACTAACCATCTTTCATGTAATCATACTTAGGAATCCATTGAAGTTGTGGTACTTGTATAACTGTGTTGGCCACCATACTTATATAATTACCCTTCCCCAATGCACTCCTTCCTATGATGACACTTATAAGAATTAATACAACACATAACACATATATCCATCTACTCACATAAGCTCATAACCACATAACCAAAAAAAGTCCAAAACTCCATCCATTAAAATAACATAGTCAAAATCTTGAAATACATAAATCCTTAGTCTAGCTAAAACAGCATAGACTAAATCCAAAAACGAAAACATAATCAGTTATAAGTCATGTCGCCCATAAGAGTGGAAACAACTTAAAATCCTTCATATCCACCTACTCCTAATAACTCGAACCACCACATGATTCTTAGGGAACATGACTTAAACATCAAAAGAAAAATATTATACCTCAGGTACATAAAATAACCCAACAAAAGATAGAAACTACCATGTACCAAATTATGTACTATAATGTACAATTTAAGCAAAATACGACAATGACTAACATGGATGATTATGGTTCAACCAGCACTAGTCACACCCCGAAAAGAAAATAACATGTGGCTAAGTATGAACTACTATGGTTCAACCCATACTAGTCAAAACTTAACAAACATCGCAAGTAAAAACCAATAACATCCAGAAAACTTTAATTAATATAAAATGCACACATACTCCTATGACGCCTATATGCAAGGACCCTTAAGCTATAGAATAGGTTACTAGACTAGGCAACCTAATTCTCTATAACCTGGCTCTGATACCATTCTATCACACCCCACCATGGCGGAATATGGGACGCGACGCATGGATATCATCACAACAATAGCGTGTCCATAGAGAGAACTATATGAACTAGAAATGTCATAAAAGGTGACACAAATGTCATGACAATATCTCATCAATGCAGGAGTCTAGGTAAGTAGGTAACAATCCTACCTCTTACCTAAGACAAACAAATAACACAAACAAATCAACATATAGGTTCATAGTATCACTTATTGAAACAAACAGAAAAATAAACTAAGAAGGAACGGGGATCTCCTTCTAAATGCAATCCCAATGCCTCCGAAACTAGCCACTTCTATTCTCAAGCTTAACCACACTCTCACCTGAAAGAGACACTAAAACACGTCAACATAAAGTTGGTGAGAGTCATAGGTTTAGACTCTAACGCCAAAATCAAACCATAAGATGTGAACAACAACTACTAACAAATGAACATATGGACAATGTGATACAAACATGCATTAACAACTAATATTCAAGATTTAACAAACCAAATCAAATCCAAGGCTCCCAGCCTTACCAAACATCATGGTACCATAGGCGCCCAAACACCTATGTACCAATCCCAAGGCCCCGCCTTGTCATTATCCATTGGTCCCATAGATGCTCACACATCTATGTACCTCCCCAAGGCCCCGCCTTGTCAACATCCCCTTGGTACCAAGTCAAAACATAAAACAATCAGGTCAAATTTTATCTCAGTTTTACAGAATAAATGAGATTATCTTTACGCTCGTTTTGGTTATTCGCACACCCTTTAACTCATCCGCATTAAGAAGTTACGACCGAAATACGGTTGAAAACCCATTCTGGACCAGCAGGTATGCTTGGTGTTTTGCTACAGGTTAGGACCCATTTAACCCTTATGTTTTGCCTTGGGTAGTTAGTATACATTATAAGCTAAGCTTGGCCGCTGAGCTTCGTTAATTGCCATCACCAATTGAATTTTATGACTAAAACGGTGATCCTTAATTTTATAACCGATTTTCTAAAATTTTAACCTTTCTCTAAGATGGACTTTTCCCATTTGGAAAACTGAGATAAATTCATATATCTAGGAATTTCGGGTATGAAAACACCTTTCCGACGGTATAAGGTTGATCGTCTATCTCTTCATAACGAAGAAATACCGGGCATTTTAGTAACTAGTCTAATAGGGTACAACCGACTTAAACTAGCGTTTGGTTTAGCGTGCTTGGTATGGTTAATGAGTGATTAGACAAGATTTCTCACTTGAAACATTTGAGAAGCATATAATTATGACTTTTGATGCAAAGTTTTAGTGGCCGTTAGCTACCTTTAAGTTTTTGACACATAAGTGGGTATTGTTGACTAAATTGAAAAGTTGCAAAATTTTGATTATATAGTTGCTGTCATAGGTATAAGTGTGTCGTAAAAGTGTTTTCAGCCTTCGGATAAAACTACAAAGTTGTCCGGAATGATGTTTTTAGTCACCCTCTCGGAAACGGAAGCTTTAAAGTGGGCATTTGACCCTCAAAAATATAAAATACAGACGGTAAGGTTTGACTTTTTCGTACAGAATGCGTTTTGGTTTTTATTTTTAAACAGGTATCTAGACTTCAAAACTTTTCTTAAAATTCACCAGATATTAACTTCATGATGTGTATGACTTCTCTGAATTTTTGTAGAATTTTTCCAAGAGTCTAAATAGGATTTTTAAGCCTCGCGAAAAGGAGTTTTCAGCACTTTTTCATTAAGCGAGTAAATGACTAGTTCAATACCCAAACGCCCCTTAAGCAAGCTTAAACCTTATGGAATTGATTTGGGATTATAGATACTGATTCGTAGGATGTTTAACATCATAATTAAAGTGAAATTGAGGTTTAATGCTTAGCAATTCGCCTCGAGTCGGAAAAGCCAAAAGTTGACTATTTTCTACGGTTAGTCAAAACTTATAAATATGAGTTCTAAGCTATATAGCTTGATGAAACAAGTTTGTATGACCATATTTTATTGTATTCCAGTAAATTACATGTATTTTTACAACTTTTCATTATTGGGTCATACTCGGGTTATACTTTGACTTTTGTTGACTTTTTACGTATTAGGTCGCGGACAATCCTTAAAGTATTACTATTGCCCTTCTTCAACAGGATCTCTATCTGCACGCGTATGGATTCATTTATCCTTTATTTTATACATGACTCATATATCATTTCATTTTACCTTTCTTTTCTTCTATCGCACCATTGATTTGGGTCAAGGTTTGAAGTTCTTGCTCTCACATCGTTCGTTATCCTCTTGACACGTGTTTCATGGTGATTCTGACTAAACATTTTGAAACTTATCAACTTGTAACCATTTCATTGATTTCCTTGAACTACTTTTTATTACCCTCATGTAACCCACTCGTTATTTTAGAAGTTGCTCTATAAACCCAAACTGGTATTGTTTGCGAATCATTTTATAAAATGTCCCACTTGGGCCTTATTAAATACTTGAATGTTATCTTATAAACTTAATGAATATTAATTTTTTACTATGTATTTTCACAAATTATTCAAACAATTGGTCTCGCAAATAATTCTTGTAACAATAAAATTGTTGATTTAAACATCTAGCCAATTAGTTACTGGCAAAAAGTTTCATAACTTATTTTGATTCCATATACGTATTTTAAATCATATGATATGTAATACCGGTTTGACGAAACTGAGCATCGCATTGCTAGTCCTAAATTATGCATGGCCTGATCACCTATGCGTAATTTAGAAGGAGCCATGCGAGGCCAAATAGTAGTCACCTAAAATATCTTGTCAAATAACTTTTTTACTTATGTTCTTTAAAAAGTTATATAAAATATAGTTTTGAAAACTTTTACATCTTATGCGAGTAGCACTAGTTAGCGACATACACATATGATCCCTTATCTTTTCTTGAACAAAGTACATGCCTCAAGCACATATATCCTTATTCAACGATCTTTGTTTTGCTGGTTACCTCATCTTTCTTCGTGACATAGTTCTCGTTACAATTTGTCTAATTTCTTACCATTGATACCAGACTTGAAAGTTTCAACGTTGTTATGCTTCTACATCGATCGACCTCCTCTATCTATTTTGGTAGATCTTCAAAACATCTCCGGACACTAATAGTGATTCATGACTGGAAGTGAACGATATATTCGTGTATTTGCCATGATGTGAGTTAGACTCTATTGTCTAGAAATTCATTTGTGTAAACCATATGATGACTTCGCCCTCTCATTGCTAATGTTGTTCATTTTACTAGAATTACTCTCAAGTGACTTTTTAAGAATCTTCATTGGTTTGAAAACTTGTTGTGTGGCTTTTCTCTTTCGATCGTGTGTCGCCATTGAGAATAAAAAAAACCGTTGTTGGTGACGCCAACCACACACGTGAATTAATCATTGTTAAATCCTTAATTTCTTATTTTTCTTATCATCGATGCATATATCCTAACATGATCATTAAGAAATAGATACAAATTACGTTTTATCCCCTCGTACTATCACTCGTATACTAATTGTTGATTGTTATTCGATTCATACTCATTTGCTATCTTGTCATATTTTGAAAACTCGGATACGTCACATGTTTACTATTTGAGACATTAAATACCTATATGGATTTCTATACATTATTCTAAATTTTAAGAACGTTTTACACACTTTATCAAGTGTTTAAATTACCAAAATACCCGTTTCAAGTTAAATATAAGATCTATACATCCTCTTTGGTAAAATGATAACTAGTGTTTAAAAGGATGTCAAACTGCATCTTTTAAAAGTATTTGATTGTATTATACTTTACTTTCAACCTAATGAAATTATCAATTTAATTTATAATTTCTAACAGTGATATAAAAAAACTGGATATTTGATTTTTTTTTCTAATGGTAACGATAAACCTGAGTTTTTAACAATAATTTCATACAGTTATCCCAAAAGCTCTTAAGCTGATTGAAATAATTATTTGAACTAAGTTACTTTTACTTCGAAATCCTGATCAAGAAAAGATATAGCAACTGGTTACTCACTAAATATATATAGTTTGATTTCAAATCATTAAACCATGTAAAGTTTTCTTATAATCAAGAAAATACTTAAGCCAAATTGAAAGTAATACCAAATCCTAGACAAATAGTTGTGACAACTTGTAATCCATATGTCTATATGTAATTCATATTTCCCCTTTATTTTTCTATAAGTAAATTGTCATGCTTTACAGTTGCGTGATTTGTGATTCCTTGTTTATTAACCATCTTGGCTCATTTTAGAGCGCCTTGTCCGTTTAAACCATTATTGTGTTCATGTTATCTTTTGATATTTCTCCGTACTGAAAGGTCATTATTTTAATCCAAGTTTGAAATTATCGAACGTATTGGCCCTGTGGCTTATCGTTTGAGCTTACCACATGAACTAAGTTGCGTTCATAACGTGTTTCATGTTTCCAACCTTAAGAAATGTTTGGCCGAGTTAGACGTTCAAATCCCGTTAGAAGAGATCAAAGTCGACGACAAAATGTGTTTCTTTGAAGAGCCGATCGAAATTATGGACCGACAAGTCAAGAAACTTAGGCGCAGTTGGTTTCCAATCGTTAAAGTCCGTTGGGACTCGCGACGTGGCACTGAGTTCACTTGGGAAAGCGAAGAGCAATTCAAAGTCTAGTATCCTCATCTCTTTCCGTCAGCTACTGCCTCCAGTTAAACTCGGAGGGACCAGAGTTCCTTTAGGGGGGAAGACTGTGAGAACACGGAATTTCGATAATTTTCTTTTAACTGTTATACGTGCTTATTCACACTTTAACCACATTCCCTATTTATTTTACAGTGATTACGTGTCATCCTCGGGTTTTAGTTAAATATAAAATTCTACGAATTTCGCTAATTTACGATATTATTTAGCAAAATGCCCGAACATCATGTTTGTAATTTATACGAGGTTTTATTACATTTTTAATGTCTTATTATTGACTTTTTGCCTCAAAAATAATGAAAAACGACATCTTGAGCAATTACGGACGCAATGGTGAACTTTTGCGTTTTTGCGTTTTCCGGCTGTCAGACTGGATTTTCGGGTCCGAACGTCGCAATAAAAATTATTTTTATGTGATTTCTAGTTATTCTCGACTCCTTGATCCAACTTAGTGAAATTCGGGCGAAACGAGTGTTTACGAGTAATTTTAAAGAAATTTCGTTTTAAAGATAAACGAATCTCGGTTTTCGTCTGAAACGACACGTTATTTAAACCCGTAAATTTTCGAGAACTTAACACTAAAATTTTGGGCCATTTGGAGTATTTTCGGCTATATTAGAGCTAAGGGAGCCCATTTTGACTTTTGTTGACCATTTACTTAAACAAGGGGGTTTACCATAAGTCATATTACCAAAGTTTGAACAAAAAAAACACAGCCTCCCCTTTCTTCTCCCTGTAACTGAGGCATCATCCAACACCACCCATTCCTTTGATTTTTTTAATTAAGGTAAACTTACACTAATTCCATGTTTAAACTTTGATTCTTAATCATTCTCAAGTGTTAATTACAACATGCATTAACTTTTTGCATGAAATCAAAAATCATCAAATCTTATGATTTGATGATGTTTTTGTAAAATTCCAAGTTTGTTTTTGATGTTTCTATGCATAAAACCTTATTTTGTTGGATAAAACTTTGATTTAGGTATGTTATTATGACCTAGGGCCACAAAATTTTTATGATCAAGGAGGAAGGAATCGAGGTTGTTTGTGTTTTGGTTGATTCATACTAGTTGTGAAGGTATAATCCTAACTAGTGTTTTGATTTTGATGTTATTAGCATTTTTGTTTCACTTTGGTCATTGATTTTGAAATAATGGGTGAAACCCACTGATGTTATGAACAATTAGGGCATATTAGGACTTAGGACACTTGGTGGCGATTTGGTATAGCTTAAGCGTTGCTTGATTAAGGTTAGGTAGCCGAATGGAGTCGTTTTCGTAGTATGGAATTTATCACAGAAACAAACAGGTTATGGCAAAAATTTCTTAAAAATATTACTGTGTTTTTATTTGAAAGTTTGATACCCACTGATGTGTTTTACATGTGGTGAGTTGGTTGGGAACGGAAAGTGTCCGGATGAGCCCGGAACGGTCGTTTTACTAAACTAGGTCAAATCTGAATGGTAGGCTTAAAACGTGGGTAATTTGTCTTGGGTAAAAAGGGTGAATATAGGATTTTATAACTTTTTACAGTAGGTAAAATCATAAGACAACTTCTCTTTTTGGTTTGGTGTCAAAATCTTATACCATTTAGGATTTATGCTCAAATTACCGTAGGCTTCAAGAGTCGATTCCAACTTTATGTTTTGATAGCCTGTCACTAAAAATGGATTTCCCGTTGATTGGTAATTGCTCCAGGTCTGTTCTTGCCCAACTTAGAAAGGTAAGAGAATTACCTACTCATTTCAAAAAACCCCACTTTCTTTACTATTATAGATTTTTAGTTATCACCAAATCTTCCCAGCATTTTTCAGAAAACTGAATGCAGTCTATTATTTTGGTTTTACAAACCGAGTCTAAAACGTGTTCGAAACCCGCATATAAATGCTTGGACCATCATATAAGGTTAATATTATGTTATTACAGTAGGTTCAAGGTGTTTGGGTCAAATTTCATCTTAATCTTAGGTCTCTCCATCGCACGTAAGTTACTTAGTCACACTATGTCCCGTCACTTCTAAAACGTTATTTCTACATTGAACGCATTCTTATTACGCGTCACCATTGCATAGGTTCGTGAAGACTCCTTTTTGCTTAGCTCGTTTACCTTGTGATTACTTGCTAAAGGTGAGTTCATAGCCCCTTTTCTTATATACTTGTTACAAATTGCGGGGTGAGAATAACATGCGTGGAATACAATCATTTAAAACTTTTAGTATGCTATTCAAGAAGGGTATGCTTTCCCCAGATTATACATTTACTTATTGCATTAGTACCTTAGTCAAAAGCCCCTACATCATGAATCGTTAATTCACATTTTGCAAGCGCGAATGTTGTGGATGGATCCATCGGGATTAACAATCCCCATCCTGATTACCTTGACGCACTTACATTTAATTACCTAAGTATTTTGACTAGATACTTACTAGGGGTAAAACATTTATGTTAAAGCTTCGGTGTCGTGAGCTATTGCAATAAATTAATATAAATGATTTTGTACGACAGTACTAAATCATATCCTGTTGTTATTTTATAAAACTAATGTTTGTATTTCACATTGCCACTTATTAAACATATGAATTTCACTCAGCTTTATGTTGACATATTTACATGTTATTTCTCAGGTAATGCTAATGCTTAATTTTGCTAAGGATGGGAGCCCGCAGGATCCGGCAGCTGGACGATTCCATGTGATTATTGGTTGAAACTTTTGGAAAAACTACTTATGCCATGTTAATCATGCCAAATAAATGTACTTTTATGCACTAAGACTATTATGAGTATGTTGGTAAAATTATGTGACTTTTGTTGATATCATATTATGCAAAAATCTGGGACCATATTTATAAAACTTTATTCCGCAGCTTTTGAAGAAATTCGTGAAGTGTGTCATTTTATTTGCTCTGTCTTTTATTTACCTTATTGCCATGTATGTTGTTACCATTATGTGGGACCCCACAGTGCTTACCTGTCCTGTTACCAGATTTTTTTAGGGTCTTACATTATGTGGTTTAATTTCGTCCAATGGTCAATGTAAAATTATCTATATAGTCCTATATTTACGAAAAGAGTTCAAGAATTTGAAGTAATTAACTTTTAATTTCTATGTCAGAAGTAAAACTCATATCACGATGTACTTAACTTTGTTTTTATTATGTAGGAACCTCCTGTTTTCGGCAAGGGAGTATATTCATTGTTCGTTTATCGGGGTAAGAATAAGTAATTATACCATAACTCACATAGTGAGGAAACTCTCTTTTCGTCTTAATGGTTATATATGTGGTTTCTTAATATTGATGTTTCAGAGAGAAAGATCAGTAGGCGCATTGTGATAACTGTATAAAATGTAGAAGGTTACTAGTTGATTTTCTTATCCCATGTAAATGGACATGCCAACAAAAACTCTAGGATCACAGCAGGTAAACAATACTTCATGCGAAACAAGTTTTCACTTGATCCAAATATAAGTAATAATAAAAATAGTACTATTTCGTAAAAATTGTCATTAAACATGAAAAAGGTAGACCTTTAATAAGGTAGACTCCGAATTCTATGAGATTCTTTAGTGTATGTGTAAAAGCATATAGATGTGAAAATGTGTTCTGTAAACTTAATCAAAAGACATGTGACACTTTTTTTAGCCATATTGGCTCATTAACTTCACTAATTTATGTGTTTTCCTGCAGCAACCCTAAAGCTAACCATATAATTTAGTGTGTACCAAATTCAATTTATGTCATTAAAATGTCAGTACTTCTTCCTTTATGATGGATATTATACACGTCAAAATGGTCACTTTTTAGTACCGTATCTCAACTCTTAAGTAATAGTTATGACATATTGATTTAATGGGTTTTGTATATGTGTACTCAATCGTTCTCGGTATCTAATCGAGTTGATCATGGTTTAAGGTGGAACTATTGTATTTGGTCACTAAAAGGGGGAGCTTTTGATTATCTATTTTAAATTAAATGACAAGTTAACAAAACTAAGATTAAATGAAATAACAAGGTAATGGAAGTAATTAAAAACTAAATTAAAAGTAGTTATGAAAAATAAAATGAGAAAAGACAATTTAAAATTAAACCCGACAAAAAGTTAAAACTCGAATAAAAGTAAATTTGAAGACTCTAATATTAAACTAAGACAAAACTAGCTTAAAAATACACTAAGTAAAAATGCGGGAAAAGTTAAATTTGAATTTAAGATAAAAACAAGAAATAAAGTCCAAAACTTGAGATTGGATCGCAGTCAATGCGATCGTGGTGCTTGATCGTGGTCTGGATCGCACTTTGGATCGTACTCGGTGATCGTACCCATGATCGTAACTTTGGATCGTACTCAGATCGCGACCAAGTGATCGTAAGATTGGATCGTACTCCACCACGATCGCAACAAGTGGATCGCAGTGATCGTACTCAGATCGTGACTAGTGATCGTAACCACGGATCGCAACCAAGAGATCGTAGTCACATATCACAACAGGACGATCGTGACCTGGATCGTGATGGACGATCGCAGTTAAGATCGTAGTCTTTGATCGCAGTAATGGATCGCAAGTAGAAACCCTAAGGCTTATGCGATCACACTTACTCGATCGGAACAAATAAAACCCTTAAACATGTTAAGATGGGATTCAAAAGGCAAAAAAGCAAAACCAAATAAGCACTTTCTCAAATAAGCATTTACCGAAACTTAACCAAATCTAAATAAGCACAAATTTAAAAACATTTAAAACACTAAATAATCAATATTTTTAAAATAAAACTTTTAGAAAGATTAAATTTTCTTAAAAATACTTAAAAGGAAATAAGCTAAACACCAAATAAGCTAAAAGCACAAAAAGCTAAGACCATGAATAGCATGAAATGATAGGAACAAAAAGATCAAATTTTTAATCAAACAAACATCAAGATGAAACAAGATGCATAATTGACCCGAATCAAAATCAAATAAAAAACAAAAAAGGTAGAATAAGATAGATGATGAAAAGCTTGAACTTGAACATGTAGATTAAGGATTCCAAATACAAAATTAAATGAAAAGCTTAAAACTTGAAAGAAAAGATGAAGAAATCTAGAGAGAGAAAGTAGAGTCACCTACTTCTCTCTAAAGATATGAAAACTAAGAAAAATAAAAAATGACAATCTAACTAACTAACACCCTCCTAATGAAGGGAGTTGGTAGGATGCTTCCTTCTTTCTTCCTTTTGTCTTCTCGTCTTTTTAAATGACTCGTCTTTCTCGACTTTGTCTCGGGATTAGTCGAATGATAATTTTTCTTCATTTAGTTGACTTGGTTCTTCGACTTTGTCAAACTTCCGTCTTTAGACTTTTTCTTTGATAAATCTTCAGAATAGGCCTTTGACTTCCGTTCTTCTTGCACTTTTGATCTTTTAACTTCATCTTTTGTCTTTTTCTTCGATAAGAGCCCGTGAAAGCCTGTGTTTTCTTCCTTTTTCATATTTTTGTCCTAAAACACAATAAAAACACACACCACGCATAATTTCGACTTTTACGACATAAAATATACGTTTTGGTCTTGTTTTTATTATAATTAAGTGGTAAAAGGATAAATGTTTTCACACTTATTACGTATGCTTTGGGTAAGCAAGGTGCTAGCAAAAAAATGCGGCAACAGGATGATGATGGCATTAGCTATTGGCAATGCTGGAATGACAGTCGTGTGTAGAGTTAAAAATTAAAGTGCTTGGAACTCGCATCTAATTTCTTTCAGCAACAATTACTAGCTTCATTTGTTAGTACAATGTCGTCAAATGTGAACAATATTTATGTATATTATATTTATTGGTGAATGCAGATAGTTAAGTAAGCATTAATAAGACATAACAACACTTGAGAAGGAAATAACTTGCATGTGTAGATATAACCATTTACATGCTCTTAAGTCAATTTAATCATCAATTAACGTTATTTAGATTCTATAAAGCTATTAGATTTTTTGTGTGAGAATTGGAAAAGTGTTATCTGAAGAGAGCCTTGAATAGATCAAAGGGTCCAACTTTTGGAACCAAGGTGAACAACTTACCACCATGCCCAGATGCATTCCTCGATCATATTTTTTGAGTTCTAACTGATATAACCATTCTTATGAATCTTGCTTAATCAAAGGCGACATGACAGACTACCACGTTATGAAGCAAATATTTCACTTGACAACTAATATTAGTTGGTCATCAATTTATCATAAGTTATCTAAAATTAGCCATTTGGCATATTAATATAAATAGAGTATGCTCATAAAAAAATGTAAAAAAATATGCTTATATACAACATAACTACGGTATATATAATAAATTATACTCAATTTGGTATTAAAATTTAATTAAGATTTTATATTAAAACTCCGTGCATGCACGGGTATTATACCTAGTTTATGCATAAACGCAATTAAAATGATCTAAAATATGTGTTTTTATTAAAATGAATAAAAATTAATCGATTAAACAATATTTATATAACATAAATTTTTGAGCCCCGAAAAAGCTTTATATTAAGCAACAATCATCAAGCGTTGTGTGAACCCTCTAGGATTGCGCCTTCAAAGGCCTACATTGCTACATTGCATAGGGCCTCCAAAATTAATAAGACCGTCCTGTCGAAAGTAATAATATCTCTTTATTGAAATTGCGTTTTTAGGTCATGTCTTTAAATAAAAACTATCGATTCAGAAATTATAACTTAAAAAAAGAATTATTGCGTCGAAGAATTTAGCCACATGGTACCCACAGTTACATCGCGCGGATACCCAGCTAGTTAAAACATACTTCTTCCGTCCCTAATTAAATGTCCATTTTTTACTTTCGAATCATTTTTTGTAAACTTTGACCATAAATTATTTTGTTTGTGTTATACAATACTTAATAAAAGTTGTACTAATGAAAATCTATTTAAAACTCAATCTATTCGTATGATTTGTATCAAGTATTATATAACAAAAAATAAATAATTTACGATCAAAATTTAAAATGATTGACTTTGAAAATCAACAATGAACATTTATTTAAGGACGGAGAGAATAATAGCTAGAAACCCTTAAATGAAAAGCGAATATCACCAACGTATATTCTTTAACGTATATGTAAATGACCATGTGTATGATGTTATTCGTTTTTTTTCCCGGTTAAAACTAGTATATTTTGACTTTCGTAACATTAAAATCTTCATTTAGAGTACATTTCGATCTAAACATTCATGCATTTGTAGCACAAGAGGTCTCAATCATATGAGGCCCTGCATATTGAGCACTACGCACACCATAAAAATCCGGCCCCCGCATCTATCATTGAAGCTTATAGCTCATCAATGTTATGTTTATGAAACGTTTAAGTAAGTCAAATTTGTAGTGTAGTCAAGATTATTTAAATATTTTGTAAAGAAAAAAAAAGATTATCTAAATACATGCAAATAAAGGCAAGCAAGGCTCGCTTAGGTTCTCTAAAACATCTTACATACTTTCCGACTTTTGGGTAAGGGCAAGGTTGTTTACATGTCACATTCGTCATAACTCGTACCAATTGAAGTTGGTATAGTAGGTTAATGTATTAGGCTCATTAACCAAAAGTTTTGAGTTCAAGTTTTGGAAATGGAAAAAACTTAATTGAGAGAGATATTACTTATCGAGGTATCGAACAAACTCCCGCGGGAGATTAGTCCACTCGTCTTAATGTCGGTAGGAACTCCTCATCGTAGACTAAAAAAAACATTCGTCATAACTCGTGGTATAGAATTGACAAATTTTATCAGTTTGTTTTGTTAATTATGGATATTTTTTAGTTTTATTTAAGTAGAGGGCATTTTTTGTCCCTCTCATTATTATTTATGGCTAAATGAGCACATTTAAGACACTAGATGAACTCCAATTGACGTATGTAAAACAATAAACTTATCACCCCGGCAGATATTTTATATTTTATGTTTTTTTCCCGACTTTTAAATAAATATTATTATTTTTTTATTTTTACGTTTTTATATGTTTTTTATCCGTTATAGTTTTCACTCGTTTAGCCACACCCGTTAAGCCCCATTCGTTTAGCCTGCCCCGTTTAACCCGTCACTCGTTTTACCCTCTCGTCCATGCCCGCCCGCCCACCTATTTTACCATCTCTATCGTGGAATACGAGTATTCATTTTTTGTTATATATCTAGAGGGTGCTTGAGATTGCTTATTTAAAATAAATTATTTGTTTTCAAAATGAATAATCAGATAATCAACGGTTACAAAATGCGGTTTTGAAAAATAGTGTTTGGATTCAATTAGGTTCTTTGAAATCGCAATAATCAGATTATCAATTTTCTTAGTGTTTGGCAAATTAGATTATTTGTTTAGTTGTTAAGTAAAATCACTCATTTTAACTTTTCTTCATTTTAAAAATAAAATAAGTTACTTTTTTAAAACTCCATTTAAAAAACTTCTAAACTTAAATAATTATTTTTTAATTTATTATCAAACACTCATTTTACTTTATTTCCATTTTAAAAATAAAATAAATAATCTAATTACAAACACAACCGACACCCACTTACATCTGCATCACAATTAATGAGTAATATTTATGTCTTCTTCCGCCAAAATAAGTAAATTTTAAAATGAGTGTTTCCTTTTTTGGGCTATTTAAGGAACAAAAAAAATACTGTTACTCCATATTACAAGTTATCATAAAGTCTTATCTCCATATCACTCCTTCCATGGCTTTCCATGAATATACTACTACCATTTTGTCTGTATTTTTCATTTTCATGTCACTCTTGACATTTATATATAGACATGAAAAAGAAAGATCCATTATCCCTGCAAACTGGCCTATTGCTGGTATGATACCAAGTTTCATTGCAAATGCCAACCGTTTCCATGATCACATTACTGAATATCTCATACATACAGGTGGTACCTTTATGTGGAAAGGGCCTTGGTTTTCTAATATGAACATGTTGATGACCTCTCATCCTTCAGACATACAACATGTTCTTTGTAAAAACTTCGACAACTACCCGAAAGGTGATAAGTTTCGAGAGATGTTTGACATCTTTGGAAATGGAATCTTTAATTCAGACGGCGAGTTATGGGAGATCAACCGCAAAGTCACCATGTCCGTATTTAAATGTACTGAATTCCGTTGTTTGTTCGAAACAATCCTTTGGCACAAGGTTGAAGAAGGGCTTTTACCTCTTCTCGAATCAACTTGTGTACGAGGCATGGAAACAGATTTGCAAGAAGTATTTGAAAGATTTGCTTTTGACGTTACGTGTAAACTGTTCCTAGATCATGACCCAGAAAGCTTGTCGCCTGATTTTCCTCACATTCCATGTCAGAAAGCCTTATTAGATGTTGAAGAAGTTATAGTGTACAGGCATTATACGCCCGTAAGCCTTTGGAAAGTGAAACGGTTTCTTAAATTAGGTCATGAGAAGAAGTTGATAAATGCATGGAAAAGTATTGATGATTTTATTTACAAGTGTTTAGCTAGTCACGAGAACAAATATAGTAACATGAAAGGTGAACACCGGGAGAAACAATTCTCATTCATAACTACGTTTATGAGAGAAATCAGTGATGAGCGTCGTGATTTTGCTGATCCCGTAAAACTCTTAAGAGACACATTGTTAAGTTTGATGGTTGCTGGAAAAGATAACATTAGTAGCACTTTATCTTGGTTTTTCTATATGCTCGCGAAAAACCCAACTGTAGAAGATAAGATTCTGAAAGAGATACACACGCATCTGGAAGTAAAGATAGGTTTGAGATGGAATGAAAGAGAGTTGGGGAAAATGGTTTATCTTCATGGAGCTATAAATGAAACCTTAAGACTTTTCCCTCCGGTGGCGCTAAACCACAAATCTCCATTACAACCAGACATTCTTCCAAGTGGCCACAAAGTTGATCAAAATACAAAAATGATTCTAGCTTTCTATACCATGGGAAGGATGAAATCAGTATGGGGCGAAGATTGCATGGAGTTTAGGCCCGAGAGGTGGTTTGCAAAAGGAGGAGGAATCAAACATGAGCCATCTTATAGATTCCCAGCGTTTAACGTTGGGCCAAGAACGTGTTTGGGTAAGGACATGTCGTTCTATCAATTGAAGGTCGTGATAGCTACAATCGTTTATCATTACCATGTTGAGCTGGTGAAGGGTCAGAGCGTGCTTCCAGCACATGCTGTTGTACTACATATGAAGCATGGTCTTAAGGTAAGATTAACTAATAGAGGCGAAGAGAACCAAATTTGAGTTATAGTTCTGAATGTAAAATAAGTACGAAGATCTTGTAAGATCACATAGTAATGAAATAAATCCTAGATCTATTTAATTAATTGGCCTCCATGTTGGAGTTCTTCATCCCATTTGCTGTCATTAATTGCTGCATTTTATTAACGAGGACTTTAGCCCCGGCTTCGCTGTGGGGTGATGGTCCTTGTGCTATGTTAGACACATGAGGATGTTCAACGTAGATATGTAGTGCATTACGTGAGATTGAACTTTTGAAGCTGCTACACGTGATGGTCTTGAAATAGACGATCTTTTACGTTCTTTAGTTACTTTATCTGCTAGAGTACTATCTACCACCTTTTCTTAACAAAAGGAGCCACTGAATTTGAATTTATGCATCATCAGCATAACTGAGATGGTGGAAGATCCACATTGTCCGTACCAAAGACGTCTTCTGTAGATGTTGGTTCATTATGCTTGAACCTAGCAGGTTGTCTTATTCACATAAGTCGTAAACTCTGGCGTCCCTTCACTTTTACTCTTTTCTCGATTCACAACACCATCTCCTGTTCCATTATTCACAACTTTGGACTGAACTTTCTGCTTTCGAAATCTTAAGATTGTGAGTTTCACTCCTCATTGGTTGCGTTTCCATTTCATGTTCAGATATTGTTTATGTTCTCTCCTTGAAAGTTTATGGACTTAAAATCGATTGTCGTGTGATAGGATCGAATTCGAGATCACGGGATTGCACACATTACGTGAAGGGTTAATTTATTTATTAAATATATTTATTATATTTATTAATCAAACCGTAGCTTAAACTAACGATCGTTAAGTAATTAAAAGTTAAGTATTAAACGACCGTTATAGAATGTTATAGAACCTAAAATAAGGTGTCGGAAAAGTTCCGGAAACCCCTTTTTGGGCTTATGTATATCCGGCCATAGAAGGAGACAAAGAGGAAGAGAAAATATTTTGTTGCCTTATTTTGTTTAAACCTTGGAGGAGAAGTTTTCCAAGGTGTATATAAACAAACCATAGGGCTTCATAATTTTTACACACATCTCTCTTTTATCTTGCTCAAACCGCCGGCCATATACACCCAATTAGGGTTTCTTCTTTGATTTCATAAAGCTATTCTAGATCTAGTCCTAGCCCCTCTCTAGGGTTGTTGGGTAGATCTTCCATAAACTTGGAAGCTCGGTTTGTTCGTGCTAGACTCACGGTTAACTCGCCGTATCACGTGTGTACAAGACCGTGGTGTAGTCTTGCTATAGACTATATCCTGGTGGTGTTCGTGATCTATCTCTACCGGTGACCGTTCCGTCGACTTGTAGATCTTGCTAGGATAAAGGTATGTAACCCTAATCTTGGTTAATTATAATTGTGTTAAATTAATGATCTTGTTAATTTGCTTCCGCTGTATGTGCTTTGATCCATATTAGGGTTTTTATAATTGTTATGATAAATATAAACCTACAGTGGCATCGAGAGCCGTTTTAACATGATTATAATTATCAAGATCTAAAGTTTTTTTTTAACTAATATTGATTTGTGTTAAAAATTACATGTTGTTTTTTAGGTTTTATAAAAATTAGGGTTTTTATTTTTATTGTTTTTTTTTTAAATCGGCTATGCCGAATTTTTTATAAAAAAAAGGTTTTTTTTGTAAACCCTAAAATTACATGGTAATTAACTTTAGATGTTTGCATGAATTAATTGTTATGTCATGTGTGGTTACGATCCGTAGTTTTTTTAATTATTAAGAGAATGTGGGATATCCGTAATAAACATGCATGTTTTTACGGATCATATAATTTTGATTGCTATTTGCTTTATTTGATTCAAAGTCTTAAAATTAGGGAAGACTTTTTATGTTTATAAAAACCCTAGATTTGATGTTCTTTGAATAAATTGTTATGCATGTGGCTATTTGATTTAGTTTTTTTTGTACTACTTGTTTTCTTGCGTTTTTTATATTGTATGTTGTAAACAAGGGTATGTTTTTTAAGAAAACTAATATGACTAAATCCTATCAAAATCAATGAATTGTTTTGAGATCTAAATTACATATGATTTGCGTTGATTAGAATTGCAATAGCAACTTAACGGCCTACTCAATTTTGGCAAACTATAAAGTAGGTATAACGCACCGCTGGTCAAGTACCCGGTTAAGGAAGGAGGTGTTATGCTTCAGCGCTGACCAAATTCCCGGCTCGCATGTGCGTCAAAATTAGAATTACCTACGGTTGTTATTTGTTTAATTCTTTAAGGTTGATTTAACTGCATTAATTCACATCCGAAACACAATGAATTAGGTTATTGCTTTGTGCTTTAGCTAAGTTCTAGAAAAAGTACGGTGTGAATTTAGTTGTGTGTAAAATCTTTAATTGGTTTAACCAATACCTCAACTTGCAAATATATGATGAAATTTTAGTCTCACCAAAAGTTTACTAAACGTTTTTATTAAACTTATGTTATGGAGATGTATGCATGCTTCTCCATACATGATTTTGACACCAAAATCTATACCCTAAAATTTAAGTCATATGCCATCTAATTGACGAACACTTGAAGTTAGAATTGTCTTCATATAAGATATTGGACGATGTTGTAATAGAGAGAAAACTTCATGACTGAATAAGATTGCACATGAAGGTTTTACGTTCTTTATATTAGTCGACTTAATTAAGTTACTTAGTAAGAACTGGAAACTTAAGGCGTAAAGTAGGGATGAAACATGTTTACAATGCAAATGATTTTGGCAATGTAAATCCCTAACGTATCTAGAAATTGCAAATTTGTTTGTCAATTATTGTTCGACAAGTTACTGTGTTGAATACATTTGTCACTAGCAGATCAACTGATGTGATAAATCTATGTCAATATGGATTCTAGTTTATCAAGGAAAATACTATGGTTTTATTACCGGGGTAATTTTATTTTCTTGAATTGTATTATCAAAAATACTAATGTTTGAACTTATTTCTGTAGAAATGGCTCAACCCGAAAACAATCTGACAATAAGCTCGGCATTCAAAGCTTTCTTTGAACGACCTGAACTTACTGGCCCTAATTTCAATGACTGGTATCGCTCACTAAGAATTGTTCTAAGAGCAGCTGGTACTATTGATATCTTGACTACTCCTTTTCCGGAGGATCTTGCTGAAGGAGCATCTGATGCGGAAAGGCTTCAACACGCTGCTAACGTTAAGAAGCACCATGAGGTGGCTGCTGTAATGTTAGGGAGAATGGCTCCATCACTTCAAAGGAAGTATGAGCTATTTTCACCTCAGCTAATGCTTGATGAACTCAAGGTTGTGTCTGAAACGCCGCAAGCTGTAGAGATCTATGATTTGGTTGATGCTCTACATAGTTGCAAGCAAGCTCCTGGAAAAGTCTGTAAGTGCCCATTATATGGAAATGAAGGGTTATATGGAACAACTCATTGCACTAGGACAATCCTTTGATCATAATATGGCTATTAACTTGATCAATAGGTCCCTTAATAAGGACTTCAATGATTTCGTTCGTAACTATAATATGCATTGCACGGGGACGACGGTTAATGATATGCATGCAATGCTCATTGACTTTGAAAAGGGGTTGAAAGATAAGTTATCCACTGCTACTCCTCAAGTACTTTATGTGCAAAAGGGTAGAGTGACTAAACCAAAACCGCAAGTGAATAAGAAGCAGAGAGGCAAAGGCAAGGTTGATAAGAGCAAACAAGTTGCGACTCCATCAAAACCAAAGCAGAACTTTGTCAAGAAAGGTCAATCTCAGAAAGATGAGACTTGTCACCACTGCAAGATGACTGGACACTAGAAGAGAAATTGCTCTCTCTATCTCCATGAAATGCAAGAACATAAGAAGAAGGCTGAGCTAGCTGCTGCAGCATCTTCAGGTAACTTATTTATGATAGAGTTATTTAATCTTACATACAAATCAAACTCCTGAGTATATGATACGGGATGTGGTATTAACATTTGTAATATCCTGCAGGGATTTGAGTTGAAGAGGAAGCTTTCCTATGGGGAACAATTTCTGCAAGTGGGCAATTGCGCACAAGCAGCGGTTGAAGCTATAGGAATATTTAAATTAGTTTTACCTTCGGGTTTAGACTGTTTTTAAATAATTGTCATTATACACCTTCAATTGTTAGGGGTGTCATTTCCTTTTCTTGTATGTTGGATCTTGGATTTAATCACACGATTGATAATAATAGAATTTCTGTTTTCAAAGATGGTTTATTCTATTTTGATGCAATTTCTGTGAATGGTGTTTTTGAAATTAACATGCATGATAAAAATTCCAAGAGGAAAAATAATTCTGTTTTTAGCATGAATAAGAAGAGAAAGTTAGACAAGAACACTTCTTATCTTTGGCATTGTAGGCTTGCCCATATTGGGAAGACTCGCATACAAAAGCTTCAACGTGATGGTCTTTTGGAAAATATTAATGATGAATCATTTGATAAATGCGAATCTTGTATCTCTGGAAAGATGACCAAGAAACCTTTTAATAGCAATATTGAAAGGGCTACTGAACTACTTGGTTTGATACATACTGATGTGTGTGGACCACTTAGACATGTGTCAAGGAAAGGTGCTAGCTACTTCTTGACGTTTACGGATGATTATAGCCGTTACGGTTATGTTTATTTACTTAAGCATAAACATGAGGTGTTTGAAACATTCAAAACGTTTAAAACAAAAGTAGAGTTACAACTAGGAAAGAAGATTAAAGCTCTTCGTTCTGATCGTGGTGGTGAATATTTAAATCAAGAGTTTAAAGATTATTTAAGTGAGAACGGAATTGTTCAGAAACTTACTTCTCCATATACTCCACAACAAAATGGTGTATCTGAAAGGAAAAATCGTACATTATTAGATATGGTGCGATCTATGTGTAATCTTACAACTTTACCATTATCCTTTTGGGATTATGCTCTTGAATCTGCTGTTCGTATTCTAAATATGGTTCCCACAAAGAAGGTTGATAAGACACCATATGAACTATGACATGGCAAGAAGCCATATTTGTCTTATTTGAAAATCTGGGGTTGTGAGGCGTATGTGAAACGTGACTCAGGAGATAAACTCCAACAACGCTCAGTAAAATGTATCTTTGTAGGTTACCCTAAGGAAACTATGTTACTACTTTTATTATCCGGCTGAGAACAAAGTAGTTGTGGCTCGATATGGAGACTTCCTTGAAAATGATCTTGTAAATCAAGAATTCAGTGGGAGAAATTATGATCTTGAAGAAATTCAAGAAGATACATTGCCTTCTGAAAATACTAGCGAAGAAATTCCTGTAGAACCAGAAAGTCTGGGAGTTCCACCGGAATTAATTCCTCCACGTAGGTCTAAAAGAACCATACGTGCGTCAGACAAACAATGTCTTTACATAGAGGATGATGAGGAGGAAGTAGGGGATCTTGGTGAACCTGCTAACTATCGATCCGCAATGTCTGATCAAGAAAAGTCAAAATGGATAGTTGCGATGAATGAGGAAATGAAATCCATGGAAATCAACGATGTTTGGATTCTTGTAGACGCGCCTAAAAATGCTAAAGTAGTGAAAAATAGGTGGATCTTTAAAGAAGAAAACCGACATGGATGGTGAAATACAATCCTATAAAGCACGTTTAGTAGCTAAAGGTTTTACTCAAACTTTTGGCATAGACTACGAGGAGACGTTTTCTCCTGTAGCAGACTTACGAGCTATTAGGATTCTCATAGCTATAGCAGCATACTATGACTATGAGATATGGCAAATGGATGTTAAAACTGCCTTCTTGAACGGTCGCTTAGATGAAGACATCTATATGCAACAACCGGAAGGGTACGTTGATCCTAAATATCCAAAGCGCGTGTGCAAACTTCAAAGATATATTTATGGTTTGAAGCAAGCATCACGTCAATGGAATAAGCGATTTGATGAAGAAATCAAAAAGTTCGGATTAATTCAAAATCGTGATGAGCCATGTGTATATCGCAAAGCTAGTGGGAGTAATGTAGTGTTCCTAATTTTATATGTCGATGACATATTAATCATGGGAAGTAACATTCCAAGACTTAAGGAAGTTAAGGATTATCTTGGTAAATGTTTTTCTATGAAGGATTTGGGAGATGATGCATATATTCTGGGAATTAAAATCTATCGAGATAGGAGTAGACGGTTAATTGGTCTTAGTCAAGATGCTTATATTGATAAGATATTGAAGAAATATAACATGTATAACTCTAAGAAAGGTATCAGAGGTTAAGCATGAATTAAGTCATGAGAAAGATGCATCAACACCTGAAGAGGTGGCTTACATGAAAAAGGTGCCTTATGCTTCGACAGTAGGATCTATCATGTATGTTGTAAGATGCACAAGGCCTGATGTGGCGTTTGCTCAGAACTTGGTCAGTAGATACCAACAGAATTCAGGAAAGTTCCAATGTACTGCTGTTAAGCATATTCTAAAGTATTTGAGAAGTACGAAAGATATGTTTTTGGTATTCGGGGGTAAACCAGACACAGAATTGAATGTAACAGGATTCTGTGATGCGTCCTGGCAATGTGATAAAGACGATACGAAGTCTCAGACGGGTTACGTGTTTGTCATCAATGGAGGAGTGGTTGATTGGAAGAGCAGTAAGCAGAAAACCATTGCTATGCATGCGACTCAATCGGAGTACATGGCCGTTTCAGAAGCTGCAATGGAAGCTGTTTGGATTAGGAAGTTTATTGGAGATCTTGGAGTGATGCCTTCAATTAAAGAACCTATTGATATATATTGCGACAATTCTACTGCAATAATATTCGCCAATGACCCTGGAGTTATGAAAGGCGCCAGACACTTTAAACGTAGATATCACTACGTTCGAGAACAAGTGGAAGCTCGAGAAATAAAATTAATAAAAGTTCACACAGATGATAACGTAGTTGATCCTTTTACTAAGGCTTTATCTAGGCCAAAGGTAGTTAAGCATGCCAAGGCAATTGGGCTGCAACTAGCTAGCGAATTCATGCAATAAATCTGTTGATTAGTATTTGGATAAAGGGTGTAAGACATTATTGAATTGATGAAATAAAATTGGATTTCGTTTATTTTTCTGTTATTTGATTTTGTATCCTATTTTACATGTTTTAATCCATGAGCATTATGATGTTTCTAAATGTCCGTTGTCGATTAATAATATGGGAGTATTATTAAATTAAGACAATTCAAAATAGTGACAGAGTATACTTGAAAGTATATTGGTCAATTTTGGATGATATTTGATGGATCAAATATTGGACTTATCCCAACTATATGATTTTACTTTATGGATCTTTGTCATTAAGTAAATCATAAATAGTTATCCTTAGACCTGAGATACCAGAAAACTGCATTGAATGTAGTGCATTTCTATAAGGTAACCTAAAGCTAAACGTAACTGGTAGTCATAAGGGTTATTTTCAGAAGTGTTGCAAGTTTCATGTGTTTTGCTTGTAGTCAAAATGGGATTTGTTTCCTTCAAATTATTTTGAAGTATAAATACAGCTGGGCCCCTCGGGGGAGTAGTAAGATGTTTGTGTGGCCACACCCAAATGTGTTTTGGTAATCTTGCTATATCCGTAAACGAGAAACAGAATAGTTAATGAAAGGAATGACTGAGATCCATATCCTTATTAACATTGTATTTGAAATGAAAGGATAATAATAATGATTATATATCATTAAAAGGTTTTGTCCAGGAAACCTTACTCGAGTTGTACTAGTGACATTGTTAGTGTAACTAGACGCTAATCATTGTGATCACGATATTCGAATTTTGTCCAAGTGGGAGCTGAAAGTTTATGGACTTAAAATTGATTGTCATGTGATAGGATCGAACTCGAGATCACGGGATTGCACACATTACGTGAAGGGTTAATTTATTTATTAAATATATTTATTAATCAAACCGTAGCTTAAACTAACGATCGTTAAGTAATTAAAAGTTAAGTATTAAACGACCGTTATAGAATGTTATAGAAGCTAAAAGAAGGTGTCGGAAAAGTTCCGGAAACCCCTTTTTGGGCTTATGTATATCCGGCCATAGAAGGAGACAAGAGGAAGAGAAAATATTTTGTTGCCTTATTTTGTTTAAACCTTGGAGGAGAAGTTTTCCAAGGTGTATATAAATAAACCATAGGGCTTCATAATTTTTACACACATCTCTCTTTTCTCTTGCTCAAACTGCCGGCCATATACACCCAATTAGGGTTTCTTCTTTGATTTTCATAAAGCTATTCTAGATCTAGTCCTAGCCCCTCTCTAGGGTTGTTGGGTAGACCTTCCATAGACTTGGAAGCTCGGTTTGTTCGTGCTAGACTCACGGTTAACTGGCCGTATCACGTGTGTACAAGACCATGGTGTAGTCTTGCTTTAGACTATATCCTGGTGGTGTTCGTGATCTATCTCTACGGTGACCGTTCCGTCGAATTGTAGATCTTGCTAGGATAAAGGTATGTAACCCTAACTTGGTTAATTATAATTGTGTTAAATTAATGATCTTGTTAATTTGCTTCCGCTGTATGTGCTTTGATCCATATTAGGGTTTTTATAATTGTTATGATAAATATAAACCTACACTCCCCACTATCCGTTTCAACATCATCATCATTGTGGTCGACTCTTCCTCATGATCCTGACCTTTGGATCTTTCGTTAGTTATAGGAGTATGATGATAACTATCTTCTTGCTCGGTTTCCTCTTTAAGCTAGGGGTATCCCTTCTTCTCTTTCTTGTTGTAATCCACTGATATCATTATCAAGCTGTAAGGGGGTGTTTTGTTCGGCTTAACAGGGTGTTTTGTCCGGCTCTAAAGGGGTGTTTTAGACTTCAGTTTCTTTTTAGAGGGTGTTTGGAAGATGTTGTAATCGACTGCGGTAAACGGGTGTATGGTCTTTGTCAGGGGGCGTTTGAATAAGAACCCACGAGTAGCTTGCCAAATAAAATATAAAAACCAATGAGTGAAACCATAAATATCATTTCAATCAGCCATTTTTTAGCGGAAGTTGGTTGCACAGAATTTCAGATATAACACCCTGACCCTCATGACACAGAATGGTTGCAATACCTCGTTAATTGTAGGCGTCAGTCCATTGGCTCTAGACTTAGAAAACAGCCACGCGACTCCAATTCCTGCATATTTGTAAGTTCTATGGGCGAACATAAGTTATGAGATGCTAGTGTATGTTAGTTTACCACTGAATTATTACTACAAATGTATGATCACAGGATCACGATAGTGAACACAGAAAACTTCTTTACCTTTATGGATGCCCCTTGTTTAATTCCAGATCCGAGCATTGCGACTGCAACATCTTGTGCACCTTCAACAAATGATCAACGAACTTCACCTTCAATCTTAGGAGAGCCTATATTATTAAATTTAGTATGATGCTTGTATTTAGGTCTACTATACCATTATTAAAAAATTACACTTTTCGTCCCTATGGTTTGCTCAAAAATCACGTTTCGTCTCTAACTCAAATTAAATACACGGATGCTCCCTATTTTTGAAACTAGTAACAAGTTTTGTACCTATTTTGGATGGTAATTTGTTTTTAACGTTAAGTCGTGTGAGTGGAGGAATATTTTGGTCATTTTCTTGTTTTGGCTACATTTAATGCATACAACACCCCCCCCCTTTCATCACACACACACGCACACACGCACACGCACACACGCACACGAACACACACACGCGCGCACACACACACTTTTATAAAAATCCCAACTGTGATTAAACACACAAACACATCCCATAAATCTAAAATCTAAGAAATACACACACAAACACGTGTTTCAAACACACACATCCTAGAAATTCAAACACGCGTTTTGAAAACTGCTAGTGCAAAAGGCAGCTCTTGAGGGATGTTGTTCCCATATTAATCACTTTACCATGGTTAGATTATAAGAAATACGATAGAAAAGAGATGAATTCTAGAGAGAGACAATAGTGAGAGAAAGTAGAGAGAGTGGAGAAACTAGGTGAAATTAGATTAAGAAAATGAAATGGTTAAGCTCTCCTAACATGCTAGGAGAGGTATTTATAGCCTTGCCAACATGTGGCATAATGGGCTATATTGTTAGATGGGTCGGGCTTGAATAATTGCTTAGTACCTTAAAAGAGGGATTTTTAAGCTAGCTATCAAGCCCGTATTACACGACTATTCTACTACCTATTACAACGTTCTAATAAACAATACATTATAAACCTATGACCGGTCATTCTTGTTTGACTCAATATTTTGAGGCTAACAATCTCCCCCAATGAGAGGTCATTCCTCTTCGACATTTGGATATTTAAAGAGATTACTAATCTCACCATAAATGAGTTTTGAACGTGTAATAGTAGTCTTGTTCCTTCATGCTGTGATCTTTGAGCCTTTGTAGTTGTCTTTCGACTTTGTCTTTGAATCTTGAGATCTTCAAACCATCATTGACTTGTCTATGCCATCTTGCGATCTTGTGTCTTCATCCACATGCTCATACTATGCACCATCTTGAAAGCTTGCTAACAATCTCCTTTGAAGAGAGGTCATTCCTCTACATAAATTGTTAAGGAAGATTCTGAACATCAGAGTTGCGGAAGACTTTTACTTTCTTGATTGTTGAATATATCTTTGGACATGAGTATGTGGTTTTGAATCTTGACTTTGCTAAGTACGCCGTAACGCCACCTTCTCGAGACAAAACATAGACACAGACTGAATGGCTTTGACATTCGTCCTAAATCGGTAGCATTTTACCTCCGGTCAGTGAATACCGTTACACGATATTAAATATCATACATGTGATTAGGTAGATTCAATTAAGAACCTCCGTGACTGGGTTTCGCGACAGTACTAGTTGTTGTTTTTACTCGACCGTCTCAAAGCAAGACTACGAACATAAAGAGTGAATCAATTGGATAGATATCCACTTGATTAAAGTCGTCAATTCAAATTCCTGGAACAAGTTTGATTCATAAAGAATCTTACCATTGTTGCTCTCCAGTTGACACAAGCTTGATTCATAAAGAATCTCGTAAGTTACCTACCGTAGCGCTGTTTGATGTTAACGCTAGAAGGATTTCCATTCGTCACTGTGAATATTAATGAATATCACTCTGAATGTTCTGGCAAGACCATAAAGATATTTCGTAGAAACCTTAAACGAGTTTGAATCAATTAGGAATCAAACCACTGTTGCTTTTCAGTTTACACATGTTCAATTCATAAAGAATCTTACACATGACCTACCGTAGTGCTGTTTGATGTTAACACTGTAATGATTTCCACTCATCATTGTGAATACTAGGTAGTATCACTCTAAGTGTTCTAGCAATATCGCAAGGATATAACGTAAGTGATGAGATGGCATTTATACATGATCTCATCGTTCTTTTCGGGCTTTAAATGCATAAAAATGTCATAAAATACCATATTTATGCTTGTGTTTGTTTACTTGTGTATTTTAGGTATGGATATCGTGAATAAGACAATAGATCACAAGAAACAAGGAAAAACGAACACGAGAAACGAAGCCGCACAATGAACCAGGCCCTAGTTTATGATTTCTCAAAAAAATATCCTTGAAGACTTGAAGATGTACAAGAATGACCCCTCATTTATGAAGAAATGACACTTAATACCCTTGTATATTCATAATTACAAGTTTGGTCCCTTAAGTTTGTCAAAATTACAAAAAGGTCCTTCATCTTTGAAGAACTGACAAGTTTAGTCCCTCAACAAATCTAAATTGTCAATAATGGTCCCTCATGAAGTGAAAGATCCAAGTCCTTGAAGTTCAAGAATATTACACATTTAGTCCTTTTAAAATGGATTAAATATCAAAAGGACTAATGTTGTATACCAAAGTTGAAAAAGCCCTAAATTCTGTTTTGAAAAGTATTTGTGGCCAATCTATGAAAACAGAAACTTCAAATACAAAGGGATTCATTTTTGTTGGCTGAATAAACTTTGTATACAACATTTGCCAAAGACTAGGGGTTACTTTTGCCAAGTCCAAACATTCAAACCAGCTTTTTGCGCCAAACACTTTCCATTCCCCTAAAATCGGATCAAACTAGTTACTGTTTACCTTTATGAACCCAGATTTACCACCCACTTAAACAAAGGGTAAAATCAAATTACCTTGGCACACGTTTGATTCACACACCCAGAAACTCATCCCATACCCAAAACCCTAATCCCCACTCACCATGTGACCCCACCAATCAACCCGTCCACCAATAATAATCCAACTTCCTCTCCAAGGAATGACACGTGGCCAAATCAACAGCCCACACTCCTTGCTTGGTCACAAAGCTAAAATGAATGACTTGGATGCATTTGGACAGCTCAACAACAACAAACGCCTAGAAGGATTCAAGGGCATTTTAGGGACTTCTTAGCTAGGGTTTTCATTGTAATCTCAGCCCTTGTGGCCTATATAAGGACTCCTCAACATGTGAGAAAGCCTTGTTCCAGTTTTACTCTTTAAACATTGTAATCCCTTTTTAAATTTATAAAAGTTTGGTATTTTTAAGAAAATTGTAATTCCTTTTTATGTTTTTAAAAGTTGGTATTGTTTAAGAGTGATTCTAAGTTCCATTTGATGTTATAAATGTGCTTTGATCTTTTGGTTAAAGCACGTTTATGTTTGGTAAGGTTTTCAAGTTTGAAAAAAGCTTGAAATCAATTATTTGTTTTGCTATTTTTCTTGTACTAACCCTTAACCATAAGCCCTAAGCTCTTACAAGCTTGTTGACACCATACTTGTGAAGGGAATTGAGCCTTTGGTTAGGCTGTTTGTTGCCTTGTGTTGAAGATCATACATATCAAGGTCTGGTTCTACTTTGAACCATCAGCAGACCTTGATCCTTCTTGTTTCAAGGACCTTGGTCACTCTCTAGCTGTTGAGAGTGGTCCAAGGAGCATAGCTGATCTCCCTAGGAAGTTGTGGGGGATAGGTATAAGCTCTTTTTCAGTTTCCTCTAAAAAATATCATGTTAATGTCTGTTATGATATTTGCCATGTGATTTGGTGTTCTTGTGTTTGTGCTTTATGTTTTATTGTTTGTTTCTGTTAGTTGTCACCTAGGTAAGATATTTGAATCATAAAATCAGTAGGTTGTGTGTTTGAATCAAAAGTTTGTTTGAAAAGGGGCTAAATCAAGGTTGTTTGGTTTTTGGGATCATAAGGCCTTGTGGCCTTGTGCCCTTGGTTCTTAGGGTTTGGATAGTCTAAACAAGTCATTTGTAACTGGTTTTGGTCCTTGGTTAAGTCTCAAGTGGTTCGGAAAAGGATTTCAAAGTTTTGGAAAAATCTGAAAATATTGGTTTGAAATTGGTCAAACACATCAGATCCAATAAAATCTTTGTTTGTTGGATCTAGGGTATGAATTTTGGTTTGGGAAGAGTTTAGGTGATAAGCTATCTGTGCAATATCTGTTTGTTGATTTTGGTGGCTTATTGTGGGTGCTAGAGCTTATCAAAGTTGGCTGAAGTGGTCATTTGCATCAGCAAAGTGACCACCTCATTTTAGGCTTGCATTTGTTATTCTAGTGCATGCCTTGTTGTTTAACTGCTTGAATCTTGTTATTGTGTTTCTTGTGAGTGCTTCTTGCTATTTGGTTTGCTTATTTGCTGGCTTATAAGCTAATTGGCTTATTGGCTTGATTTTGCCAAAATTTGTCAAGGTTTGGTCAACTGAACACTTGATTCACAAGGGCTCAACCTTGAGTTCTTCACAAAAGTTGCTTAAAACAAGCTTATAATCAATCCTTGGTCATTTGGTAACATTTGATGGACTTTGAATTTTGGTCAAATAAGCTCAATTTGGCTTATTTTTCAGAAGTGCTTATTGGTACATGCAACAACTTTGTTTTTGTGATAGGTGTCATTTTTCTCAGCTTAATATCATATTTGAAAAGTTACAAGTCTTTTGGTTAAGCTTTTGCTAGGAAACTAGCTTATTTTGCTTTTTCAGCCAGCTTATTTGCTTCCACAGCTTATTCTACTTGGTTTTTTGTGATTTTTCTTATTGATTATTCTTAGTTAAGCTATTTGTGAGCTTTTGCAAAAAGAATCAGCTTTTGAAACCCTCTAGAACTCAAACCCGACTATTTTGTCGTTTAGTGAAAAAGTTCTTTTCAAAGTTCTGGCCTATTACTTGAGCTTTTTCAAAATTTCTTTTTGCAGATTGGTTTAGAATCTCAATAAGATGTTGTGTGTTCAATTAGAGCTTATGGCATTGGCTTATGGCTTAATGGGCTTATTGGCCCATTAAGAATAAGCTGTTGACTTATTAAGTTGTGATAAGCACATTTTCATCTTTTGGGCCTTTAGACTTTTGTGCTTAAAATCAAATTTTGAGTCAGGCTGGTGATTTTTAGCTTATTTGGTTGAGTTTGATTTTATTGGGCCAAAAAGCCCATTTAAGTGCACTGTTTTTGTTTTTAGCCCATTTGGGGGCCCAATAGGGGTATTTTGGTAATTTCACTTTCATTTTCTGGTTATTTAGGTTAAAATAAACTAGTTTGCAAGTTTCTAGAATTTTTATAATTTTTGGATTTTTAATAATATTTTAATATTATTTTATTATTAAATTTCATTTTTCATATTTTTGCAACTTTTATATTTTTCTTAGGTTAAATACATTAAAATAGGATTTTTAAAACTCTTAGATTAATTTTATCATTATTTTCTTAATTTCTAGAATTATTTTAATATTTTAATAGTTTTTAATCATTTAAAAATAGTTTTCTTTAGTTTAAAAATTCATAAAAATAGATTTTAGTCTTTTTAAGTCATTTTAGAGGTTTACAAAGTGAAAAATCTTTATTTGGACTTTTTAATAATTATTTGGATTTTTAGGGCTTTAATTAGCATTTAAAAATTAATAATTAATTAATTAAAAGGTATGAAAAAGTTTTGATCATTTGTAAACTCTTAGTTTATTTAATTTTATTTTTGGGAATTTTTATAATTAATTTTTATTTTAGCACTTTTTACGGTTTTTAATTTAGTCGTCGTAGTAATAATTTTCACGTATCTGTCATTCTAATTTCTCATCCCTTCTTTCTCATATTAATCTCAAATCATTTACATTTTAGTCACACACATATACCTCCTTGGGAAATGAACTTAATTGGGACATTAACACTTGATTTTCCTAAATCATTTGTTTAATACTTACCGCTTTTACGCCTTTTTCCTAGAAGGTCGTATTTTACCACAATCATTTTGGCGCCGCTGCCGGGGAGGTGTGTCGTGATTAATTTGTCATTTTTTTAATATTAACCATAAATAGTATTTGTATTAGTAGAATTCTACTAATACGTATTATCGGTTTTTTTCGTTTTTCTTGTGAAATTATTATTACTATATTATATTAAGTATCACAACAAATACAAAATATCTCTAATAGTGTGAAAACACAACCTTAATTGGGATTTGATCTCCTAATTATTATATTCGAATCTCAAACAAAAAGAAAAAGGCAAAAATAGATAAATACTTTCGTGAAGCTCGATTTTGAAAAATACAAACTATAAGGTGGGTATAAGACGGGTATTATAAAATATACCCAAAGAAAAAGGCTCTTAAGTGCTTCGTGCCGCCTCTTTTCTCCGCTTGCTTGTGAGTATTTTGAGATTGAAAGCTAATCGAGGGTTTTGCCGCCCAAAGTATTATTACGTATCATATATATTTGCTTGGTTTCTTTGTGATTAAACCCTCTTGAACAATTTGGTTTTCACCAAAGTTCTAAAGTCATTCGAAGGCGTTCACTCCACGTGATCATTTTCATTCTTTTGAGGCTTCTTTAATCAAGAGTTTGATTCGAGGAGAGATTTGGTAGATTGTTGTCTACGAATATACACAAAATCCAAAAAAATTAAAAACAATCAAAAACACAAAAAAATTGAAAATTCACAAAACACCCAAAAAGAATCTTCTTTGCTCACCTCCCATTCTAGGTCAAGTTTATGCTAACTCGTAATCAAGCAAAACGAGCTCGTAAACGTCGTCAAAGTCAAGGAAATAAAGAGCCTTTGATTGAAGAACAAACTCCAATTGTCGAACCCGTTGTAGAACCAATAGTCGCCATGGCTAATCGTACTATGATGGAGTTGCTTCAAGCACCCACCGAGGGTTTTGGAGAAGCTATTGTGATTCCCGCCATCCTTGCGGAGAATTTCGAGATTAAGACGGGTTTAATGTCGATGTGGCAAGCAAATAAGTTTAGAGGTCATGAAAAAGACAACATGCATTATCACATAAGGAATTTTAATCGTCTCACTGCAACAAGCAAGTTTAAGGATGTTCCACATGACGCCATTAAGATGATGTAGTTTCCATACTCGTTGGATGGACCCACAAAAATTTGGCTCGAGAAAAAACCGCCAAATTCGATTTTGACATGGGGTGATCTCGTCTCTAAGTTTGTGAACCAATTTTTTCCACCATCTAAAACAACACATTTGAAAAATGAGATTTCAAGGTTTACACAACGTAATAATGAATGTTTTTCAATGGAATGGGAATGATTTAAGGAAATGTTACATGAATGTCCACATTATGATTTTTCAGAATTGCATCAAATAGATACTTTTTATAATGGGCTTAATGATCATGAACGAGATTATTTGAATGCCGCCGCGGGTGGTAATTTTTTGTGAAAAACGACCGATGAGGCTTTAAAAATCATTGAGAATAGGTCTAAGGTTTACAACCCTCGTAACACACCGAGTGTTGCCACTATGGGTTCGTTATCGTCGTCTCGTAACATTAATGCCTTACATGATGAAGCAAATGAGGAAAATCGGTTTTTCGATAGGTTTTCGACTCTTATGACTAATTGGAAAGCACAAGATGATTTAAATTCCGCATCGGTTAAAGCGGTTGAAAAGAGTTGTTTATCTTGTGGTGGAGCTCATGATCTTTCCAAGTGCATTACCGCTGGTGGTAACACTTCGAGTGCTTATGTAGCAACGGGAACTTACAACCAAAACGACCAAGGTTCCCGCCCAAATCAAGCTCCATCAAATCAAATGCTAACAACTATCAAAACAACAATCAAAATGGTGGTTATCAAGGCAATTCACGTAATTACAACAAAGGGAATTATCAAAGTGGGAATGGACAAGTTTCAAACCAAAACCAAAACCATGATTTTCAAAACACTACACAAGGTTTTCAAAATGCTCACACTAAAAATCTTAATGGAGAATTTTTGGATATGCAAAAGCAAACGATGCTAAGTTTGATAATATGCAACGTGAGATGATTAACTTAAGATCCGAGTTGAAAAACGAGCCTAAAATGAACTTGCTAATGAACTTAAGACTCATGCTAATAAAATGGAAGGAAACGTTCAACGTCTTCAACAAAATCAACAAAAAATGGAACAAGCACAACATGAGATTAATCAAGAGTTGTTAAAAGCGGATGATAGGCAATCAAAATTTGAAGACCGAATGGCAAAAATGTTTGAAGCAATCATGTGTAAACCCTCTTCCTCGAGTGGTCTTCCTAGTGATACCATTGCAAACCCGAAGGGAGAAATGAAGGTTATTACTACTCGTAGTGGTAAAACTTTCAAGGAACCAATCTCTCGTCCAAGTACTTCTACGGAGAAGGAAATCAAGAAAGAGCCCGAGGTGATGGTCGAAAAGGAGCATATCACAAGCCCACGAAATACCGCTCATACCACACCTACGGTTGAACCAATACCAGTCATGGAACCCGAGATTCCAAGGCCGTTGCCTAATGTCCAACCCACACCACCCTTACCTTACCCTTCGAGACGAAACAAATAGAAATTGCAAGAACGTAACAAACAACAAATCAAGCTTTTTATAAAAAATGTTTCAACAAGTTCATTTTGATTTAAGTTTAGCCGACGCGTTGTTATACATGCCTCGTTTTGCTTCCACTTTTAAAAGTATGATGAACGATAAGGAGAAGCTTTCAAAGCTTGCTAATTGTTCTTCGGTTTATCTTAACCGCATACCGGAAAAAGTTGGTGACCCCGGAAAGTTTCTCATTCCTTGTGACATACAAGATATGAAAGAATGCCTCGCCTTGGCCGATCTTGGTGCGAGCATTAATTTGATGCCATTTTCCATTTGGAAATCGCTTTCGCTTCCGGCTCTTACTCCTTCGAACATGTCTATCGAGATGGCCGGTCATTCTATGATTTTAGCATGTGGAGTAGCCGAGGATGTTTTCGTGAAAGTGGGGAAGTTCTACTATCCCGTTGATTTTATAGTAGTTGACATCCCCGTGGATCCTCAAGTTCCTCTAATTTTAGGTCGTCCATTTTTAGACACCTCGAGATCGCTTATCGACGTTCATGCAAGAACTATTACTTTGAGATTCAACGAAGAGGAACTTGTTATAAATGCTACTTAAAACTCGACACCTTCTCATGTTTATGCAATCGCTACCATCAATCACATCGACTTAGTTGATGTGGTTTGCGATGATTTTTCACAAGAAGTGTTAGGTTTTTCTGATAGCTCGTCAAGTGGCAATCCCACTATATTGGATCCGATTCTTGCTAATTCTACACCAAATCTCACTCCATTCCAAGGAGGCGATTTTACTTCAAATGAAATCGACAATGAAGATGAGGTGATTATTGGTAATGATACTTCTATTCCACCATTTCTTCCGCCGATGGAAGTTATGAGTGTTGAGCAAAAATCTTCAATCGAGGAACCGCCTATCCTTGAATTGAAAGATCTTCCATCTCACCTTGAATACGCATTATTGGAAGGTGATAACAAGTTGCCGGTTATTATTACAAAAGATCTTGCTAAGGATGAAAAAACCGCACTTTTGAAAGTTCTTAAAGCACATAAAGGGGCAATTGCGTGGAAAATTTCCGACATTAAGGGTTTTGACCCAAAATTTTGTACTCACAAGATTTTAATGGAGGAGGACTGCAAACCCGCAATTCAAAGTCAAAGAAGGGTAAACCCCAAAATTCACGATGTCATCGAAAAGGAAGTTTTAAAACTCCTTGACGCGGGAATGATTTATCATATCTCCGATAGCCCATGGGTGAGCCCAATCCATTGTGTCCCTAAAAAGGGAGGAATGACCGTTGTGCCCAATGAAAAAAACGAGTTAATTCCCACTTGTGTTGTGACCGGTTGGAGGGTGTGTATTGACTACCGAAAGTTAAATGACGCAACTCGTAAAGACAACTTTCCTTTGCCCTTCATGGATCAAATGTTGGAGCGACTCGCGGGAAATGCATTCTATTGCTTTTTAGATGGTTTTTTGGTTACTTTCAAATCCCAATCGACCCTCGTGATCAAGAGAAAACTACGTTTACGTGTCCTTATGGAACGTTTGCTTATCGTAGGATGCCTTTCGGACTTTGCAATGCACCGGGTACGTTTCAACGGTGTATGGTGGCTATTTTTCATGATATGATCGAGAAGTCGATGGAAGTGTTTATGGATGACTTTTCGGTGTTTGGCAATTCGTTCACGTCGTGTTTATCTAATCCCAAGCAAATGTTAAAACGTTGTGAAGAAATCAACCTTGTGCTTAATTGGGAAAAATGTCATTTTATGTGTAAACAAGGAATCGTCTTAGGGCACAAGGTCTCGAAAGCGGGGGTTGAGGTCGATAAAGCTAAGGTAGACGTCATCGCAAAGTTACCTTCATCCCAAAACCGTCAAGGGAGTTAGGAGTTTCCTAGGCCACGCGGGCTTTTATCTTCGTTTCATCAAAGACTTTTCGAAAATCTCTCGACCAATGACACACCTTCTTGCGAAGGATGCTCCTTTTAATTTCAATGAGGATTGTGTTAGAGCTTTCGAAACTCTTAAAAGGAAACTTATCGAAGCTCCCATTATTGTTGCTCCTAATTGGGAAGTACCCTTTGAAATCATGTGCGATGCAAGTGATTATGCTATAGGGGCCGTTTTAGGGCAACGTTCTGAAAAGCATTTCCGTCCTATCCATTATGCTAGTAAGACGATGACCGAGGCTCAATTAAAGTACACCACAACGGAAAAGGAATTCCTTGCCATGGTCTATGCTTTTGAGAAATTCTGACCTTATCTCGCCTTGACTAAAAGCATCATTTATACCGACCATTCGGCTATCAAGTATCTCTTAGCTAAGCAAGATGCTAAGCCGAGATTGCTTCGTTGGATGCTCCTCCTCCAAGAATTGGATGTCACCGTTCTTGAAAAAAAAGGATCCGAGAATCTAGCGGCCGATCATCTCTCTCGTCTAGAAGATCCTCACAAAGATGTCTTCGAGAACAAGGAAATCGCCGAAAAATTTCCTCTCGAGACTCTCGGTGTAGTGAATTCTAAAGATACCACCCCATGGTTTGCCGACATTGCAAATTAACATGCGGGGAACTTCATAATCAAGGGTATGACGACACAACAAAAGAGAAAATTCTTTCGTGACATCAAGTTCTATTTTTGGGACGACCCTTATCTCTTTCGGGTTTGTGTGGATCAACTCGTTCGACGTTGTGTATTTGGTACCGAACCTTCTAACATCCTTAGAGCTTGTCATGAGGGATTCACGGGTGGTCACCACGGTACTAATCTCACGGCTAAGAAAGTGTTTGATGTCGGCTTCTTTTGGCCTACGATCTATCGTTATGCACACGTTCTTGGGAAGTCGTGTGATTCATGCCAACGTCAAGGAAAATCGTCTCAACGTGATGAAATGCCGTAAAACATAATTCAAGTGTGTGAGATTTTCGACATTTGGGGCATAGACTTTATGGGGCCGTTCCCATCGTCTCATGGTAACAAGTATATCCTCGTCACCGTTGACTACCTTTCTAAGTGGGTGGAAGATAAGGCTTTACCTACTAATGATGCTCGTGTGGTAGTAAAGTTATTGAAGCAACTATTTTCTCGGTTTGGAACCCCTCGTGCTATTATAAGCGATCATGGAACCCATTTTTGTAATGACCAATTCGAGAAGGTCTTAAAGAAATATGGAGTTACTTATCGTCTTTCTACGGCTTATCACCCACAGACGAGAGGGCAAGTCGAGGTTTCAAACCGAGCTTTGAAGAAGATTTTAGAGAGGTCGATTGGAGAAAACCGTGCTTCATGGTCCGACAAACTCGATGACGCTTTATGGGCCTTTAGGACCGCTTATAAGACACCCATCAGTTGTACTCCATATTAGTTGGTCTATGGAAAGAATTGTCATTTGCCCATTGAATTGGAGCATAAGGCATATTGGGCCTTTAAGCATACAAATTATGATTTAAAGACCGCGGGAGATCACCGGAAAATACAATTGAATGAACTGGATGAATTAAGAGATAATGCTTATGAAAATTCACTGAATTTTAAAGAAAAGACTAAAAAGTTTCATGATGCAAAGACTAAAAACCGGGTTTTTAACGTTGGTGATCAAGTGTTACTTTTTAACTCTCGATTAAAGATATTTTCCGGGAAATTGAAATCTCGTTGGTCGGGTCCTTTCACCATAACACAAGTGTTTCCTTATGGGACCATCGAGCTAGCTCAAAATGATGGTCCTAACTTCAAGGTGAATGGACATAGGCTTAAGCACTACTTTGGTGGGTAAGTTCCTTCGTTGGACGACCTCGACCAAGTCACCTTCCCTAATGATAATTAGCATTGAGGGGATTAAGTCGAGCTCATGACTCTGTAATAAAAAACGAGGTGCCTTGTGGGGGAGATCCCATGCTTATCCTTTTTATGCTTTCTAATAAAATAATGAGAGGGGATTTGTGCCCTTCCAACTCGTTGTCTCGTTGTTGTTTGTGAATGTGTTATCTAGATCATCATCATCACTACGATTGAAGACTCTCGTGTTCGTTTACGTGAGCCTCGATCGTTTGCTTGAAGAGTTTTTCACGAATCCATGACATATCCTTTACTGTTCTAACAATTATCTTTTAGCATAATTAATAAATGTCTTTAGATATATTGTTGATCACCCTTTCCATGCTAGATCCTAAGCATTCGACTCTTCGCCTCTAGTATGGGGTGCTCCACCTTTAGACTCGAAACATTGAGGACAATGTTTAATTTTAGTATGGGGGATGAATAGATACTTGCTTTGCTACGCCCTCACGTTTTCCAACTTTTAACGTTTTGTTTTGATTTGTTGCTAATAAGGCTAAAAATGGCCAAATTTTAAAATTTTTCCTAGTTTTCATAAGTGTTTTTAAGACACGAATGTATATTTTCTGATGGGTAGAATAAGAGCTAATTTTTGACTTGATGGGCATTTGGAGCCCTTTACATTCCTTGTTGGAAATACGTTTTTCCAAGGAAAGTCTCGGTCACATCATTATTAGCATAGATCACGAGCTATAGACTATTTAGGACATTGTAACTTGGAGTGACCTCCCTTTGGGGGAGATTGTTGGAAATACGTTTTTACGTATTTAGAAAGGATCGGTCACTCCAAATATAGATACAAGTATTGGGCTCGTGATCCAATGTATTAAGGTATAGCCCATATAGCCCACATGTAGGGTGGGCTATATAAACCCCCTCCTAGCATGTTAGGGGGGTTGAACACTTAACCATTTTATCACATTCAACCATTCCTCTCTTTCTCTCTTTTCTCTCTCTACCTTTCTCTCTCTAAGTTCTTCCATTTTCCATTCATTCAATAGATAATCCTATACATGCTAATGTGACAACCCTAGGTTTTGGATTTGTCACTTGGTCTTACTTTTAGGTTATTTTATGTGTGCTTACTTGATTGTGTGATTACATGTTTATTTTGTGTGATTGAGGTTGGTGTGGTTATCGTTATGAGTATAGAAGTACTCATAAGTAAATCGAGGAACGGTTATTTCATGTTCATGAGCTCACAAGTGGTGACTATGAAATGAAAATGGTGATATTTTGGTGTTTACGTATACGTATAAGTATTATAGTAATAGTATTTTATTTTTTACGATTTACGGGTTAGCATTTAGAGGTCTCGGAAGAGGTATTTAATCATATGGATATTTTTCGGGATGGTTTTAAGTCATTTAGGACTTAGTTATAAAGTTTATTTCAAAATTTGAGATTTTTTATAAAAGTGTATATTTTACGTCTTTTTCGGTAAAACGCGTAAATTTGACTAGTTTTACGGTTTTGAGGTTTTGGAGGCTTTAGGAGCTGAAATAAATTAAGGTAAATTAAGGTAATATTATTAATATATATATTAATAATAAAAAGAAAAAAAACGAATTTAAGGGGTGTTTGGGTTGGTTTGGACGCACCAAAGAAGGGAAAAAAGGAAAAAGGGAAATAAGGTAAGTGGGCTTGTAGTTGGACTAGGATTTTGTGCTATATAAAGAACACAACAGCTCATAACAAACGAATTTTTTATACTCCCTGGAGATCAATTATGGGTCGACATCTATGGAGGAATTTAGGGTTCTTCATTAATTTTTCTTCTTTCAAAAATTCTAAGGTAAAATCTTCAAATCCCTTTTCAATTTAATTGTTTTTAATTCTTTCTCATTCATCTTATGATGGATTTAGGATAGGGTTTATATTAAACAGTAAATTAATGTTATATTAATGGTGTTATAATGATTACATAGATTAGCGCTTGTAATTAGAGGTATTAGGGTTAATTAATGAGGTTGATTTTGTTAAACCCGTTTTTAAAAACTGGGCAAAATTTTGAGTCAATTGTTTTGATCATATCGGGAGTTCTAGGAACATTCAAGATGCGATCCAAGTATCACTAAAAAGGTAATTGAAGTGTCTTTCCAATTCAAGAAACTAGAACTAAATTGGAAGTCGGGAAGTGGATCAAAAACAGGTTACAACAGTCGAAGGTCAAAACAGTTTTGTAATCAGCCTGTTTTCTTTTTAAGTTTTGGGTTTTTTGGGGTACTTAGGGTTGCATTGGGATCTTCTCACGAACATGAGAGATGGTTTATATATTGTAGCAAGTATCTGCACTTGGGATAAGGTTGTGGTTTAGGGTAAGACCCTCTAATGGTAACAAACTTTTCATAAGTTTAAAATCAGTGAATTCTGGATAGGTAGCAATATATATACATATATCGGGGCCTTAACAGTAGATTTAAGGTTAGATCAAGTGGAAGGTTTTAGCTAACATATGTAAAAGTATGAATATTCCTTTTACAGAAACCATGGGTATGTTTAATTGGACGTTTGACTTAAAGTTTTGAGACCTAAAAACTGGGACTGTTTTGTGTAAAATATGAACTGGATAGTTATTAAACTTAACCAAGTTAAGGACTTGTTAAGGAAGGGAAATGGGGTGATTAGAGCTTATCAATGAGGTATTTATATGGGAATAGGCTAGATGTCCATCATAGGTTGAGGAGCCATCTTAGTGATTGGTTCATGTATTGATTGCGTGTTTTGGGTTTGTTAGCTTGTTGCTAGTACGAGGACTTGTGAAGAAGCAATCAGGTGAGTTTCATAGTCCCATGTTTACTATTGATTTTGACTTCCAGATGGGATGGAAGAGACACTGTATTATGTTGTTTATAAATTGATGCTGTGAATATTTTTAAGGTTTGAGATGGACTTGTGTGTACATTATATGATTAACTGCTATGTGATTCTTGTTCGTGTATGATTTGGATGGGAAAGGTACATAGGTGTATGGGCGCCTATGGTACCATGGTTGTTGGTAAGGCGTGATGCCTTGGAAATTATAGTTGTTGGTAAGGCGTGATGCCTTGGAAATTATGGTTGTTGGTAAGACGTGATGCCTTGGAAATTATGGTTGTTGGTAAGGCGTGATGCCTTGGTAATTGTGGTTGTTGGTAAGGCGTGATGCCTTGGAATTGTGATGATTGATTGAACCTGAATGATAGTTGTTAATACATAATTGTAGCGCATTGTCCATATGTTATTGTGTTGATGGTTGTTATTCACAGCTTGTAACTGATTTAGCGTTGGAGTCTAAACCTATGACTCTCACGAACTTTATGTTGACGTGTTTTAGTGTCTCTTTCAGGTGTGAATGTGTTTAAGCTTGAGGATAGAAGTGGCTAGACTTGGATGCCTTAGATAGAAGGAGATCCCCGTTCCTTCTTAGTTTACCTTTATGTTTTTTTTATAAGTGATACATGTTGGCACCTATATGTTTGTTTGGTTTATGTTTGTTGTTTGTCTTGGGTAAGTGGTAGGACTGTTACCTACTTACCTAGACTCCTGCATTTGATGAGATATTGTCATGACTTTTGTGTCACCATTTTATGACATTTCTTATTTCATATAGTTATCTCTATAGACACGCCATGTTGTGATGATATCCATACGTCGCGCCCCCATATTCTGCGATGGTGGGGTGTGATAGAATGGTATTAGAGACCAATGGTTATAGAGAATTAGGTTGCCTAGTCGCGTAACCTAGTCTATAGCTTAAGGGTCCCTACATATAGGCGTAATAGGAGTATGTGTGCATTTTATAATAATTGATGTGTTTGGATGTTATTTATTGCGATGTTTTGACTAGTATGAATTGAACCGTAGTATTTTTATACTTAGTCACATGTTATTTTCTTTTCGGGTTTGTGACTAGTGCGGGTTGAACTATAGTCGTATACGCTAGTCATTGTTAGATTTCCTTTGATTACGTTTTCATGTTCTTTATACATTTTGATTTTTGTCTACGGTGGTTCAGTTGGATTACGAGTTTATATATTTCATGCATTGGCTACGTTATTTTAATACATGGATTTTGGACCTTATTTTATGTAGTGGTTATGTGCTTATATGAGTTGTAGGATCTATGTGCTTATTTGAGTTGGTAGACCGATGTGTTCTGTGTAGTATTAATTCTTATAAGTGTCATCATAGGAGGGAGTGCATTGGTGAAAGGGGACTTGTATAAGTATGGTGGCCAACATAGTTATACAAGTACCAAGACATCAATGGATTCCTAAATATGGTTGCATGAAAGAGGGTTAATACATGCTTGTTTATAGTATATGCAGGATGAATTTGAGTGTACGTATGCATATGCCTATGAATAATTCCCTTCTACTTATCGGTTGTATTCTTAGGATGGTTTGCTAGTTCTTTTCTCTTTGGGATGTTCAACTTCTGTAGTAGCGCATTTATCGAGTCCTCATTTCACGTGTTTGTTTGTACGGTATTTTTGGTGTAGAGGCTTTTGAGAGGGTGGAGATTTCTTTTTTGGAATAACGATATCTTTTGTTTTGAGTCTTACATGGTAAAAAAATAAAACTTGCAAATAGTAAAATAAAAATAGTTGTTGGTAGTCGATAAAATGAGGGTAAAGTGTCGAAAACGTGTTTGAAATAAGGTGGAATATAAATATTTTTTTAACATATAAGCATGACTTGTTTATTTTAAAATATTTAGTTTTGATCACCTAAAGTTATTGTTCTTTAGTTAGAATTTTTGTTCTTATTAACTTAAATATATTAAAATCATGTATTAATCATATGATGGGTGAGAGTTTAAATTTTCTGGAATTAAAATAAATAAGACCTTGAATTTTGTAATTAATAACGGGTTTTTTTGTTTTTGGTTTAAAATCGTTTTGGTCATAAGTTGTTCGTTTTTAAAGCTTTTTGAGTGATTCGAAAGCCTAAAATTATGTACTCGGAACGTACTTTTCAAATTTTCAGAAAGTTTGGTAATTGGAAGTCAGTAGCTTGGTCGAATTAATTGTACAAGTGTCGAGTTCAAGGTTAATTTTCGGACAACATGGTTTAAACTTGTGTTTTAGGTATTTTGGGGTAATGAACCCTTGGAGGGTTAACATAGGGATGAGTTGGGATGGAATTTGAGAGTTCTTTAGACCTTAGAATACGTGGTTATATTTGATGAGTTTTGATTTATGGTATTTATGAGTAAGACCGAAATCGGGGTGACAGTTTTTAAACTCGTCGAGTTATGTAATGGCTCCTAACTTGATTTCAAGACAGTTCTTGTTTGATGAGTTGCGAGATTTACTTAGGTTGGTTACATAACTTTATGGTCTTAATAAGTTTCCTCGCAGACGGTTAAGGCTCATGTGTTGTTGGTTGAAATTATTTTAGTTTAAACTGGGTTCACGTTTGAACGTAAGGTTTTATCAGGGCTATGTATCCTCGTTTGGTTGCAGAGAATAAGTTTGAGTTTGGCAGTAAATCTCGGGACGAGATTTCTATTAGGAGGGAGTGATGTGACAACCCTGGTTTTTAGATTTGTCACTTGGTCTTACTTTTAGGTTATTTTATGTGTGCTTACTTGATTGTGTGATTACATGTTTATTTTGTGTGATTGAGGTTGGTGTGGTTATCGTTTATGAGTATAGAAGTACTCATAAGTAAATCGAGGAACGGTTATTTCATGTTCATGAGCTCACAAGTGGTGACTATGAAATGAAAATGGTGATATTTTGGTGTTTACGTATACGTATAAGTATTATAGTAATAGTATTTTATTTTTTACGATTTACGGGTTAGCATTTAGAGGTCTCGGAAGAGGTATTTAATCATATGGATATTTTTCGGGATGGTTTTAAGTCATTTAGGACTTAGTTATAAAGTTTATTTCAAAATTTGAGATTTTTTATAAAAGTGTATATTGTACGTCTTTTTCGGTAAAACGCGTAAATTTGACTAGTTTTACGGTATTGAGGTTTTGAAGGCTTTAGGAGCTGAATAAATTAAGGTAAATTAAGGTAATATTATTAATACATATATTAATAATAAAAAGAAAAAAAAACGAATTTAAGGGGTGTTTGGGTTGGTTTGGACGCACCAAAGAAGGGAAAAAAGGAAAAAGGGAAATAAGGTAAGTGGGCTTGTAGTTGGACTAGGATTTGTGCTATATAAAGAACACAACACCTCATAACAAACGAATTTTTTATACTCCCTGGAGATCAATTATGGGTCGACATCTATGGAGGAATTTAGGGTTCTTCATTAATTTTTCTTCTTTCAAAAATTCTAAGGTAAAATCTTCAAATCCCTTTTCAATTTAATTGTTTTTAATTCTTTCTCATTCATCTTATGATGGATTTAGGTTAGGGTTTATATTAAACAGTATATTAATGTAATATTAATATTGTTATAATGATTACATAGATTAGCGCTTGTAATTAGAGGGATTAGGGTTAATTAATGAGGTTGATTTTGTTAAACCCGTTTTTAAAAACAGGGCAAAATTTTGAATCAATTGTTTTAATCATATCGGGAGTTCTAGGAACATTAAAGATGCGATCCAAGTATCCCTGAAAAGGTAATTGAAGTGGATTTCCAATGCAAGAAACGAGAACTAAATTGGAGGTCGGGAAGTGGGTCAAAAACAGGTTACAACAGTCGAAGGTCAAAACAGTTTTGTAATCAGTCTGTTTTCTTTTTAAGTTTTGCGTTGTTTGGGGTACTTAGGGTTGCATTGGGATCTTCTCACGAACATGAGAGATGGTTTATATATTGTAGCAAGTATCTGCACTTGGGCTAAGGTTGTGGTTTAGGGTAAGACCCTCTAATGGTAACAAACTTTTCATAAGTTTAAAATCAGTGAATTCTGGATAGGTAGCAATATATATACATATATCGGGGCCTTAACAGTAGCTTTAAGGTTAGGACAAGTGGGAGGTTTTAGCTAACATATGTAAAAGTATGAATATTCCTTTTACAGAAACCATGGGTATGTTTAATTGGACGTTTGACTTAAAGTTTTGAGACCTAAAAACTGGGACTGTTTTGTGTAAAATATGAACGGGATAGTTATTAAACTTAACCAAGTTAAGGACTTGTTAAGGAAGGGTAATGGGATGATTAGAGCTTATCAATGAGGTATTTATATGGGAATAGGCTAGATGTCCATCATAGGTTGATGAGCCATCTTAGTGATTGGTTCATGTATTGATTGCGTGTTTTTGGTTTGTTAGCTTGTTGCTAGTGCGAGGACTTGTGAAGAAGCAATCAGGTGAGTTTCATAGTCCCATGTTTACTATTGATTTTGACTTCCAGATGGGATGGAAGAGACACTGTATTATGTTGTTTATAAATTGATGCTGTGAATGTTTTTAAGGTTTGAGATGGACTTGTGTGTACATTATGTGATTAACTGCTATGTGATTCTTGTTCGTGTATGATTTGAATGGGAAAGGTACATAGGTGTATGGGCGCCTATGGTACCATGGTTGTTGGTAAGGCGTGATGCCTTGGAAATTATAGTTGTTGGTAAGGCGTGATGCCTTAGAAATTATGGTTGTTGGTAAGGCGTGATGCCTTGGAAATTATGGTTGTTGGTAAGGCGTGATGCCTTGGTAATTGTGGTTGTTGGTAAGGCGTGATGCCTTGGAATTGTGATGATTGATTGAACCTGAATGATAGTTGTTAATACATAATTGTAGCGCATTGTCCATATGTTATTGTGTTGATGGTTGTTATTCACAGCTTGTAACTGATTTAGCGTTGGAGTCTAAACCTATGACTCTCACCAACTTTATGTTGACGTGTTTTAGTGTCTCTTTCAGGTGTGAATGTGTTTAAGCTTGAGGATAGAAGTGGCTAGACTTGGATGCCTTATGATTGCATATAGAAGGAGATCCCCGTTCCTTCTTAGTTTACCTTTATGTTTTTTTATAAGTGATACATGTTGGCACCTATATGTTTGTTTGGTTTATGTTTGTTGTTTGTCTTGGGTAAGTGGTAGGACTGTTACCTACTTACCTAGACTCCTGCATTTGATGAGATATTTTCATGAATTTTGTGTCACCATTTTATGACATTTCTTATTTCATATAGTTATCTCTATAGACACGCCATGTTGTGATGATATCCATACGTCGCACCCCATATTCCGCGATGGTGGGGTGTGACAGAATGGTATCAGAGACCAATGGTTATAGAGAATTAGGTTGCCTAGTCGCGTAGCCTAGTCTATAGCTTAAGGGTCCCTACATATAGGCGTCATAGGAGTATGTGTGCATTTTATAATAATTGATGTGTTTGGATGTTCTTTATTGCGATGTTTTGACTAGTATGAATTGAACCGTAGTATGTTCATACTTAGTCACATGTTATTTTCTTTTCGGGTTTGTGAATAGTGCGGGTTGAACTATAGTCGTATACGCTAGTCATTGTTGGATTTCCTTTGATTACGTTTTCATGTTCTTTATACATTTTAAATTTTGTCTACGGTGGTTCAGTTGGATTACGAGTTTATATATTTCATGCATTGGCTACGTTATTTTAATACATGGATTTTGGACCTTATTTTATGTTGTGGTTATGTGCTTATATGAGTTGTAGGATCTATGTGCTTATTTGAGTTGGTAGACCGATGTGTTCTGTGTAGTATTAATTCTTATAAGTGTCATCATAGGAGGGAGTGCATTGGTGAAAGGGGACTTGTATAAGTATGGTAGCCAACATAGTTATACAAGTACCAAGACATCAATGGATTCCTAAATATGGTTGCATGAAATAGGGTTAATACATGCTTGTTTATAGTATATGCTGGATGAATTTGAGTGTACGTATGCATATGCCTATGAATAATTCCCTTCTACTTATCGGTTGTATTCTTAGGATGGTTTGCTAGTTCTTTTCTCTTTGGGATGTTCAACTTCTGTAGTAGCGCATTTATCGAGTCCTCATTTCACGTGTTTGTTTGTACGGTATTTTTGGTGTAGAGGCTTTTGAGAGGGTGGAGATTTCTTTTTTGGAATAACGATATCTTTTGTTTTGAGTCTTACATGGTAAAAAAATAAAACTTGCAAATAGTAAAATAAAAATAGTTGTTGGTAGTCGATAAAATGAGGGTAAAGTGTCGAAAACGTGTTTGAAATAAGGTGGAATATAAATTTTTTTTTTAACATATAAGCATGACTTGTTTATTTTAAAATATTTAGTTTTGATCACCTAAAGTTATTGTTCTTTAGTTAAAATTTTTGTTCTTATTAACTTAAATATATTAAAATCATGTATTAATCATATGATGGGTGAGAGTTTAAATTTTCTGGAATTAAAATAAATAAGACCTTGAATTTTGTAATTAATAACGGGTTTTTTTGTTTTTGGTTTAAAATCGTTTTGGTCATAAGTTGTTCGTTTTTAAAGCTTTTTGAGTGATTCGAAAGCCTAAAATTATGTACTCGGAACGTACTTTTCAAATTTTCAGAAAGTTTGGTAATTGGAAGTCAGTAGCTTGGTCGAATTAATTGTACAAGTGTCGAGTTCAAGGTTAATTTTCGGACAACATGGTTTAAACTTGTGTTTTAGGTATTTTGGGGTAATGAACCCTTGGAGGGTTAACATAGGGATGAGTTGGGATGGAATTTGAGAGTTCTTTAGACCTTAGAATACGTGGTTATATTTGATGAGTTTTGATTTATGGTATTTATGAGTAAGACCGAAATCGGGGGTGACAGTTTTTAAACTCGTCGAGTTATGTAATGGCTCCTAACTTGATTTCAAGACAGTTCTTGTTTGATGAGTTACGAGATTTAGTTAGGTTGGTTACATAACTTTATGGTCTTAATAAGTTTCCTCGCAGACGGTTAAGGCTCATGTGTTGTTGGTTGAAATTATTTTAGTTTAAACTGGGTTCTCGTTTGAACGTAAGGTTTTATCAGGGCTATGTATCCTCGTTTGGTTGCAGAGAATAAGTTTGAGTTTGGGAGTAAATCTCGGGACGAGATTTCTATTAGGAGGGAGTGATGTGACAACCCTAGGTTTTAGATTTGTCACTTGGTCTTACTTTTAGGTTATTTTATGTGTGCTTACTTGATTGTGTGATTACATGTTTATTTTGTGTGATTGAGGTTGGTGTGGTTATCGTTTATGAGTATAGAAGTACTCATAAGTAAATCGAGGAACGGTTATTTCATGTTCATGAGCTCACAAGTGGTGACTATGAAATGAAAATGGTGATATTTTGGTGTTTACGTATACGTATAAGTATTATAGTAATAGTATTTTATTTTTTACGATTTACGGGTTAGCATTTAGAGGTCTCGGAAGAGGTATTTAATCATATAGATATTTTTCGGGATGGTTTTAAGTCATTTATGACTTAGTTATAAAGTTTATTTCAAAATTTGAGATTTTTTATAAAAGTGTATATTGTACGTCTTTTTCGGTAAAACGCGTAAATTTGACTAGTTTTACGGTTTTGAGGTTTTGGAGGCTTTAGGAGCTGAAATAAATTAAGGTAAATTAAGGTAATATTATTAATACATATATTAATAATAAAAAGAAAAAAAACGAATTTAAGGGGTGTTTGGGTTGGTTTGGACGCACCAAAGAAGGGAAAAAAGGAAAAAGGGAAATAAGGTAAGTGGGCTTGTAGTTGGACTAGGATTTGTGCTATATAAAGAACACAACAGCTCATAACAAACGAATTTTTTATACTCCCTGGAGATCAATTATGGGTCGACATCTATGGAGGAATTTAGGGTTCTTCATTAATTTTTCTTCTTTCAAAAATTCTAAGGTAAAATCTTCAAATCCCTTTTCAATTTAATTGTTTTTAATTCTTTCTCATTCATCTTATGATGGATTTAGGTTAGGGTTTATATTAAACAGTATATTAATGTAATATTAATATTGCTATAATGATTACATAGATTAGCGCTTGTAATTAGAGGGATTAGGGTTAATTAATGAGGTTGATTTTGTTAAACCCGTTTTTAAAAACTGGGCAAAATTTTGAATCAATTGTTTTGATCATATCGGGAGTTATAGGAACATTCAAGATGCGATCCAAGTATCCCTGAAAAGGTCATTGAAGTGGCTTTCCAATGCAAGAAACGAGAACTAAATTGGAGGTCGGGAAGTGGGTCAAAAACAGGTTACAACAGTCGAAGGTCAAAACAGTTTTGTAATCAGCCTGTTTTCTTTTTAAGTTTTGGGTTGTTTGGGGTACTTAGGGTTGCATTGGGATCTTCTCACGAACATGAGAGATGGTTTATATATTATAGCAAGTATCTTCACTTGGGCTAAGGTTGTGGTTTCGGGTAAGACCCTCTAATGGTAACAAACTATTCATAAGTTTAAAATCAGTGAATTATGGATAGGTAGCAATATATATACATATATCGGGGCCTTAACAGTAGCTTTAAGGTTAGGGCAAGTGGGAGGTTTTAGCTAACATATGTAAAAGTATGAATATTCCTTTTACAGAAACCATGGGTATGTTTAATTGGACGTTTGACTTAAAGTTTTGAGACCTAAAAACTGGGACTGTTTTGTGTAAAATATGAACGGGATAGTTATTAAACTTAACCAAGTTAAGGACTTGTTAAGGAAGGGTAATGGGGTGATTAGAGCTTATCAATGAGGTATTTATATGGGAATAGGCTAGATGTCCATCATAGGTTGATGAGCCATCTTAGTGATTGGTTCATGTATTGATTGTGTGTTTTTGGTTTGTTAGCTTGTTGCTAGTGCGAGGACTTGTGAAGAAGCAATCAGGTGAGTTTCATAGTCCCATGTTTACTATTGATTTTGAGTTCCAGATAGGATGGAAGAGACACTGTATTATGTTGTTTATAAATTGGTGCTGTGAATGTTTTTAAGGTTTGAGATGGACTTGTGTGTACATTATGTGATTAACTGCTATGTGATTCTTGTTCGTGTATGATTTGGATGGGAAAGGTACATAGGTGTACGGGCGCCTATGGTACCATGGTTGTTGGTAAGGCGTGATGCCTTGGAAATTATAGTTGTTGGTAAGGCGTGATGCCTTGGAAATTATGGTTGTTGGTAAGGCGTGATGCCTTGGAAATTATGGTTGTTGGTAAGGCGTGATGCCTTGGTAATTGTGGTTGTTGGTAAGGCATGATGCCTTGGAATTGTGATGATTGATTGAACCTGAATGATAGTTGTTAATACATAATTGTAGCGCATTGTCCATATGTTATTGTGTTGATGGTTGTTATTCACAGCTTGTAACTGATTTAGCGTTGGAGTCTAAACCTATGACTCTCACCAACTTTATGTTGACGTGTTTTAGTGTCTCTTTCAGGTGTGAATGTGTTTAAGCTTGAGGATAGAAGTGGCTAGACTTGGATGCCTTAGGATTGCATATAGAAGGAGATCCCCGTTCCTTCTTAGTTTACCTTTATGTTTTTTTTATAAGTGATACATGTTGGCACCTATATGTTTGTTTGGTTTATGTTTGTTGTTTGTCTTGGGTAAGTGGTAGGACTATTACCTACTTACCTAGACTCCTGCATTTGATGAGATATTGTCATGACTTTTGTGTCACCATTTTATGACATTTCTTATTTCATATAGTTATCTCTATAGACACGCCATGTTGTGATGATATCCATACGTCGCGCCCCATATTCCGCCATGGTGGGGTGTGACAGCTAAATCCTTAGAAAACACGATCTTACAATTGGTATCAAGAGCTTTGGTTGTTTCTTCGGATTAACGTGTTTTTTTATCTTTTGATTTGGTGGTAAAAAATTTTCTCTTTCACTATTTTGTTGTTTAACTTCTGGTGTGGCGTGTTATTTTTTTAACTTTTGATTTGGTGGTATCAAATTTGTCTTTATCAAATTGATAAAAACCTTCACTGTATTTATCAAATTTTTTTATTATCACCTTTTATCACTTTGTTTTGTTGTCTCATATCAGTTTAATATAATTTTTTTCACATCAAGATCAACATTTGTCTTATTTGAGCAAATCAGTTTTCTCTGTTCTTCAAGTATCCAGGTTTGTACTTTGCGTCTTTCACATCCATCGGAAAGTTTCAGTTTTGCACATTCCGATCGCAATAACCATAAGGTTCTACTTTGCGATCACTTTTTCAGATACCCTTATTCCGATGTGTACTCCGATCGTACTTTGCGATCGTGGATTGCGACGGGTTTAAGGTACATTGAGACGAAACTCTGCCCAAATTTTTATAGACACATTCCGATGGTTTATTGTTGAGATTGCGATGGCATTGTAAAAAAGTTTGATATTCCGATGGTGTAAGAATAAGATTTTCCGATGACTGTTTTCAAATATTGCGATGGAATTTTGCATATTGCGATGGTGAGTTTTAGATATTGCGATGCATGTTTGAAAGGTTTTGTGATGGAAATATAACTCGTCTCATCTTACTCTGACCAAACCAACAAGACTCGACTAACAACATTCGACTCGACTCGACTCCCTTACCTCTCGAACTCATACTCTCGACCAGACTCCAACTTTTCTCACGTTGACCAAGACTCGACTCAACACAAATCAACACCGACTTGATAACATACTCAAATCATTTTGACCAAATTAACAGGAACCAACCCTCGAACACATAAACCATTTTCGACTCAAATCAGACCAAAAGACCAACAAACACTCAATTACCCTCGACTCCAACCCTACACTCGACTCACTCACACATACACTCGACTCGACAGATTCACACTCTCAGACCAATATCTCTCGGTCAAACAAACACCCTCGTCTCTTAACCCGACTCAGACTCTCGACATCTAAACAGACACAAACACAAACACACCCACAAACACTCATCTCATCTCTCAACTCGTTTTTGACTCTCGGTTAACTGTTTGACGTGACTCAGATTACTCATCTCTCAAAAGACTCGACACACCCAAGATCTCAATCATATAAAACAATCCTCGATCTCATCACTTGACTCGACAACACCACTACCAAAACCCGACTCGAAACAGATGAGACTTACAAGACACTCAACAAAAGATTCGAGATCTCAGTAATGAACTCTCATTGATCAAAGACTCAAACAAAACAATAAATACCTACCCGAGACCACTATGTCATGATCTTGTAGCACTCTCTGACTCGAAGCTATTCACGACTCAAATCAACATAATTGTTTGATATAATAGAGATAAGATAGGATCAGATTTTGGTCAGATCATAATTGTGGTTGTGAGAGTTATTATGGAGATCGTTGGTTTCACGAAATCATGGAATTCCACATGATTTTGGTGGTTGTCTAAGATCTGTTTTTGAGAAAGAGATATTAGATAGAGTTTGAGATTAGGTTTGTTTGCTGTGAGATTTGAGGAGTATTTTTGGTGGTTAAGATTAGGCTTAGACGGAGGAAACAAGATTCGGGTTTGGGAGTAATATGTGGTGGTTGTGGGATGAGTGTAGAAGAAGAGACTATTTAACTGTTATAGTATAAGGGGTGGATATTACAAAGGAGGCCACGTTTCTTCGAGTATTTAGGGGCAAGTGGGATACACGTGTTAGGAGGCCAATTTATTTACTCACGATTTGTCTTCACGATATCAGATTTGTTTTATTTTTTTTATTTTTAGTTAATTTTGATTGGTACATCTTATCAGATTTTTTTTACAAAATTAATTAAGTTAATTTACTCTGATAGGTTAATTTACTCACGATTTTTTTTAATTTTTTTACAAAATCTGATAAGTTAATTTTGTTTATTAGTTTTTGGTACATCTTATTGCGGCGGGTATTTCGAAAGAAAAAAGTGGTAAAATATTTGACGGGACGATCATTATATTTACCGTAGCTTGGATTTATTCGTTGACGGGCTTTATTTTTAGAGTGAGCTGAGTTTGAATTGGTCTCCGGCTTATTTTATCATCGTTTGAGCCGACAACAACTTTGAGCCGAGTAAAGTGTTATACCATCAAACGAGGATTGTGACGAAGTTTTACGGTTTTGGTTGGGGTGTAAAATCTCGTAAAGTCGACTTCACGATTTCTTCACAAATTGTAAAATCCCGAAAACAACCACATCCACATCATTTTTCATCGATATTCAATGGATTCGTTCGATTCGACATATCAAAAGGGAGAAGCGCATAAAATGCAAGACGAAGTTAGTGATAATGGCATCACTTCATTTCAAATGCTTCAGTATCATCTAGTTACTCTTTCACGGATTCAAGGAGGGAGCGAATTTGTGACACTCTTTGGTCAAGATCGTCATATATTCATGGAATCGATGTTCATCATCTTGAACCAACTAGCAGAGCAACTCCACAATGAAGACTTTAATCACTCTGCATCAGAAACAACATATCAGGCTCTTGTGACACAACTCACGCCTTTCCTCTAATTCAATATCATCAAGTCTGACAATTCAGGGATATGCCGGTCATTTTTTCGAGACACACAAACCGAGCTTCAAGTTTTCCGTGGTACACTATTGAAACTTTTGTCATCGGTCTCATCTTCGATTTATGAAAAATCTCGACTTCAGCAAGCGTGTGACAATGGAGTGCGAGATTCTATGATACAAGAAGATAATGGTCATACGTTTGACGAATTGGGGGCGGCTAAAGAGTGTAAAGCCATAGAATCAACAGTTAAGCATGATATCAACAACACGTCAGGGAATGATATAGACATCTCTTATAATGACACCATACCCATTTATGACGAAGAGCCTACAAACATGGTACATTGTAATGTTGTATATGATGTGTATGCCGATGAAAATGCCAATGAACTGTCGCATATTGGGCATTTTGAACCTAATTATGACAAACATGGGATGGAGAAGAGTGATAGAAATACTACTTCTGATTCATCCGATGTGAGTCATAATGGGGGAGAGATTGCTCAGAATGCTATAGTATATCATGATAATTGTCTTATAACTGCTTCATTGACTGCCTTTGATTCCAAGATTAAAAAGCTCGAAACGATTATAGCTCGGCAATCCAAAGAGCTTGAGGATGCCAAACTTGAATTTTCTAAGAAAATGGACAAATTTGAAACATACTTTGAAAAACTTGAAAAGTAAAACGTTGTTCTTGAAAGAAAATTGGATCAAAAAGTTTTAGATTCTAAAGCTGAAAAGGATAATCTTTTGAAACAAATTCAGTTACTAGAGTCTAAATTGGCATCCCAAGATAGATTGCTAAAAGAAAATGAAACGTTAATAGCTCAAGTTTAGGAAAAGGTTTTTGCTATAGCTGCGTTGAAAAACGAGTTAAGGAAAACTAGAGGACGTAGTGTGGACACTAAGCTTGAAAAACCATCAATCTTGGGGAAACCGCCTACAAATCAGTTCGTCTGACAACCGACTGTCAGACAACCTACTACATTTAGATCCGAGCGATCACAATCTCGAGACCGCGGTTTGCCTCCCAAGTTGATTTGGTTCATTTTCCTAGACCAGTCACTCCATCAACTAGGCCCAATGTGATCAAAACAGCGTTAGCAAGATCTAATCAGATGATTGCCTCTAGTTTCCCTAAAAATACCAAAACCACGTCTAGAACTAGTTCAAATGACGTTTGCCATAAATCTGGTCTTAGGGAAGCTAAGCAAAAGACACATGTAAGAGACAGCAATGTCAAAACTAGTCAGATGCCTCCTAGTTTACCCAACACTGCTAACCGTAGCATGTCAAATCCTAGGAGCATCAATCAATCATCTAGGAATTCTAGATATTACTCGGACATTAATATGCTACTTGTAAAACATGTAGAAAATGTGTCTTTACGGCAAATCATGATTCTTGTATCAAGAAACTACTTAATAAGGTGAACTCCCGTGCTAGATTTAAATCCCAGTGGGTTGCAAAAATCAAACCCATTGGTAAAATGTGGCACCCCACTGGTAGAAATTTCACTCTTGTAGGAAACGAGTGCCCTTTAACTAGGATAGTCTCCGATTCTACTAAGACTACTAGGGAGGAAATTGATAAGGATGATACATCACTTAAGCCTGAACTTAAGGTTTTCTATAAAAGGAAACGTTTACCAGATAAGACAAGTGAATCATCTCCTCAGGTCACCTCCAACACAAGAAAAGACAACTGTGAACCTCCACTTGCTTCTAAGATAGATATCGCTAACCCATATCAAAGCATGCAAATTCCTAATAAGAATGTAGGTACCAAAGTTGATGTTACAAAAGAACGAAGTGGTCCAATCGTTGTATACCGTTCAACTAAGGCCACTCTTAAAGTTTGGTTGCTGAAGAAGCAGATATCGGAAAAACAAGTGTCTCAGGGGATTCATGGTTAAGCTTACGACAAGGACTTACAGTCACATCACAAACTATAAATCGTTCATCAAAGAAAGGAAAGTTTATCGCCGATGATAAACTTATCCTAACAACGAGAAATTAATTTTTCTCGGGCATGAGCTTATATCAAAAACATTCCAAGTTTTTAAGCTCATGCACAATGGCTCATAGACAAATCCCAGTCTGTGACCCGTTCTTCAGAGAAAGGGAAGTTTATCTCGTCAACGATAACTTACCCTCAAATTGAGAAATTAAATTTTCTCAGACACGGGCTTATCCTAAACTATTCAAAGGTTTTAAGCTTGTGTAAATGGCTCCTCGTTAAATGACAGACGATGACCCGGACTTCAGAGACAGGGAAGTTTATCTACGCAACGAGAACTTACCCTCTTAACGAGAAATTAAGTTTTCTTGGACACGAGCTTATCCTAAAACCATTCAAAGGTTTTAAGCTCGTGTATAAGGCTCATCATGAAATATCAGATGAGGACCCTATCTTCAAATAAAGGAAAGTTTATCGCCGATGATAAACTTATCCTCATTAACGAGAAATTAAATTTTCTCGGACGCGAGCTTACATTAAAACTATTCAAAAGTTTTAAGCTCGTGTAGATGGCGTATAATCACATTTCAGATTATGCCCCGGACCTCAAAGAAAGGAAAGTTTATCGTCGATGATAAACTTATCTTTACAACGAGAAATTAATTTTTCTCGGGCATGAGCTAATATTAAAAACATTCGAAGTTTTTAAGCTCATGCACAATGACTTACAGTTAAATATCAGACTGTAACTCGGACTTCATATTTAGGAAAGCTTATCTTTAAAGATAGCTTATCCTCGTAACGGGAAATTAAATTTTCTCGGCCATGAGCTTGTATTAAAACATTCCAAGTTTTAAGCTCAGAAAGGAAAGTGTATCTTTTAATTAAGAGAACTTTTTCTCATAACGAGAAATTCATCTTTCCCGGTCATGAGCTTTCCGCTAAAACATTCAAAAGTTTTCAAGCTCATGAACACGACTTCTAAGTAAATGTCAACTTAGGACTCGTTCTTCAATTAAAAGGAAAGTTTATCGCCGATGGTAACTTATCCTTAACAACGGGAAGTTCACAACTTCTCGGACTTGAGCTCGTTTTGTAAGATATTCAACATCTTAAGCTCAAGTAATTGGTTTTCAAAACGTTGAACACAATTTTTCGAGAATTTCTCAAAAAGGTTTTCTAAATCTTTCAAAACTGAGTGTTCAAAAAATGTTTTGATAAAAAGAGAATGTCTTCTGGAATTGATAATATTTACGATGCTAGAAATGTCATTCAATAATGACACGGGGTTGTAAATAAAGTTCGAGCAGAAGTTTAAATGTTTTAAAACATGCTCAAAATGGTTTGCTATTATTTCAGATAGTAACCCGCTTTTCATACTCAAGTCAAGCATTTCACCGGAAAGCTTTGACTCAACAACGGGAATTAATTTTCTCGGGCATGGTTTATTTTATAACCATGTAAGGGATTGTGTTTACGGAATAACACAATCTAACACGAATATATGTACGATTCAGTGCATTTATTTGTTAAAACAAGATAAGTCTTGTTTTAAGTTATCATCTCCACCAACCGTAGCAATTTACATTTGATATCTACATACTCGACGATGCGACTACTCAAACGGTGACTACAGCTCTTTCAATAGAACACGGGTCAACAATTGAGGGGGCGCAATTGTCCAGCATTCAGAATCTTTGACGCCGAAAGTGCCAAGTTCACATGTTGGTGTCAAGAAAATGATATCAATCAAATGGAGTCAAGAGATAACTTCAGACGTGATGAGGCGACCAATATTCGTGAACAAGAACCATGTGCTTCTTTCATATGATGTTCTCCATCATTCAGGTCCAACCTCATAAATCGCTAATCTTGTGAATACATTATCATATATGATCTTTGCACGTGATAAATACCTTACACTTGTGTTTAAAAGGTATTTAATTTACATTTCAACGCACCCTCATTAATTTGAGGGGGAGCTTGTGTAATTCATGAAGATAATTGGATTTGCATTTTTCTTCCCAAATTTTCTTAAAATGCTATTAAATCAATTGACATTAAAAACATCGATTGGGTTAATATTTTTAATATGGAGAAGAAGATGTGATTTAATATGGGAAATGATTAATCACAAATGGTTTGAATTAACGTGCTAGCTCATCCCGACATGTGCGAAATGTTTTCGGATATCGTGGCATATGTTAAGGGGGAGCAAAATGGATTTGCACTTCAAAATGGATTTCATGGTGACATACACTTACCCAAAACATCTCTATTCACGACAGTGAAGATTGTGGTGACATAAGGATGGTAGGATAGGTTAAAGTCCAATGATTCCTCTAGAACCAGAGGAATCTCCCCAAGGACATTCCATAACTAGAAATAGTAGTCCTTAGGAAAGATGGAGAAAGATTGTGAACGTAGCTGAATGCCGACCAAGTACTTAAGTTAGCACTGAAACAATCACAACAAGGTGCTAGTTATGACGTATTGGTAAGAATTGGAGGGGTTGAAGAATAAAAAGATTTGTAATGATAAAGGGTGTAAAGAAAGAAGCCCTCCTTACAACTTAGGCAGAAACCGGGTCAACTCATTAGCTATTGAGATCATTTTTAATGATGCTTGATATTGAAGATAAACATCATGGACCCAGTGATGCAATGCACAACCCATCCCAGCTAACTCAGATATCTCTCAAAAGATATTTGTTTTAATCACACGGAGACAACGCATTATCTATTGATTTATTCACTCCGAATAAATTTGTATTGAAATGGTGGCACTCCTCTCCAGCCTCCGATCACTAAAAATCCAAAATGCACGATCGAGTCTAGAGCCATTTGAGATCATCAAATATCTCATTAGGACACACTTTCATATTTCCTTGCTTCTTCACACACTGTGAAAAGTAAGAAAGATACTAAGAGTCCTACGTAAAATCTTCATGATCTTGCCTGAACATCCGAGTAATACGAAAGTATTTACAATGAAGATGGAAATCCTTCTTGAGCGAATATCAAAAAGCTCATGGTAGGTGACTTGTACGATTCTTTATGAATCAAACTTGTGATAACTAGAAAGCAACAGTGGTTTAATTCTTAAATGAATTTAAACACGTTCCAGGCCTCTACGCAATATCTTAGTGATCTTGCCAGAACACTCAGAGTGATACCTTAGTGTTCACAATGATGAGTGGAAATCCTTCTAGTGTTAACCTCAAACAGCACTTGGTAGGTAACTTGCAAGATTCTATACGAATCAAGCTCGTGACAACTGGAAAGCAACGATGGTGTTGTTCTTAATTGAATTTCACTTGTTCCAGGAACATGAATTGACGGCTTCAAATCATGCGGATATTATTATCCAAATGATTCACTCTTTATGTTCGCAGTCAGCTGTGGACGGTCGAATAAAGAGAACGGGTGTACCTGTGAAATCTTGTCAAGGAGGTTCTTAATTGAAACTACCTGTCACAAGTACGATATTTTATATCGTCCAACGGTCTTCACCGATCGGAGGTAAAATGCTACCGAATTAGAATGAAATATTCAAGGCCATTTCATCCGTGTATATGTTTTGTTGCTAATTGTCTTATACAGCGTAACAAGAAGGTGGCATTACGGTGCACAATCCAGAAGAAGTTGTCACCACATGCTTATACTGTATGCACTTAATACTTCAACAAATTCAAGAAAGTCTAAAAGTCAAGTCTTCCGCTGTATCAAACTCTGAAGCTTTCAAGAATTTATAAAAGTATAAGTATGTGGAACAAGAAGTCACATGAGGCAAATATCACAAGTGATGAATACAGAAGGTCAAAGCAAGGACACATGCTCAAGACCAAAGTCAAAGATCTCATCAGCATATTCACGATAACAAGATCGAAGACTCAAGCATAGTATGCTAGGTTTAAGATTTTGTAAAATGGTGTGACCTTCCTTTGGGGGAGATTGTTGGAAATACGTTTTTCCAAGGAAAGTCTCGGTCACATCATTATTAGCATAGACCACGAGCTATAGACTATTTAGGACATTGTAACTTGGAGTGATCTCCCTTTGGGGGTGATTGTTGGAAATACGTTTTTACGTATTTAGAAAGGATCGGTCACTCCAAATATAGATACAAGTATTGGGCTCGTGATCCAATGTATTAAGGTATAGCCCATATAGCCCACATGTAGGGTGGGCTATATAAACCCCCCTCCTAGCATGTTAGGGGGGGTTGAACACTTAACCATTTTATCACATTCAACCATTCCTCTCTTTATCTCTTTTCTCTCTCTAAGTTCTTCCATTTTCCATTCATTCAATAGATAATCCTATACATGCTAAATCCTTAGAAAACACGATCCTACATTCCTTAACCCGCTCGAATCAAGTTTTGCTAGACTTTTATATATGTAACTTTAAAACGCGAAAGTCTTAGCTCATTCGGGTTAAGAAAAATAACTTTTCGCAAGTTCCTATAATTGATCCTAGAAAGTCACTTATCAAGGGAACTATAAAACGCATTCTCTAAACTTGAAAAAGTCCAAGAAAGTGCAAGATCCTATAGGTGGCTTGAAAACCCAAAACTTCGATTTGATATAGTCTTAATGAAAGCTAATCCAAATTTGGCTTAATTTTGACTTGCATGGCTAAGTATTCACGAGTCTCTTTAATTAGAGGTCTTTAAATAGTGAAGAACGAGAAGTGATAGAGTTAGACAAGTGATCATGCTAAACGTAGAACATGAAAATGTTCTTTCAAAAACTCATATGTTTTTAATTGTGGCTTTTTCTCCCATAAGATCAATGCATTAGGAATAAAAATAATTACAATAAGTAAGGTCGTACGATTTGAAAGGTTACTTAGCTTCTAGCACAAGATCGTTTAAAAGTTAATCGGGGTTGAATAGAGTTCATAGCCAAGGCATAACTTATTGAAGCGGGATGCGAAGATTGGTGAAGATCCAAAAAGGCCCTAACAAGGCATGAGGAGCTCTATTTTGTTGCTAAAGATCCAAGATGATGTGAAGTATCATTATTCCTAAATCAATATGAAGGATCGAGACACACGACAAAAAGCTATTACTCCCCTAAAGATCATGGAGAAAGTCTATCCAAAAATACCCTTACAAGGTATGAGGATAAATATATCCAAGTCCGAAAAGGGGGCGGATCGTTGTATATCAAAATTCAAAATAATGATTGAAGAGAAATGATGAAGTCGTGGTCCAAGTATGAAGAATCTCTTAAAAACGTCAAGTGAAGAAATTCCAAAATATGAAGAGCAGACCATAATTTCAAGAACGTCTTCCCAAGATTTGAAGTATGAAGTACATGCCAAATATCGATCTGAGAAAGGTCTCAAATCGTGAAACGAGTTATGTCAAGATATGAACTTAAGGAGATACACGAGAAGCCGTTTTAAAAGATTTTGTCCTTCGGCTAACTATCAATTAAATCATGCTACTTTACTTTCGGACTAATAAATACTCAAATAAGTCAATATGAATCACTTGTGATTCATGACAAAGAGTTAAAAAATTCTAGAGACCCATTTCCTTTCATAATAACTAGGATTGCGGGGAGAAAAAGTATTACACAATTTGAACGTATGAGTAGTGTTAGCATTGTGACTTGTACCAACAATGATCTCGTTTTTGCACTTAGCATGGAATGTATGACAATCAAGGATGACGAACTTTACTCTATGAGACATTCACTTGTTTCTATTCATTGACCCTAAAAGTCACATACGTGATGAAAATCATACATTATGTCTTTACACATCTTTGTAGTATTGTTGCAAGTCTTTTACTTTTCAATAAAGGGTAATAAAACTATATTTTAGAGATGCTTAGATACTTTATTCTAGCATTGCGTGAGGGCACGACAATGGTTTAGTATGGGGAGTGATGAGATGGCATTTATACATGATCTCATCGTTCTTTTTGGGCTTTAAATGCATAAAAATGTCATAAAATACCATATATATATACTTGTGTTTGTTTACTTGTGTATTTTAGGTATGGATATCGTGAAACAGACAATAGATCACAAGAAACAAGGAAAAATGAACACGAGAAACGAAGCCGCACAATGAACCGGGCCCTAGTTTATGATTTCTCAAAGAAATATCCTTGAAGACTTGAAGATGTACAAGAATGACCCCTCATTTATGAAGAAATGACACTTAATACCCTTTTATATTCATAATTACAAGTTTGGTCCCTTAAGTTTGTCAAAGTTACAAAAAGGTCATTCATCTTTAAAGAATTGGCAAGTTTAGTCCCTCAACAAATCTAAATTGTCAATAATGGTCCCTCATGAAGTCAAAGATCCAAATAAGTCCTTGAAGTTCAATAATATTACACATTTAGTCCTTTTAAAATGGATTAAATATCAAAAGGACTAATGTTGTAATTATACCAAAGTTGAAAAAGCCCTAAATTCTGTTTTGAAAAGTATTTGTGGCCAATCTATGAAAACAGAAACTTCAAATACAAAGGGATTCGTTTTTGTTGGCTGAATAAACTTTCCATACAACATTTGCCAAAGACTAGGGGTTACTTTTGCCAAGTCCAAACATTCAAACCAGCTTTTTGCGCCAAACACTTTCCTTTCCCCTAAAATCGGATCAAACTAGTTATTGTTTACCTTTATGAACCCAGAATTACCACCCACTTAAACAAAGGGTAAAATTAAATTACCTTGGCACACGTTTGATTCACACACCCAGAAACTCATCCCACACCCAAAACCCCAATCCCCACTCACCATGTGACCCCACCAATCAACCCGTCCACCAATCATAATCCAACTTCCTCTCCAAGGAATGACACGTGGCCAAATCAACAGCCCACACTCCTTGCTTGGTCACAAAGCTAAAATGAACGACATGGATGCATTTGGACAGCTCAACAACAACAAACGTCTAGAAGGATTCAAGGGCATTTTAGGGACTTCTTAGCTAGGGTTTTCATTGTAATCTCGGCCGTTGTGGCCTATATAAGGACTCCTCAACATATGAGAGAGCATTGTTCCAGTTTTACTCTTTAAACATTGTAATCCCTTTTTAAATTTATAAAAGTTTGGTTTTTTTAAGAAAATTGTAATTCCTTTTTATGTTTTTAAAAGTTGGTATTGTTTAAGAGTGATTATGAGTTCCATTTGATGTTATAAAGGTGCTTTGATCTTTTGGTTAAAGCACGTTTATGTTTGGTAAGGTTTTCAAGTTTGAAAAAAGCTTGAAATCAGTTATCTGTTTTTCTATTTTTCTTGTACTAACCCTTAACCATAAGCCCTAAGCTCTTACAAGCTTGTTGACACCAAGCTTGTGAAGGGATTTGAGCCTTTGGTTAGGCTGTTTATTGCCATGTGTTGAAGATCATACATATCAAGGTCTGGTTCTACTTTGAACCATCAGCGGACCTTGATCCTTCTTGTTTCAAGGACCTTGGTCACTCTCTAGCTGTTGAGAGTGGTCCAAGGAGCATAGCTGATCTCCCTAGGAAGTTATGGGGGATAGGTATAAGCTCTTTTTCAGTTTCCTCTAAAAAATATCATGTTCATGTCTGTTATGAGATTTGCCATGTGATTTGGTGTTCTTGTGTTTGTGCTTTGTGTTTTATTGTTTTTTTCTGTTAGTTGTCACCTAGGTAAGATATTTGAATCATAAGATCAGTAGGTTGTGTGTTTGAATCAAAAGTTTGTTTGAAAATGGGCTAAAACAAGGTTGTTTGGTTTTTGGGATCATAAGGCCTTGTGGCCTTGTGCCCTTGGTTCTTAGGGTTTGGATAGTCTAAACAAGTCATTTGTAACTGGTTTTGGTCCTTGGTTAAGTCTCAAGTGGTTTGGAAAAGGATTTCAAAGTTTTGGAAAAATGTGAAAATATTGGTTTGAAATTGGTCAAACACATCAGATCCAATAAAATCTTTGTTTGTTGGATCTAGGGTCTGAAATTTGGTTTGGGAAGAGTTTAGGTGATAAGCTATCTGTGCAATATCTGTTTGTTGATTTTGGTGGCGTATTATGGGTGCTAGAGTTTATCAAAGTTGGCTGAAGTGGTCATTTGCATCAGCAAAGTGACCACCTCATTTTAGGCTTGCATTTGTTATTCTAGTGTATGCCTTGTTGCTTAACTGCTTGAATCTTGTTATTGTGTTGCTTGTGAGTGCTTCTTGTTATTTGGTTTGCTTATTTGCTGGCTTATTGGCTTGATTTTGCCAAAATCTGTCAAGGTTTGGTCAACTGACCACTTGATTCACAAGGGCTCAACCTTGAGTTCTTCATAAAAGTTGCTTAAAACAAGCTTATAATCAATCCCTGGTCATTTGGTAACATTTGGTGGACTTTGAATTTTTGTCATATAAGCTCAATTTGGCTTATTTTTCAGAACTGCTTATTGGTACATGCAACAACTTTGTTTTTGTGATAGGTGTCATTTTTCTCAGCTTAATATCATATTTGAGAAGTTACAAGTCTTTTGGTTAAGCTTTTGCTAGGAAGCTAGCTTATTTTGCTTTTTTAGCCAGCTTATTTGCTTCCACAGCTTATTCTACTTGGTTTTTTGTGATTTTTCTTATTGATTATTCTTAGTTAAGCTATTTGTGAGCTTTTGCAAAAATAATCAGCTTTTGAAACCCTCTAGAACTCAAACCCGACTATTTTGTCGTTTAGTGAAAAAGTTCTTTTCAAAGTTCTGGCCTATTACTTGAGCTTTTTCAAAATTTCTTTTTGCAAATTGGTTTAGAATCTCAATAAGATGTTGTGTGTTCAATTAGAGCTTATGGTATTGGCTTATGGCTTAATGGGCTTATTGGCCCATAAAGAATAAGTTGTTGACTTATTAAGCTGTGATAAGCATATTTTTAGCTTTTGGGCCTTTAGACTTTTGTGCTTAAAATCAAATTTTGAGTCAAACTGGTGATTTTCAACTTATTTGGTTGAGTTTGATTTTATTGGGCCAAAAAGCCTATTTAAGTGCACTGTTTTTATTTTTAGCCAATTTGGGGGCCCAATAGGGGTATTTTGGTAATTTTACTTTCATTTCTGATTACTTAGGTTAAAATAAACTAGTTTGCAAGTTTTTAGAATTTTTTTATAATTTTTGGAATTTTAATAATATTTTAATATTATTTTATTATTAAATATCACTTTTCACATTTTTGCAACTTTCATATTTTTCCTAGGTTAAATACATTAAAATAGGATTTTTGAAACTCTTGGATTAATTTTAGCATCATTTTCTTAATTTCTAGAATTATTTTAATATTTTAATAGTTTTTAATCATTTAAAAATAGTTTTCTTTTGTTTAAAAATTCATAAAAATAGTTTTTAGTCTTTTTAAGTCATTTTAGAGGTTTACAAAAAGAAAAATCTTTATTTGGACTTTTTAATAATTATTTGGATTTTTAGGGCTTTAATTAGCATTTAAAAATTAATAATTAATTAATTAAAAGGTTTGAAAAAGTTTTGATCATTTGTAAACTCTTAGTTTATTTACTTTGATTTTTGGTAATTTTTAGAATTAATTTTTATTTTAGCACTTTTTACGGTTTTTAATATAGTCGTCGTAGTAATAATTTTCACGTATCCGTCATTCTAATTTCTCATCCCTTCTTTCTCATATTAATCTCAAATTATTTACATTTTAGTCACACACATATACCTCCTTGGGAAACGAACTTAATTGGGACATTAACACTTGATTTTCCTAAATCATTTGTTTAATACTTACCGCTTTTACGTCTTTTTCCTAAAATATCGTATTTTACCACAATCAGTAAGACTCTCTTCTTCGTCATTCCGTGTATCCTAACGAGATTTTATTGATCTCTTGGCTCTAGACTCGACTAGTGCACTTTTAGTGGTCGGAGGCTAGAGCAGATGCCACCTATTCAATATCAACTATCTCAGAGTGAGAAAGTCAATAGAAGTCATATTGATCTCTGTGACAATACAACAAACTTCTTTTGAGAGAAGCCTGAGTCAGCTGGGGAAGGGTTGTGCATTACATCACTGGGTCCATGATGTGTTGTCTTCATGATGTGTTGACCCGGTTTTTGCCTAAGTTGCATGAAGGGCTAATTTTTTTACACCCGTTATCCTTACATTTCTTTTTCATTCTTCAACCCCTTCAATGCTTACCAAGACGTCATCACTAGCACCTTGTTATGATTGTTCCAGTGCTAGATTAAGTACTTAGTTGGCATTCAGCTACGTTCACATTCTACTCCATCTTTCCTAAGGACTTCTAATAATCTATTGGATTGTCCCTGAGAAGATCCCTTCGGTTCTGGTTGGATCATAGTATGTATGCCTAATGTAACACCCCATTTAATAGGATAGAGTGCTACAGTAAATTATGGCGTATCATCAAAGCATGCAAGGTAAATGTCTAAACATTCATGACCATAAATAGAAATACCAGAATCAAACATCGGTAGTCTAGTAACTCACAAACAAGCAACATTAGTATTGTAAATGGAAAGGACTAAACAATGTCCAAAAGATGTGAAGTATGATAAATTAGGAATGAATGAATAAGGTAAAAGAGGCCGGATAGCTTCTAATTCGAATGCACATACTCTGGAGTTCCTACTTGCGTCCTTGGGTACCTGCCGTTTGGGAACATGGAAAAGTAGACGGCTGAGTATAATGCTCAGTGCACGGATATACAATAAAGCATGGAAAACATAAAGTATGGAAGCATATAAGAATATAAAGCATGAATGGCAGCGGAAATGAATAAGTCCTGGAAAACCTAGTTGTCTGTCGTGTTAACTGGTTTTAGTTCTAAAAACATAGCTTATGTTACTTATGCAAATATGTATTAGTTAATGTACCATAATAGACAATATAGGTCATGAGGTCAACAACGTGCATGAATACTTGGAGGAGAGACCTCATCATGCAATTAGACGGGTTGACTCTAATTAACTAGTCAGTGGGTAAGAGGGATCAGCTCCTTGTGAATGATGCAAGGCACAGACCACATTCACCATGAAATCCTGACTGAAACATGTAACTAGGATGCACCCATACACCCCACATGATAATATAATAATAAAATGGCCAAATAACTGAAAAGGGACGCCTCGAGCTATCACTCTGCCGTGGTGAAGTCATAACACTATTGCCTCTAGTGTTATGGTTATGGTACCTCCATAACTAGGTGAAACTGGTCATGCATGTATATGGCTAAGGTAACTAATAAAACATAAGCATTTAATATGTAACTACTGGGAAAGACAGTTGGCTGCATACGGGAAATCCTAATGAAGGAAGAGATTGTCCTTACTGAAGGACGGGAATTCCGTACCTTATGTCCAGTAGAAGCTAACGGAAATGACGAAGACTAATCCGCCTTGACGGAACACTACATAATAAATATGGACGTGCATGAGTTGTCTGAATTACATGTGTTTTACTAGTTCCGTGTGTTATTAGCTTGTTATACGTATTCTGTCATGTTTTACTGTTTACTGTGTTTAACTGTAGTTATTATGATGTTCTCTGAAGTATTATTCATGTATTAGTGTAATATAATACTTGTATTGTAATACTAAGTAACTTTCTAAAAATAGCAGGTTTCCATAAATAGTAAGTTTTCCAAAAATAGAAAGTTCCCAAAAATAGTAAGTTCCCAAAAATAGTAAGTTTCCATAATTAGAATTAAGTTGAATTATAAATAATAAGTGAAGTTAAATTAGTACAATACAAGTCATGATTATAGTTGGTTAACTAAATAACTGGTTAATTTAATTAAACTATACGTTATATGATTTTAATTAAAATACATGTTTAATTAAAATAACTAAGTTTAAATACCTTAGGTTATACATGAATTAATTTAATAAATTAATTAACCTATAGATTAATATAACATGACTTATAAAAATAGTTTTTATAAAAAAAACCAAATCCTTAGCCCGTGTTCTAATATAAGTCGAACTATATAAGCTATAACAAAGTCCCACCGAGACCTTGAAAAGGATCTCGGTTGACACTAATTAATCAACTAAACATGTAAACATACCCCGACTCGAAGTCGGGGTCCCTTTGGTCTCCGGTCCGATCAAATAAAACCAACCGAGCCCCTTGGGGGTCTCGGTGGTGCCTCGGTTACACCAAACCGAACAAACAAACACACCCCGACCCATGGTCGGGGTTTCCTTGCTACGCCGACCCAACACCAAACCAAGTCGAGACCTTAATGGTCTCAGTGGTGGTGATTAAAAACAAATCGAGCACCCCTTTGGGGGTCTCGGTGTCTCGGCCGAACCACAAACCACAAACCAAACGCCCCCTTGACAAAGTTAATTAATCCCAGTTATTCCTTTTTATGTTCATGTGATTAATTAATTTTAAACATGAAATCATAAGAAAATAAAATAAAAAGAAAAGGTTTTTGAATATACCAATACGTGTAAAATGACGAGGTGATCACGAATAATTAAACAAACACAAAAATCGTCCGGGTTTGCCCTTTTCTTTGATGGTGGCCGGCTGTTTTGGTGAACAAGGAGGAAGAAGACAAAAATTTTATGTAAACCTAAAATATGAGAAAAAGGTTTCCACATATGTTTTTATTAAAATTAGTTTTGGGCCAAAAGGCCCACTTGGCCTCCTCTCTTGTCTTGCCGCGGCATGTGGAGACCACATGGGGTAACACGTAGTTTTTCGTGTGTTAAATAATTTACGTATGTGTTCGTGATTTATTATTCTTGATTTTGGTATTCGTGATCGTGTCACATTTATAATATTCATGATTGTTCGTTATTTATTGTCGTGACACGTGTACTAATATTATAAATGGAAAGTTTAAATTTTACCGTGTTTTCGTAAGTTACTGTTCACGTGTACTGTTCATAGGTTTTTAATGCGGGTTTTACAATTCTTCCCCTCTAAAAGAACAATTCGTCCTCGAATTGGAGAAAGTAAACTGAAAGCAAACATACCCGAATTAGAACTGGAAATGAGGGTAAGAAGTCCGTATAGACTCCTCCGTCTCCCAAGTGGCTTCCCGCTCAGGATGATCCCTCCAGAGGATTTTGACGAAAGGGATCGTCTTCCTCCGTATGATACGATCTTGTCGCTCAAGAACTCTCTCGGGTTCTTCGACATATGAAAGATCCTCTTGAATCTGATCAAGTGGATACTGGACAACATGAACTGGATGATAGTTGTATCCTCTGAGTACGGATACATGGAACACATTGTGAACGTGTGATAGCTGAGGCAGTAACGCTAAACGGTATGACACTTCACCAATGCGTTCTATGATGTCGAACGGTCCGATGAAGCGAGGACTGAGCTTCCCTCTGATTCCAAAACGTCTAACTCCTCGTGTAGGTGATACCTTGAGGAAAACATGGTCACCTACGTTGAAAGACACATCTCTACGATGTTTATCAGCATAGCTCTTCTGACGAGCACGAGCTTCCTGAAGCTTTGCCTTGGCGACAACGACCTTCTCATTGGTCACTTCAATCATCTTTGGACCTTCAAGCAGTCGTTCGCCCACTTGATCCCAGCAGATTGGGGCGCGACACTTTCTGCCATACAACATCTCAAAGGGATCACACTTGATGCTAGCGTGTCAGCTTTTGTTGTATCCGGATTATACTAGGAATATATAATCATCACATTTTCCTGACCATTCTAGAGCACACGATCGCAGCATGTCCTCCAATGTATGAATGGTATGTTCCGACTGTCCGTCGGTCTGAGGATGAAACGCAGTGCTGAGCTTAAGTTTGGTGCCCCAAGCTTTCTGCAGACTATGCCAGAAACGTGATGTGAAACGGGGAAATCTGTCAGAGATGATTTCTGATGGAGTACCATGCAGTCTCATGATCTCCCTCTGGATTGTGTCTGCTAATTTGCTGACCGGATGCTTCTTTCGAATCGATAGAAAATGAGCAGATTTAGTCAACCTATCCACAATAACCCTGATAGCGTCATTCTTCTTCTAAGTAACAGGAAGACCAGTAGCAAAATCCATGGAGATTTTGTCCCACTTCCATGCTGGAATATCTAATGGTTGTAGTAAACCACTAGCTCATTGATGTTCGATCTTTACATGCTGGCAGATCATACACTTAGAAACGAAGGTGGCAACATCCTGCTTCATACCACTCCACCAAAAGTGTTTCTTGATGTCGTGGTACATCTTGGTAGAACCAGGATGTATGGTAAATGGAGAACTATGAGCCTCAGTCAACACAACTTCCCTGAGAGTAGAGTCATCAAGAACCACTAGTCTAGTGCACTGCCATAAGATACCATCGTCGTCAACACGAAACTCCGTCAGTTGATCAAGGTTCTGAATAATAGCCCAAATATCACCATCGTTCTTCTGAGCTTCCTTGATCCTAGAATGTAAGTCTGGTTCCACTCTAAGATTAGCCCAGTAACTGTGCTGTCCTCGTACACAGAACTCAATATCAGTCATCTCTAGGTCACGAATGATCTCGTTTGCAATCCAAATGCCAGCAATCATACCCGACCTTCTACTTAGAGCATCTGCCACCACATTCTCCTTACCAGGATGGTACTGAATGTTGGTGTCGTAGTCCTTCAATAGCTCTAACCATCTCCTCTCTCTCATGTTCAGTTCCTTCTGGGTGAAGATGTACTTGAGACTCTTGTGGTCGGTGAATATGTCACATGATTCACCATACAAATAATGTCTCCAGATCTTCAACGCGAAAACAACTGCTGCAAGCTCTAAATCGTGAGTAGGATAGTTTTCTTCATAAGGTTTCAACTGTCGTGATGCGTATGCAATAACCTTCCCATGTTGCATGAGAACGTATCCTAAACCCTTTCCTGAAGCGTCACTATATATCTGAAATCCACCTGAGCCAGATGGGAGAGTAAGAATAGGTGCAGTCACTAACTTCTGCTTAAGATATTCAAAGCTCTTCTCTCGCTCTTCCGTCCAGACGAATTTCTCTCCTATCCTCATCAGCTTAGTCAAAGGTAGGGCTAACCGTGAAAAGTTCTCTACAAACCTGCGGTAGTAGCCAGCTAAACCTAGAAAACTTCTAACTTCTGTTGCAGATGTAGGTCTCGGCCATTTAGTGATAGCCTCAACCTTAGTAGGATCCATGGTGATCCTCTCTGCAGATACAATATGGCCCAGAAATGCCACCTTGGTTAACCAGAACTCATACTTAGAGAACCTGGCGTACATCTGCTTCTGACGAAGAATCTATAAGATTGTACGAAGGTGTTTGATGGTTGAGTTTTAGTACACCTTTGTTTTAGGAAAAACAAGGTATAATGCGGGCAAGTATTAAACTCGACGATTTAGGAAAACCGACAAGTCGAACAAATGCGGGTTCGTTCTCGAGGAGGTGTGTGGATTAATGTGCCAAAATATATAATCAAAAGATTAGGGTAGTGTCGTTTTTAGATGAGAAAAGAAAGAAAAACTAAGACGAACTACGATTACAATTAAACTACGACGAAAGACGTAAAACGCGAACGTAAGTACGTAAAACGTGAAAATTTGAAAATTTTGAGCTAAAAACAAATTAAAAATGAAAAAGTAGTTCAAAATAATATAAATAAGGATAAAAATCCAATAAATATATTTTTAAACCTTTTATAATTAAATATTCAATTTTTAATACTAATTAAAGCCCAAAAATTAAATATAATTAAGAAAAAGCCCAAAATATTATTTTATTGGACAAATAACTCACTTATATTATTTATAAACTAAAAAGTATTTTTCCTAAATTTTAAACACTATTTTTCTATTTTTAAATTACTAAAAACTATTTTAAAACTAAAATAATTATAAAAAATAATAAAATAATGCCAAAAATAATTTAACAATTTTAAAAATCCTAATTTACTCTAATGAATAGTATAAAAATGAAAAAGTTTGAAAAATCAAATATTTTTCACTAAAAGACAAAACAGTATACAATTTAAACCCTAATTAACTTAAATTAGTTCTAAAAAATAATAAAAAGATGAACAGTAAAAACCTTTTTAACCAAAAATCTTAAAATGTTTTTCCTAATCTAAGAAAAATGTTTAAACGGAAAAACAAGTATTTTTGGCACTAAATGCCAAAAACAGAAACATAAAAGTTAATTAAAAATAGCAATAAAACCCTAAAAGTAGCAAATGAACAGTAAAATAAAAATTAATTAAATAGAAAAATCATAAATAAAATAAGAAAATTAACAAAACTGGTTTCAAAGTCTAATTCCTATTTTTCACCACTAAAGACAAAAAATTAAGAAAACTGACAATGACATGTGACCCCCTTTTGTCCTCTTGCTTACCAGGGGAAACTTTTACACTAGCAGTGGGAAGTTAGTTCCCACTGCCTTCACAAAAAATTGGGTCTGGGCACTTTTGTGCCTAGATCTTGTTGGTTTCTTGGTTTTGTGGGCAAACAAAGGCACCCCCACAACCAGTTGGGTTGTGGGGAGTCAATAAAAAGATAAAAACAATAAGCCACTTAGCAAAATTAAGCAGAAAAGGCCCAAACTCAGTCACTGATATAGGACTGGGGGGCTGTTGGCTTGTTTGCTGATGTGTTTGGCAATTGGGTGAGTTTTGGTTGGCCAAAACTCACTCAATCCACTCACAAACCCCCTCAAAGCACATACAAATCCTAACCTACCCTAAATCCTATCAAGCACTAACATTTGAAGGCCAAAATTCTACAAAAACAAGCAGTTATGGCTTAACTGATTTTAGGCAATGATTTTTCCAAAACTTGTATTCAAAACCCACCAAATGGAACTCAACACATCACACTAAGCAGAATAAACATGAAATTACTAAAATGAAAGAATCTAAGCAGATTTAAAACCAAGTGCACCTTACAAACTGATTTTAAAACTTAAATCCAAACACCCCTTTAAAACTGAAAAATGAAATTTTAACAAAGATTTCTAACCTAACTTGCATCAAACCTGATCAAATCATCCCTACATGTTTCAAATCATCCAGCAAACAATATCTAACACTTGTCCCTATTATCCACAACATAATCCTAAAAATCACTCTAGCCAAAAACCTTTTTCAAGCAAGTATAGAAGAGAAAGTGTTATACCTTGTGACCCTACATCCAGGGATCACCAAGGCAGCTTTGCCTTTTCCATCAAGCCCGGGCTTAAGCTGACCAAGTTCAGGGAGTGGTTGTTGGTATAAGTAGAGAGATTGATGGATTTCAAAAGAAAACAGCCACCACCTTCAATATGTAGGATTTGTTCCTGCCAAGATATCAAACAAAGAAAAGAGAGTGATCTGGGTAAACAAGCTTATAGGAGTATAAGTCTAGCTTATTGATTAAGCTAGCTTATCTCTTTAAGCTGATAAAAAAATAGCTTTTTCAAACAAATTTTCTTGAAACTTATTTTTGATAAAAGTGAAACCTTTTTCATCCAAAAATACTTTCACAATGATACTGAAATAAAATGGGAACTCAGATTATGCAACTTAAACTCTTTTCATTTTCATTACTTAAAATTTAAAGATTACAAAATCTGGAACAAGAAATATGGACACAATTCGTCCATATTTATACTACTAAGAGAACATACTAGAAAGACTAATAATACAAAAATGTGTAAACCCTAATGGCTGAAAAGCCCTAAATGCCCTTGGTGAAAAATTCGAATCTTGGTCTTCTAGGCATCCATGTGATGTTTGTCCTCATTGACAGCTAGCATTGATGATCTTGGACCCTTAAATTTGTTGTGGAGGACAAGGAATCGTTTTGGGGTGTTGATGTAGTCAAAGACATGTGATGGGTGAGCAGGGGAGGGGACAAAAGGGTGAGTGGTCGTTTTCTGGGTTGGGGGTTGTGTTGGGAGTGGGGTTGTGGGTAAAACCCCTAAGGTTAATTGGGATTAGGGTAAAAAGTTAGGGTAATTAAAACTGGGAGTTTTTAGGGTTTATGTGATGAAGATGAATAAACAGGAGGTGTTTGATTTAGTTTAGGTTAATTAAGTTTTTTAAAAAAAACGTTTACCACCATTTTTGTTTAACTTAATTATTTAAAAATCAGTTTAAAACAAGTGGAGAGTGAGGTGGACAAGGGATGAAAGCTGATTGGGTGGAAAGAGTAAGTGGGCTACGTGTCAGTGTGGGAGTGGGTGATGGAGGTTTTCATGTCTGGCAGTTTTGGCCCCTTGACTCCTTTTGTCTTGCTACTTGCTGAATAAACATTGTCAACGCCTAAATAACACTTATCAACTTTTGCCAACTTGCTGAAAATGGCCCATCAATGTTTCAAACTTTTTCCAAGGGCTTCAATTGCAATTCTTGGATTCTTCAAGGACTGATCTTGTAATATCTTGATAATTTAGGGACCTCAATGCAATAAATGAGATTTGCAAGGGTATAAATTGCCAAGTCTTAAAAAATGAGGGACCAATCTTGCCAATCTTCAATTCTTCAAGGTCATTTTTGGAAATTCCAGATTTGGGCCCGGTTCATTGTGCGGCTTTGTTTCCCGTGTTCGTTTTTGAATGATTCTTGTGATCTTTTGCCAATTGCTCAATATCCGTACCTAAAAATACACAAGTAACAAACACGAGCATATATTTGGCATATTTGATGATATTTAATTGATTTTAAGCCCAATTTGGACGATGAGACCATGTATAAAAGCAGTCTCATCAGTGTTCCTCATGTTCATCCTTGGATTTGGAGAATATCAAGATGTCATCAATGAACACAATAACGAACTTTTCCAGAAACTCATGGAAGACACGGTTCATCAGATCCATGAAGACAGCTAGAGCATTAGTGAGTCCGAATGACATAACTACGAACTCGTAGTACCCATAACGTGTACGGAAAGTAGTGTTGGAGATATCCTGCTCTTTAACCCGTAACTGATGGTAGCCGGACCTCAGATCGATCTTAGAGAAATACTTGGCGCCCTGAAGTTAATCGAATAGGTCATCTATTCATGGCAAAGGATAACGATTTCTGATCGTGATCTTGTTCAGCTCACGATAGTCTATACATAAACGCATGTTGTCGTCTTTCTTCTTCATGAACAGTACCGGTGCACCCCATGGCGATGCACTGGGATGGATGAAACCTCGTTCCAGAAGTTCCTACAGCTGATCTTTTAGTTCCTTAAGCTCTATAGGAGCCATACGGTAAGGAGCTTTGGAAATTGGTTATGCACCTGGTATGAGCTCGATTCTAAACTCGACTTCACGAACAAGTGGTAAGCCCGAAAGTTCATCTGGAAATACGTCAGGAAACTCTGACACAATAGGTTGATCTTGGATCGATGGAGACTCGGCAGTAATGTCATGAATATTGGCTATGAAGCCCTGACAGCCGTGTGATAGCAATGCAAGCGCCTCCATGGATGAAATAATCTGTACTGACCTCTCTGGCAGAAAACCATGGTGTATGTACTCTGGAGATTTAACATCACCGAAGATAACCCGATAAGTGTGGCAGTCAATCGTGGCCTGGTGTTTGGATAACCTGTCCATGCCCAAAATCAAGTCAAAATCGCACATGTCCAAAGGAAGTGCGTCAACTCTACGGATCTTGTCATCAAATTCTAGGGGAAGATCTTTGTACACCTGAGTGATTCGTATAGAGTCCCTAAGTGGTGTGGAATGCATAAGGCGTTATCTAATGGCATCGGGGAAATCCAAACACATACAGGAAAAGTAGTGGACACGACTGAATGCGTCGCTCCAGTATTAAATAGAACACATGCTGCCAAACCATTCATAAAGAGATTTTTGGTGATGGTACCTGAAGTCTTATTCACCTGATCTCGAGTAGTAGTTAACACGCGTCCAGAAGTAGGAGGTGGCTTGGTGTCGGCGTGTCCAGAGGTGCCTTCTATCTCACCCTGGCGACAGTCCTTCTGCTGATGGCCTTGCTGGCGACACTTGAAACAACCACCAGTACCTCGGCGACAAATACCAGAGTGTCTGCGCGAACAAGTAGGACAGACAGGATGCGTAAATCCTCCAGCAGGCGTCCTAGTTGTCTGAGAGCCTGTTTAAGGATTGCATGCATGAGACATGGTCGTGGAACATAAACATGATTACATAGAAGGTGTAAAATTTACCAGATTAGGTAGAACGGTTAGGCTGTGAACCCCTACGGTCCTGATCCCTGTCGTTACCATTGTTCCTGAATTAACTGTTGTTGGAGTGTCAGAATACCATAACATAAAATAGTTGAACATGAAAGAAGGTTAATGTAGGGACCTGCTGTTGTTCGAGTTGTTGCGGTAACTATCGTTACCGCCACGCCTCTCAGAACCAGAACGGTCGTTAGTCTGACCGTTTCCCTTAGATGCTTGCTGCTGAGCGGCCGCAGGCTTACACTCGTCAGTATTCTGCCTGGAATATATATATTGTTGAACAGAGGGTTATATGAAATGAATAATACTGATGGAAAGAAATTGTTTACAATTGGTGCTTGAAGATACCTCTTCACTACTCTGTTATCACCGAACTCCTCTCGTTCCTGAAGCATCTCGAGCTTACGGACTGCATCGACCACCTGTGCCACTGTAGTGAAAGTAGCACATACCAGGTTGTTGGCAACCGAAGTGCGAAGTGCCCAGTGAAAGTTCTTAGCCTGCTCCGCAGCAGTTCCTACGGCTGGACCCAGAAAACCTGCTAACCGGAGAAACCTTTGCATGAATTAATTGTTGTTTTCACCAGCAATCTGCCGAATGTTGTGGTAGTCCATCTTGAACGTCTCTTACTCAGCATGTGGAAAATACTGATTAAGGAAGAGCTCCTTAAACCGGTCTCATGTCAGCTGTGCAACCCAATTGTCACCACCGTTGGACTGCTTGACTGATTTCCACCACTACAGCACATCACCTTCAAACTTATAGTAAGCCAGTCTTGCCTTGTAAACACCATCATAACCCATTGCATCGAAAATCTTCTCGATGTGAGAAATCCAAGCTTCAGCCTCGTTGGGGCTGTCAGTCTGCTCAAACGAACAGGGCACTGTTTGTTGAATATCTCCAACCAAGTCATAAGAGTAATCGGTGGAGGAGGAGGAGGGTTGTTGTGATTACCATGAGCCTGGAATTCCGCCTGAAGTTCATCCCTGATTTCATTGCGAAGTTGGGGAAGGAGGGATTGCAGAGCTGCATTGACAGTTGCTGTCAAACCTGGAGTATTGCGATTGTTCACCATCTGACAGTTTAAAACAACAAAATACAACATAAATTATAAATCTAAAATGAGATAACATAAGAATGCATGAACAATTTATAATTCAAAGAAGCAGTTTATAATGCATGAAACAATGTAAAAATGCATGATGCAGTTTATAAAACTTTTATATGAACGGGAGTGAACGCCTATGGTCAATTCACTCAAAACAAAAGACATGGCGCGGGGACGCCAATGGGTCGGTCCCAAAGTTAAAAGTTTTGATAAAAGCACATGCAACTAAATAGGGCCAGTCCTGTACCAACCATTACTTAGTCATAAACCTACTACAATGATATGAATGCATGAAATAAAAATGAAAATAAATGAATGCATGAAAACCAACTGTCAGTTCTAGGAAGACTCTGGTGACTACCTGTAAGTCACAAGTCATTTTTATAGAGCTACAGGTCAAAACCTTGGGCTCTGATACCATAATTGTAACACCTCATTTAATAGGATAGAGTGCTACAGTAAATTATGGCGTATCATCAAAGCATGCAAGTTAAATGTCTAAACATTCATGACCATAAATAGAAATACCGGAATCAAACATCGGTAGTTTAGTAACTCACAAACAAGCAACATAAGTACTGTAAATGGAAAGGACTAAACAATGTCCAAAAGATGTAAAGTATAATAAAGTAGGAATAAATGCATAAGGTAAAAGAGGTCGGATAGCTTCCAATTCGAATGCACATACTCTGGAGTTCCTACTTGCGTCCTTGGGTACCTACCGTTTGGGAACATGGAAAAGTAGACGGCTGAGTATAACGCTCAGTGCACGGATATACAATGAAGCATGGAAAAACATAGAGTATGAAAGCATTAAGAATATAAAGCATGAATGGCAGCGGAAATGAATAAGTCTTGGAAAACCTAGTTGTCTGTCGTGTTAACTGGTTTTAGTACTGAAAACATAGCTTATGTTACTTATGAAAATCTGTATTAGTTAATGTACCATAATAGCCAATATAGGTCATGAGGTCAACAATGTGCATGAATACTTGGAGGGGAGACCTCATCATGCAATTAGAGGGGTTGCCTCTAATTAACTGGTCAGTGGGTAGGAGGGATCAGCTCCTTGTGAAAGATACAAGGAACACACCACATTCACCCTGAAATCCTGACTGAAACATGTAACTAGGATGCACCCATATGCCCCACATGATAATATAATAATAAAACGGCCAAATAACTGAAAACGGACACCACGAGCTATCACTCCGCCGTGGTAAAGTCATAACACTAGTGCCTCTAGTGTTATGGTTATGGTACCTCCATAACTAGGTGAAACTGGCCATGCATGTATATGGCTAAGGTAACTAATAAAACATAAGCATTTAATTTGTAACTACTGGGGAAAACAGTTGGCTGCATACGGGAAATCCTAATGAAGGAAGAGATTGTCCTTACTGAAGGACGGGACCGTACCTTATGTCCAGTAGAAGCTAACGGAAATGATGAAGACTAATCCGCCTTGACGGATAACACTACATAAGAAATATGGACGTGCATGAGTTGTCTGAATTACATGTGTTTTACTGGTTCCGTGTGTTATTAGCTTGTTATACGTATTCTGTCATATTTTACTGTTTACTGTGTTTAACTGTAGTTATTATGATGTTCTCTGGAGTATTATTCATGTATTAGTGTATTATTCATGTATTAGTGTATTATAATACTTGTATTGTAATACTAAGTAACTTTCTAAAAATAGCAGGTTTCCATAAATAGTAAGTTTCCAAAAATAGAGAATTCCCAAAAATAGTAAGTTTCCATAATTAGAATTAAGTTGAATTATAAATAATAAGTGAAGTTAAATTAGTACAATACAAGTCATGATTATAGTTGGTTAACTAAATAACTGGTTAATTTAATTAAACTATACGTTATATGATTTTAATTAAAATACATATTTAATTAAAATAACTAAGTATAAATACCTTAGGTTATACATGAATTAATTTAATAAATTAATTAACCTAAAGTTTAATATAACATGACTTATAAAAATAGTTTTTATAAAAAAACCCGAATCCCGAGACCGTGTTCTAATATAAGCCGAACCATATAAGCTATAACAAAGTCCCACCGAGACCTTGGAAAGGATCTCGGTTGACACTACTTAATCAACTAAACATGTAAACATACCCCGACTCGAAGTCGGGGTCCCTTTGGTCTCCGGTCTGATCAAACAAAACCAACCGAGCCCCTTGGAGGTCTCGGTGGTGCCTCGGTTACACCAAACCGAACAAACAAACACACCCCGACCCATGGTCGGGGTTTCCTTGTTGCGCCGACCCAACACCAAACCAAGCCGAGACCTTTATGGTCTCGGTGGTGGTGATTAAAAACAAACTGAGCACCCCTTTGGGGGTCTCGGTGTCTCGGCCGAACTACAAACCACAAACCAAATGCCCCCTTGACAAAATTAATTAATCCTAGTTGTTCCTTTTTATGTTCATGTAATTAATTAATTTTAAACATGAAATCATAAGAAAATAAAATAAAAAGAAAAGGTTTTTGAATATACCAATGCGTGTAAAATGACGAGCTGATCACGAATAATTAAACAAACACAAAAATCGTCCGGGTTTGCCCTTTTCTTTAATGGTAGCCGGCGGCTATGGTGAACAAGGAGGAAGAAGACAAAAATTTTTTGTAAACCTAAAATATGAGAAAAAGGTTTCCACATATGTTTTTATTAAATTAATTTTTGGCCAAAAAGCCCACTTGGCCTCCTCTCTTGTCTTGCCATGGCATGTGGGGCCCACATGGGGTAAACCCGTAGTTTTTCGTGTGTTAAATAATTTGCGTGTGTGTTCGTGATTTATTATTCGTGATTTTGGTATTCGTGATCGTGTCACATTTATAATATTCATGATTGTTCGTTATTTATTGTCGTGACACCTGTATTAATATTATAAATGGAAAGTTTAAATTTTACCGTGTTTTCGTACGTTACTGTTCACATGTACTGTTCATAGGTTTTTAATGCGGGTTTTACACCTAACCACCCTTTTGAAACCAATAATGTCGTGAATTAAAGATGTTGTGGGTATGAGATCGTAACCATAAAGCCCCTTGAAAGTCTATCAAAATGTTTGAAAAACATTTAACACCTTGATAGTTTTGTCGTTTTAGAAAAGCTCCCCCTTCACATGTGCATCGATAATCGAAAGTGTTTCGCACATGCGGGTAAGAGTTAAAGTGCTTGAGTCTTAGATCACATTTTAATCAAAATTTCTCCTTATCTCTAATATTTAAATCTTTTGACATTAGAGATAATTGCACATTGACTTGCATGGTGGAGACTTCCAAGTTGTTTCGTATCATATCATTTATCATCTTATAGAATCTGGATTAATATGAATCAATCGATTCTCCATCCAATGAAGTAAACTTTGCAAAGTTCCAGAACAAGTTTGTGTTGACATATTGCTTGTTAAGTGATTCTCTTTGTTGCAAGCGTTCAATGGCAAACCACATTTCTTTTGCAGTAGAGCAGGCATCGACCGTTGAATAAATATCATCCCCAATCCCACTTAGAATAAGATAGATTGCTTCCTTCTTTGCATCAATCCAAGCACGGTTCTCTTTCGTAGTATTCTCATATGTTTCCTTAATAGTCTGCTCATCGGCACCAGGCGTCGTGTCAGTTGCTGGAGTTACAGGAATGGTTATTGTAGTGAGAGTAGAGGGTCCTTCTTTGATGCAACGGCGTAGAACATCACCATTTGGTTTAGTATCAAGATATTGAATAAAACTTGATTGCCATTGTGCAGATCGACCAGACACAAGCATTGGTGGTCTTTCTTTGTTACCCGCCACCATGATGTTGTTGTTTGTAACACGATACTCTGCAGTAGAATCCATCTTAATGATCTCTGAAATGTGAAGTGAATACGGATCTTAAGTAGATATGGTGTGATAAGGTTGTGGTTTAAATTCCGAAAATTTCAATTTTTTCTCAGTCCACAATAAATTCCTCAGTCCGATATAACGGTAGACCAAAAAAATTTGTAAGTGTCAAATTTTGAAATCATGTTCGAAATAGCCTAAAACTAGTATGGAAAAAAATTTGAATTTACTTACCCTTAAAATTTTTAACTCTTTTTTTTGTTATTGTTGGAAACGATGTTTCGAAACTCGTCTAGATACTGGCTAAGGCTAAAAACACTTCGAATAAAATTTTCGCAATGTAAGATTTCGGAATATGCTACTTGAAAGATTTCGGAATCCAAAAGCCTAATAATTTCGGAATACAAAATACAAAATTCGGAATACCAAATCCGGAATCCAATGTGATGATTTCGGAATATAACTTCTTGAAGAATTCGGAATACCAGTAGATGATTTTGGAATTGTTCTAACTAATGAACTCGGAATACGTGATTGCAGAATACACATAATTTGGAATCCAGTAAGTAATGAGTTCGGAATAAATTGTCATCAAAAGATTTCGGAATCAAATTTCACCAAAAGATTTCGGAATCACTTGTCACCAAAAGATTCGGAATCATATTTCACCAAAAGATTTCGGAATCAATTTGTCACCAAAATATTTCGAAATACCAAAGTAATTCGGAATACGCAAAAGATTTCGGAATGTACCTAAATCCGGAATAGCTCAATAATTCCGAAACTAATGGTGAGTTCGTCCCAAATTCGATTTTTGACGCGTTTTGACCCCAAAATCAAGCTGGAAGATAAAAATTTTGCATGTTTATCACCAAAACAAGTATCACAAATCCCTACCACAACTATGTAGGTAATTTTAAGAAATATTTAAGGTGAAAAACACGAAAAAAAATTGTAAACCCACGAATTATATAATAAAAACACAACCAAATCACTAATCTACCTCGTGGCTCTAATACCAATTGTTGTTCCCATATTAATCACTTTACCATGGTTAGATTATAAGAAATAAGATAGAAAAGAGATGAATTCTAGAGAGAGAAAGTAGAGAGAGAGTGGAGAAACTATGTGAAATTAAATTAAGAAAATGAAATGGCTAACCTCTCCTAACATGCTAGGAGATGTATTTATAGCCTTGCCTACATGTGGCATAATGGGCTATATTTTTTGATGGGTCGGGCTTGAATAATTGCTTAGTACCTTGAAAGAGGCCTTTTTAAGCTAGCCATCAAGCCCGTATTACACGGATATTCTACTAGCTATTACAACGTTCTAATAAACAATACATTATAAACCTATGACCGATCATTCTTGTTTGACTCAATATTTTGAGGCTAACAAGGGAGAGATATACACTGCTGTTGAACAAACCCACTTACCTATCATCTTTCTCCAACTGTCTCCTCTTACTCCCACTAATCCTCACCCTATCTTCGACACTAAAATCTTTTGGCACGACGACACCCGAATACACCACCCCAAAAGACCCCTCACCCAATTTCTCCCCAATCAAAAAATTGCTAGTTTTCAAAACCCTCCTCCTTGACACGACATCAAAAAGCTTCTGCACATTAACCAAAACATAACTATCAATAGCACCAACAAACACACTATTCCTAGCAGTCAAGTACACCCAAACCAACCCTATGAAAACTAACACACGCCATTTATCATTCTTTGGTAAAGACTCTTTTAAACCATCAAAAGACTCGTACCAGTTTTCAGAATTGGGTGTTTTTGTAGAGTGGCTGTTAATTATGTTATATCAGGTATCTCAGATAAAGAAGTGGCTAGTCTGAAGTAGTTTATGGGAGTTAAGATGTGAAATTTGGTGTGTGAAATGGGTTTTGAGGGATTGAAGTGAGTTTTAAAGCATCTGCTGAAGATATTCATTCCACCCTTTAAGCAGAAAAAAAAGCATTTTTTATATCCTCTCTTCAACTGTTCATTTAGCTAAGAGAACCAACCATCTCATCGCCGTTCACCTCTCCCTTGTTCTTTTCAGCCATAGTCATCACAATCAACCATACAACCGTGATTCGTACTTACCTCACAACCGTGATCCGTTTTACACATCCACGACACTACCATCTCGAAATCATCAAACACCCCCAATAAAATATCGATTCTTCAAGTAAAGAAATTATCCATTCATGTGGCCACAAGAAACGGATTTACCATAAATCTATCTCGATATAACTTTTGATTGTTTCGATCTGGGTTTTTTGATTGTTTGGATCTAATTGTGGTACGAGATATATAATATTTACGTGAATCGGTGGTGATGATGCGTGATTGTGATGATAAGATATGAGTGAAAATCATATATGGGTTTTGGATCAGATTTGGGGGTTTTTATAGAAGTGTTTGTGTGTGTGTGATGGTGTGTGATGAAAAGGTGTTGTATGCATTAAATGAATCCAAAACAAAGAAAGGACCATAATACCCCTCAAGTCACACGACTTAACAATAAAAACTAACAGCCATCCAAAATAGAAATGAAACTTGTTACTAGTTTCAAAAATAGGGAGCATCCGTGTATTTAATTTGAGTTCGGGACGAAACTTGATGTTTGGTATAAACCATAGGGACGAAACGTGTAATTTTTTCTATTATTAATATAGAATTAAATACAAAATGTATAAATTTCACAAAATTATTAAATCAAACACCTCTTCTGCTGCAAAATGGGTGTTTGGCACTAAACAAATAATACTAAAATTACCCATTTTGACATTCGTATGCATCAATTATGAGATCCTATTCTTTTTATTGACGTGGCAACTTGGGTGGTTTGGATCGAAGAAGATTCAGGTTGAAGATATTCTACATGTTTTTGTTATGATACAACTTCTTTTTTATTATAAAGGCTTTGGTTTGGGGATATATAGAACTAGCGAAGTTTCTGAACCATCCATGATGTTTTTTTGTTAAAACATGATAAACAAAGATATGACACAGATCATTTACTCAACCAACCACCTTTTGGTGAAATTTATTGATAATCAAAGTACAAAGCAGAAAGATAAATATTAGTCCTCAAACGAGTATTAATCGAACTATTACAAAATAAATGGTTTAAGATCGTCCCAACTAGGTTGATCCGATCTCCCTCACAACATAAACACTCAACACTTAATGTTTAGATACAAGATGAAAACCTCCCATATGATAAGCCACAAACGGCTATCAAGGATAAGAGAGAGCAATATCACACAAGTGTGTGTAAAGAAAAGAGATTGCTAACCCTAGCTTTGTGTGAGCTAGGGTAATACAACAAAGACTCAACAACAGTATAGAAGCCCATAATAAAGCCATAAGCCCAACATCAAATAGCCAGTCCATCTTGAGCCTAGAAAGGAGAAACCAACATTGATAGAAAAAACCTTCTATCTTTCTCCTAATAACACAAGGGAAACAAACAAAGAACACAAAAGATAACTTGGAAAGATGATAAATTAACACCCTTCCTCAATCTAAACAAGTAAGACACACATCACTTGCCAAACATGTTCACCAACCTTAGTTGGCTACAAAGTTTCAAGTGTTGAGAGATCCATGAGCTTTGGTGAAAATATCAGCTGTTTGATCAGTTGAAGCAACTTTGATGGTGTTAATAACACCATCCTGAACCTTTTCACTGACTAAGTAAACATCTACTTCAAAGTGCTTTGTTCTTTCATGGAACACATGATTGGCAGCAATCTAAATAGCAGACCTGCTATCACTATATAAATTCACAAGGAATAAGTTTTTGATTTTGAGGTCACTTAGAAGATTGGTGATCCATATCACCTCACATGTAGCACTAGCCATACATCTATACTCAGCCTCAGCAGAAGAATTAAATACTGTGGGTTACTTCTTGCTCTTCCAAGAGACAAGATACCTTCCCAAGAAAACACATTATCATGATACAGACTTTCTAGTCTTAAGACACTTAGCCCAGTCAACTTCAGTGAAACATGATACTCTCAAAGATGTATCCTTATAAAACTGAATACCAGTTCTAGGTAATTTTTAAGGTATCTAATAACTCTCAAAGCAAGTTTTAGGTGAGACTGTAAAGGAGAATGCATGTCTTGGCTAAGACAATGAACAACATAGCAAAATATGAGGCCTGGTGTGGGTGAGATAGATAAGTCTGCCTAAAAGTCTTTGATATTCAAAAATATTTTTAAGGTAGTTATTAGACTCACCCTCATCAATAGCAAGCACACAATTCTCAAGTAAAGGGGTTGTTGCTGGTTTAACAGCAAGCAGACCAAAATCATGAATGAGTTCAAGGCAATATTTCCTTTGTGTCATACAAATATCATTAGTATTTTCAAGAATTTCAATGCCAAAAAGGTATTTCATAACACCAAGATCTTTAATCATAAATCTGGTCTTAAGAAAACTCTTAAACCTCTCAATTTCCTCAAGACAATTTCCAGTGATGATGAAATCATCTACATAAACAAGAAGGGCAACAAAAATGTTCCCATAATGTGTGGTATACAAAGAATATTCAAACTTGTTTTGGACAAATCCATGCTCAACGAAGACAGTGGTTAACTTGGCATTCCACTGTCTTGGGGCTTGCTTAAGTCCATAAATGGCCTTATTAAGCTTACACACCTTGTTCTTATCATGACAATTAAAACCTAAGGGCAAGGTCATATAAATATCTTCATCAAGATCACCATACTAGAAAAACCTTATTAACATCAAGTTGGAATAAAGGTTAGTCATTGGAAACAACAATGCTAACAAGGCATCTAACAGTCACCGTTTTAACAAGACTAAAAGTTTCATCAAAATCAATTCCTTCCGTTTGACTATAACCCTTAGCCACAACTCTAGCGTTAAATTTATCAACTTGACTAGAAGACTTGTATTTAATTTTATAACCCACTTGTTGTTAATATCTTTCCTCCCATAGGTAACTCACATAAGGTCCAAGTGTTGTTTCTTAAGAGGGCCTCAATTTCATTGTTCATAGCCTCAACCCACCTACTATCTTTGACAGCATCATAATAGGTGGCTGGCTCAAAGGATTTGTTAAGAGTAGTAGCAAAGCAAAAAGTGATAGTGTTAAGATTAGAGTAATTAACATGCTTTTCAATACCATCTTTAAGCTTACTATCTAGAACAAAATCATTAAGCTTGGCAGGAAGTTTAGTAGGTCTGGTAGACTTCCTAATACTAGGCTGCTTTTCTTATTCTTCTTCATTATTGGTCCTGCTATGCTCAATAAAAGTGACAGAGGGATTAATATCATCATGATTGCCCTCAGATTGTTGGTTATCACCTATATGGGTTACAGAGTCCTCCTCGTGAGGTTGCAAAGATGCATCCTCAATAGTAGAGTGGACTCTACCATCCACACAAGGTGTAGCTCTCTCATCATCACAGGGACTTAAAGAGTTTTGGTTATCAAAAAGGTTTAAAAATCCAGCATCACTTGTAGGAGCTACATCTGCCAAATCATTTTCTTTATTTTTTTCATCTTAAAAGGAAAAACAGTTTCATAAAACCTTACATCTCTAGAAACCTGTACTCTTCTATTATCTAGACTAAAAAGTTTGTAAGCCTTTTTAACATATGAGTAACCAATAAACACACACTTTTTAGACCTAGATGTGAGTTTAATTATCACTATTATTTAGACAAGTTGAAAAACATAGACAACAAAATCACTTAAGGTGAGGGATGTTTGGTTTTTTCATATAGAGCATTTCATAGGGGTACCTACCTTTTAAGACAGAAGAAAAGAGCCTATTAATCAAATAGACATCAGTTAGAAGACATTCAGGCCAAAACTTAATAGGAATCACTCCCTGAAACATAAGACTCCTGGCTACATTTAGCAGGTGTCTATGTTCTTTTCAGTGATACCATTTTGTTGGGGAGTATGAGAGCAAGAGGTCTAATGGATGATACCCAGATCAAAGAGCAAAGAGTAAACATGTTTGTTAAAAAATTCAGTCCCATTGTCAGATCTAAAAACCTTTATTTTAGTACTAAATTGATTTTGAATAAGATTAATGAAATGAACCAACCAATCATAAACTTCATCTTTGGTTTTTAAAAGATAAGTCTAAACTGCTCTAGAGAAGTCATCCACAATGGTGAGAAAATATATATACCCTTCCTTGCTTTGAACCTTGTAAGGGTCCTACAAATCAAGATGAACAAGGTCACCTATCTAGTTAGATTTGTGGTCACTCAAGGGAAAGGGTTCTCTTGTTTGTTTGGCTCTATGAAAAGTCTCACAGACAGAGATATGAGTATTTCTGGACAAATTGAGGTCAGTCTTGAGAGCATTGAGAACTTGGTTAGCACGATGACCAAGTTTGCAATGCCAAAGGTCTTTGGAGGTATTAAAGGTCATAGCATAGTTAACATTACCTAAGCTCTTAGTCTTAAGGTCATCAAACAAGTAAAGTCCCTCAGATTCACTACCAGTCCCCATAGCGGTCCCCTTGTCCAAGTTCTGAATGTAACACTTATCTTCATCAAATCCCACAAAGAGTTTACTGTCTTTAATAAGTTTGTTCACAGACAAAAGACTAACACAATATCCATGCACAACGAAAACATCATGAAGAATAAGATTATTAGAGAGTCTGAGGTCCCCAATATGACTGGGTGGCAACAGTCCCATTGGGGTGACCAACAGAGATGTTGAGATTAGAGATATCTACAACATTCATCATACCAACAATGGATGTGGTGAGATGTTGGTTAGCCCTAGAGTCTATAATCCAACCCAGAGTTATAGTTTTGATAGAAAACTTGTTGTTGCCACAAAAAAAAAATAGAAAAATGAATATTAAACCACACATTAGCATTAAAGAAGGAAATTCTACCTGCCATATTGGACTGGGTGTTCCCAGAAGTATCATTTATCAAACTGACGAGTTTCTGCATTTGTTCATTAGTAAAAGAAGTTGGGGAGTTATAGGTAGAAGCATGTTTATCCCTAAATTTTATATCACAATTGGCATTAAAATTAGCTTTAGAACCAGTTTGTTTAAAACCATTAACCCTTTTTTTATAACCAGTAGGGTACCCATGTTACTCAAAACATCTATCAACAATGTGGCTAATCTTACTGCAATGAGTACAAAGAAGGTTAGGGCTGAGACCCCTATAAATTCTAGTACCATTGCCTTTATAAGGTAGTCTACTATGAGTATTGGTGTTACCCCTTCTGTTTTGATTAAAAGTCTTAGCAACAAAAGAAGTGGCAATCATTTTAGCCTCAGTGTGGTCAGAGTTCTCAGGAATGCCCCTATGGGATTCCTCTCTAGACACTATGACATAGGCCTTCTTCACATCAGGGAGAGGATGGGTGAGCCAATCTCTAGATTCACTTAGTCTAGAGGATGGGTGAGCCAAGAAAAGAAAACCCCCAAAAATTAAAATTAGGGTTATGAAAACCCTAATTTAATTTTTACATGTTTTCACCAAAAAATCAACGGCACCACCAGAAATATCAACGACACCACTAATCAAGCTTCCAAAACACCAAGGAAGGAAGATCCTCAAAAATTAAAATTAGGGTTTCGAGAAACCCTAACATTATTTTTCAAGAAAATCAACGGCACCAACAATACAAGCTTCTAGAATGACAAAGGAACCTTAAGAACACAACCAGTATGCAAAATGATTGTAGTAAAATTACGCTTGTTTTATTTTAGGAAAAACAAACCAAGTATAAAGTCGTAAAAGTATTAATCGATACGATTTAGGAAAATCGTAAAGATTGACAAGTGAGTTCGTTCCTCAAGGGAGTTTTGTGTGTTTAATGGCAATATTAAAAATCAAAGTTTGGATTAGTAACATTTTTTAGGGAGAAAGGAGATAAAAGTAAAAGACGAGTTATGCTACGATTTAAACTACGACGACGAATTAAACGTAAACGTAAAAACGTGACGAATTAAAAATTAAAAATAAAAAAATAATAAAAAATAAAAAATAAATACTAAATAATATAAATAAGAATAAAAAATTCAATAAAAATATTGTAAAACTTATTATTAATTTAATATTTAATTTTAAATGCTAATTAAAGCTCTAAAACTAAATAAAATCAACAAAAAGTCCAAAATATTATTTTATCAAATAAAACGTTTATATTATTTTATAACTAAAAGGTATTTTTCTAGCAATTTTAAAACTAATTTTCTATTTTTAAATCGCTAAAAACTAATTAAATATTAAAATAATCACAAAAATAATAAACTAATGGGAAAAATTATAAAAACTTTTTGGAAAAATTTAAAATAACTTAAAGTAACAGGGAAAAATGAGAAAGTATGAAAAAGTTGATAAAAACCCTAATAAGACAAAAATTACAAAACTGATAGTGACTTGTATGTGTGTTGTACTACCAATGGGTAGATAACACAAGCAGTGGGAACAAGGGTTGCCACTGACAGCTTTGTTCACACAGACAGAGAATGACTGTTATCTTTAGGCTTTGTTTGAGCCTGTTTTGCTTGGTTTCTTGGGCACAATAGGCACCCTTACAACCACTGGGTTGTAGGAAGTCAAAAATAGCACAAAAAACAACAAGTAAACACAATGCAAGCCCTCAATTCACATGAACATAATGAAAAAGAAAGAAAAATGAAGAAAAGATAAGTTGCTGGCTATTTAGGCAACACAATGACTATACACAATTTTTTAAGCTATCTAAAAGCCTCTAAATCCTAGTACCAGCTGATGCAGCCCTACACACACCTACAAACTAGCTATTAATCAAGTTCCAAGGCTAAAAAACAACATTTAGATCCCTAAAAGCTTACTGATGTGAACTACACACAGCAAGTGCTATATTGATGATGTGTTTGCTATTTCAGTGACTACAAACTATCAAAATTTTAAGAAAAAGGCAAATAAACTTTAAAACTAATGGAATATAACCCTAAACTATCTTAAACATAACTCCTAACAAGATTTTACCTACAAATTACAAAATTAGGCAGAGAGTATTCTAGTGATGCACTTGGCACAATGATGACTTTGGGAAGCTATAAACTTAAACCTAAGCTAAACAAACACCACAAAAGTTGCATTAAAACCCTATGTTACCCTAATGAACTAACTGCTTACAATTTTTCAAACCATGAAACATAAAACTCAAGCCTATACAGACCTACTGGATGCTTGTTGACAAATTTTATCTAAAACATGCATTTCTCAATTTAAACTCTTTGATAATGAAACCCAGACCAAAAACAACCTAACCTAACCTAACTAAGTATGCATGAGTTAATCCTAACCCCTCTATGTGTCACCCATAGCTGAACTAGTACATTCCCAAACATCCCTTAAATTAGACAGATTTCAAGTTTTTTCAAAGGACTTAAGCAAATTCAATTTTGAAAACCTCTTAAACCTAACTATCATTCACAACACATTCAAGAAACACAAAGTATGCAATAAAACTAACAATCTAACATTCCAAACAAAACACACATTTTTCCACAAATTTAACATGCAAGAAAAGGAATATTTTTTTACCACCTAAGGGCTTGTTAAGCCCTAAGACGCACCAAATTTCTCCTCAACCCTAGCTTGCCGTGATGAAGGAGGGCTTGTGATGAGCTGTTATAAAGGGGAAGCTGGTTTGCTGATGGTTCTACAACAGAACCAAACTAGTTTATGGAAAGAGTAGGGCTATGTTGGTATAGACTTTTGCTCCTGCCAAAATAACACAACTCAAATAGCATAAGCTGACTACAAGCTTGTTTTCAGCAAGCTTGTTGTCAGCAAGCTTGTAGTGACTTATGCTACAGTAAGATAACAAAAGATAGAAAAACAAAAGGATTGATAACAGATTTTCTTTTTCTTTCTAAAAAAAATAAATCTTGATTAAGAACCAAACTTGAAAAAGGAATAAAAACAAAAACTTAGGCTGTTGCTTGGGTTTAGGATGTCAATCCAGACGCATACAATCCAACCTAAACTTTTGGGTGTCAAAGAAGCAATCTGGCAAAAAAATGTTTTGCACAAAAAATTCATTAATAATCTTGAAAATTACTTTGTAATGAAATATAAAGGGATTACACTACTTAAACAAATAATAAAGGGGAACACAACGTATGTAAGATTTATAAAAATACTATAAACATTCATTGATTTAAAAAACATTACATAAAGCTAGAACAAAATACAGGGTACATACCACCCTTGTATTTATACTACTAAAGAACTATATAGAAGAACAATTGAAAAATCTAAACCCTAGCTCATGTATATCCGAAAATGCCCTTGGAACAATTTAAATCTTGGTCAAAACTTAAACCCATGTGATTGTGAAGAGATGTCAGTTGTGTAGATGCAATCTAAACCGTTGGAGATGACTTTGGGAGAAAGAAAAACCTCTTGTTCATTGGATGCATTGTGCTCCTTTGTCTTTTTCGCAGCAGGTGAGGTATAAGGAGGTTCCATGGGTCACGGGGTACATGTTCTGGGAGTGGGAATGTGATGGGGGTGAGGTAAATCGAGTATCTGAATATTATTACATCCCAATTCATAGTATAATGGTATTTAGCAAATTAGGGTTAATGCTCAAATTGGGGGTGTTTATTGTGGGTTAGGGGAACAGTTAGTGTTTCCCGGTGGTTAATTAAAATAGGGTTTTTCAAAAGTTATATTAATGGAAGGGGTGACGTAGAGGTCAAGGTTCGGGTAGGATTAGTGGGCTTTTGGGTGTTCATGGGGTTTAGGTGGGCTTGTACCGGGTAATGTATAGGCTAAAGTTCGGTATGGGTATGGAAAGTGGCAAGAAACCCCCATGTATTTCCACAAAGTGTGCATATGAAGTTCAAACAACATTATACTAATTTCCCTATGATAAAACTTAAAAGAAATTACATAACAAGTCCCTCCAATATTATAAACATCAAATCAAGGGTTTTATTTGTAATTTTTGGGATCTTCAAGGGCCATAAGTGTAATATCTTGAAAATTAAGGACCAAACTTGTAATATTGGAGTTTTACAAGGGTCAAAAGTGACAAGTCTTTAATAGTTGAGGGACCATTCTTGACAAATATTTAAACTTCAAGGAATTCTTTGGAAATTCATTGTTCGAGTCCGGTTTTTGTGCGGCTTCGTTTCCCGTGTTCGTTTTTGCTTGATTCTTGTTCTGTTTTGTTGAATTCACGATATCCGTACCTAAAATACGCAATGAACAAACACAAGCATATTTTACGGTATATTATGACATTTATAGCATTTTAAGCCTGATTTGAACGATGAGACTATGTATAAATGCAGTCTCATCAAAAAATCCAAAAAGTAAATTTAGGGTTTCACAAACCCTAATTGATCGAATGATAGATCTGAACCAATATATCAAGAGATAGCTTAAATCAAGGGAAAAATCAAGGAACCTGTCTCTCATACCATGTTAAAACATGAGAAACAAAGATATGGCACAGATCATTCACCCAACCAACCACCCCTTGGTGAAATTTATTGATAATCAAAGTACAATGCGGAAAGATAAAGATTAGTACTCAAACAAGCGCTAATCAAACGATTACAAAAAAAATGGTTTGAGATCGTCCCAACTAGGTTGATCCGATCTCCCTCACAACATAAACACTTAACACTCAATTTTAAGATACAATATTGTGACAACCGCGGTTTTGAGGTTCGTCACTTAGTTTTATTTTGTGCTAGTTACGTGTCTTTACGTGTTTATGTGCTAATTGGTGTGTATAGATTGTGGTTTGGATATCGTTTCCGGTACGGGGTACCTTGTGAGTGAAACGATGTGTGATGATTTCATGTTCATAAGCTTACATGGTAGTGACTATGAAATGAGATGGTGTTATTTAGTGGTTTACGTATACGTATATGTATTATAGAAAATCGTATTTTTACGATTTACGGTTTAGCATTTAGAGGTCTCGGATGAGGTAATTAGTCATGTGAGTATTTTTCGAGATGGTTTCAAGTCATTTATGACTTATTTATAAAGTTTATTTCAAAATTTAAGAATTTTTTTTAAAACTGTATATTTTACGTCTTTTACGGTAAACGCGTAAATTTTACTAGTTTTACGGTTTTGAGGTTTTGGAGGTTTTAGGAGCTGAAATAAATTAATGTAAATTAAGGTATTGTTAATAACATAATATTAAACAATAAAAAGAAAAAAAAAACAAAAAAAACTAAAGGGAAGTCGGTTTAGGGCCGATATAAAGAAAAAAAGAGAAAAAAAGGAAAGTTGGGTTTGGGTTGGACTAGGATTCACCCACACCCTATATATTGTTTTATTCACAACCAAAATTCATTATTTTTCACCTGGAGACAAAGAAAATTCGTGGGTTTCAACAAAAATTAGGGTTCTTCATAAAATTTTGGGGGTTTTCATAAATCAAAGGTAACTCTTTAAATCCTTTTTCAATTTAATTGTTTTTTATGTTTTTATAATCAACAAAACCTGAGTTTTTATGATTAACAATGATTAGAATAATTAGGGCTTATGATTAGACATGATGAGGGTAATTAATTTGGTTAATTATGTTAAACCCGTTTTTAAAAACTGGGCAGAATTTTTGGGTCATTGTTTTGATCATATCCAGAGTTCTAGGAACATTCATGATGCGATTCAGGTACCCCTGGAAAGGTAATTGAGTTGGATTTCTAATTCAAGAAACGAGAACAAAATTGGAGGTAGGGAAGTGGGTCAAAAATAGGTTACAACAGTCGGAGGTCAAAACAGTTTTGAAATCAGCCTGTTTTCTTTTTAAGTTTTTGGTTGTTTGGGGTACTTAGGTTTGCATTGGGACTTTCAAACGAACATGGGAGTTGTTTTATATATTATAGGAAGTATCTGCATTGGGGCTAAGAATGTGGGTTAGGTTAAGATCCCCTAATCATAACAAACTTTTTGTATGTTCAAAATCAATAAAATTCGGATAGACAAAAGTAGATATATATATATCAGGGCCTTAACAGTAGCTTTAAGGTTGGGTAAAATGGGAGGTGTTAGCAAACATATGTAAGGGAATAAGTTTTCCCCTTACAGAGATCATGGGTATGTTTAGGTGGGCGTTTGGCTTATAGTTTGGAGACCTAAAAACTGGGGCTGTTTTGGGTAAAATGTTAACGGGACGGGTTATGAAGTAAACTGAGTTAAGGGCTTTATAGAGGGGTGTAATGAGATGCTTAGAGCATATAAATGAGGTATATATGTCCATCGTAGGTTGATGAGCCATTTTAGTGTTTGGTTCATGTTTTGATTGTGTGCTTTTGTTTGTTAGCTTTTTGCTAGTGTGCGGACTTTTGTAGAAGCTCAATCAGGTGCGTTTCATAGTCCCATGTCTACTAATGATTTTGACTTCCAGATGGGATGGAAGAGACACTGTCTTGTTTTTATAAATTATGTTGTGAATGTTATGTGTTTGGTGATGGACTTGTGCATACTTATGTGATTAACTGCTAGTTGATTCATGATTGTTTTATGTTTTGACTTGGTACCAAGGGGATGTTGACAAGGCGGGGCCTTGGGGAGGTACATAGATGTGTGAGCATCTATGGGACCAATGGATAAGGACAAGGCGGGGCCTTGGGATTAGTACATAGGTGTATGGGCGCCTATGGTACCATGGTGTTTGGTAAGGCTGGGAGCCTTGGATTTGGTTTGGTTTGTTTAATCTTGAATATTAGTTGTGTATGCATGTTTATATCACATTGTCCATATGTTCTTTTGTTAGTGGTTGTTGTTCACAGCTTATGGTTTGATTTTGGCGTTGGAGTCTAAACCTATGACTCTCATCAACTTTATGTTGACGTGTTTTAGTGTCTCTTTCAGGTGAGAATGTGGTTAAGCTTGAGAATAGAAGTGGCTAGTTTTGGAGGCATTAGGATTGCATATAGAAGGAGATCCCCGTTCCTTCTTAGTTTCTTTTGTTTGTTTAATAAGTGATACTGTTGACACCTATATGTTTGCTTTGTTTATGTATTGTTTGTCTTGGGTAAGAGGTAGGATTGTTACCTACTTGCCTAGACTCCTGCTTTGTTGAGATATTGTCATGACATTTGTGTCACCATTTTATGACATTTCTTATTTCATTTAGTTATCTCTATAGACACGCCATGTTGTGATGATATCCATACGTCGCGCCCCATATTCCGCCATGGTGGGGTGTGACAGAATGATATCAGAGACAAAGGTTATAGAGAAATAGGTTGCCTAGTCTAGTAGCCTAGTCTATAGCTTAAGGGTCCCTACATATAGGCGTCATAGGAGTATGTGTGCATTTTATAATAATTGATGTGCTTGGATGTTATTTTTGTGATGTTTGTTAAGTTATGAACTACTATGGTTCATACTTAGCCACATGTTATTTTCTTTTTGGGTTGTGACTAGTACGGGTTGAACCATAATCGTCCACGCTAGTCATTGTTGTATTTTGCTTAAATTTTACATTATAGTACATAATTTGGTACAAGGTAGTTCCTATCTTTTGTTGAGTTATTTTATGTACCTGAGGTATGTTATTTTTCTTTTGATGTTTAAGTCATGTTCCCTAAGAATCGTGTGGTGGTTCGAGTTACTAGGAGTACATGGGTAGGAAGGATTTTAAGGTGTTTCCATTCTGATGGGCGACATGACTTATAATTGATTATGTTTTTGTTTTGGATTTTGTCTATGCTGTATTAGCTAGACTATGGATTTTTGTATTCCAAGAGTTTGACTATGTAATTTTATTAGTTGGAGTTTTTGACCTTATTGTTTTTGTGGTTATGTGCTTAGGTGAGTTGATGGATTTATGTGTTATGTGTTGTATTGATTCTTATAAGTGTCATCATAGGAGGGAGTGCATTGGGGAAAGGGTAATTGTATAAGTATGGTGGCCAACATAGTTATACAAGTACCACAACTTCAATGGGTTCCTAAGTATGATTGCATGAAAGAGGGTTAGTACATGCTTGTATATGATGAGATGTGGATTATTGGTATATGTATAGTATATGGGTTTATGTAACGGTTGCCTACGATATGGATATTTTTGAGTGTGTTATTGTTTTGGGTTATAGTCGTGTTGTGTGATTATGGGGTCACACGATATGGACTGGTTTTAGTGATGGGTTTTGTTGGGTTTACTAGATGTAGATCTTGCAGCCTGTCAGGACCGGTGAATGACTTCTGTAATCACAAGTCAAATCACAAAGAGACTCTATACACAATATGAATGTAGAATATAAATATAATTAAGAAGAACAGAATAACTATAAAGACTTGATCCTTTCTAAGGATTTCTAATATTAATAATTACTAGAACTGCGTTTGGTGAAGGTGTGTCTAACCCTTATGCCTAAGGTTCCTTTTATACTACAAGGAAACCCTAATACATCATTAAAGAAAACGTGTAACACTGATATGCATATCCTTTCCTAACATATCTCATGCATATCCTAACAGAATATTAAGTAAATAATAAAGTTTGACTTCGACTAGGACCAGGAGCAGGACTTGCTCCTACTACTACTAGGACCAGGAGGAACTACATACCTCCTAGTCTACCTATTACATATAACTATTACAATGGTCCTAACAATCCTCCCCTAAACTTGAATTTGACCTGTTGAGTTCAAGTTTCCTGGAAAACATGCAAAGAAAGCCCGAGGATTGTATCAGCAAAACAAATAGCAGCATCAACAAGATAAGAATCAGAGTAACAGCTGCAACACGAAACACTAGAAGCTTCTCCAAAGCTTGTAACAAATCATCATCGTGTTGAATCTTTTCAGCAACATGAGTAGATTTGATGAGCCTTTACCAAGTAGCTGCTCGCTCTTGGGCTAGCTAGTCATTCTGGTGGAATAAGCATCACCCTGGGAGACTAGAACCCAACCCAACTCTTAGAACGTGAATCAATGGTGAGTGGGAGTACCCTGATGATTTTAGGCAAATCATCACAGCCGTCAACGGATTTGATGCGTCTTTACCAGAAGCCGTACCCCTCTGGACTCGCCAACTCTTAGCAATGAAGCATCGGTGAGTTGAACACCCTATAGCTTTAAGCAAGCTATTACAGCTATCAACGGATTTGATAAGATCTTTACCAAGAGCCGTACCCCCTTGGATTAGCCACTTTTCAGTCCAAGACTATGGCAAGTGAAAACCATCCAGTTTTGGGTAACCTGGCAACCATCAACGGATTTGAGAATCGCACCAGGAGCCATACCCTCAAGGTGAATCAACTTTTTCTTGTCGATTAGACATGGTAAGTTGAGAACCATTTGTTGTGTGGACCACGTCCAACACCAAGTGAAACCAAGTACCAGGACAAGCTCAAATCAGGAACCACATTGTGAAGCAGCCAAGGGATATTATGTACAAGTATAAAATCTAAACTGTGTTTAAAGTATAAGCAGATATTATATAAAAAGTATATTTTTTTTTTGTTTTTTTTTTATGAAAGGTGTTCTGTTTTTTTTTTTTTTTTTAACTATAAAGAATGAAGTTCACCAATCACTGTACATATTGGTGAAAAGAATAAAAATAAGAACAAATGAACAAAAGTACAAAGCATAAACACTTACAACCCAATCACCTTACATACCAGAAGCAGCCTTTTTATCTGCTAGCAACCGCGCCTGAATACCCTCTACCAATGCCGTGGCCATACTTGACTCATTTCCAGAAGGAGCAGTAGAAATTTGCAAGTGACTCGCCAACATCGCCTCCATGGAAGAAATAGTCAAAGGATACTCCACATCCGTCAGCATAAACACCATATGACCAGATTCTAATTCCAACATATGAACTCCACATCCAGCATATAGCTTCCAGCGCAGAATCTCCCATTGCATTTGATCCTTCCATATGCCCGAAACAGGAGCATTTGGAGGAGGATCCAACATCAGCTTGAGATCAGCCCAGATTCGCATACCAGGCCATGAAGACACAGCCATGGGGTCAAACGGCATACTAGAATCAACAAGTCCAAACAACGCCATAAGATCCATACGGTCAGCCCAAGATAACACACCCTGCAAACCCGTTGCCAATCGCACAGACCCATCACTCAAAGTAATCCGATGGGATACGCCACCAGGAAGTGTGGTAGAACACTCAACCATATAACCAGTAATGCTTCCATTGCCCAAGGGTAAGTCAGAATCGCTGTCAGAAGCTGCATCAATTAAATTCTCAGGATCACGCTTCTCAAAAGGAACTGTCTTACCACGGCGAACACGACGAGCTTGTTTCTGGCGAATGGAACGTCTTGGTGTGGGATCAGTAGGTGTTGATTCAACCTTTACCTTAACCGCAGCAGCAGCAGGGGAAGCAGTAGAAGTAGACTCATGAATGTGTCCACCTAATGGACCACTAGGAGCTACATCAGAAGTAGGAGTAGGTTGAGATCCAGGAGCTGATGGTGAAGGAGATGGCACATCAGATGTAGTAGGTATGGTGGTGGTGGTAAAAAAGGTGCTTGCAGGAACATGTGTGGTGGTGGTAGTAACAGGTGTGGTGGTAGAAGCATGAGTGGTGGTGGTAGTAGCAAAGATGGTAGTAGCAGGACCAGCAGTGATACCCATAGGAGCAACCAAAGGTGTAGTAGAAGGACCAACGGAAGTATCAACAAAACCAGAAAGACTAGCAGTAGAACCAGGAGTGGGAGTAGACGAAAGACCAGTAGAATCAGCAGGCATAGAAGAAGTCATACCACGAGGATGGTAAATAAATCTTTCCGGAATAGGTTGACTCTGACGCTTAACCATCTTTTCATAAAGGGCCTTTAGCTCATCAAAAGTCAAAGCCCGCACCCGAGCCCAAGTCCACGGAGCATTGAAATGAGCAGCAGATTGATATTTCACATAACGTTGCATCTGCTGGCGCTCCTCAGCCCGAGATAAAGGTCTATTCCTTCGCTGTTTCTTAAGTTCTGCAGCAAGAGCCAACTGGTGCTTACGCATCATTACCATAGCCCTCGGAATACAATTGTGTTCATCAACATCATCACCCAAAAGATCTTTAAACTGAGCATAATCCCGAGTGAGAACAGTCAACACTTGCATCCATTCACTATCACTCCAATGCATGGCATCATGCTGAATTTGTGCACGCCTGCGCTCTCGAAGCTCTTCCTCAGCAGCCCTATCAGCTTCATCAATCTCAGCTTGAACCCGACGAGCAGCCTCCTCACCAAGTCTTTCCTCTTCAATCTGGCGACGGGTACGCTTACGAGATGGGGATGGAGCATCAGTCATTAGGGCCTTGCCCTTCAAATCAGGAGAGGGACCAGCATGAGGACCATCAGCAGGATCAGAATCACCACCCATAGAAGGGGGAATAGCACCATGAGAATGAACATTAGAGGACGTTGGAGGAACCGGCAAATCATCATAAACTTTATCAGCAAAGTCAGCCTTTGCCAACAATGTCAAGCCATCCTCAACATTCTCCGCACCCTCATCCTCAGATTCTGACTGGACCACATGTTTCTTGCGACGACGTTGTTGAGTTTCCAACGCCTTGATGCGATCAGCCAGAGGAAGAACAAACTCCCTTGTAAGCTTCCGATGTTGGTTTAAATCAGCCTCCAAACAAACCATCCGCTCATGGTACCTGCGCATAAGATCAAGCAAAGATATCAGTGTAGTAGGCTCCTCCGCCTGCCCACCAAGAGAACTTGGATCAGGGAAAGCATCATTGGAGCCCGAAGCAACATGTGGGTCAACCTGTGGAGTATTAGCATCAAACGGGATATCAGTCGAGTGTGGGGCAGGACTAGGAGGTGGAGTCTCCACAAAATGGAGACCTTTGTGGGACTGAGGAAGGACCAGCCTTGGTAGGAGATGGTTTTGCAACCACCACCTCCTCAACTAGCTCCTCCTCTACCACAGGAGTGGCACCAACAGTAGGAGCCTCCTCCTCCATAGGGTCATCATCAATCACCACAAACTCAGGAGCCTCCTCCTCACCCATAGGACCCTGAGCCAATCCCAACATGGCTTCAGTCAGGGGCCTCCAGTCCCCAGTAAACCCATTCATCATATTGTAATATACTTTAGCTGTAAGTTTAGACGGAACATGCTCAGTCCGATCACGAGGAATACAAACAAGGATTTGCTGAAGAAACCTAGGGTACATTAAAAACTTCTTTCTCGAACCAGCAGTAGACAAATTACTAACCATCCCCTCAAATAGATAATGAGAAAAATTAAACACTCTACCCTGGGCTAAGCAAATAAGACCAGTAGCCAAAGGAGTAGGGAAAGCATCCCAACTCCCAGACTTAGGACTCATACAATGGATTAAAAAGTGAACCAAAAGCTTCCATTGAGGGGAAAACCTATTTTTCTGGAAGTTAAACTTCCCCCCATGTTCATAACCTATAGCAGCCATCCCCTCCAATACTTCCGAATTGGGGATGGATTCAACACCCTCCTCATCCTGAAGATGAAGAGAAGAGCGAATAGAAGCCTCATTCACCACATATGCACGGCCATCTATGGTAGCATGGAGTGCACGTGGATGTCCAGCCACATTCACAAGTTGAGCAGACGCCCAAAATTGACGTATCACACTATCATATATGGTGGGACAGACAGTAAATGCAAACCTTAAGTTAGAAGCTTCAATGAAATCCAAGATGTCAGCAAAATGTTCACGATTTGGACCATCACCCAGATAAGCAACACGGTTGTGAGCAGGTTGGTAAGCAAGAGAAGCCATGGATCTTGATGAATTGATGGAAGAAGGATTGGGATTAGGGTGTAAAGAGTAGAAGCGGTTTTGTGTGTGTGTTAATTGTAATGAGTGAGTCAAAGGTGTATGTTGACCATATATAAAGAAAGTGGTAACTGTTCATTGACCCCTATTAATGGGGGGTTGCCCTTTCAAATTAAACCATAATTGCATAGTAACCACTTGCCCTTTTTAACATAATAACCAACTCCCAATTAACATGCTGAATTCAAACTTGTAAATACCAGGAATGGGAGCATTGACCAAAAGTCAAAGCACACAATGGTCAGACCAGGAGCAAAACGTGATTAACAAAGGACAAAAGGAATGAACAGTATGCCAGACCAGTACCAGGAGCCAAACACCACTTGACATGGAAGAATTTAAACCACCAGAAGCCAACCAATTATAACTAGAAGCTGACCAAAGAGGACCATAAGCCAGTCATGTAAGGCCATATCCACCAGAAGAGAGCAAAAATCCTCCATCATAAGCACCACACACCATCATAACCAAGAAACTATACTGTTAAATACTATTAATACGTTAGTCTGGCCTAATATGTACACAAAGCCTCCCCTTAGGCTTTGCCTCCCCTCAATCCTAGACCTCAAGGATTGACCATCCCAATATGAACCACCAAGTGGTTAAACCGAGGACCATCAAAAGCTTTAGTCAGCAAATCAGCAACATTGTCATCCGTATGAACTTTAAGAACCTGTATTAGCTTCTTCTCATTGGCATCCCGTATAAAATGATGCCGAATCTCAATATGCTTCGTCCGCTGATGAAAAACAGGATTCTTCACAATGCAAATAGTGCTTTGATTGTCAATAAAAATTTTGGTATTCATAAAATTGAAACCATAATCCAACATCTGATTTTGGATCCACAAAACTTGTCCACAACAACTAGCAGCCGCAACGTATTCAGCTTCTGTTGAAGAAGTAGCTACGATTGTCTGTTTCTTGCATTGCCATGAAATAAGTCGACGACCCAAAAATTGACAACCACCAGTAGTAGACTTCCTATCATTATTAGCACCAGCATAGTCACTATCACTATAGGCTTCTAGAACAAAAGGAGATTCTCTAGGATACCATAGATCCAATTTAGGTTGAGCCTTGATATACTTGAAAATCTTCTTCACGGCATTTAAGTTCGAAACCGTTGGAGTCACCTGGTGTCTAGAACAAGCACTTACTGCAAACATAATGTCTGGACGTGATGCAGTCAAATACATGAGAGAGCCAATCATAGACCTGTACATGTGAACATTTACCGGGGGGTCTGGCTCATTCTTAAGTTTGATTTTAGCAACTTCATAAGGAGTTGCTGCTGGTCTAAGAGGATCCATGTCAAACTTCTGAAGAATCTCATGGACATATTTATCTTGACTGATGAAAATCCCATCCGATTGTTGCTTGACCTGAAGACCAAGGAAGAATGAAAGTTCTCCCATTGCACTCATCTGAAATTCGCCTTTCATCAAGTGTTCAAACTCATCACACCACTCCTTCCTTGTAGAACCAAAGATAATGTCGTCCACATAAACCTGAACAAGGATAATATCCTTGGAATTCCGCCGAAGAAATAGTGTTTTGTCAATAGTACCTCTTCTATAGCCATTCTTTAACAAGAAAGTTGAAGACGCTCATACCAAGCTCTAGGAGCCTGATGTAACCCATAAAGAGCCTTGACCACCTTGTAGACTTTCTTGGGATGAAGTGGATCTACAAACCCCTTAGGTTGAGTAACATACACTTCCTCGTCAATTTTTCCATAGAGAAATGCACTCTTGACATCCATCTGGAACACCGTAAAGCCAACATAAGAAGCAAAGGCCAAGAACAGACGAATGGCCTCGATCCGTGCAACCGGTGCAAAGACTTCAGTATAGTCAATGCCCTCAATTTGAGTGTGTCCTTGTGCGACAATCCTAGCTTTATTCCTTACGACAATTCCCCGTGCATCCTTCTTGTTCTTGAGAATCCATTTGGTATTGATAGCTGTCTTTCCATCTGGTAAGTCAACCAGAACCCAAACATTCTGAAACAAGAATTGCTGCATTTCCTCCTGCATAGCCTCCACCCAACTTTGATCCTCAAGTGCATGAGAAACAGACCTAGGTTCCACCTGTGAAAGAAAACAAGCAAACAAACAGTGCTGAAAGTCCGTATGATTATTACGCTTTTGATCCTCAATATAGCCCACAAGAGCATGATGATCAGACGTGGCCTTCTGCTGCATTCTACGTGTCTTGACAGTAGAACCAGGATCTCCAATGATTTGAGTGGTAGGATGATCTTTATGTGATTGCAAGACTGGATTGGAAGAAACCTCCACTTCTGGTGCCAAGTTATTGAGATCACCAACAAAGTCAGCATCATATGAAGCATTTTGGAAAATCCCATCTACCGGTTGTTTATGAATATCATCCAGCTTAGTAGAAGACTTCTTGTCATGGTTCCCCAAATCAGAAGGACTGGAGAAACGTGTATTGGAAGCAGACTCACTAGCCGGAGTACCAGTAGGTGATAAGCTAGCACTAGGAGCAGAAGCTGGAGTACCATCTACCGGTTGTTTATGAATATCATCCAGCTTAGTAGAAGACTTCTTGTCATGGTTCCCCAAATCAGAAGGACTGGAGAAACGTGTATTGGAAGCAGACTCACTAGCCGGAGTACCAGTAGGTGATAAGGAGCAGAAGCTGGAGTACCAGAAGCAACTTTGTCAGTAGGCTCAACCAAGGGAAACTCAAAACTACCGTGAGCAGCTGCTTTAGTAGCTTCGTGTTGTTGTTTGAGAAGAGTGTCAAGAGCTGCTTGGGAATCCTGTACATCCAATGGAGTTGCATCACTAGGAGGAGTAGGAGAAACCGTGGTGGAATAGGATAGAACCACAAAAATGCCATCCTCATCATCTGAATCAGAAAGACTAGAAGGAACACCAGTACTAGAAGTTGCAAACACTTGTGGTCCTGCATCATGGTTAGTTTTGAAACGAAAATATCCTAACGAGTCACTAAGATAATCAAGATCAAAATACCATTCTGGACCTTTGCCTTGGATGTTTGACTTCTCTTCAAAATACATGAGATTAATAGTTTCAATGATCCGTTTAGCTTGAAGATTGTAGACACGATACGCCCGAGAATGAGCTGAATATCCCACAATGTATCATTCATCTGCCTTGCCATCAAACTTCCCCAAATAGTCACTAGTATTCAGAATGGTGACTGGACACCCAAAAGGCTTCAAATGAGCAATATTTGGAACTTTGCCCGTGAGAAGCTCATAAGGAGTCTTCTTGTGATGATTGGTAATAGAAACCCTATTCAAAACATAACTTGCAGTATTAACAGCTTCTGTCCAGAACATGGTTGGAAGCTTGGAATCGGCAAGCATAGTTCTTGCTGCTTCTATTAGTGTCCTGTTCTTTCTTTCTGCCACACCATTCTGTTGAGGAGTCCTAGCAGCACTATAATCTCTTTTGATGCCCTTAGCATTGCAAAGTGCGATGAGGTCTTTATTTTTAAACTCGGTTCCATTGTCGCAACGAATACCTTTAACTTTCTTGGACAGCTGATTCTCTATCAAGGTAAGAAAATCTCTAAGAATTGAGTAGGTCTCACTTTTGGCAGCCATGAAGAACACCCACGTAAACCTGCTATAACCATCAGTTACCACCAAACAGAATTGCTTGTGGTCAAGACTCCTGATGGAAGTAGGACCAAATAAGTCCATGTGTAGAAGCTGCAATGGTTCAGTAATTAGACTTAGAGCAGTAATGGCCTTGAAGGATGCTTTGTGCTGTTTGCCTTTGCTGCAGGCAATACAATTTATATCATTTCGAAACGTCTTGGGAGGTAAACCAGAGACCAGATTCAGATTTGCAAGTTTGTGAATGGTCTTGAAGTTCACATGCCCCATCCTTCGGTGCCATTTAGTGGCTTCATCTTCTGAGGCTTTTGCAACCAGACATGCTAGTTGACCAGTAGGGTTGACTTCATTCAACTTGATGCTATATAGATTGTGTCTTCTAGGGATTCTGAGTAAAACTTGTGAGTCATCCGGAAGCTAAAAATCTTTGGAAAGCACAAGTGCATCAGTATCGGTGAAAAGTACAAACTGCTTCTTGTCACAAATCTGAGAGACCGATATCAAGTTGAAGTGTTGAAGTGCTTCCACATAGTACACCTGCTCAAAATTTAGATTTGGAGTCTTTATCGTTCCTTTGCCAGTGATTCTGCCTTCACCTCCACCAAAATAGACCTTGCCTCCATGAAATGGTACAAAGTTAGAGAGAAGACTTTTATTGCCAGTCATGCTCCTGGAGCAACCACTATCAACAATGCCTAGACTAGGATCCTTGTATGGAGTAACCTACAACAACAAGATAATAAAAATGCAAAAGTTAGTGTCTTAAGGGGACCCAAACCTTTTCAGGTTTGAGCCTGCCTTGTGGATCATTAGAAGAATGCCAAGAAGATTGATGAGATCCACCATTGTTCCTTGGTTGCCTATGCATCATATGGGTATTATTATTTGACCAAGAACAACCTTCTGAGGGCTTAACAGCAGTTCCCAAATTTCCCAAACCAAAATACGTGTGGTCTAAATTATGCGGATAGATTGGATTAAAATTTTGAAAATAATTACTGGTTGTTTGGAATCCACTATCTCTCCAATAATCAGACGCGAAAGGAGAGGATACTCTAGAAGTATTAAACATTGGAGCACTAGGATTAAGTCTTCTAGAAGCATATGAAGCAGCTCCTGGTGAACCAGGAGCAGGATAAGCATGATTAACAGATGCATGTGTGTCATAATAATCACAATCTTTAATTAAATGAAAGAAACTGCCACAAACAAAACATGTTTTGAAAGACCTTTTATTAGAATGAGATTGTTTCATACTGCCTACTTTATTACACACATTTCTAGGAAAAACATTCTTCCTAGGACTCAATAAACAAGGACCAGACACACTTGACTTGACAGCAACTTTTTCTTCACACTTCCTAGCACCAGTAGCAGCATGTTCATTCAACTTGGAACTTGTAGGTCTTGACTCTTCACTTGAACCATTAGATGCAGAGTCACCGGCTTTGTCACTGAAAGTACATGAGACAAAGTCATTAGTATTAGTAGAACTTGTTGGGGACTCAAGCATCTGTGATCCATCCGAGTCATTATGCCATGAGGTGGGCATAAAAGTTCCAGTAAGAGGAGGAGGGACATCATGCATTTCTGCTGCTGGTTTAAACCTATTGTAACTAGGTTTGCCCTCATCCTCTTTGTCGGCATCAAAGACACTTGAGAAAGATAAATCAAATACATCTTCTGAATCAATATATTTTTCAAATCCTAAGCCTCTTTTAGTTCTGCCAGACATGCTACTATCAATTAATTTTGAAAGATTTTTAGGTGCCTTTTGCCATTTGTCAAATCTTAGCATTGTAGCATCTAATTTAGCTTGCATCTCCTCTTTTTCTTTGATACTAGCATCTCTTTCAGTTTCTTTATATTTAAGCATATTTGTAGTGTTTTCTAAATCAATGCTTAGTATCCTGATTTTATCCTCATACGCACGTTGTGTATCTTGTAACCACCTCTTTTGTTGTTCCAATGTGTTTAATGAAGCCTTATAGGCTTGAACCTCTAAAAAATACTTATCATTTTGATCATTTACTTCATTAAATTGGGACAACAATTCTGAGTATTTATCATGACACCCAATAGGACAATGTTGTACCTGAGGTGAGATGCCCATAAGAGCAAACTCGTCTGCTTCTTCTGCATCAGAGAGATTCCCAGCAATCATTGCAAATACGTCAGTCGAGGATTCAGCTGATTCCAGAGTAGAAGCCTGATGATCATTCCAGTTGACCATAGAGTCAACAGATACCAATGCCTTCCTGTCATCTTTTACCTCCTGAACCTTGAAAGCGGAGTACCTGCTCTTCTCCTGATCATTCTTTCTAGGGCACTCCCTTGCAAAGTGACCCTGTTGCTGGCAGTTATAGCATCGTACCTTGCTTCTATCGAATCTTGCTGGCTCCCGAGGGTTGTAATTAAATTTCCTTCTTGCTTTCTTCTCGAACTTGTGAACCCTAAGGGTAAGCATGGCCATCTGCCATTTAAGATCCATCTCATCCAGGTCAAGTTTATCGACCTGTTTGAAGTCATCAAAAGCAAGTTGTTGTTCAGCATTAACATCAGCCACAAAAGAATGAAGAACAGCTTCTACCATACTACCAGACTTGGCAGTAGGATCAGAAGCAGAAGTATGTTGAATAGTTTGCTGAGAGGAGACAATATTGCTTGGGCTACTTGCATATGACATGGGACTAGATGCCATAGAACTCACAAAGGCTGAATTAGCAGGGGTGGGAAAAGAGTCACTAGGAAATCCTCTCACATGGGGTTCGAATGTTCTGAGCCTATGAAACAGATCATCAAAGGTGAGATAGTCAAGCCCACCTTTGGTTTTGAGAGAGATCACCACCTGATTCCATGAGTAGGGTAAGGCTTTAAGAAACCTTGCATTAATGTCACCATCATCAGGCTTTGACCGAAGTTGATTCAACTGGCTCAATATCTTCTGGAACCTATCATACCCTTGATTTAGACCTTCAGTTTCTGAGATTTTGAATTCGGTAAATTCATCTCTCAGCATGGACCTTCGCATTTTCTTTGACTCCTCATTCCCGCCGAACCTTGCTTTTATGCCATTCCAGATCTCTCTGGCATCATCCAAATGGTAGAAGTCACCCATGTGATCTTCAGGAAGAGATTGAAGCAAAATCATTTTTGCTTTTACCTCCTTCTGAATAGCTATGATTTCCTCATGAGATTTAGGGTCAAGAAGAGTAATATTACCGTTCTTGTCTCGTCCAGTAAGCTTCCTGTTGTTCCCATACAGAATGATCTTCCAAAGATCTTGATCAGTGTTGGTGATCCACCATTCCATCTTCATTGCCCAGTTATCATATTCACCCTTCTTCAGAAGAGGGAATTTTCCATTCGTGTTGGAGACCGTAGCCAGGATCTGCTGAGGTTGCACAATTTTAGGAGTGCTGTCTTCTCCTGTTTGAGTAGAAGTTGAGGCAGACATGATAAACAAATTGTCAGAAATAAGAAAACTTGATTCTTCTTGTATAGAGACCCTTCCAGGCTCTGATACCACTTGTTGGGTTTACTAGATGTAGATCTTGCAGCCTGTCAGGACCGGTGAATGACTTCTGTAATCACAAGTCAAATCACAAAGAGACTCTATACACAATATGAATGTAGAATATAAATATAATTAAGAAGAACATAATAACTATAAAGACTTGATCCTTTCTAAGGATTTCTAATATTAATAATTACTAGAACTGCGTTTGGTGAAGGTGTGTCTAACCCTTCTGCCTAAGGTTCCTTTTATACTACAAGGAAACCCTAATACATCATTAAAGAAAACGTGTAACACTGATATGCATATCCTTTCCTAACATATCTCATGCATATCCTAACAGAATATTAAGTAAATAATAAAGTTTGACTTCGACTAGGACCAGGAGCAGGACTTGCTCCTACTACTACTAGGACCAGGAGGAACTACATACCTCCTAGTCTACCTATTACATATAACTATTACAATGGTCCTAACAGGTTTTATGCCTTGTGGTAAGATGGTTGATAGGTGTGAAAACACCCATCCTTTTACCACTTATTTCTTGCTAAAACGAGACCAAAACGCGTATTTAATATCATTTGTTTGGAATTATGCGTGGTTTTTGTGTTTATTGTGTTTTCAGAGTCAACCGGATGAATATTGAAGAAAACATGGGATTGCACGGGTTTTATCGAAGAAAAAGACTCAAGACGAAGTCTATTGTCCAAGAGATGCAAAAGATTTGAAGTCAATGGGCCTATTTGAAGATTTATCGAAGAAAAGGACCAAAGACGGAAGATTTACATATGTCGAAGGAACTCAAGGCTATTAAACGAAGAAATTAAAAGACGAGTTGAATTTAATCGTCGACAAATCCCGAATCAGAATCGAAAACGTCAACTTTTCTAAAAAGACGAGAAGACAAGAAGAAAGGGAGAAAGCCCACTCACCAACCAACCACTAAGCCTATATAAGGATATCCCCTGACACTTTTTGAGCTAGTTTTTATTTCCAGTTCTGTCTTTTCTTTCGTAGGAAGCCAACACCATTAAGGTGTTGGTGATTTTTCATTTTTGTTGAATCTTTAATCTTGTAAGTTTTTAATCTTTCCCTTTGTTTGTTTAACATTAATCTTTCAATACAAACTTCCTTTTAATCTTGTTCATCTTCTCTTTTTGATTCAAAGTTTTAAGTTCTTATTTGGTTGAGTTTAATCCATAAAAGTAAGTGGGTTTTGTGTTTTTAGTGTTTTGGTTTGATGATTATGGTTAGTAAATGATTAATGTTTAGTTTGGTTTAAATCTTTTGGTTAAATTTGGCTTGGTTTGATAAAAATCGTTTTACCCTGTTTTTTCTGTTTACTGTTCTTCATTCCCCAGATTCCGGATCAACCGGATATTCAGCATCAATCTCTTTTATTCCGCATCAGAGTCATTCATCCGGAATATCCAATATTCCGGATCAGTTTGTTTCATTCGGAATAATATTCCGGATCAACTGGATATTCCGGATCAGTCACTTTGTGTTAAACATTCCGAATCAACCTCTTTTATCCGGAATAATCAATTATTCCGGATCAACCTTACATTCCGGATCAAGCACTTCCAATTTTATTCCGGATCAATTTCATTTATTCCGGATCAGTTAGTTCATCCGGAATAATCAATATTCCGGATGAGTTGCATTATTCCGAATCAAGGTTTTTAAGAAAGTTATTCCGCATCAAGCTCTTATTTCGGATCAAGACCATTTATTCCGCATCAACCACTACATTCCGGATCAACCTTATATTCCGAATGAAGTGTTTTCTAGTAAGGGGTATTTACTGTTTTTTTTTTATTATTTAATTTTAATTCGATTTCAGTCTTATTTTATTAACTGCTTTTAGTCTAATTTTATATCTTTACGCATTTAAACCTTTTTAGTAGAATAGAAAACCAAACCCCCCTATTTGTCACCAAGAACAACTATTCCACTTTGAACCGTGATCAATTCGAGAAGATTTCGAGACATAATCTGAACCCCAAGCAAAACACTTGTATCAAATGGCGCCGCTGCCGGCTCTTCTCGTAAAGATTAACCGGATATCCAATATTCCGGACCAGTTTGTTTCATTCGGAATAATATTCCGGATCAACTGGATATTCCGGATCAGTCACTTTGTGTTAAACATTCCGAATCAACCTCTTTTATCCGGAATAATCAGTTATTCCGGATCAACCTTACATTCCGGATCAAGCACTTCCAATTTTATTCCGGATCAATTTCATTTATTCCGGATCAGTTAGTTCATCCGGAATAATCAATATTCCGGATGAGTTGCATTATTCCGAATCAAGGTTTTTAAGAAAGTTATTCCGCATCAAGCTCTTATTCCGGATCAAGACCATTTATTCCGCATCAACCACTACATTCCGGGTCAACCTTATATTCCGAATGAAGTGTTTTCTAGTAAGGGGTATTTACTGTTTCTGTTTTATTATTTAATTTTAATTCGATTTCAGTCTTATTTTATTAACTGCTTTTAGTCTAATTTTATATCTTTACGCATTTAAACCTTTTTAGTAGAATAGAAAACCAAACCCCCCTATTTGTCACCAAGAACAACTATTCCACTTTGAACCGTGATCAATTCGAGAAGATTCCGAGACATAATCTGAACCCCAAGCAAAACACTTGTATCAAATGGCGCCGCTGCCGGCTCTTCTCGTAAAGATTAACAGTTTTTTGTGAGAACTTGGATTTTGGGATCCGTTCACCGTGAACGTTATTTTTCATAAAAAAATTCAAAAACCCAAAAAAATATAAAATTTTCAAAAATCCTAAAAATTAAAAAACCATAAAAACCAAAAATATTTCTTGTTTGCTTTGTTAGTTCTTTTGCAGGTGCATGCGTACACGTTCAACGTCTTATCAAGAGCCCGAGCCTCTCGAAGACTTAGACATGGCCAGTGTACACAACAACAACAATAACCCACCTCAAAACAATAACAACAACAATGAACCTCTACCGGACAATCGCCCAATGATTGAACTTTTGCAAGCACATGTGGAGGACAACAATGATCCAATTGTCATACCCGCGATTGTAGCCAACAACTTTGAGCTCAAATTCGGCTTTATTCAGATGGTCTCTGCTCAACCATTCTTAGGGCGTACCATTGATGATCCACATGACCACATCAAAAGGTTCCTGCAACTCACGAATACGGTCAAATTCAATGGTGTTCCACAAGAGGTAATCCGTTTACAACTTTTTCCTTTCTCCCTAGAGGGACAAGCCCGACATTGGCTTGCAAAGGAACCGCCACAAAGTATTTTGACGTGGATGGATTTGGAGACCAAATTCATAAACTACTTTTTCCCACCCTCTCGTACTACCGCTTTGCGGAATGAAATTATTAACTTTGAACAAAAGTACGATGAGTCTTTTAGTGAATCTTGGGACCGTTTTAAAGATCTTTTAAGAAAGTGCCCACAACATGGTTTTACCAAAGTGCACCAAGTTAATACTTTTTACAATGGTTTAAGCATGAATGACCAAGATTCACTAAACAGTGCCTCGGGGGGTAATATTTTGGTTAAGAGTTCTAATGCCGCTTGGGATATTATCGAAAATAAGTCTCGTGTGCAAACCAAGAGTGTTCGGACCAATGCCGCTAGTGCTAGTACTAGTGACAACGACAAGAGACTTGACAAAATTACGTCGCTTCTTGAATCGCTTGCTACCCAAACCGCTAGCAACACCAACAGCATCAACGCTAAAAACGCTCAAGTGAATGCTGTAAGCCAACCATATGAAATATGCGGGGTCCTCACTCTTACACCACTTGTACTTCCACCCAAGACTACCCTTCTGAGAATGTTAATGCAGCATACAGTACCTATCCTCCGGCCGCTTATCAAGCTCGTCCTCAAGGAGACCGCAACTTGCTCAGCAATCGCTCAAACAACTTTCTTTCCCCGCCCGGTTTTCCTCCTAACAACCCAAACCAACAACAAAACCTCAATCGCCCTCCTCAACAGCAACCTCGTGCACCATACCAACCACCTCAAAGACAACCATATCCACCTCAAAGAAACAATCAAGTTTACCAACAACCTGCTTTTCAACCACCCGCCTACCATGCTCCTCCTCCCAACCAACCCACCGCATTACACCAAGATGTTGAAACCTACATGAGGACCAATGATGTGATCGTGGAAAATCCCCAGCGGGAAGTGCTCAACTTGAAAGCAGATATGGTGAAACAAGGAAACGATCTTAGAGCTGATATGTGAAACACTTTGGCAAGTCAAACGAATGACTTAAGGAACATGATGGCTGGTTTCTTCCAAGGTAATCAATCCTCTTCTTCGGTTACTCTTCCGAGTAAACACCGTTGCGAATCCAAGAGGGGAGATGAAAGCAATCACCACTCGCAGTGGCAAAGGTACCAAGGAACCCGAGCTTCCTATACCTCCACTGGTGATTGTGACTAAGGAAAACGAGTCACCTACTCATATTCCTCATCCTTCTACTTCCCCAATTCCTCCACCTCTTACTTCTACCCCTCCTCCACCCAAGGATGTGAGTGATCCTACTATTCCAAAGCCTTCCTCTTCTTTCGATATACCTTATCCCTCAAGGTTGAGGAAAGAGAAGCTCAAAAGCAAGGACGATATTCAAGTTTCGAACTTTCTCAAAATGTTTAAACAATTGAATTTTAACATCTCCTTCGCTGAGGCTCTCGCTCACATGCCTAAATATGCGAAAATGTTCAAAGATCTTCTTAGCGACAAGGAGAAGCTTCTTGATATTGCTAATACACAACTTAACGAGAATTGCTCTGCAGTGCTCTTAAGGAAATTTCCAACCAAACTTGGTGATCCGGGTCGCTTCTTAATCCCTTGCAACTTCCCGGGAGTAGAGAATTGCATGGCCCTAGCCGATCTAGGTGCCAGTATTAACTTAATGCCTTTAAGTGTTTGGAAGCAATTATCTCTCCCTGAGCTAGTCCCCACCAAAATGACTTTGGAATTAGCTAACCGTACGGTTGCTTATCCAGTGGGGATAGCCGAAGACGTTTTTGTAGGAGTCGACAAATTCACTTTTCCCGCCGATTTTGTTGTCGTCGACTACGAGATGGACCCTCGTGTGCCATTAATCGTTGGACGTCCATTCTTGAGGACCGGTCGCACTCTCATCGATGTTGAAGCGGGTGAGCTTATCATGAGAGTGGGTGATGATAAAACCGTTTTCAACATGGGAAAGCTTTCTAAACAGCCTTATTAATAAGTGTGTAAACACTTATCCTTTTGCCACTAAAATCAAGGAAAAACAAGACATAATCATGTGTTTTATATCGTAAAAGTCGGAATTACGCGTGGTTTTGTGTTTTTGTGTTTAAATAGGTACAAATGATCAAAAGAAGAGAAAACACGGGATTTCACGGTCAAATGTTGAAGAAAAGTCCAAGAAAAAGACGAAGACAAAGTCAAAAGACCAAAGTGTGCCCAAGTTCACGAAAACCGGCTAAGCCGACACGGTTTTAAAGAAATGATCAACAAAGCCGGAATCAAGCTCGTTTTTAGCGGATTTAATTTTTATGGAGATAAACGGGCTTGTGGGTCCCACTTGTGATTAATGGGCCCAAAAGCCCATATTGTGGATAAATTATCATCTTTTGGAGAAAGTAGCCCATTATGGCCCAAAATCAATTTAAACATGGGACGGATCATGGAGAAAAGAGAAAATTGGGCCTCAAAGGTTTATCAAGTAATGGTGTAAAACCAAAGCCCAATTATAATATAAAAATGAAACGGAAGTTTTATTTTGCTTGGGTCAACAATCCGGTCAAACTTTACCCTACATCTCACCCACATGGGAACACCCCACAACCGAACCTTACCCACACACACGAAATAAAACATTTATTTTTTTTACCCACTTTCCCCATTTCCCTCGATACAAACTATGGGTAATTCACCCACTTCTTTCATCTCCCCCAAATGCAGTCACCCCTTTTACAAACCCTAATTATTTACCCATCAAAAATTACCACGAAATTTTTGGGGCTTTTTACATAGATGATTAATTCACACCAAAACAAATTAAATCACCCATTTTTCGCACATCCACCATGTGGTCCTCAATCTATCTCCACCGCGGCCCTTTTTCTTGCGTAGATTGGCTACAACAAACATCACACATGCCACCTTGGCAATCCATGACACAAGAAGTCATTTCAGCCGTTGGATCAGAAGGAAAAGAGAAAAAAGAAGAATGAATGGCCAAGATCCTTCTCCTTGGGCACCAAGATATACCAAGAAGGTTTTTGGGATTTTTGCCTATAAAAACCCCCAAAAAGATGTAACATATAGCACTTTTCTTATTTTTAATTTTCAGCAATTAGATTAGGTTAAACTTGTATTTCTTTAAATTTCCAGTATTGTAATTCTATTTTAAATTAATGAAAAGTTAATTTCTATTTAATTTTTGTCTCTCTTTAATTTCTTGCAAATCTCAACTTTAATCTTTAAAGTAGTTTTTGTTACTGTTCTCATTTAATTTTATTCTCTTTTAATCTGTTTTTTTATATATCACTGTTCCTCGTATTGATTTATTATATATAAAAATATATATATATATATATTAAAAGAAAGTGTGAATTAAATTTCCCCACTAGAAATTTAATTATCATTAGATTGGTTCAAAGCTAGTACTGTTCGGTTACTATTTGGATCGAGGGTTCAATTTATTTGGTTCGAAAAAGTTTGATTGGTTCGAGCATTGGAATGATAATCGAGATGATGAAGGTGGTATTGATACGGTTTTGTTAAGACGGCTCAGTGCCGCGTCTTCGTCACAACGGTTTCTCCAAACGGTTCTAATCCCCTTTCTCTTTTATTTTTATGTTTAGTTTTAGTTTAAGGTTTAAATCTGTTTATGTTTTATGTTTAAGTTTACTGAATCTGCTTTGGGTTTTGTTAAATCTGCCTAGTTTAAATTTGTCTTTTTAATATTTGTTTGGATTTGATATTGTTTATCTGCTTTACTTTGTTTCATAGTTCCTGTTTGAATTCTTTTTAGTATGCTTATTATTTTAGTTTTAATTATCTGCTTGGTTTGGGTTTTTTTTTTGAATCTGCTTTAGATTTGGGGTATCTGTAGGGTTAAGTTTTGCTTATGTAGTTTTGGTATTGGAAATCTGCTTATTTTTCTTGACTGTTTAGCTTATTTATTTCGATATTGTGCTATTTTACTAGTTTGCTTATTTTGGTGTTTTAGATTTGCTTTTGTTGGTTTGCTTATTTTGCTATTTGGGTTTTAGCTTATTTATCGTTTAGTTAACTTATAGATTTAAACTGCTTAGTTTTTTTTACTGCTTATTGTCATGCTGTTTGGCTTATTTGATTCAGCCTTACTAGTTGCTTATAACTTATTTGGGATCTATGTTTTGCTGATATAGCAGACCCAACTGGGCTGTTTGTTTAATTGACCAAAACTCCAAAAAAGTAAATATATAAAGCAAATTGTGTCTGCCCTGGGATTCGAACCCAGGACCTCTCGTTCCCCAGCCAAACGCTTCAACCACTAAGCTAGGACTCTCTTTTGTGTTTAGTTACTCATAATTAAGTTAATATAGGGTTTTAAATAATTGGCAGATTATTTTGTTTAAACTTAGTTTAAATCAAGTTTTGTTTTGTTTAATTTTATTTTAAAAGCTTTTGATTAAGAGTTATTTTATAAAGTTAAAAATATAAAAAAATAAAGACAAAAACATATTTCATTTTATTACTTTTATTAGTTTTAAATTAGTTTTTCTAGATTAAAAGTAGTTTTTAAATTCTTATTTAAATTTTAGTTTTAAATTTAGTTTTCAATTAAAATTAAGTTTTGTTTTTCTCATTTAAAAGTTTATTTTAGTTTAAAATTTATTAGATTTCAAAATAGATTTTAATTAAGTTTACATAGTTAAAATAGATTTCAATTAAAGTTTTTAAATTAATTAGATTTAAATTTTAAATAGCTTTAGTTTAAAATTACCAAAAATAGATTTTACCAAAAACAAAATATAATCTTACGTTAAACCGGAAATCAATTCGAGTGAGTTGAGGAACGAAAATAGAAATAAAAAAAGGGTATACAAAATCTCTTTACCAAATGGCGCCGCTGCCGCTTCGCTCGTACGATTGACGATTTTTCGTGAAGACGTCTGGATTTTGGGATCCGTTCATCCTTTGAACGTTACGTTTCTTGCAACAAAATCAAAAACACAAAAAAATCAAAAATTTAAAAATACCAAAAAAATTAAAATATCACAAAAGCAAATTCTTTCCTAAGAATTGCACCAAAAAAATTAAAAAATCCAAAAGTAATACTTTTTCCTAAAAGTATTACACCAAAAATATTACGTATTAGTGTTAATTTTTAGTTCGATTTCTTTCGATTTTTCTTGTGTATATATATTTTTCTAAAAAGACAAAAATATTCTTCTTTATCCTCTATCGGGTTTAATTCTTTTCTCTACCCCTCTTATTTATAATTCTTCATGGATTTGTCTTGCGTTCGGTGTGGGAGACCATGGCTTGGTTTTCCAATATGTCCATGGTGTACTTGTGCGAAGTGTGGTTCCGATATCGACAACACACAATTTGGATTTTGTCCATTGTGTAATTTAAGAAATTCGTACTTCTCCTCTTACACAAATTTCTCCCCTCCTCCCGTCTATGACAATCCCTATCCTCAACATGCACCGGATTTTTCTCAATACCCGTGTTGCAATCATTGTGGGGGCCCTCACGATACTTCTTATTGTCAACCGATGAATTATGAGCCACGTCCGTGCTATAATTACGGTTTTCAAAATTTTGAGCCCCCACATCCTACCCTCAATCATCAATCCTCTCAGAGAATTCAACAACTCAATGCTTTGAAAGACGAACCACACGCCATTATTTTGCAACTTCAAGAAGCCGTTGTTCTTCTAAAAGAAGCAAAGGAGGAGGAAAAGCGACAACGACAACGACAAGAGCAAGTATCTAATCTTAGTGATTTTACTCCTCCTTTTGTGAGTTCTTACTATTATGATGATGATGACGATGAGAATTCTATTTCTTGGAATGATCTTTGTGCTCAATGTCCTAGTGCAATTGTAATTCCTTCTCTCGACTTGCCGGCTCTCGAGCCTAAGGATTCTACCACTCCTATTCTCGATTCTTCCACTACGGAGACCGATGCCTCTCTCATCATGGGGGATGAGGGTCTTATCACTATTACTTGTGATGAGACTCTTATTCCAATCCAAAGTGAGCCTACGGTTGATTCCGATAGTGACGATGAGTGTGAATCTCTTTCTAGTGATGATTCATTACCTCCCACCGACATCTTGGGAGACGATTATTTGGCTTTCTCTAATCCCCTTTTTAATCTCGATGATGATTTTACTTCTAGTGATGACGAGTCACTATTCGATGAAGACGTTCCGAAGGAAAATTTCAAGATTTATTCGAACCCTTTATTTGATTTTGATGACGCCTACATATCTAGTGAGGTGAAACCTCTCTTTGAAGAGGGGATTGAGGACATTGATAGCTCCGACTCTCTTAATATTGATGAGCATTCGTTGTTAGCCATGCCACCTCCCATCATAGAGGAGGAGAGATTTGACCCTACCTTCCGTTTGATTCGGTCTGGTGAGGTGACGCGGGTGGTAGATATGTCTTTTGATATTTCTCATATTATGTTGCCACCCCGTCCGACCGCGTGCACACCCAAGCAGGTGATGTATCGCTTTTACTCTCCTCATTTCATACCGGGAAATGAGGATGAGTGCTTTGACCTGGGAGGTGAAAATGACCATTCTATAATTGATACCTTTACGGCTTTGCCGAATAGTGACCATCCTATGTCTTTGGGGGATGACAATATGTCTCCTTTACCCATCCCACCTCCCGTGGATCACGACCTCACATACTTTTCGTATGTTGAGAGGACCTTTTTATCTTCTATGACTTATCCTCCTGCCTCTCATTTATTATGTTCTTCCGGGACCGAGGACAAGATCTTTGATCCCGGTATAACATTCGAGGCTCCCCCATGGACCATTTAATTCAGGGTCGAGTCAGGTTCGTGACTCGGTTAACAAAAACAAGCGCTTCTCGGGAGGCAACCCGATTATCTATCTTTTATCTATTTTCTACAATAAGTGTAGGGGGAGCCGTGTAGGTTGTTTGTTTGTGTTGTGATGTTGTGTGCAGGGTCATGTGCTTAATGATCCACTTTTGGTACTTTTGACTTGAACCGTGTTCCCGTGTTTCCCGTGTACCCAGTTCCTTCGATAAGTTTTTGCTATTGTGATTCTATCTTGTATATAAATAAAACAAATAAATGTAATCACTTTAGTTGTCCTTTCCATAGCTCGATTTTAAACAACGTACTCAATGTCCTAAGTGTAGGGGAGTTTATTCTCCCACATGCTTAAACATTGAGGACAACGTTTATATTAAGTGTAGGGGGATTTCTATCGAAATTTTAGTGACCTTTTCCATGAATTTGACCCCATTTTAACCAGAAAATTCAAAAAATTTCAACGTTTTTCAAATTTTTGATCTATTTTGGCCTTGTAGTATTTTGTTTTATTTTCTTTCCTTTTTATCTTCGCATCGTATTTATATTTTCCATTTTAAGAATAAAGTCAAAATAAATAAATAAATAAAATGGTTTTAACAAGTTTAGATGTCTTTGATATATTAGGCCCGTCGTGAATATTTTGACTCAACCCGAGTTTACATATCCAAGTTTACTCTAGCTAGTATCCTTAACCATATGGATCTTAATTGGTTTATTAGGCTAAGCATCCACGAGTCTCATTCCTTGAGATTTTAAATTGTGGAGAACGAGAGATGATAGAGTTAATTATAAGTTTGGTATTCTTTCATTAACTTATGTGAGTTAGTTATGAGCTTTTTCTCCCATCACTTGTTAATAAATATATTTGCAATAAATAAGGTTGTACGATTTGAAAAGTTACTTAGCTTCTAGCACAAGATCGTTTAAAAGTTGCTCGGTATTAATTAGAGTTCATAGCCAAGGCATAACTTATTGAAGCGAGACGCGAATATTGGCTTATCCAAAAAGGCCCTAACAGGCATGAGGATACCCGAGTCCAAAAAGGCCCTCACAAGGCATGAGGATTCACTTTTTGCTAAAGATCCTAAGAGATTGTGAAGATCATTAATCTAAATCAATATGATGGATCAAGACACACGACGAGAAGCAATTACTCCCCTAAAGATCATGGAGAAGTCTATCCAAAAAGACCCTAACAAGGTATGAGGATAAATAGATCCAAGTCCGAAAAGGAGGCAGATCGTTGTATATCAAAATCCTAAATAAAGAAGAGGATAAATGAAGAAGTCGTGGTCAACGTTTGAAGCATCTTTCACTCCTAATGAAGATGTGTACCAAAATGAAGAGAAGACCATAATTTCAAGATCGTCTCTCAAGATTTGAAGTTTGAAGTACAAGCCAAATATCGGTCCGAGAAAGGTCTCAAATGGTGAAACGAGTTATGCCAAGATATGAACTTTATGAGGTTTCGAGAAGCCGTTTTAAAAAATTTTGTCCTTTAGCTAACTATTGATTAAATCGTCCCACTTTATTTTCGGCCTTAATAAATTATCGAAATAAGTCAAAAATGCATCCTCGTGATCATTCAAGATAAAAATAAAATACAAGAGATACACCGTAGGAATAAGGGGGTCTAAGTGAGTAATTAAACCACATGAGTAAATGTTAGTTGTGCTAACTTGTATTAACAATGATCTCGTTTTTAAGCTTAGTATGGGGAACGTGAAACTTGAGGGTGATTTATATTCATGACACCAAAGCCCTAATTCAAGTCCTGGATTTCTTTACGAGTTTCTTCCATCAAATAAAGTCCAAAGTAATAAATTGTTATAACTTTTGTCTCCTTTTAAATTTTTATCTTTTCATCGTAGTAGTATTAGTATATCTTAATAAAGGTCGAGATGGATTAATTATGAGAAAAATGTAACTTAATGCTTTAAAACTATGCATTGCATGGGGTCATTGCAATGGTCAAGTGTAGGGGATTTAATAAGTGTGTAAACACTTATCCTTTTGCCACTAAAATCAAGGAAAACAAGACCTAATCATGTGTTTTATATCGTAAAAGTCGGAATTACGCGTGGTTTTGTGTTTTTGTGTTTAAATAGGTACAAATGATCAAAAGAAGAGAAAACACGGGATTTCACGGTCAAATGTTGAAGAAAAGTCCAAGAAAAAGACGAAGACAAAGTCAAAAGACCAAAGTGTGCCGAAGTTCACGAAAACCGGCTAAACCGACACGGTTTTAAAGAAATGATCAACAAAGCCGGAATCAAGCTCGTTTTTAGCGGATTTAATTTTTATGGAGATAAACGGGCTTGTCCGACTTTTTTAAAATGAGATCACTTATTTGCACAATGATTGGGTTAATTAACAAGTTAAACCTGTTATTTCTCAGTTGTATGTTTTGTCAATGATACAAACTTTCATACGACTTATAAAACGCTCTGTTGTGTTATGTAATACTGTGATTATAGTTTGGGATGCAAGTAATCTTCTGATTGTGTTTTCTTCTTCTATTTTTTCTCTTATAATCTATTAGATCTACGCGAAGACAAACAATAGGTAAGTCCTTCACCTTAATTTGCACTTACCTACCCCAACTGTCTATATGATCCATAAACAATGATTTTGTGAATAAAAAAAACATAATCATTAGTAACTTAAGCTAAATATAGTTACCATTGTCTTAGCTATTGATATAATAAAACATAACTTGATAGGGAGAAGAACTCAAGAAACATATCAGTGCAGCTGTTTACATCGAGTGTAGCTCCAAGACTCAACTGGTTGGGATTCTTTTCCTCATTATACCAGTTTGAAATTTGCCAAGTTTTTAGTCTTATGTTTTCCTATTGAATTCGAAAAATAGCAATGCTAGTTATTCTTATATCACATGTGTACGTGGTTATTGCAGAATGTTAAAGGGGTGTTCGATGCTGCAATTCAAGTTGTTTTACTGCCTCTGAAGCTGAAGAAAAGGCGAAGCAAACAACGATTGTGTGTCTATCTTTAAGTATCTATCTTGTGCATTTACATGTATAATGTTCTATGTATACATTCATTTGTTCTCCGTTCGCATTTCTTCTTTCATCGAGAACTTATGTGGACAAATGGTATCCAAAAATATTCAAATGGGTCAGTTCTTGTACAAGGAATGATTATTTAGTACTACAAGTAAGCATGTGTGAGGTAAAAGCTGTTAGACGATTAGGTAACTGGCCCTTTGCCTTCGTCATTTTACTTTTAACAAGAAAGTTTTTTGTTTTCCTCGTATCCAGACACCCGGTGACCTTGTTCACTTAATTCCTCAACAATGGACACCGCCACAAGCTCTGCGTCCAGATCTCAGCCCTTGATGCCTGCTTAAAATATATTCATGGAAATGGAATGTAATTTTATGTATCAAGTTTAAACTACTTTTACAACTAATAGGTAAACATAAAAATTATTAGTAATACATCTATACGCATCATCTTCTTCTTCTATTGAAAGTTTAAACGTCTAATTTTCTTTACTAAACAAGATAAGCATCGAGCGGCTCTCACACAAACACAAATATCCCTACTAGATGAATCACCACCTTTTCTGTGTTCTCTCACCAAAAATACTATAGCAACGTCTATCAATCCCCGCATGAAAACACAAGTCTTTACTTAATACCGCTGAGTATATAGAAACGAATCAACCAAACACTATAAACTCAATAACCCCTAAATAAAACCCTCACTTACCCTTCATTTCCAGAACCCCAAAAAAAATAAAAAATCCACCATGGTCGGACCTCTAATCCGTTCACACATGTGTTGAAAATACACTAACTATTGCCTTTGCAAATTATGTCCCTTTAGATCATGCCCCTCGAAAGGTGTTATATTTTTTATGTTGAAACAGTAAGAAGACAAAATTTCCCTGTGCAAGGCAACTGAGTCCAACTAACGAGCGTTATGGGGACAATACTTGCAATCTTGAGAAAGCACGTCGACATTTTTTTTTAGTTTACCCTAAAAATAATATAAGTTTAGTTACATGGCAGAGTGGTAACGAGCCACCCTATTAATTAACAAATAACTATATGCTCGAACACACTCAAATCATAGCAACCAAATAAAAGTATATACTTACACGTACTGTGTTTTTGAGTATTTTTTCAGAAGAAAAGAAAGTGAAATGAAAGAAAGGAAAAGAAAGGAAAATGAAAGAAAAGAAATGTATAATTTCATTGGATGTTCTTGAGTTTTATAAAGGGCTAATTTTTGAAATGCCCCATGGTGTTAGCATGTTTCTTATTTTGCACCCACTAAATAAGATTTTCCTTAAATATCTTATGTAACCTATGCAGCTTATGCGATTTGGATTAAAATACAAAAATTGTACTTTTATCCTTATCACACATGTTAGAATGTGTCATAAAAAGTACATGTGTGTAAGAACCTGTCTCTTATGCAACTTACTTTGTTTTTATGCGACTTGTATTTAAAAAAATAAAAAATAAAAAATATAATTTAAAAAAATAAAAAAATTTAAATTATATTCTTTTTAAAAATTTGTGAATAGAATTTAATATAATTTAAAAATTAATTTTTTTTTTTAAATTGAAGTTTTTAAAAAATTAAATTTTTAAAAGTAAATTTTTTTTAAAATTTAATTTTTAGAAATTTATTTTATAAAAAAATTTAATTTATAAAAAATTAATTTTTAAAAATTTAATTTTTAAAAGATTTAATTTTTTAAAATTAATTTTTCAAAAATTTAATTAATTATTTTTAAAATATTAATTTTTAAAAAAATTTAATTTTTTAAAAAATTTAATTTTTATAAATTTAATTTTTTAAAAAATTTAATTTTTATAAATTTAATTTTAAAAAATTTAATTTTTAAAATGTTAATTTTTAAAATGTTAATTTTTAAAAATTTATTTTTTTTAAAATTTAATTTTTTAAAAAATTTAATTATTTATTTTTACAATTTTAATTTAAAAAAATATTTTTTAAAAAAATTTAATTATTTATTTTTAAAATTTTAATTTTTAAATAAATTTAATTTTTAATTTAATTTTTTTAAACAATATTATATATTATTTATTTTTTAATACAAGTCGCATAAAAAACAAAGTAAGTTAAATAAGACACAAGTTCTTACACACATTTACTTTTTATGACACATTCTGACATGTGCCATAAGGATAAAAGTACACTTTTTGTATTTTATTCGAAGTCGCATAAGTTTTATAAGTTGCATATGTTGCATATGACATTTGGGGAAAATCTCATTTGGTGGATGCAAAATGGGAAACATGATAACACCATGGGGCATTTCAAAAATTAACCTTTCAAGGTTCTTAAGGAAAAAAAACCCACCACCACCTCACCTCCACCTCATCTTTCCACTATCATTTTTTACTTTTTATTTATACATTTAATTAAAAACGATACACGCGGGTATATATAAACGATACACCTATTATTAAAAAACACAAACTGTTATTAAAAACTTTTATTAAAACGATACATGGGAAATAAAAACATTACAAGGATACTAAAAACAACACATAAATAAGTAAAAACGATACACGGATAATTTAAACATGAGGAAAAAAAAGTGGAGAAGTTTTCACAACCTCCCAACAATGAAGATACTGAAACCGGCCCCCATGCTCAACTTCAAATTCACGGAGGGCGTTATTCATAACCTCCTCATCAGTAGATTCGGGTCCCCGTGCAAGCCTTGCGTTGTTTTAACATTGAATAAACCTACGCAGAGCACACGTGAGGCCTTTCCATTTCCATATTAGCCTATCGTGGGCTCGTTTCCTTGGATCATTTAAATGACCCTCAATCAGTTGTAAAACCGCAGCCCAAAAAGTACGAGTATTTGTCCGGTTTGTCACGGTGTTTTCAGCAACCCAAATCCAAGCTTGACACAAAGCTACTTCTTCCTCGTCTGTCCATAGTACGGGCGCAATTTGATTTGAGAAGTGAAAGAAGAAGTTGAATTATGTGTTTGAGAGGAAGAAGATGAATGATGATGAATTGTGAGAAAAAAAGAAGTAAAAGGGAGATTATATAGGGATAAATGAGATAAGAATTAAATTTTGTGGGTAAATGTGAAGGGTGAGTAATTCACCGTTGGTAGGTTTTTGAGTGCATAGGTATCATAACCCACGCGTGGGTTTTTAAGGTGAGTTTGTGGGGTTATTGGCAACCTACGCGTGGGTTTTTGCCATGTCAACCCACGGTGGGTTTTTTCTACCACTCCCCCGAGCCTAAAAGTTGCTTTATGGAGAGAAAAAAAAAACAAAAACAATTACATTTATACCCATTCACTAGTTTATGTGTTTCGATGTTATTTGGAAGAATAACTTTGGTTGTGTTTAAATAGATTATTAACTACATATATTATCATAAGATTTTCTTAATATTAACCCTTTTATAAAAAAAAATGTGCACAAATATTAGATATTAGTATTATTTTAATCAAACATAGGGGGTGTTTGATTGCCTTTGAATGGTACAGATAAGATGCAAAATCTGAATCGGTCAACAAAAAGATTGTTTGTTAGCAAACTTTTGTGTGCTGTGCCATTCCAATTGGCTCTGGGTCATTTAGGACGACGGACATGCTATCTCATTCAGTAGCTATGTTTTCTCAATATTGCCCCACTTGATAACTTTATATTACCTATTTCATTTGTTTAACTATTTTTTATGGGTATAATGGTTCACGTTGACAAAAAAAATCTTAAATATTTACTACGTACATTATTGTTAAAACAATAATAACATTTTAAAATATAATATAAAAGCTAGATACTCGAATTTATATAAATAGAACACGATAACATATAACATATTCCATTTACAACGAAATATGCGTAAAATAAAATTTGTAAAATTATTGTTCATATTTTTAGTTTTTCTAAATTAATTATTTACTTTTAAAAAAAGTTTCAGTTCTCGTTTACCGTATTAGTTTCACTTAAGGTTATGATTGTAAACATTAAAAAAGTTATAAATTAGTTAGTTAAGTGTAAAATTAACATTTTGCGAAAAAAATAAAGTATAAATTGTAATAATGATATTATTCTTAAGCGGTGTCTTTTTTACAATAATCTTGAATTGGTGAAGTGATTGTCTGTATCACTACTTCAGTTAGTGTTTATTTTAACTTTATCTATGTATTTATGACTTACTTACTAGAAGTAGTTTTTGATCGTGCAAAAGGTTAGATTAGTAATTTTATGTTATTCAGATTCTTTATTCAGCACGGTTATCAAACACTCTATTTTTATTCAGAAGCAAGTCACACAGATCATGTGAATCATTCAGTACGCTAAATGATTCAGCACCAAATCATTTTATTTTAACAAACAGCCCCATAGTCATTATAAATTGATATTCAAAGAGTAAACTGGCACAACACCTTCGTCTTTCGTATACTCAAAATACCGACTACATTTTCAAAAAGTAATAATAGTGGTCAGTTTGAAAGATGTAAAAACGCAGAAAAAAGATTTGAAAGATGTAAAAACGCAGAAAAAAGAGTTAAGTTAAAAAGGATACAGTAAGTGGAACTTGCAAAATAACTTTCCTTCGTAATCCGCCCCAGTTTTGGGCAGAAAGTTTTGTTAATAAAATAAAAAGCATTGAATTTTCCTTCCACATCACCTTTCTCTCCATTTTCCTTCCTTAAAAAAAAACTCTTTTTTTTTTTTATGTTTCTTCCCCTTTCCTTTCCTTTCTCTCTAAAAATAAACTTAAACGCAGCGTTAGAGGACATCGACAAATAAACATTAAAACTCGATGGTCTCTAGCATGCACACGATATCAGCCATTATCACTCAGAAACCTTGATATCTTCCATGTTCTTCACATTTCCCCCACTCGAGCTTTGTTCTTGAACCGAATGGATTCCAATTCTAAGTTTCTAACCTAACCGTCTCAATCACAATCTTGGAAACTTGAGCCGTTTTCCTTTCGCGATTACCATGAATTCTATTATTATGGTCTTGCCAAACAAAAACCACTATAAGACGACCAACAATAGTCTTGACCCAATTTTGTTTCACAATCGATAGTAACCATCCTACTATAACACTCCTCTTAGAAGAAGAGAAGCGAATTTAAGCCATATTCAACATTTGATTCCACACTTGAGTAGAGAACACGCATTCGAAAAATATTTGGTCATGTGAATCGGGTTGAGCTTTACAAAGCGGAAAACGAAGAGGTTTAAGTCGATAACATTACCAGTATCACATTGCCTCGTACATATCAACATGTTCTTTTTGTTGTTGTTCTTGTTATGTCATAGAAATATAAAGGTGCTAGATGATATGGTGCTATTGATATGGCAGAGGCTATTACTAGAAACAGAAAAAGAAATAAGAGAAAATTACTGATAGTCTTTGTAAGATACAATGGTTAAAGTTATAGCGACACGCTGTTCGGGATTCCAGGCCCCTCTCTGCTTGATGGGCACAAAAGAGTATAGGGTACTTTAACAGGTCCAACTCTATTCTTCATTTTTTCATTGTTGTTTCTTTGTTTAATTATCTGCTCAATCTCTTTGAGTCTCCCTTTAAACTTTTGAAATGCGTTCAAAGATTCCAAATCCATTGTCCACTTAGCAGATTCTCTGTTCCCAAGTCTAACCTCATCTGATTGATGAGTTGATGATAGAAAAATCATGCCAATGAGTGATTGCTTTTTAGAAGTGATAGTTTTCAAGAAGACTTTTTATGGATCTCTTTTGAGTTCATCATACTCTGGAGTGTCTGGTTGAGGCATAAGACAACGACTTGTAGTAGGACGATTAGGGAGATATCCAGCATAAGAGTATTGCCCGAAATGGACTGCTGCATGAAGAGCAGATGTCACCCAAATTATTGTTGTGCAAGCATCCGTTAAATCTTGAAGAGTATCCATTTTTGACCACCATGACTCGTGTTTCTTGTCTCCATGACTGTAAAACCCAGTATAGTCGTATCTTTAATTCGGGGACGAATTATTGTTTTTAGAGGGGAAGAATTGTAAAACCCGTATTTTAAATCGAGAATTTATAAATACGCGGTTTATTATTATTTTACGCGGGATATTTTTTTCCTTAAAACGTACACGTGGAAAATATTAAACAAACGCGAGAAATTTATTACAAAGTACTATTTATTACAAGTATTATTAAGTAAAGACACAATTTCGTAACTGCCAGCAGCATCTATTGCGCCGCAACTCATGTGTCTTGCGCCGCAACTCGTGATCCGCAGCACCATGAACTGTAGCCCCTTCAATTGCGCCGCAACTATTGCGTCTTGCGCCGCAACTCGTGATCCGCAGCACCATGAACTGTAGCCCCTTCAATTGCGCCGCAACTCATGTGTCTTGCGCCGCAACTCGTGAAAACAAGTTTGGGCCAAGCCCGTGTGAAGTAAATAAAACAGACGGGGGGTGTTCTTTTCCTTTCTATGCCGACACAAAACTCAACAAGCAGAAACCCTAGAAATCAAAAAGAGCCGCCACCTCCTGGCCTCCTTTTCTGCCGACGGTTAGACACCAAGATCAAGGGCAGACTCGTGGATGCAAGTAATCATGACGATACGTGGGTTGCTAAACCCTAAACGATTGTAAGCATATGAAAACCCTAATTAATTTTAATTATTTTTCGTTTAATCCGAATTAATTGGAGTTTAAAAACATGTTTAGCAAATCGAATGTATTAGGTTTGTGTTCTGGACGTGGCGGGTTCGTTGGCACCCAAACCGAGAGTCAAGAGACTCTCGGTGGTGATGATTTCCACCAGCCGCAACCAAGTTTAGGGTGTTGGTTTGGTTTATGCCGTCGGGGGGAAACAAGAAGATAGGCAGGGGGTTTGGTCTGTTTGGCAGTGGGTTTTAGAACCAGATTTAGGGCGTTTGGCAGTGGGTTTAAGGACAAATTAAGGGTATGTTTGGTTAACAGTTTAAAGGACACAAAGGGAATGTTTGGCTAGACTTATTTTAAAACTTAGCACGAGTTTTCGGAATCGCTTATAATAATTATTGAACGGGATTATTTAAATGCTTTAAATCATTTTAAAAAGGGATTTTGTAAATAAAGAAATTTAATTGTCGATTTTATTACCTTATTAATAAAATTATATCGATATCGTTTTGTCATGTTAATTGTTTAAAACATAGGATTTATCAAGGATTTAATTTAAAGGAACTGTTTTGGATACGTTCTATTTCAGGAAACTTTCTATATTAGGAAACTTTCTAATTATGACGAGTTACTATTTATAGTAATGTCAGATTATACATTATCCAGTAATCAGAAATACATGGTATATTAAATCTGTAATATTTACGAACAATAAGAATTTATTAGATTATATAAATAGTAATACAAGTATAACTTAAATCCAACTAAAACAGTTAAGATCAGTAAAATATTTAACATCAGTCAACTTATTTTTCGCGTACGTTATTTATGTAGTACCTGTGAAGTCGGGATCGATCTTTCAGCTTTCGTTCTTATTTCATTAATGGGCACAAGGTACGGATTTCCCGTCCTTTCAGTAAGGATTTCCTTTCCTATGCATGATTAGGATTTCCCGTCTGCAGCCAAATGTTTTCCCCGGTATATGTTTAAGTTTACCAGAAATCATGTTAATAACTAAATGAATTGCCTGAGCATTATATACAAGCACGACCAGTTTATGTACTAGTTACGGAGGTACCGTAACCACGGCACTAGAGGCACCGGTGTCGTGACTCACATGCAGGAGAGTGATATCCTGCATCGTCCCACTCAGCTCAGCTTGGCCATTTTATCAGTATATTTTAGTGGGGCGTATGGATGCATCATAGGCTTATAAGTGTTTCATGTTTATCAGGGTGAATGTGGTGTGTGCTCTACATCCTTCACATTGGAGCTGATCCCTCCACCCAGCACAGTTATTTAGAGGTCACCCCTCTACAGCATGACGAGGTCACCCCTCCAGTTATTCATGCACGGTTGTTACAGCACGTGACCTATATAAGCTCTGGCAAATAAAATACAGTAAATGCATGTTTTCAGAATTAATAGTTATATTTCAGTATCAGTATATATGAATCAGATTGCTCAGATTTTATGCAGAGTTCTACCACATATTTCATATCAGTCTTACAGTTTCTGTATTCTATCGCCTGTTTCATTCAGTATATTCTTATCATGCTTTATATCCGTTCACTGAGCGTTATGCTCAGCCGTAGTTCCCTTCATGTTCTAACGGCAGGTACACCAGGACGCTCTTAGGATTCTGAGAGCATGTGCATTTGGATGGAAGCTATCCAGACTTCTCACTTTATGCATTTCTTACATTATTCTGCTTATTTGGACATTGTTAGTCCTTTTCTTTCAGTATTTTACTTTTCATGTTTTGGGCTTATGTTTGGATTACCGATGTTTGATTCCGGCATTCCTTTATGGTCAGTTAATGTTCTAGGACATTTACCTTATGCTTTGATGACACGCCATAAATACACGTAACGGTCCATTTATCCAAGTGGGGTGTTACAATGACCCTCCTCTCGAAGTTCCTTCCACCATAACTGGAGTTCAGCGTCGTTCTGAACAACGTTATCACTCTGGTAGTAGAAGCTGCAGTAGTCCTTAACCCATGTCTCGATGGCAAACCAAATATCAAGACCGTCAACAGCATATGGGTAATCCTCAATCAGCAAACGGAGCCCACACTGAGAATTTGGATCCTTAATAGCCATTCCCCTATAAGTAATGTGAAGTATTTGAGTTTTCAAAGTTACTAAAAAAGTAGTTAAAGTATGCAATAATACAACTATTTAAGAGTGAAATATATATGGTCTATAACCAAGATATCATTATTGGATTACAAATTGTAATGTATGATTGATGATCAGTACATACTCATATTTGAATCCTGGATTGATTTTTGCACTGAACTGATCCTATACCTTTTGACGAGATCAACAGGCAGTGCTTGGTCAGGGAACACCCAGTCTTTATATATCATAGATGACATTTCCATCCCATATATCCCTGGGAAGACAATCTTCTCGAGCATGCCTCCATCATTAGTCAGTATTTGCCTAGCATAGGCGTTGGCGCACATTGTATCCCGGAAATGAGGCTGGAGAAGTTTATGGATCGGATGGAGCACACTTAGTTGCCTGTTTGTTGCAATCACAAATGGCTCAACAACACAATGTGTATTCAACCTGTGAAAAGAAATGGACGCCAAAAATGAAAATTATAATTGACTTATCGTATTGTCTAGTTATTATTTTTACCATCCTCCCCTCCCTATACATCACTTCTTTTCCCCTTCAATTAATAAATACCCGAGAACACACTGAAAGGTAAAGCAGGTTAAAATGAGTCAAATGTTTAAAGTTTTACCAGTGACTTATTAGTTGATGGATCCCAGAGTCATTCACGACTACTTATGCTTTGGCCATTTGCCAAATGGAGCTTTCAACGCCATGTTCAGCTGGTGTGTATACTTCACTGATGGCACCGAGGTGATCTCCTCCTGGGTGAGGCAAGCTTAATTCAATGGCTACTGGTTTTAAAGTATCATCTTTTTGCAGAAAGAGCAAAGTTCTTGTCGCGTAAACCTTAGTCGATGTAGCATTTATTCGCCTCATAAATGGCATCACCGAATCATGGTAGTCCAAAATAAATACTTTGTTGGACTCGACTGCCTGCAATACCTTATTTCAGTAACTTTTTGTGTTTTTTTATAGTTTGACAGTAATAAATTTACAAAACTGACACCAAAGATATCACTTATTTGGCTTACTTTTTTAACATATTGTTGAAACTAGGAGGTTTTTTTTTTATATTTTAAGATTATCCTCCTCACATACAATCCATTATTTCCCAATTCAATGTTTTTGTTTAATGTGTTATGTTTTTGCAAATTTCCATAAGAGAATAGAATAAAAAACTTACATTTGCCACGGTTAAACCATCGATATTTTTCTCAATATCCAAAGGTTTTATCGAGCTATTCTGTTCACCAAAGATTGCCGAGTCTAGCTTGCTTGTTGGTGGAAACTCCTACAAATTATATTATCAAAGAGGTCACCTAGCTAATCATTGAAGTTAGAACAACATGTGTAATTTATATACTAGTAGTAGAAGTTAAATCGATTTACTTTAAGTAGGCGGATGCTAACAGGGTTCACTCCCGCCAACATTTCTCTTGCAAACTCTTCATCCGTTCTCCAGGCATCTTTGTTCTCTGAGAAGGTCAACAGTACTATAACTATTTCATAAGCAAGTATCTTCATTATATTTATCTTAAGAGTAATAAATTTGGTACTTTTGATAATATCTGGCATAGGAAATTTTATACGTTCGCCCCCACTAAACATCACTCCGTCTCCGTAAATTGAGGACACATCGTCAAAAGAGTCAAATTCACCATAGGTTATGTGAGATATATCATGAAACTCAGAAACAGCAAAGAAACCGTTCAACTTCGATGTTCCAAATCGCTCATCGCTTGGAACATAAATATCTGTGTCAATAGCAATCTTAAGCATGCTATCGGCTTTAGGGTCTGCTGAAAGAGAGGAATCCATTAATTAAAATGCATTCTGGAAACAAGGGAACCTTAGATTTTGTAGCTCAAATAACCTGATTTCGATGATGGTCTTCCTGTTCTTCCCCTACGAGGATACGGGTACTCTGGAGATCCTCCAAGGACTGGTCGTGCCTTCTTAGAGTCCTGATCAGCATCTTCCGAATCATTGTATAAGGCATAATCATAAACCCTATCCCATTTTTCAAGCTTTCCAGATCCACTTCCTCTCAAGATGGACAGTTCTCCTTCTCTATACGAACGTAATATTTCAGGAGTCTGGTCAGGCAAATAAACCTGCAAGAGTGTGTTAAGCAAACATTCATGCTAAGATCATATGTGCAAATTAAATAAGTAAAAAAAAAAGATACCTTATTTGCGAAGAAAACACGGTCTTTTACATACCAAGTGGAAGGATAGACCCATGAATTACAATCAAAATGGACTTGACCATGGCCAGGAACATGTTCAAGAGTGAGAGTCTTAAGAAAAAATTCGTAACCGTAATGATTCTGGATCACAAAAGCTCCTGGAAATCCTATCTCCTCATTCCATTTAAATTCAACTTCATAAAGTGATTCGTCTTGGGGCAAATGAGTGTTTGCTGTAGACCGTTCTTCCAAGTACGAGGGATCTCTTAGCTCTCTTGTGATTTGTCCTTCTAATAGTAGACGAGATTTATTTATGACGAGAAGTATATATATACAAGCAAGTTATAGTACATGGGGTTTAGATCATACGTAGATCGATTTGAATACTAGTATTTTTTAGCTACCTTGTTTTTCTTGTAGTTTAACTTATGTTAGTATGGTTGAATAATAAAAAAACGTAAGTAATATTTTTTACTAATGGAGTATTTAAAAAAAGCCTCCATTAACGTCAAGCCTTAACAGAGCGAAGCCTAGTAGCGCGGTTAGTCAGAGCGCCGAAATCGCGAAAACTCATATTAGATTTGAAAACTAAATATATCAAAGAAATACAGTATTAAATTGTTCACGAAGACATCCGGTAACAAGTGAAAATTAATTTTCAAGTAACATCAAAGGCATAAACAAGAAACAAATTGAAAACATTGAAGCAAACATTAAAGAATTAATCTTTCCAAAAAATTTGAAACAGTTGTAGATAGTATCAATCATCACGCGGTCATTGAATATATGATAAAATCATAACACGTACCTGATGATTCTCTATAAGGGGAGAGAGCACTAATCAGCATAAAAGATATCTTTTGATCATGTACTCCTAGACGATTTAGATGCGTGAAGTTTACAATGTTGCTCTTCAATATTACTACTCTCCCAGTAAGCATCTTTTTCCCTTCCTCCACTGTTAACGTTGCTCCTGTCTTAATAGGGTAATAGCATATATTACTGGTGCTAAGAATCATAATATAGGATTATAATAAATACTCGTGGCAATAATATATAATTTACTTTGCGTAACAATTAATGGTTTTGGTAATTAGAAAGGGATGGCTCTCTCGGAATCTTTCATGGATGGTCCAACTTTAAGTGGAATGAGTGTTATAAAATTAGATTATTAGTGTTTTAGACGATAATGTACTGGTGAAGAACGTTATGGAATGTACACTAGTACGTGCTAATGGTTGGGAAGGTTTTAGTTACAAGACTTTTGTTGTAAAAGGGCTATCTCTTTTATTCGCAAGGCGATAACTTATATGTGCAAGAAGACATTAAACTTACTTGGCACTGAAGCGCAACTTCTAGTTGTTTTAGAATCTCTGCTCCCAATGGACGTTCTCTGGGAACAGGCTTTAAGCACTGATAAGCAATTTCGGAGAACTTTTCCAAGCATCTTGCTGAAATTTCCTCCCTTATGCTATCGTGGATGATTGTATGTAGTCTGTTCTCTTCATAGCAGGTTCGTGCCAACTCTGCGGTAAGTTGAAAATGGTCACCATATTTCACAAAGCAAAGCCTTCCACACAGGATTTCGAATAATACAACACCAAAAGAGTAGACATCCGACTCTTTGGTCAACTTCCCTGTCTGTGCATAAACTGGATCCACATACCCCAGTGTGCCGACTACCTTAGTCACATCAAATTGGTCATTTTGGTTAGCTGGAAAAAATTTAGAAAGACCAAAATCTGAAAGCTTTGCGTTCCAGTTGTTATCCAACAATATGTTGGAGCTCTTAATATCTCGATGTAAAACTGTCTGCATGGTCCCGCCCGGATTATGAAGAAACTCTAGCCCACGCGCCAACCCAATGGAAATGTTAAGTCGTAGCACCCATGAGAGATTAGTAGATCTAAGATGTTGACTAAGACTTTCGTTATGTACATAGTCATACACAAGGATACCTTCACCACTCACCAGCCTGCATACAGAAGCCTACGAGAGAGACAAGATTTTCATGGTTGTAATTGGAAAGAAGCATTACTTCTTTCCAAAGCTCAGAGGTTCCTTGTCCATGTTTCGGATCCAAGCGCTTGATGGCAACCATAATCGGTAGATCGTAGTGGTCCAGTTCTCCCTTGTATACTTTCCCGAACCCCCCTTCACCAATGCAATTCTTGTGATCAAAGTCGTTTGTGGCCAACTTTATTTTTTCGAGGGGAATCCTAAGGTGACTATACATATCAAACTCAAAGGAAGACATGCTTTGATTTTTGGAGTATGAAATTTACATGTACTATGTTACGCATGGATATATTCTATTTGTTTAGGATATATGCTTAGTATCTTTTATATTTATAAGTTATCTTAGTGTTTATCTAATAACTAGTATTTAAGGTTTCATATTGTAATCATTTATCAATCAATCAAGTTAAAAGTAAAGTAACTCTCTGGTCTTCTTGTCTAAAGTTCTTATGGAGCAAGCACTCGCTTGAAGTGGTGCTATCTATCCCGATACACCCTAACCGGGTCGTATCAATTGGTGCTTTCATTGAGAGCCCTCAATTCGTTGAGGGGTTTTTGATCTAAGATCCAATCAAAAAAAAAAAAAAAAAAAAAAAAAAAAAAAAAACTACTGTTCATCGGAAAAGTTACTGTTCATCGAAAGTACTGTTCATCCGACGCACTGTTCATCGTGCTACTGTTCATCAGACGGTTACTCTTCATCAGAAGATTACTGTTCATCGGTGAGTTACTGTTCATCAGTGAAAAAAAAAAAAATTATTTTTATTTTTTACTGATCTCGAGTTATGGCGTCAGACGGCAGCGATCAAGACGCAAAATATGCACTTTCTAAACTTCTGCAGATGGGTACCGTGGCCGAATATCAAAGTGAGTTTGTGATACTTGCAAATCGGGTAACGGGGATCTCTACAAACTTGCTTAAATGTTTTTATATCTCTGGCCTTAAAGTGTCGTTGCAACGGGAATTGTTGAGGTTAAGGCCTACAACTTTAGGAGACGCTTTCTATTTAGCCCGTATCTCTGAGGCTCGTTTTGAAGCAATTGCAGAAAAGGAAAAAGAAAAAGAGCGGGCCGTTGTTGTTCAAACACAACTTGTGGATGACGAATTGCAGCCTAATCTTAGTGAATCGCAAATGGTTGGTGAATCGCAAATGGTTGATGAATCACGAATGGTTGATGCATTACATCTTATGGTTAGTGAATCGCAACCTGTTGTTGTTGGTGAATTGCAATCTATCGATGAATCGCGACCTAACAAGGGCATGTGGTCTTTTACATCTGAATGGAAGGAGTGTAGAGCTGAAATCCAAGAATTGTTACTTCCCGAGCCAAAGAACAAGTTGGAACAGACTCTGCAAATGCTTAGGAAACATATCAAAATTTGGGACCCGGGAATCAAGAGCGTTTTTCAAGACGTCACCTTGAGGGCAAGGTGAATTCGAAGGAGTGAGGAATGTTACGCATGGATATATTCTATTTGTTTAGGATATATGCTTAGTATCTTTTATATTTATAAGTTATCTTAGTGTTTATCTAATAACTAGTATTTAAGGTTTCATATTGTAATCATTTATCAATCAATCAAGTTAAAAGTAAAGTAACTCTCTGGTCTTCTTGTCTAAAGTTCTTATGGAGCAAGCACTCGCTTGAAGTGGTGCTATCTATCCCGATACACCCTAACCGGGTCGTATCATACTAGCTCCGAGCTAATACAAGTTGGACAAATTGAGAAGTAGGAAGCAAATATATAGATGTTTTTGGTCAATGATATAGTGATGTACTATACCTAAGACGAACAAATTAAAATTCCATTATTTGATGCACGATTATACAGGGAATTATTATCCGAAGGTTACAGCTATCTTTGATTAATATATTCATCAACTTACAGTTATATACTTATAGTTTAATGGTAACTTGTTAGACGAGATGCGCCAAATTGCATTATGCTATTACCATTACTAGGTCTGACTTTAATTGTAACTTGTTAGACGAGATGCGCCAAATTGCATTATGCTATTACCATTACTAGGTCTGACTTTAATTGTAACTTGTTAGACGAGATGCGCCAAATTGCATTATGCTATTACCATTACTAGGTCTGACTTTAATTTAATATTAGAATCATGAGTTACAAATAATGCTAACAAGGAATTAAAGCTCAGGCTTTGCCCAAGTTGTTGAACATTAGCGAATGATTATTTTTTTATTCTTTTTGATAATATGCAATGCTTTAATATCTCGATGTGATGATTTGTGGGTTCTCTGAAGAACTTACGGCAACAGAAGGTGGTACGCCACACGGCGCCTGACCCGAGTGTAGTAGAAATTGATGGACAGTCAAAGGGAGACCTTGTGCGCATTTGATATCTTAATCAGCTGAAGGGGACTAAGGACACTCGCTATGGATAATCATTTAATCAGCTGCGTATGAGCTATAAATATATTATATCTTATACTTTTTGTGGCAGTAATGTGTTGGTGCGTGTGCGAAGATGGTTGGTTGTCATTTGAAGCCCCATAATGAAGTTTAAGACTCCTCTTTCGATTTTATGCAATACTATTTTTACGTGGGTGATGCTGCATCATGCTTAAAGCAAAACAACTAAATGTAACCTTAGAATTTTGTTGTCATCACATACGTCAAAATACAACATAACATAGTACATTTGAACACACGCAAAAACACCAAAACCCCATGCACACTATCGCTATCATTCCTAGCGCTAAGTAAGAAACCTACGATATAAAAAAACACATTTTTCGTGGTGTACATATATCACCGGATTCAAACATGACGCTAGAAACGATCGAGAATGACGGCGCGCGTCTATTTACCCATTTTCCAAGAAGAGGAGAAGAATGTTGAACACATAACCTACTCCCACCCAACCAACAAAAACAAATGCTAGACAGAGTAGCAGAAAGTATAGCCACGGTAGTAGTTTGACGGGTATAGGCTCACGTTGGGCAACATTCAATAAAAATAGAACATACTCGCCATGGTTGCAACCCCGACTAGTCGCCCCGCCAGGATGCGAGTAATCTAAAATTTAACGTGGACCGTTGAACGCATCACAACTTTGAAGTATGAGGGAAGCTAGCTTGACTGGTGTGGATACCTGCTCTGGCCAACCCCAGTCCACAAGCTAGAATTGGTGATTCTTGATTTACAAGTCTCTCTCTCTCTTTTAATTGTTTTTAGTTTTTCCTGTTCTTGTTTGGTGTGCTTTTATTTGTGTATTGTTTGCTTTTAATTGATTGTTTGTCACTATGACTACTCCTGTTCCTACTCCTGTTTTGATTAGTTCTTTGGATGTTGGTAATCCTTTGCATTTACAACCTAATGATCATAATATTGGTACTCTTGTTAGCATTAAACTTACTGGTTGTGACAACTATAGACTTTGGGCTAATGCTGTCAAAATTGCTTTACAAGCTAGAAATAAAATGGGTTTTGTTGATGGTACTTGTGTTAAGTCTACCTATGCTAATAGTGAACCTCTTTCCAATCAATGGGATAGATGTAATGTTGTTGTTTTATCTTGGTTGTTAAGTTGTATATCTGAAGATCTTTATTTGAGTCAAGTGTACTCTGAAAATGCTGCTGAGGTTTGGAATGAACTTAGGGACACTTATGATAAACTTGATGGCTCAATTCTGTTTAACTTAATTCAAAAGATCAACAACTTTAAACAAAGTGGTCTGTCTGTTTCTGAATATTATCACAAATTGAATTCTCTTTGGAGAGAATTTGATATTCTTACCAAGTTTTCTCCTTGCACTTGCATAGCTAGGGCTGAATCTAGTAAACATCAACAATTAATGAAATTAATGCAATTTTTGATGGGTTTGGATGAAGTTTATCAACCTATAAGAAGTTCTCTTTTAACTCAACCTGTGTTACCTGATGTTAAAGATGCGTTTGTGATTGTGTGTAGAGAAGAGTCCCATAGGGGTCTTAACTCTAATTCTGGGGCTTCAAAACCCCAAGTTTCCTCCTTTGCTGCTAAGGCTAATGATTTTCCCAAAAATCAAAATCAAAACAGATCTTCTAACAATAGAAACCAGAATCAGTTTTTTAATGGTAACAATGGGGGAAACAGAAATCATTCTAATCAATTTTCCAATAGCAACAACAGCAATGGGGGAAACAGGAATCAATACAATTCTTTGTTATGTACTAATTGCAATATGAAGGGTCACACTATTGATAGATGTTTTGAGTTAATTGGGTATCCTCCTGGATATAAAAAGAACTCTAATACCAGTAACAATAGGACTCCTTTTAAAGTGAATAACAGAGTTGGTTCTAGTAACAGTGTTGATACTCAGGTTTCTAACACAACTTTACCTTTTTCCAATGACCAAATTGCTAAACTTATGAGTTTAATTAGTGAAAAAGAGAACTGTGGTGGTCAAGACAATATGGCAGGTACTGAGTTCAGTTTTTTTAATGGAAATGTGTTTTTTAACAATCATTTTTACAAGTTTTTTGTTGCTAAGATTAATTACAATGGAATTAAAGTTAATTTTGGTTAGATTATTGATTCTGGTGCAAATCAACATATCACTAATTCAACTAAAAACATGACAAATGTGATTGATATCTCTGATTTAGATATAACTGTGGGTCACCCAAATGGGACTGTTGCTAAAATCACTTGTGTTGGTAATTTAAAACTTACTAATAATGTGATATTATTTGATGTTTTAGTCATTCCTGATTATACTGTGAGTCTCTTGTCTGTTAACAAGTTAATCAAGGATAGTAAGCTTCATGTTGGTTTTAACGAACACAATTGTGTTATTCAGGATTTGAAAAAGGAAAATATTCTGGGGATTGGTAATGAGTGTGATGGCCTATACTTGTTTGATTCTGAATGTAAGTTACCCCAAATTAAGAGTAACTTGTCTGTTGTTTGTTATCATGCTTCTAAGAATGTTTGGCACAATCGTCTTGGTCACCCCTCTGATAATGTGTTGAAAACCTTAAAAAATTCTCTCAATATAAGCAGACCCGAACACTTCAGTCCTTGTGAAATCTGTCACTTCTCTAAGCAAACCACAGAACCGTTTCCTCTGAGTGACCATAAGTCCAAAATGGTTGGTGATCTCATCCACCTAGACTTATGGGGACCCTACCGGGTTACCTCAAAGGAAGGGTACAGATATTTCCTTACCATTGTTGATGACTTTTCTCGTGCTGTTTGGGTTTATTTGATAAAGTCTAAGGATGAAGTATTTAACTACTTTGTGGACTTTGTCAATCTTATTTTGAATCAATTTAAAGGGATTGTTAAGATTATTAGGTCTGATAATGGGAGTGAGTTTATAAATAATAAAATGGACAATTTTTTGAAAGAAAAAAGGATTGTGCACCAAACTTCCTGTGCTTACACTCCTCAGCAAAATGGTGTTGCTGAGAGAAAGCACAGACATCTCCTTAACACAGCTAGAACTCTTTTGTTTCAGAGTAGTATTCCTTTGTATTTGTGGACTGAGTGTATCTTAACTGCTACATACTTGATTAACAGGCTTCCATCTTCTGTCCTTGCTGGAAAATCTCCTTTTTATATGCTTTATGGTAGGGAACCATCCCTTTCCCATCTTAGATGTTTTGGGTGTTTGTGTTTTGCTAGCATTTTAAATAATCATGACAAATTTTCTCCTAAGTCTGAAAAATGTGTTTTGATAGGGTACTCAAGTACCAAAAAGGCTTATAAGGTTTTGAGTTTAGAAAACAGAAGTTTTTTCTTTTCTAGAGATGTTAAGTTTTATGAAAGTGTTTTTCCTTACAAAATGAGTTCTAAGAATAAAATTTTGAATAAAGAGTTTGATAATAAAACCTTTTTTGATTTTTTTGATTTTGAACACCAAAATGTTTCAAGACCCAATGATGAAGGAAGGGGACCATCTGGTGATGCAGGTGAGGTAATTGTGGATCATTCTTCAACTGATACTGCAGAGGAGCAGCCAGTTGGGAATGATAACCATACTGCATCATCAATGGATGATACTTTATCTATTTCTGAGGGCAATTTTCAAAATCTTGTTCCCACCTTTGATTCCAACAACAGGGCAGATGATGATAGCCCTCCCATTAGTCCAAGAAGGTCTAGCAGGGTCCCTAAATTACCAGATAAGCTAAATGACTTTGTGTTAGATAACAAAGTTAGGTATGGGTTGCACAAATATGCTAACCACACTAAACTTTCTGAAGTCAATAGATGCTTTATTTCCAATCTTAATAGGACTGCTGAACCTACTTGTTTTCTTGATGCTGTTAAAAATGTTAATTGGGTGCATGCCATGAACAAAGAAATGGAGGCCTTATACTTAAATGACACCTGGACTCTTACCCCTCTGCCCATTAATAGGAAGGCTATTCCCTCTAAATGGGTCTATAAAATCAAATATAAACCTGATGGGGAGATTGATAGATATAAAGCCAGATTGGTGGCTAAAGGTTGTGGGCAGAGAGAGGGGATTGATTATGATGAAATTTTCAGCCCAGTTGTTAAAATGAGTACAATTAGGTGTGTTTTAAACCTTGTTGTTCAAAATACTTGGAATATTTTTCAAATGGACATCAACAATGCCTTTCTTTATGGTGACTTAAGTGAGGATGTGTACATGATGCCCCCTCCTGGTTTTTTTGATAAGAGTGAAAAAAGAGTTTGTAAACTAAAAAAGGCTCTCTATGGTCTAAAACAGGCTCCTAGACAATGGAACATAAAACTTGTTGAGTTTCTTAGTAAAGTTGGTTTCTTACAAAGCAAAAATGATCACTCTCTGTTCACAAAGAAAAAAGATGGAATTTTTCTTGTTTTGCTTGTTTATGTGGATGATATTATTGTTACTGGAAACAATATTGGTGAAATTGATAAGTTTAAAATGTTGCTTAGTCAAAGTTTTAAAATCAAGGATTTGGGTGAACTAAGGTATTTCCTTGGTATTGAAGTTTTAAAGCTTAGCAATGGTTTGTGCTTAAACCAAAGAAAGTATTGTATTGAACTTCTTCATGAGTATGGTTTACTTGGTTGCAAACCTGTGTGTACCCCCATGACTGAAAATGCCATTTTGGCTCATAAAGAAAGCTTTGATGATAAATTTCTTTCCAACATCACAAGTTACCAAAAGATTGTTGGGAAACTGATATATTTGTGCAATACTAGGCCTGACATTTCTTACTCTGTTCATTGCCTTAGCCAACATATGCATGCTCCTCTTCAGTCTCACTTTGATGCTGCTCTTAGGGTACTTAGGTATCTAAAAGGTGCACCTGGTGCTGGTTTAACTTACTTAAAGTCTAATTCCAAAACCATAAAAGTGTTTTCTGATTCTGATTGGGCTAAGTGCAAAATGACAAGAAGGTCAGTATCTGGTTATTGTGTTTTCATATATGGTAACTTGGTGTCTTGGAAAAGCAAGAAGCAGGCCACCTTATCCAGGTCCTCTGCTGAGGCTGAATATAGGTCTATGGCATCTGCTGTGTGTGAAGTTATGTGGCTGAACAAAATTCTAATGGACCTTAATGCTCCTAGTTGTATTCCTGCTTGGTTATTCTGTGACAATAGCTCAGCTATTCAGATTGCAGCTAACCCTGTTATGCATGAAAAAACTAAGCATTTTGATATTGATGTTCATCTGGTAAGAGAGAAAGTTGCCTCTGGTCTTATTAAGACCTTAAAGGTGTCTTCTGAGAACCAAGTTGCTGATATCTTAACTAAAGGACTTGGCAGTTATCAGCACAATGAATTGTGCTCCAGGTTGTGTTTAAAAAACTTTTTTGGTTTATGCACTTGAGGAAGGGTGTTGAAAATGTTGGTTGTCTTTGTGACAAGTGCTTAAACATGAGGGACTGGTTGTGAAATTGTTTTCTACTAATATAGCCGTTAGGCTTTATTTTCATTGTTTTGTATTGTGCAGGGGTTCTTGTGCAAATATTGGTTTGACTGTTGACTGAGTCTTGGTTATAACGCAGCTTTGGGAAACATTGTTTGTATCGCTTATCTTCACACTTCATCTCACCAACGACTCAAAAACACACACACATCCATTTCTCTCATCTCTCATCCAGAAACACAACTTCATAGCTTATATTATTCATCAAATAAACCCTAATTAGATCCAAACATCTAAGATGTAGATGTTTGGATCATAAGTAGATTAGTAGCTTATTGTTTTGTTTGTTCTTGATGTATTTCTGAGATAGCATCCATTTGGGGACTATCTGTTTGGTTTGTATGTTGAACAGCATCCATTTGGGGACTGTTCTTGATGTTTTGATTAATAAAACGTTTTTGGGAAAAATATTGTTTTTTGTTTATCTCATTTTTTAACAAATGCAACTACGAGTGGTTGCCCTACCAACACATAGATAATCTTAGTTGTAACCACACCTAGTTTTTAGGTGGTAGATGTATAACGTATGGTAGTTTTTAGGTGGTATTATGTTTCTGAAAACTGCTAATCATATGCTTTTCTGGCATAAATAAATAAATAATAATGACAATTGGTATCATAACAACAAAGAAAAAAAGCTCAGTTAAGGCAGCTTTCAGGAAAACATGCTACACACGTCACGGCAATCGACATGTTGACTTGCCAAATTCATCAGTGCCATATTTATAGCTTCCGTCATTTTAGCCTAAGCATCAACAGTAATTGGCCAATTAGTATTACAACAGTTTCCCTACATGGGTATCTGTGTTTAGAAAGCGCAGAGCTTTTAGAGCTAGGAATTAAACATATTATAGCGGTCAATAATAATAGTATAAATATTTTCTGATACAGGAGAAGTGGAAAACATGTGTAACACATGCCTAAAGTAAAAGACGAGTGAAGCAAAGAGAGACATGTCTTAAGAAATCATGTTAGTGAAATCTTGTGTGAGGGGGCTCAGATTGGGCAACATTCAGGATAAAGAGGATGCACCCGTCATGGCTGTAACCGCTACTGGTTTCCCAACCAAGATACGGTTAATCTAAGCTCTAACCGAGCCCGTTAAAATTCATCACAGTCGGATGTATAGTTTCCGTAAAAAAATCATTGTACCTTTCGTAGTCTGCCATTTTAGCCCAATCATCAATAGTGACAAGCCAATTGGTATCGCAAAAGTTTCTCCAAACAGGCATAAGGGGGGGGGGGGACTTTTATTGGTAGAAATAAATATATTATGCCGATCAATAATAAGAGTATAAATGCTTTCTAGAACCGGCTCAGATAGGGCAACATTCGGCAAAAAAAGATACGCCTTCTATGGTTGCAATCTCGATTGGTTGCCCTGCTAAGATACGACTAATCTCGCTTTAACCTGGCTCGTTAAAACTCATCGTAGTCGAATGTATACTTTGCTTCCATTTAATATATATCGCTCACTAGTGCGAGTTCAAGTATACTAGCAATAACGCACTTTCTAAAAACATGTCTCACAAACAAATCCTAAAAATTACTCATACTTTGTGTCTTGTGCACTCTTTCCCTTTTCCTAACGCGTTTTTTTACTCAGACATATGTTACACCTGCCCTTCACTCTGGAAAAAAAATCTAAAGGGTCTGGCACGGGGATAAAAAGGCTCAAATATAGTAACTTTTAGAGAAATCATGATACACGCCATGACTGCAACCCACAGGTTTCCTTGCAAGATAAGTGTAATATTAACGTTAACCCGACCCATTCAAACTCATCATAGCCATAGTAGTTTTAGATTCTCAAGATATCAACGCATTTAACAGTCTAGTGCAATCTTTCCATTTGCTTAACACGTCTTTTTACTTAGCTATGTGTTGCACTGGCCTTCACTCTGGGAAAAATAAAATGCAAAGGGTATGGCATAGGGAAAAAAGGCTTAGATATGGTAACTTTTAGAGAAAGTAGGATACACACGTCATGCTGCAACCCACAGGTTTCCTTGCTAAGATACGTGTAATCTCAGCTTTCACTTGACGCATTCAAACTCATCATAGCCATAGTACTTTCATATTCCCAAGATACCAACACACTTAACTACGCTGGCAACACATGGTTATCACTGAGGTAAAATAAGAACAAAGCACACATTCCCGAACCACACCGTCCATGTGTTGACATTAATTGATTTTCCACATGGCACAATTCTCAAAATACCAACATACTTAACTACGCATACACTACATACGCCATGACTGCAACCAACAAGTTGCCTTGTCAAGATACATGTAATCTCAGCGTTAACCCGACCCATTCAAACTCATCATAGCCATAGTAATTTCAAATTCTCAAGATATCAACACACTTAACTACTCAGGCAACATAGGGTTATCATTGAGGTAGAACGGTTGTAAAACAAAAACAAAGCACACATTCCTGAACCACACTAACCAAAAGGTGTTGACATCAATTTATTTTTCATAGGGCACAATTCTCAAAATACCAACACACTTAATGTAAAATCCAAATTTTGAAATTTTGAATTTTCTATTCCCTATTATAATATTTGAAGTGGAGTTTTGAATTAATTTAAAAAATTAAACTTTATGTTATAATTATTTGAAAACTTTAGAAATATACATATAGATAAAAAAGATATATAAGTAAAAGAATTATGTAGGCAAAATAATCAGGTCCTTGTTAATAAGTGATCATGTTTTTAAGAGAATGATATATGATAACAATGTTGCTAGCAAAATGTTTATGAAAATAAACTAGTGAATCTACTTACCATTTATATAATAGGATTTGGTCAAAATGTAGAAAATAAAACTGGACTCTAAGTAGTCAGTTATGCAATTGCTCTTATCTTAAATTAGAAACAAAATCATCATTTTAAAATAGGCATCAATGATGATAAGAACTAATGTAATGAAAAATGAAACGGTTGGAGATATTTAGAAGTCAAAACTAACCTCATATGCCCTTATTTTATAAACCATCACTTCATTGCTCACAAGATACATACATAACCAAAATCATATTAGTAAAATAAGGAGATGAAAGGAACAAGATTTTGGTTCACGACATTGGTCAAGTTGTGTTTGTGGTGGCTTAAATTCTATTTCTTTCTCATGGCTAAGTTCGGTTAATTGTCTAATAATTGAGTTGGCAAATATTTGCTTGTTCCAATTTGGGTCTCGTTGAATCTTGTTAGCGATGACTTGGTACTCATACTCGTCTTAGTACCCATTTGGCTCAAAGGTATATACTCTACGATTCTCAATCACGTTTTCTTAAATATAGTTATATATCGTAAATTATCTCGCTTATTGATCGTAATATCATAATGGCTTAATGTTATATAAAATTTTACCAATAGTGACATCACATGAATCTGTTTTAACTAAAGAGACGATTATAGATTGAACGTAGTCATCGTAAATGAGGGCAAATCATATCGAGGTTATAAGATATTGCTCATTTAATGTAAAAATTGTACTTAATAATTGTAGAATTTTTGTTAATGTGTCATTATTTGAGAAAGCTATTGTTTTGACATTAGTGAATCTGTATCATACATTTTTTTAAAACTATAACATATGTACATTGTAGCCTTGGTGATACGGGATTAGGGCTTGTTACTTTGTTTGCGGATCTTTGGTTTATTTTGCTACAAGGTACGGATATTCTTATGTCTCTATACTACTATTTGTTTCTTTCGTTAATTTGATTGATTGTTCGAATATATCTACTCTTTTTTCAAGCATTATTTATTTGCATGAATATTCGATCTCCCCTTTTAAACATTATTTATTTGTACCGATATTCTATCTTCCACTCTTGGTATATATTATTTTATCAATAAATGTTTCTTTTGGCTTTCGATAAGACTCGTTGGTCTTTTCGTTTGCATTCGATATCGGTAAAAATATTCGTTCCTTTCTTTCAAAAAGATTCTCATGACACTCGATTTATGATATTTGTTTCGACATCCGCTCACTACTCATTTGACATAAGTTTTTTAAATTCATTTGATATATGCTTCATTTCCCACTGCCATGATATGAACTTCTTTGTTTCGTTTATAAATGACCTTTTGATATCCACTCTCTTTTAAACCATTATTTGTTTGTACGAATATTCGGTTCTTTTAGTAAGAACCCTCCTCTTACCCTTTTGTTTTTCTTCCTTTTGATCATTCCCTAAGCCTTTTCTATGTTCCCTATAAGCTTACATGTTGTTTTGATATGATCTATTAATCCCTTTGATTCATTATGATCTTTTGATTTGTTATCTCTTCATATGCTTTAATTTGACCAAATATGATATATGCTTTGATGTGACATTTTGATTTTGAACCCTTATGCCCGATCCATATATTTTGTTCCTAGTCATGGAGGTACCATGACCATGTCGATTGATGAACCAACGACATGACACCATCTAAGGTGGTGTGATTAGACCCCGCGTTCCCGTTTGGATGACTATTTATGCTATATATTTTTTAAGTATGGATACATCCTAGGCTTTTGGATTTGGTATGAGTATGATTTGGTATATGAGTGGTATGTGCTATATGCCACATATAACATCAAGGTACATGCGAGTAGCTACCTATGTGCACTTGGTTATTTTGGATTTGGTATGATATACGATTTATGTTAGGAGCTCGTGGCATACCTTTACCTTTCTTTCATCTTCTTTACGACTCCTATATTCATTTTTCCTTGTTCATATAACCTTGATAATGCAGCTTCTTTTACTACTCTTTACTTTTATCCTTATTTGTTATATATGTTCACTGGACATTCGCTCAGCCGTGTTTATTTTCCATGCGGTAGGTTTTAAGCGGAGAGTTGGGAAGTGAGAGTTGGGTTAGAGATCTACCTTAGAGTCACCCTTGTGTCTTGATAAAATGTTTTGAAGACCTTTATCTTATGAAGATATGTATTTTATACCCTCATATTTGGGATTGTCACTCTTTTGAAGAGTTATTTTGATATTTAATAAATTAAAACTTCCGCTTGCGTTTTATATGTTTCTGATATAACACCATAACGTCACACTTTGTCTCTATATTATGTTTCATATATCGCTTTTGAGAGGTTTTCTCATCGTTTAATGTGTTTCTTATTCGTTAGATCAGATTTGTGTGACTTCATATGCGTTTCCATTAATCTTCCTATTTCAATTTCGTGGACGAAATATTTTTTTTAGAGGGAAAGAATTATAAAACCCATATAAAATATTTTAATTTTGAGGACAAAATATTCTTTTTATAGGGGAAGAGTTGTAAAACCCAAATTTTGAAAATTTGAATTTTCTATTCCCTGTTATAATATTTGAAGTATAGTTTTGAATTAATTTGAAAACATAAACTTTGTGTTATAATTATTTGAAAATTTTAGAAATATACATATAGATAAAAAATATATATAAATAAAAAAAACTATGTGGGCAAAATAATCAGGTCGTTGTTAATAAGTGTCATATTTTCAAGAAAATGATATATGATAACAATGTTGCTAGCTAAATGTTTACGAAAATAAACTAGTGAATCTACTTACAATTTGTATAACAGGATTTGGTCAAAATGTAGAAAAAACCGGACTTTAAATGGTCAGTTAAGCAATTGCTCATTATCTTAATTTAAAAACAAAATCTTCATTATAAAATAGACATAAATAAGGATAAGAACTAATGTAAAGGAAAATGAAACGGTTGGATATATTTACGGGTCAAAAGGAACGTCATATGCCTTTATTTTATAAACCATCACTTCATTGCTCACAAGATACATACATAACCCAAATTATATTAGTAAAAGAAGGAGATGAGAGGAACAAGATTCTGGTTCATGGTATTGGTTAAGTTGTGTTTGTGGTGGCTTAAATTCTATTTCTTCCTCATGGCTAAGTTCGGTTCATTGTCTAATAATTGACTTAGCAAATATTTGCTTGTTTCAATTTGGGTCTCGTTGAATCTTATGTTAGCGATGACTTGGTACTCATACTCGTCTTAGTACCCATTTGGCTCAAAGGTATATACTCTACGATTCTCAATCACGTTTTCTTATTCATAGTTATATATCGTAAATTATCTCGCTTATTGATCGTAATGTCATAATGGCTTAATGTAATATAAAATTTTACCAATAGTGACATCACATGAATATGTTTTAACTAAAGAGACGATAATAGATTGAACGTATTCATCATAAATGAGGGAAAATCATATCGATGTTATAAGATATTGCTCATTTAATGTAAAAATTATACTTAATAATTTCAGAGTTTTTGTTAATGTGTCATTATTTGAGAAAGCTACTGTTTTGACATTAGTGAATCTGTATCAAACATTTTTTTTAAACTATGACATATCTACTGTGTAGCCTTAGTGACACGGGATTAGGGCCTGTTACTTTGTTTGTGGATCTTTGGTTTATTTTGCTACAAGGTACGGATATTCTTATGTCTCTATGCTACTATTTGTTTCTTTCGTTAATTTGATTGATTGTACGGATATATTTACTCTCTTTTCAAGCATTATTTATTTGCACGAATATTTGATCTCTCCTTCTTAACATTATTTATTTGTATTCTATCTTCCACTCTCGATATATATTATTTGATCAATAAATGTTTCTTTTGGCTATTGATACGATTCGTTGGTCTTTTCGTTTGCATTCGATATCGGTAAAAATATTCGATCCTTTCTTTCAAAAAGATTCTCATGAAACTCGATTTATATTCATTTGATATATGCTTCATTTTCCACTGCCATGATATGAACTTCTTCGTTTCGTTTATAAGTGAACTTTTGATATCCACTCTCTTTTAAACCATTATTTGTTTGTAACGATATTCGGTTTTTTAGTAAGAACCCCCTCTTACCCTTTTGTACTTCTTCCTTTTGATCATTCCCTAAGCTTTTGCTATGTTCCTTATAAGATTACTTGTTTTTTTTGATATGATCTATTAATCCCTTTGATTCGTTATGATCCTTTGATTTGTTATGCCTTCATATGCTTCACTTTGACCAAATATGATATACGCTTTGATATGACATTTTGATTTTGAACCCTTATGCCCGAGCCATATATTTTGTTCCTAGTCATGGAGGGACCATGACCATGTCGGTTGATGCACCAACGATATGACATCATCTAGGGCGGTGTGATTAGACCTCGTCGTTCCTTTTTGGATGGCTATTTATGCTATATATTTTGTAAGTATGGATGCATCCTAGGCTTTTGGATTTGGTATGAGTATGATTTGGTATATGATTGGTATGTGTTATGTGCCCCATATAACATCAAGGTACATGTGAGTAGCTACTGATGAGTCCTATTGATCGTTAGACTCAATGGTTATGAACCATTATATCTAGGTTGATCATCATTCATATGATAACATAGCGGAATAAGAACAATGATCATAACAAGGTGTTTAAACACAAAGAACACGAATTAAAACAAATGGGGATGTTCATTATATTAATAACAAACATCCACTAGACGTGTATACATTGAATCCCACGTCTAGTGCGACACACACTTTAGGTTTACATTGTGAATATGAGTTATGAATAAAACCTATGACCCTTGGTTCCTTTTATAGTGTAAGGATTAGGGTTTACAAGAGATAAGAATGAATAAACAAGTAAATCTTCTATTTAAATAAACTTATGCAAAATATCTTTTGCATGTTTATCTAAATAGAAGCTTCCATTAGCTTCTTTTGTCTACGTTTTGTCAATGCTTGAATTGCATGTGACAATGCTTGGATTGCTCTTGACAATGCTTGATTCCATCAACGCTTAAATAACTCTTGTCAACGCTTGGAATGCTCTTGTCAACGCCTAGACAAATACTTCACGTTTTCTTCATTTTTGAGTTTCTGCCACATCAACTTTTTGACCCAACAATCTTCCCCTAGTTGATAGTGGCAAAACTCTATGTGTATCTCTTGTAAGTTATACATGATCTTCAAATTGCTTCCCCTCAAGTGTAGCATGCATTTCTTCCCCTTTTTGTCACATCAACAAGGAAGTAAACAATGTTGCAATGTTGAAGATTCTCCAAAAGTAGCTCTATGTAATGATCCTGAAGAAAAATAAATAAAGTAGTCTTGATGCAGAAGTAGAATACCACAAACCTATGTTCCATGTCTTGTTTATCCATGTGATGAAGAACTTATACCAGAGTGAGAAATATAAGTAGACCTCGATCCCTTGTCAATATTCTCATCCTTTGTGAGACACTGAGCACGATAATGTAACTCCTTCAAGTGTTTATGACAAGTCTTCAACACCATCCATGTAAAGCACGAACAAGTTACCTTTAAAGTCAGTGGCTGGAAGTCCACGGCTTTAAGATATGATAGAACACAAACTTACGAAAATCTTCTTCAATCATCAAACTTCCCATAAGAATTCTTCCCCTTAAGCTAACACTTCTTCATGATGAATTTAATGGAATAACATCTTCATACCATATGTAAAAGTCCATTGTGGATAACTCTTTCGCAAGGCTATCCCGATTACATAGTTTAAAATATCCATCAAATCCCACGAATAATTGCTAACTCGCGTTAAAATCATTAATCCATTTAAATAATATCCGAGCCATAAATATCATAATGATATTCTGAATTAAACGGAGATTCCATGTACCTTTGTGTGTATTTACCTTCTTTTTGTATGCTTAAAACGTACCAGTTTTCTCAAACAGCAGCTATCCATGTGTGGTCCAATATCTCTTCTGTCCAATATCTTGGTCAGATGTATTGTCCAATATCTGACAATACGTATCAGCGTTGAAGCTCATATATCGGACGACACTGTCAACGCTGTCAGCGTTGACTTATTCCTGTCAGCGTCGAAATCCTTCCTGTCAGCGCCCAAATAACAAACGTCAGCGCCAACCTAAAATCCTGTCAGCATCCATTCTTATCAGCGTTGCACCAAGTCTTTGTCAGCGTCTAGCTAACAAACAGCAACGTTATATATTACGTTAAAGATAATAAACTAATTATCCTTTAACTAATAAAAATGCATATCTCCACCAATAAGAATCTAATAGCCGTGTGAACACAAGTCTTTTGACCAATCAGAACGTGAGCTTCATGTGAACACAAAATCACTTGCGGACACATAGTTTTTCTTCCAATCAGAAACCAAGAACCATGTGAACTCAAATACTATTCCACCAATAAAAACGATAGGCTTGAATAAATATGCAGCCCCACGTAAGTAACTATGTACCGGCAAGTAGAGAATAAGAACTTTAATATAACGAATATTAGGGCTTTAATATATGGCCGTGTGAAAGCAATAAACTTCAACCAATAGGAATTTACAAACCGTGTGAATGCATTCTGTTCCTCCAATCAAAATCAAGCAACACATGAATAACCTTGGACTAGCATGTAGCAGATTCGAATCAGTAATGCGTATGTATTCATAGGCTGCGAACAGAAACTTCTTTGCACCTGTTACACCATGTCACCAACAGTAGCAAAAAAAAACATCGATCTAGGGTTTAGAACTTTGTTTATCGAAACCCTAATTAGGGTTTGTGAATAACCTAAGATCGTGTATCTTCACACGTTTTAACAGCCACCAATTTCAATTCTTCCTGCTTTTTAAGTAGATCTAGGGTTTGAAGAAACCCTAGTTCATGATTTCATGTGAAAGCAGAAAACTGAAAATCTTCCATCAGCCAACTTCGACGCTTAATAACTTTTGCCTGGGGATAAAACTCGACAATCCCTCCGGTGGATGTTTAGATCTATGTATGTAGAACACACATCTAAAATTTCGTGACGATCCAACGGTTCAATCAAAAGTTATGACCTTCTGAATACTGCTGCGCACACAAAAACGTCCAGAAAAACTCAATACGAATTTTTCTTCTTCACCATACACGAACACCTCGTCGGACCTAGATATCATGAGCCTTAGGCTCTGATACCAATTGATGAGTCCTATTGATCGTTAGACTCAATGGTTATGAACCATTATATCTAGGTTGATCATCATTCATATGATAACATAGCGGAATAAGAACAATGATCATAACAAGGTGTTTAAACACAAAGAACACGAATTAAAACAAATGGGGATGTTCATTATATTAATAACAAACATCCACTAGACGTGTATACATTGAATCCCACGTCTAGTGCGACACACACTTTAGGTTTACATTGTGAATATGAGTTATGAATAAAACCTATGACCCTTGGTTCCTTTTATAGTGTAAGGATTAGGGTTTACAAGAGATAAGAATGAATAAACAAGTAAATCTTCTATTTAAATAAACTTATGCAAAATATCTTTTGCATGTTTATCTAAATAGAAGCTTCCATTAGCTTCTTTTGTCTACGTTTTGTCAATGCTTGAATTGCATGTGACAATGCTTGGATTGCTCTTGACAATGCTTGATTCCATCAACGCTTAAATAACTCTTGTCAACGCTTGGAATGCTCTTGTCAACGCCTAGACAAATACTTCACGTTTTCTTCATTTTTGAGTTTCTGCCACATCAACTTTTTGACCCAACAGCTACCCATGTGAACTTGGTTATTTTGGATTTGGTATAACATAAGATTTGTGTTAGGAGCTCGTGGCGTACCTTTATCTTTCTTTTATCTTCTTTATGACTCCTATATTCATTTTTTCTTGTTCATATAACCTTGATAATGCATCTTCCTTTACTACTATTTACTTTTAGCCTTATTTGTTATATCTGTTCACTAGACATTCGCTCAACCATGTTTATTTTTCGTGCGATAGGTTTTAAGCGGAGAGATGGGAAGTGAGATTTGGGTTAGAGAGTTATCTTAGAGTCACCCTTGTGTCTTGATAAATGTTTTGAAGATCTTTATCTTTTGAAGATATGCATTTTATACCCTCATATTTGGGATTGTTACTCTTTTGAAGAGTTATTTGATATTTAATAAGTTAAACTTCCGCTATCATTTTATATGTTTCTGATATGACACCACAACGTGACACTTTGTCTCTTTATCGGAGCGAGTGTTACACTTAACTACTCATACACTACTGAACTATCACTAAAGACAAAGTGTAACCGGCAACCGCTCTATAAAGACAACTCGAACCCCTATATAAACACAACCAATAGCATCCTGACACTAACGAAGTCACAAACCTACATAAAACTCAACTACTAAAATCTAAAACACATAGACATTATCCAAATTGACAAAAAACACATAAACATTAACCAACTCCTAGAAAACCACCTTAGACATAAAACATAATCATAAACCGAGGGCTTTATACTGACAATAAAGCATTTAATCAAATCGTATGCCAAACTAACTACATTCTCTGCAGCACATAATCATATAAGGAATGGCTATAGAAAATAAACATGCAAAAAACTACCAAAAAAACATTGGGAAAACAACGATGTAACCAAAAAATGAGGATGACAAAGATGTTCAAGAGTTTCTAGAAACATAATACCCATATCCAACTACAACACACGTTATATGCCAACTTATCAAGAATGCGACACATCACACAAGGCGGCAATAGAGAGACTGGCAACTTTTCATGTGATAAAAATGAAATAATACCTATATTCAACAACACCATCTATTATATAACGTGTAATATCAGCCCTAAGAGAGTAAGCTTTTCTGACATAGGCTCAGATAGGGCAACATTGAGGATAAAGATGATACACCTACTATGGTTGCAACCACAACTGGTCACCCTGCCAAGATACGGCTAATCTTAGCTCTAACCGGGTTCGTTAAAACTCATCACAACCGAATGTATAGTGTCCACCCATTTAATATATACCGCTCAATAATGAAAGGTAAGTACACCAGCTATACCGCTATTTCTTAACACATATCTCACAAAGAAAGCCTAAACATAATCTTTGTACCTTGTTTAGTATTTTTCGTTTGACTAACTCGTCTTTTTACTCAAACATGCATTGCACCTGTTTTCCACTCTGCAGAAAATTAAATCCAAAGGGTATGCCACGGGGAAAAAAAGATCATATATGGTAACTTTTAGGGAAAGCAGGATACGCACGTTATGGGTGTAACCCACATGTTGCCTTACCAAAATACATGTAATCTCAACGTTAAACCGGACCCATTCAAACTCATCATAGCCATAGTAACTTCATACCACATCCACGATCTTATTTTTATGATAGTTGAAACCACATATTTATACTCTTATTATTGAGCGGTATAATTTATTTAATTCCTAGCACCCAAATAATGCTTCCTATTTTCGGGTGGGTAAATATATACACATGGTACACCTGTTATGGCTACAACTTCGACCGGTTTCCCTGCCAACAAATGGATAATCCGAATTGTAACGGGTCCCGTTAACAAACCATCACAGCCAAAATCAACTTTTAGGAAAACATGCTACACACCATGGATGCAACCCACATGTTGACCTACCAAGATACGCGTAACCCGTTAACAACAACTACATATAAGTGTCCGCAATTTATATTCATGTCACATGCTCATATACGACAACATTCTGCATACAGAGGATACACCTGCCATAACTGCAACCCCAACTGGTTTCCCTGCCAAGATACGGTTAATCCCAGTTGTAACCCGTACCGTGAACCCTCATCACAACGAAATATATAATTTTTGTCATTTTAAGGCAAGCATCAATGGAAACTGCCCACCACGATATTACAACCGTTTCCTCGTGTCTTATAAAAACAAAGGAAAAAAAGACTTAGATAAAGCAACTTTTAGGAAATACAGGATATACACGACATAACTGCAACCCGAAAGTTGCCTTGCCAAGATATGTATAGTATCAACCATAACCCATGAGGAGGGCATGTATATATCAAATACGCCCCTCTAAAGATGACTCAATGGAAATATTAGCAGCTAAAGGGGAAAACTTCTCGAAACCACCGTCAATGACTACTCTGGTAGAAAGGCGTGTTGGTAACAAGTATTGTGAATATTACGGTGAAAAGGGCCACACAACAGATGAATGCGTACAGCTTAAGAAGAAAACCGAAGAGATGGTGAAGGCGGGCAAGCTAAAACATCTCATGCAGGAATTAAAGGATGGGAAGGATAACAAGAAAAATGAGAACAAAAAAGACCAACCCAAGGACAAACCTATAACCATCTACATGGTGCAATCATGGCAACGGAGAACAAAGCAAAAGGTTAGTCATGAATTTTCTAGAGAAAAAGAAATCCCATTCCCTCCTATAACCGCAAGCAATGTAGCAGAGGGACCCTTGACAATCTAGGTAAACATGGGGGCCACGTTGTCCACCGCATGTATATCGACAGAGGATCCTCAAGAGAAATCCTATATGAGCACTGGTCTGCACGACTGCGGTCAAAGGTGAAGAGTTAGATGATGTTAGTCACGTCGCCGCTCAGAGGCTAAAGTGAAGAGGTAATCTGGACAATTAGACAATTGTGGTTGTTGGTAACGGTCGGAGATACGGAGCATGCAAGCACATCCTGGATGAACTTTATGGTGATCATTCACCGTCTTCGTATAACGACATCATTAGGATACCAGGCATACCAGTAATTCGAGGTGTACCATCCATAACTCATGGAATGCTCAAGTTCTCGGTGGAAGGAGGTATTGTCATGATTTACAATACCATAATACCATAGACAGAGTGCATGGAAGATCTACCAACACCGACCGCTATACAAACGGCGGTACCGTCACCCAACCTAAAGGTGACGATTCACCCAAACTTACCAGAGCAAGAGGTCACGATAGGAGGAACATTATCTCATACACGTCGAGCAACTATGTGTTATCTCCTAAAAGAAACCTCGACATCTTCGCATGGGAACCAAAATACATGATCGGTGTACCTCGGTTAATTGCATAACACATACTGAAATCCACGAGTGGTACCCTCAGTCAGACAAAAGAAGCGAAGGCAAGCTCCCAAAAACATTTAAGCTATACTGGAGGAGGTCAAAAAACTCCTAGTGCGGGCATTATGTGCGCAGTTTACTACCATGAATGGCTATCAAATTTGGTTATGGTCAAGAAGCACGACGGTAGCTGGCGAATGTGCGTGGACTTCAGGGACCTCAACGAAGCTTACCATCGAGACTGCTACCCGCTATCAGAGATCGATTGGAAGGTCAGATCCCTATGTTGGTATCCCTTCAAATGTTTCCCGGACGCATATAAAGGATACCACCAAATCCAGATGGCTGAGCAGGACGAGGAAAAAACAACGTTCCATACAAGTCAAGGCGTCTATTGTTACACAAATATGTCATTCGACTTAAAAACGCAAGAGCTATAGAATCCTAAGATTCTTGGATCTTTAAGCTACTAGGAATGCATCTCATTCACTATATTAAACAAGGCAGAATAGAATGAAATACATTAAACAAGGTGTTTAAGAAACAAATATTTGATCTTTATTAAACATGAAACACTAAAAATATAGAACCTAGGCGTCTTTCAAGACACTGACCTAGAACACATACTTTTCTGTAGGTTTTACATTGTATGAATGTGATATTGAAACCTAAGACCCCTTGGTTCCTTTTATAATGTAAGGATATAAGTGATAAGAATAAATAAAGAATGAATCTTCTATTTGTATAAACAATATTCTGAATTCTTATCATAATAAGAATCCATAAATCACAGAAAAGGTCCTTCCATGTTTTCTTCTTTATGTTTCTGCCACATCAATTCTTTAGACCCAACATTCTTCCCCTATTTGATGTATGCAAAACTTCTCTGTGTATCTCTTGTATATGGTGCATGATCTTTAAATTGCTTACCCTCAATTTGAGCATCTATATCTTATCCTTTTTGTCACATCAATAGGGAAGGAACAATGTATGCAATCAAAGATTCTCCAAAAGTAGGCTTTATGTTATGACCTTGAAGAAAAATAAATACAATATGCTTGATGTAGAAGTAGAATAACCCAAACCTTTGTTCTATGTCTTGTACTATCCACGTGACGTCGAACTTATATGATTGAGAGTATAAGCAGACCTCGATCTCTTGTCAAAATACTCATCTTTATATGAGAAACTGAGAAAAAGTAACATAACTCCTTCAAGTGATATCAATCAATCCTTTCTAGATATGACAAGTCTTCGTCACCAACAATGTAAGCACGAACTAGCTATCCAAAAGTTAGTGCTTCTGATCACGACTTTAAAATATAATAAAACACGAATTCACGAAAATATACTTCAAACATCAATCTTATCATAAGAATTCTTCCCTTTATTCATATACTTCTCTAAGAGAAACATTTGCGCTATTAATATCGCAGTGATATTCTGTATAAATCAGAGATCCGATGTACCTGTGTGTGTAACCAACATGTTTTGTGTGCGAAACTCATCCAAAATTTCAAACAGCATCAAACCCTTCATCATCCGATTTTCTTCCTTGTCCGATATTTTTTTAGTGCGTATTGTCTAATATCGGACAATGCTTTCAGAGGATAGAAAGTATATATTGTACAAAACTGTCAAAGGCTAGAATCTGTCAGTGGCTAGAACATCTCTGTCAGCGGCTAGAATATATATGTCAGTGGCTAGAGCTAGCCGTTGACACCATCAGTGGCTAAAACCTCTAACAGTGGCTACGAATTGCTATCAGTGGCTTGAAATATATGACATTGTGTAAAACAAATCACTAACAGCCATTGATCACACTAGGGTTCATTGTTGATTCGAGAATCAACTCATCAAAGCTAGTACAATCACAATTAAGAGAAACAATTAGCAGCATCCATTAAGTAATGACAACCAAATCGATCTAGGGTTTAACAAAAACCCTAACAGCCATCAACTTTTGTCCTTCTGCAGCAATATTCAACGATCTATAACTTTTTCATAACCGATCAAATCGATGATTCGCTCTGATGAGATCCTAGACACAAGTATAGAGAACCTACAACGCGAATTTCATGACGATCCAACGGTTAACGAAGGAGATATCGTCGATTTACCATGGTTGTTCACAGAAAACTACACATAAACATCTTTTCTGCAGTGAACTTCGACACACCATAACTTTTTATTGAATATTGATCATGAAGATCCCTCTGGTGAAAATATAGCCACATATGTGTAGAACACCCACACCAAATTTCATGGCGATCCAACAGTTCACGAGAAAGATATGGCCTTCCAACTGCTGATGTGCACACAAAACCAACCAGAAAACCCTTATACGGGTTTCTTCTTTATTTTATGACACGAACACCTTATTGATCCTAACATCGAGAGCCACGAGGCTCTGATACCAATTGTGGAATCCTAAAATTCCTGGATCTTTAAGCTACTAGGAATGCATCTTATTCACTCGATTGAATAAGGCAAAATATAATGGAATACATTAAACAAGGTGTTTAAGAAACAAACGTTTAATCTTTATTAAACATGAAAAACTAAAAACACAGAACCTAGACATCTTACAAGACATTGACGCCTAGAACACATACTATTCTATAGGTTTTACATTATATGAAAGTGATATTAAAACCTAAGACACCTTGGTTCCTTTTATAGTGTAAGGACCGATGATATACAAGAGACAAGAATAAATAAACAGTGAAATCTTCTATTTCTATTAACAATATTATGAATTCTTATCATAATAAGAATCCATAAATCATAGAAAAGGTCCTTCTATGTTTTCTTCTTTATGTTTCTGCCACATCAACTCTTTAGACCCTACAAGAGCTAATTATCAACGGCTTGTGGATAAAGCCTTCGATAGCCAAATAGGACGTAACCTTGAAGTATATGTTGACGACTTGGTTATAAAGAGCCATACAGAGGACGGACTCATCCAGGACATCAAAGAAACCTTCGGTACTTTGAGAAAAATCAACATAAAGTTAACCCTCATAAGTGTACTTTCGGCGCTACTGAAGGCATGTTATTAGGGTACATGATAGATCCCAATGGCATTAAGCCATGCCTGGATAAAACAGAAGCCGTAATACATCTCTCGTCTCCGAGAACCATTAAGGAGGTGCAATCTATCAACGGAAAGCTAGCAGATTAAATCATATTTATTCAAATCCACTAAGATATCTCTTCCCATCTTTAAAATGCTCAAGAAGTGTATGAAGAGGGAGATTTTTGCTAGAAAATAGAGGTAAAAGAAGCTTTTGATCAGCTTAAGAAACACTGAGCAGCACCCCCATTGTAACACCCCCAAATTTATACAACTCAATACAGCGGAAGACTCGTTGGTGTTACGGGATAGCACATTACTCACATCATAGACAACGCTTAAAAATCGCGTCGTTTATTAATAAAGCATTTCAATTCATAAATATCAGATTTACATAGGTCCCAAGTCATATTATTTCATACAAAGTTTTACAAAGCATTTGAATGGAAATTATTGTTTAAGTGCGGGCCATGAATTCTTGTCGTCTTCCTGAGAATTACCTTCAAGTACCTGAGACATAACATGTTAAAAGAAAAGGGTCAGCGATAACTCCGAGTGAATTCATAGAGTTTAATAAAACCATCAATATATCATCGGTATATAATTATTACCGAAAATCATTTTGTACAAATCTTTGTAGTAGGCCATAAAATAGCCAAAGTCATTTTATACAAATCCTTATCAAAAATCATAATATAGGCGTTTGCCTTCAAAATCATTATACGAATCATTGTCGTAAAAACATCATACAATACGTTTTATAACGTTGTATAAAGTTAAATAAAAACCGTTATATGAATATGGTTATGTAAAACCAAAACACGAACATAATATCAATAGTAAGACCCCGTATTGCTAGTCAGGCAATATATCGTAATTTAGTGCATATAGCAGTATTTCGTTAATTGGATTATTATAAGCCGCATGACATTGTTACCTTACTACAACAAACAACGGGTAGCTAGCCCGAAACTCAATTTGCCCATCTAAATTAGCGTGTCGTCACAATAATCACGCTTGTGTAAATCTTCTCATACATAAATTCGCACACCAATCAATGTGGCACGACGGGGATCAACCGTCAAGGCGCGAACTGGGGTGATCGTCCCCAAATAGTACTATTATATGCATAAGCGTCTACCAAATCCCGGTAGTTCACAATTCATGCTAATGGGACTTTTAGTGACATAACCTAACTTTAATAATCCATTTCATTTCATCTATCGGGTCATTTAATCATTCGTTGGGTCATACAATCATTTGGGTCCAAATCAATAAACAGACAATCGGGACAACTAGTGTCCTATTTAATAAAAACTAACATGCTATCTCCCTCGCGGGTTTATAAAATATTTCATAAAAACATTTAAAAGAGTGCGAGGCTATGAACTCACGTGGATTGGGAAAGGCGGGTTATCGGCGATTCGGATGTACGGTACGTGCTTCAATCACGGAATCCTAGACAAATAATACTCGTCTTAGACTCTTGTCCAATGACTTTATAAAATTAACAATTATGTATACATATGATGATTTTATATATATGATGATCAAGTGAGTTTACATATTCTCATTTACTCATTTTAGTGTTATGTGTTGATAACTTTTATACTAGTTTACTAGTTTTATCTATTTACATGTTTTAGGTCCAATAAGCCTATTATAAGTCCATTAACTTGTATTAATCCATTTTATACTTGTATTATTAGTATTTATACTTTACATGTTGGGCCCAAATGGGTTAAGCCCAATAAGTAATTTTTATAAGTGTTTAACTTATTTAGTTAAATTATTAGTCTAATATGCTAACTTAGCTCGTTATTGTCCGTATGTCATATAGTTCGGGTTTTATCGATTTTTAATTGTATTAGGTACTTATATATCAGTATATGACTTTTAAAAACTTTACATTAGACGGGTTTGATCGTCTAAGTTTTAATTCGCGAAAAACGTTAATTTTACGGTTATAGCCAAAAAAGTCGTAAAAATCATGTTTATAGTTTTTATAACTTATAAATCTTATTCAACTACCATTTTTATAAAGAATCCATTTATTTAACCTTATGCATATTTATATAAATGAAATATATAAGTTAGTGGGTTTTAATTCACATTTTATACTATATTTATTTGAGTGCTTATATAATAATATTAAACTTTAATTTCACAAAATCAGTCCTAAATTTTAAGTTTACTAAAATGTCTATATCTAGAGTTCTATAATGAGATAGGACCTCAAATTTTTATCACAGAAACTACATGATATGTGATTCATTTTTTTCCTTTATAGATACTTATGAATCAACCTCTAAATATTTTAATAAATTCGTCCAAAACAGTATAGGCAGATTTGCACTCTAAACTTGTTTTGATCATATCTCACTCATTTTGATGATTCCATTGTATGGACAACTCTCACATGTGTATAACACCTAATAATTACTGTATATTGATTCCACTTTACCATTTTATCAGTTTATCATTTGGTTACTTACTGTTTTTATACAGCCATCTTATTAAGCAAGATTTAACCATTTTTACATGTGGTTTTTCCATCTTTTTACCCATGTTTATCAAATCTATCAACACCAAATCCCCACATTAAGCAAGATTACATAATCAAAATAACAAGAGGATAGGAAGAACAATCTCTATACCACCATTAGTGATGAAAAGATGAGTCTTTGATGAACAAGGCTTGGATTTTGATGGCAAAACTTGTGACAAACCAATATCATCTTCAAGTCTACCATCCTTTATAAACTTCTCATGGAAAATCAGCCCTATGACACCAACAAATCTTCTCCTTGGATGTTAGAATCACCTCCAATCTTCAAAGCTTCAAAGTAGCATCATCATGTGTATGAGTAACACATGATTTTATGGCTAACATAGATCAAATGAGGGTTGTTTTTTATGATTGTTGGACGAATTTAAGAGAGAGAGGAGAGGAAAAATGGTGGTTTGCATGTGAAAATGGAAGTAATGGTAAGTGTTAGTGGTTTTGTGGTTTTGGTGGGTGAATAATGCTTCCATGTTAAGCTAATCTTACATGTGTAAGCTTGTAGAGTGTAAGGATGCCACATCAAATGATGTGGTGTCCTCTTGGCCTTCCCTTTTAGTTAGTGGGGTGGGATAAACTAGTTTTGTCCCATTCCGCTAATTTACGGCTATTCCTCGATTCTAGTTTCCTCGATTTGCGTGCCCTCGGGTCGTTTTACGAAAAATGTTTTTATAAATTATGAATCAACGGCACAAAACGAATCTAATAAAAATTGTCTCATCAAAAACGGAGTTCGAAAACGTAAATACGTAATCCTAAGGTTTCCGGTTTAGTCGTAAAAGACGTTAAATTATGAGCGTAAGTCCTAATCTCTTCTCGTAATTTTGTGAGTTTATGAACCAACACAAATTTAAAATTCCAAAATAATATTCAAGGATAAATTTATTTTCTGAAATGTCGGACTGTCACCAAAACGGTGTATGCAAACGTGAGCACGTAACTTAGAATCCTCCGGTTTAGACGTAGTCGATGCTACTTCAAGACGTAAATCCAAATTTCTTCCCAAAAATAAGTGAGTTCATAATATAACATTAAAATAATGTTTTTAAATAATATCTGAGAATAAAATATCAACCATAAATTGACGGATTGTCACATCATTTACCCCTAAACAAGATCTTTGTCCTCAAAGATCATCTTATCTTACTACTCGCTTCTTATAGAGTTAAAGCCATGTGGGTATTTCCTCCATATTCGGTCTTTTCTCACAAGTGTAATTCATTACAATACGCGAGTTTCATCAAACATAACTACGGGAATAAGATCAGGCTTAAACATTGGAGCACTAGGATTAAGTCTTCTAGAAGCATATGAAGCAGCTCCTGGTGAACCAGGAGCAGGATAAGCATGATTAACAGATGCATGTGTGTCATAATAATCACAATCTTTAATTAAATGAAAGGAACTGCCACAAATAAAACATGTTTTGAAAGACCTTTTATTAGAATGAGATTGTTTCATACTGCCTACTTTATTACACACATTTCTAGGAAAAACATTCTTCCTAGGACTCAATAAACAAGGACCAGACACACTTGACTTGACAGCAACTTTTTCTTCACACTTCCTAGCACCAGTAGCAGCATGTTCATTCAACTTGGAACTTGTAGGTCTTGACTCTTCACTTGAACCATTAGATGCAGAGTCACCGGCTTTGTCACTGAAAGTACATGAGACAAAGTCATTAGTATTAGTAGAACTTGTTTCTGCCACATCAACTCTTTAGACCCTACAAGAGCTAATTATCAACGGCTTGTGGATAAAGCCTTCGATAGCCAAATAGGACGTAACCTTGAAGTATATGTTGACGACTTGGTTATAAAGAGCCATACAGAGGACGGGCTCATCCAGGACATCAAAGAAACCTTCGGTACTTTGAGAAAAATCAACATAAAGTTGAACCCTCAGAAGTGTACTTTCGGCGCTACTGAAGGCATGTTATTAGGGTACATGATAGATCCCAATGGCATTAAGCCATGCCCGGATAAAACAGAAGCCGTAATACATCTCTCGTCTCCGAGAACCATTAAGGAGGTGCAATCTATCAACGGAAAGCTAGCAGATTAAATCATATTTATTCAAATCCACTAAGATATCTCTTCCCATCTTTAAAATGCTCAGGAAGTGTATGAAGAGGGAGATTTTTGCTAGAAAATAGAGGTAAAAGAAGCTTTTGATCAGCTTAAGAAACACTGAGCAGCACCCCCATTGTAACACCCCCAAATTTATACAACTCAATACAGAGGAAGACTCGTTGGTGTTACGGGATAGCGCATTACTCACATCATAGACAACGCTTAACAATCGCGTCGTTTATTAATAAAGCATTTCAATTCATAAATATCAGATTTACATAGGTCCCAAGTCATATTATTTCATACAAAGTTTTACAAAGCATTTGAATGGAAATTATTGTTTAAGTGCGGGCCATGAATTCTTGTCGTCTTCCTGAGAATTACCTTCAAGTACCTGAGACATAACATGTTAAAAGAAAAGGGTCAGCGATAACGCCGAGTGAATTCATAGAGTTTAATAAAACCATCAATATATCATCGGTATATAATTATTACCGAAAATCATTTTGTACAAATCTTTGTAGTAGGCCATAAAATAGCCAAAGTCATTTTATACAAATCCTTATCAAAAATCATAATATAGGCGTTTGCCTTCAAAATCATTATACGAATCATTGTCGTAAAAACATCATACAATACGTTTTATAACGTTGTATAAAGTTAAATAAAAACCGTTATATGAATATGGTTATGTAAAACCAAAACACGAACATAATATCAATAGTAAGACCCCGTATTGCTAGTCAGGCAATATATCGTAATTTAGTGCATATAGCATTATTTCGTTAATTGGATTATTATAAGCCGCATGACATTGTTACCTTACTACAACAAACAACGGGTAGCTAGCCCGAAACTCAATTTGCCCATCTAAATTAGCGTGTCGTCACAATAATCACGCTTGTGTAAATCTTCTCATACATAAATTCGCACACCAATCAATGTGGCACGACGGGGATCAACCGTCAAGGCGCGAACTGGGTGATCGTCCCCAAATAGTACTATTATATGCATAAGCGTCTACCAAATCCCGGTAGTTCACAATTCATGCTAATGGGACTTTTAGTGACATAACCTAACTTTAATAATCCATTTCATTTCATCTATCGGGTCATTTAATCATTCATTGGGTCATACAATCATTTGGGTCCAAATCAATAAACAGACAATCGGGACAACTAGTGTCCTATTTAATAAAAACTAACATGCTATCTCCCTCGCGGGTTTATAAAATATTTCATAAAAACATTTAAAAGAGTGCGAGGCTATGAACTCACATGGATTGGGAAAGGCGGGTTATCGGCGATTCGGATGTACGGTACGTGCTTCAATCACGGAATCCTAGACAAATAATACTCGTCTTAGACTCTTGTCCAATGACTTTATAAAATTAACAATTATGTATACATATGATGATTTTATATATATGATGATCAAGTGGGTTTACATATTCTCATTTACTCATTTTAGTGTTATGTGTTGATAACTTTTATACTAGTTTACTAGTTTTATCTATTTACATGTTTTAGGTCCAATAAGCCTATTATAAGTCCATTAACTTGTATTAATCCATTTTATACTTGTATTATCAGTATTTATACTTTACATGTTGGGCCCAAATGGGTTAAGCCCAATAAGTAATTTTTATAAGTGTTTAACTTATTTAGTTAAATTATTAGTCCAATATGCTAACTTAGCTCGTTATTGTCCGTATGTCATATAGTTCGGGTTTTATCGATTTTTAATTGTATTAGGTACTTATATATCAGTATATGACTTTTAAAAACTTTACATTAGACGGGTTTGATCGTCTAAGTTTTAATTCGCGAAAAACGTTAATTTTACGGTAATAGCCAAAAAAGTCGTAAAAATCATGTTTATAGTTTTTATAACTTATAAATCTTATTCAACTACCATTTTTATAAAGAGTCCATTTATTTAACCTTATGCATATTTATATAAATGAAATATATAAGTTAGTGGGTTGTAATTCACATTTTATACTATATTGAGTGCTTATATAATAATATTAAACTTTAATTTCACAAAATCAGTCCTAAATTTTAAGTTTACTAAAATGTCCATATCTAGAGTTCTATAATGAGATAGGACCTCAAATTTTTATCACAGAAACTACATGATATGTGATTCATTTTTTTCCCTTATAGATACTTATGAATCAACCTCTAAATATTTTAATAAATTCGTCCAAAACAGTATAGGCAGATTTGCACTCTAAACTTGTTTTGATCATATCTCACTCATTTTGATGATTCCATTGTATGGACAACTCTCACATGTGTATAACACCTAATAATTACTGTATATTGATTCCACTTTACCATTTTATCAGTTTATCATTTGGTTACTTACTGTTTTTATACAGCCATCTTATTAAGCAAGATTTAACCATTTTTACATGTGGTTTTTCCATCTTTTTACCCATGTTTATCAAATCTATCAACACCAAATCCCCACATTAAGCAAGATTACATAATCAAAATAACAAGAGGATAGGAAGAACAATCTCTATACCACCATTAGTGATAAAAGACGAGTCTTTGATGAACAAGGCTTGGATTTTGATGGCAAAACTTGTGACAAACCAATATCATCTTCAAGTCTACCATCCTTTATAAACTTCTCATGGAAAATAAGCTCTATGACACCAACAAATCTTCTCCTTGGATGTTAGAATCACCTCCAATCTTCAAAGCTTCAAAGTAGCATCATCATGTGTATGAGTAACACATGATTTTATGGCTAACATAGATCAAATGAGGGTTGTTTTTGATGATTGTTGGACGAATTTAAGAGAGAGAGGAGAGGAAAAATGGTGGTTTGCATGTGAAAATGGAAGTAATGGTAAGTGTTAGTGGTTTTGTGGTTTTGGTGGGTGAATAATGCTTCCATGTTAAGCTAAGCTTACATGTGTAAGCTTGTAGAGTGTAAGGATGCCACATCAAATGATGTGGTGTCCTCTTGGCCTTCCCTTTTAGTTAGTGGGGTGGGATAAACTTGTTTTGTCCCATTCCGCTAATTTACGGCTATTCCTCGATTCTAGTTTTCTCGATTTGCGTGCCCTCGGGTCGTTTTACGAAAAATGTTTTTATAAATTATGAATCAACGGCACAAAACGAATCTAATAAAAATTGTCTCATCAAAAACGGAGTTCGAAAACGTAAATACGTAATCCTAAGGTTTCCGGTTTAGTCGTAAAAGACGTTAAATTATGAGCGTAAGTCCTAATCTCTTCTCGTAAATTTGTGAGTTTATGAACCAACACAAATTTAAAAGTCCAAAATAATATTCACGGATAAATTTATTTTCTGAAATGTCGGACTGTCACCAAAACGGTGTATGCAAACGTGAGCACGTAACTTAGAATCCTCCGGTTTAGACGTAGTCGATGCTACTTCAAGACGTAAATCCAAATTTCTTCCCAAAAATAAGTGAGTTCATAATATAACATTAAAATAATGTTTTTAAATAATATCTGAGAATAAAATATCAACCATAAATTGATGGATTGTCACATCATTTACCCCTAAACAGGATCTTTGTCCTCAAAGATCATCTTATCTTACTACTCGCTTCTTATAGAGTTAAAGCCATGTGGGTATTTCCTCCATATTCGGTCTTTTCTCACAAGTGTAATTCATTACAATATGCGAGTTTCATCAAACATAACTACGGGAATAAGATCAGGCTTAAACATTGGAGCACTAGGATTAAGTCTTCTAGAAGCATATGAAGCAGCTCCTGGTGAACCAGGAGCAGGATAAGCATGATTAACAGATGCATGTGTGTCATAATAATCACAATCTTTAATTAAATGAAAGGAACTGCCACAAACAAAACATGTTTTGAAAGACCTTTTATTAGAATGAGATTGTTTCATACTGCCTACTTTATTACACACATTTTTAGGAAAAACATTCTTCCTAGGACTCAATAAACAAGGACCAGACACACTTGACTTGACAGCAACTTTTTCTTCACACTTCCTAGCACCAGTAGCAGCATGTTCATTCAACTTGGAACTTGTAGGTCTTGACTCTTCACTTGAACCATTAGATGCAGAGTCACCGGCTTTGTCACTGAAAGTACATGAGACAAAGTCATTAGTATTAGTAGAACTTGTTGGGGACTCAAGCATCTGTGATCCATCCGAGTCATTATGCCATGAGGTGGGCATAAAAGTTCCAGTAAGAGGAGGAGGGACAGCATGCATTTCTGCTGCTGGTTTAAACCTATTGTAACTAGGTTTGCCCTCATCCTCTTTGTCGGCATCAAAGACACTTGAGAAAGATAAATCAAATACATCTTCTGAATCAATATATTTTTCAAATCCTAAGCCTCTTTTAGTTCTGCCAGACATGCTACTATCAATTAATTTTGAAAGATTTTTAGGTGCCTTTTGCCATTTGTCAAATCTTAGCATTGTAGCATCTAATTTAGCTTGCATCTCCTCTTTTTCTTTGATACTAGCATCTCTTTCAGTTTCTGTATATTTAAGCATATTTGTAGTGTTTTCTAAATCAATGCTTAGTATCCTGATTTTATCCTCATACGCACGTTGTGTATCTTGTAACCACCTCTTTTGTTGTTCCAATGTGTTTAATGAAGCCTTATAGGCTTGAACCTCTAAAAAATACTTATCATTTTGATCAATTACTTCATTAAATTGGGACAACAATTCTGAGTATTTATCATGACACCCAAGAGGACAATGTTGTACCTGAGGTGAGATGCCCATAAGAGCAAACTCGTCTGCTTCTTCTGCATCAGAGAGATTCCCAGCAATCATTGCAAACACGTCAGTCGAGGATTCAGCTGATTCCAGAGTAGAAGCCTGATGATCATTCCAGTTGACCATAGAGTCAACAGATACCAATGCCTTCCTGTCATCTTTTACCTCCTGAACCTTGAAAGCGGAGTACCTGCTCTTCTCCTGATCATTCTTGCTAGGGCACTCCCTTGCAAAGTGACCCTGTTGCTGGCAGTTATAGCATCGTACCTTGCTTCTATCGAATCTTGCTGGCTCCCGAGGGTTGTAATTAAATTTCCTTCCTGCTTTATTCTCGAACTTGTGAACCCTAAGGGTAAGCATGGCCATCTGCCATTTAAGATCCATCTCATCCAGGTCAAGTTTATCGACCTGTTTGAAGTCATCAAAAGCAAGTTGTTGTTCAGCATTAACATCAGCCACAAAAGAATGAAGAACAGATTCTACCATACTACCAGACTTGGCAGTAGGATCAGAAGCAGAAGTATGCTGAACAGTATGCTGAGAGGAGACAGTATTGCTTGGGCTACTTGCATATGACATGGGACTAGATGCCATAGAACTCACAAAGGCTGAATTAGCAGGGGTGGGAAAAGAGTCACTAGGAAATCCTCTCACATGGGGTTCGAATGTTCTGAGCCTATGAAACAGATCATCAAAGGTGAGATAGTCAAGCCCACCTTTGGCTTTGAGAGAGATCACCACCTGATTCCATGATTAGGGTAAGGCTTTAAGAAACCTTGCATTAATGTCACCATCATCAGGCTTTGACCGAAGTTGATTCAATTGGCTCAATATCTTCTGGAACCTATCATACCCTTGATTTAGACCTTCAGTTTCTGAGATTTTGAATTCGGTAAATTCATCTCTCAGCATGGACCTTCGCATTTTCTTTGACTCCTCATTCCCGCCGAACCTTGCTTTTATGCCATTCCAGATCTCTCTGGCATCATCCAAATGGTAGAAGTCACCCATGTGATCTTCAGGAAGAGATTGAAGCAAAATCATTTTTGCTTTTACCTCCTTCTGAATAGCTATGATTTCCTCATGAGATTTAGGGTCAAGAAGAGTAATATTACCGTTCTTGTCTCGTCCAGTAAGCTTCCTGCTGTTCCCATTCAGAATGATCTTCCAAAGATCTTGATCAGTGTTGGTGATCCACCATTCCATCTTCATTGCCCAGTTATCATATTCACCCTTCTTCAGAAGAGGGAATTTTCCATTCGTGTTGGAGACCGTAGCCAGGATCTGCTGAGGTTGCACAATTTTAGGAGTGCTGTCTTCTCTTGTTTGAGTAGAAGTTGGGCAGACATGATAAACAAATTTTCAGAAATAAGAAAACTTGATTCTTCTTGTATAGAGACCCTTCCATGCTCTGATACCACTTGTTGGGTTTACTAGATGTAGATCTTGCAGCCTGTCAGGACCGGTGAGTGACTTCTGTAATCACAAGTGAAATCACAAAGAGACTCTATACACAATATGAATGTAGAATATAAATATAATTAAGAAGAACATAATAACTATAAAGACTTGATCCTTTCTAAGGATTTCTAATATTAATAATTACTAGAACTGCGTTTGGTGAAGGTGTGTCTAACCCTTCTGCCTAAGGTTCCTTTTATACTACAAGGAAACCCTAATACATCATTACAGAAAACGTGTAACACTGATATGCATATCCTTTCCTAACATATCTCATGCATATCCTAACAGAATATTAAGTAAATAATAAAGTTTGACTTCGACTAGGACCAGGAGCAGGACTTGCTCCTACTACTACTAGGACCAGGAGGAACTACATACCTCCTAGTCTACCTATTACATATAACTATTACAATGGTCCTAACAGGTTTTATGCCTTGTGGTAAGATGGTTGATAGGTGTGAAAACACCCATCCTTTTACCACTTATTTCTTGCTAAAACGAGACCAAAACGCGTATTTAATATCATTTGTTTGGAATTATGCGTGGTTTTTGTGTTTATTGTGTTTTCAGAGTCAACCGGATGAATATTGAAGAAAACATGGGATTGCACGGGTTTTATCGAAGAAAAAGACTCAAGACGAAGTCTATTGTCCAAGAGATGCAAAAGATTTGAAGTCAATGGGCCTATTTGAAGATTTATCGAAGAAAAGGACCAAAGACGGAAGATTTACATATGTCGAAGGAACTCAAGGCTATTAAACGAAGAAATTAAAAGACGAGTTGAATTTAATCGTCGACAAATCCCGAATCAGAATCGAAAACGTCAACTTTTCTGAAAAGACGAGAAGACAAGAAGAAAGGGAGAAAGCCCACTCACCAACCAACCACTAAGCCTATATAAGGATATCCCCTGACACTTTTTGAGCTAGTTTTTATTTCTAGTTCTGTCTTTTCTTTCGTAGGAAGCCAACACCATTAAGGTGTTGGTGATTTTTCATTTTTGTTGAATCTTTAATCTTGTAAGTTTTTAATCTTTCCCTTTGTTTGTTTAACATTAATCTTTCAATACAATCTTCCTTTTAATCTTGTTCATCTTCTCTTTTTGATTCAAAGTTTTAAGTTCTTATTTGGTTGAGTTTAATCCATAAAAGTAAGTGGGTTTTGTGTTTTTAGTGTTTTGGTTTGATGATTATGGTTAGTAAATGATTAATGTTTAGTTTGGTTTAAATCTTTTGGTTAAATTTGGCTTGGTTTGATAAAAATCGTTTTACCCTGTTTTTTCTGTTTACTGTTCTTCATTCCCCAGATTCTGGATCAACCGGATATTCAGCATCAATCTCTTTTATTCCGCATCAGAGTCATTCATCCGGAATATCCAATATTCCGGATCAGTTTGTTTCATTCGGAATAATATTCCGGATCAACTGGATATTCCGGATCAGTCACTTTGTGTTAAACATTCCGAATCAACATCTTTTATCTGGAATAATCAATTATTTCGGATCAACCTTACATTCCGGATCAAGCACTTCCAATTTTATTCCGGATCAATTTCATTTATTCCTGATCAGTTAGTTCATCCGGAATAATCAATATTCCGGATGAGTTGCATTATTCCGAATCAAGGTTTTTAAGAAAGTTATTCCGCATCAAGCTCTTATTCCGGATCAAGACCATTTATTCCGCATCAACCACTACATTCCGGATCAACCTTATATTCCGAATGAAGTGTTTTCTAGTAAGGGGTATTTACTGTTTTTGTTTTATTATTTAATTTTAATTCGATTTCAGTCTTATTTTATTAACTGCTTTTAGTCTAATTTTATATCTTTACGTATTTAAACCTTTTTAGTAGAATAGAAAACCAAACCCCCCCTATTTGTCACCAAGAACAACTATTCCACTTTGAACCGTGATCAATTCGAGAAGATTCCGAGACATAATCTGAACCCCAAGCAAAACACTTGTATCAAATGGCGCCGCTGCCGGCTCTTCTCGTAAAGATTAACCGGATATCCAATATTCCGGACCAGTTTGTTTCATTCGGAATAATATTCTGGATCAACTGGATATTCCGGATCAGTCACTTTGTGTTAAACATTCCGAATCAACCTCTTTTATCCGGAATAATCAGTTATTCCGGATCAACCTTACATTCCGGATCAAGCACTTCCAATTTTATTCCGGATCAATTTCATTTATTCCGGATCAGTTAGTTCATCCGGAATAATCAATATTCCGGATGAGCTGCATTATTCCGAATCAAGGTTTTTAAGAAAGTTATTCCGCATCAAGCTCTTATTCCGGATCAAGACCATTTATTCCGCATCAACCACTACATTCCGGATCAACCTTATATTCCGAATGAAGTGTTTTCTAGTAAGGGGTATTTACTGTTTCTGTTTTATTATTGAATTTGAATTCGATTTCAGTCTTATTTTATTAACTGCTTTTAGTCTAATTTTATATCTTTACGCATTTAAACCTTTTTAGTAGAATAGAAAACCAAACCCCCCTATTTGTCACCAAGAACAACTATTCCACTTTGAACCGTGATCAATTCGAGAAGATTCCGAGACATAATCTGAACCCCAAGCAAAACACTTGTATCAAATGGCGCCGCTGCCGGCTCTTCTCGTAAAGATTAACAGTTTTTTGTGAGAACTTGGATTTTGGGATCCGTTCACCGTGAACGTTATTTTTCATAAAAAAATTCAAAAACCCAAAAAAATATAAAATTTTCAAAAATCCTAAAAATTAAAAAACCATAAAAACCAAAAATATTTCTTGTTTGCTTTGTTAGTTCTTTTGCAGGTGCATGCGTATACGTTCAACGTCTTATCAAGAGCCCTAGCCTCTCGAAGACTTAGACATGGCCGGTGTACACAACAACAACAATAGCCCACCTCAAAACAATAACAACAACAATGAACCTCTACCGGACAATCGCCCAATGATTGAACTTTTGCAAGCACATGTGGAGGACAACAATGATCCAATTGTCATACCCGCGATTGTAGCCAACAACTTTGAGCTCAAATTCGGCTTTATTCAGATGGTCTCTGCTCAACCATTCTTAGGGCGTACCATTGATGATCCACATGACCACATCAAAAGGTTCCTGCAACTCACGAATACGGTCAAATTCAATGGTGTTCCACAAGAGGTAATCCGTTTACAACTTTTTCCTTTCTCCCTAGAGGGACAAGCCCGACATTGGCTTGCAAAGGAACCGCCACAAAGTATTTTGACGTGGATGGATTTGGAGACCAAATTCATAAACTACTTTTTCCCACCCTCTCGTACTACCGCTTTGCGGAATGAAATTATTAACTTTGAACAAAAGTACGATGAGACTTTTAGTGAATCTTGGGACCGTTTTAAAGATCTTTTAAGAAAGTGCCCACAACATGGTTTTACCAAAGTGCACCAAGTTAATACTTTTTACAATGGTTTAAGCATGAATGACCAAGATTCACTAAACAGTGCCTCGGGGGGTAATATTTTGGTTAAGAGTTCTAATGCCGCTTGGGATATTATCGAAAATAAGTCTCGTGTGCAAACCAAGAGTGTTCGGACCAATGCCGCTAGTGCTAGTACTAGTGACAACGACAAGAGACTTGACAAAATTACGTCGCTTCTTGAATCGCTTGCTACCCAAACCACTAGCAACACCAACAGCATCAACGCTAAAAACGCTCAAGTGAATGCTGTAAGCCAACCATGTGAAATATGCGGGGTCCTCACTCTTACACCACTTGTACTTCCACCCAAGACTACCCTTCTGAGAATGTTAATGCAGCATACAGTACCTATCCTCCGGCCGCTTATCAAGCTCGTCCTCAAGGAGACCGCAACTTGCTCAGCAATCGCTCAAACAACTTTCTTTCCCCGCCCGGTTTTCCTCCTAACAACCCAAACCAACAACAAAACCTCAATCGCCCTCCTCAACAGCAACCTCGTGCACCATACCAACCACCTCAAAGACAACCATATCCACCTCAAAGAAACAATCAAGTTTACCAACAACCTGCTTTTCAACCACCCGCCTACCATGCTCCTCCTCCCAACCAACCCACCGCATTACACCAAGATGTTGAAACCTACATGAGGACCAATGATGTGATCGTGGAAAATCCCCAGCGAGAAGTGCTCAACTTGAAAGCAGATATGGTGAAACAAGGAAACGATCTTAGAGCTGATATGCGAAACACTTTGGCAAGTCAAACGAATGACTTAAGGAACATGATGGCTGGTTTCTTCCAAGGTAATCAATCCTCTTCTTCGGGTACTCTTCCGAGTAAACACCGTTGCGAATCCAAGAGGGGAGATGAAAGCAATCACCACTCGCAGTGGTAAAGGTACCAAGGAACCCGAGCTTCCTATACCTCCACTGGTGATTGTGACTAAGAAAAACGAGTCACCTACTCATATTCCTCATCCTTCTACTTCCCCAATTCCTCCACCTCTTACTTCTACCCCTCCTCCACCCAAGGATGTGAGTGATCCTACTATTCCAAAGCCTTCCTCTTCTTCCGATATACCTTATCCCTCAAGGTTGAGGAAAGAGAAGCTCAAAAGCAAGGACGATATTCAAGTTTCAAACTTTCTCAAAATGTTTAAACAATTGAATTTTAACATCTCCTTCGTTGAGGCTCTCGCTCACATGCCTAAATATGCGAAAATGTTCAAAGATCTTCTTAGCGACAAGGAGAAGCTTCTTGATATTGCTAATACACAACTTAACGAGAATTGCTCTGCAGTGCTCTTAAGGAAATTTCCAACCAAACTTGGTGATCCGGGTCGCTTCTTAATCCCTTGCAACTTCCCGGGAGTAGAGAATTGCATGGCCCTAGCCGATCTAGGTGCCAGTATTAACTTAATGCCTTTAAGTGTTTGGAAGCAATTATCTCTCCCTGAGCTAGTCCCCACCAAAATGACTTTGGAATTAGCTAACCGTACGGTTGCTTATCCAGTGGGGATAGCCGAAGACGTTTTTGTAGGAGTCAACAAATTCACTTTTCCCGCTGATTTTGTTGTCGTCGACTACGAGATGGACCCTCGTGTGCCATTAATCGTTGGACGTCCATTCTTGAGGACCGGTCGCACTCTCATCGATGTTGAAGCGGGTGAGCTTATCATGAGAGTGGGTGATGATAAAATCGTTTTCAACATGGGAAAGCTTTCTAAACAGCCTTATTAATAAGTGTGTAAACACTTATCCTTTTGCCACTAAAATCAAGGAAAAACAAGACATAATCATGTGTTTTATATCGTAAAAGTCGGAATTACGCGTGGTTTTGTGTTTTTGTGTTTAAATAGGTACAAATGATCAAAAGAAGAGAAAACACGGGATTTCACGGTCAAATGTTGAAGAAAAGTCCAAGAAAAAGACGAAGACAAAGTCAAAAGACCAAAGTGTGCCCAAGTTCACGAAAACCGGCTAAGCCGACACGGTTTTAAAGAAATGATCAACAAAGCCGGAATCAAGCTCGTTTTTAGCGGATTTAATTTTTATGGAGATAAACGGGCTTGTGGGTCCCACTTGTGATTAATGGGCCCAAAAGCCCATATTGTGGATAAATTATCATATTTTGGAGAAAGTAGCCCATTATGGCCCAAAATCAATTTAAACATGGGACGGATCATGGAGAAAAGAGAAAATTGGGCCTCAAAGGTTTATCAAGTAATGGTTTAAAACCAAAGCCCAATTACAATATAAAAATGAAACGGAAGTTTTATTTTGCTTGGGTCAACAATCCGGTCAAACTTACCCTGCATCTCACCCACATGGGAACACCCCACAACCGAACCTTACCCACACACACGAAATAAAACATTTATTTTTTTTACCCACTTTCCCCATTTCCCTCGATGCAAACTATGGGTAATTCACCCACTTCTTTCATCTCCCCCAAATGCAGTCACCCCTTTTACAAACCCTAATTATTTACCCATCAAAAATTACCACGAAATTTTTGGGGCTTTTTACATAGATGATTAATTCACACCAAAACAAATTAAATCACCCATTTTTCGCACATCCACCATGTGGTCCTCAATCTATCTCCACCGCGGCCCTTTTTCTTGCGTAGATTGGCTACAACAAACATCACACATGCCACCTTGGCAATCCATGACACAAGAAGTCATTTCAGCCGTTGGATCAGAAGGAAAAGAGAGAAAAGAAGAATGAATGGCCAAGATCCTTCTCCTTGGGCACCAAGAAATACCAAGAAGGTTTTTGGGGTTTTTGCCTATAAAAACCCCCAAAAAGATGTAACATATAGAACTTTTCTTATTTTTAATTTTCAGCAATTAGATTAGGTTAAACTTGTATTTCTTTAAATTTCCAGTATTGTAATTCTATTTTAAATTAATGAAAAGTTAATTTCTATTTAATTTTTGTCTCTCTTTAATTTCTTGCAAATCTCAACTTTAATCTTTAAAGTAGTTTTAGTTACTGTTCTCATTTAATTTTATTCTCTTTTAATCTGTTTTTTTATATATCACTATTCCTCGTATTGATTTATTATATATAAAAATATATATATATATATATATATATATATATATATATATATATATATATATATATATATATATATATATATATATATATATATATATATATATATATATATATATATATATATATATATATATATATATATATATATATATATATATATATATATATATATATATATATATATATATATATATATATATATATATATATATATATATATATATATATATATATATATATATATATATATATATATATATATATATATATATATATATATATATATTAAAAGAAAGTGTGAATTAAATTTCCCCACTAGAAATTTAATTATCATTAGATTGGTTCAAAGCTAGTACTGTTCGGTTACTATTTGGATCGAGGGTTCAATTTATTTGGTTCGAAAAAGTTTGATTGGTTCGAGCATTGGAATGATAATCGAGATGATGAAGGTGGTATTGATACGGTTTTGTTAAGACGGCTCAGCGCCGCGTCTTCGTCACAACGGTTTCTCCAAACGGTTCTAATCCCCTTTCTCTTTTATTTTTATGTTTAGTTTTAGTTTAAGGTTTAAATCTGTTTATGTTTTATGTTTAAGTTTACTGAATCTGCTTTGGGTTTTGTTAAATCTGCCTAGTTTAAATTTGTCTTTTTAATATTTGTTTGGATTTGATATTGTTTATCTGCTTTACTTTGTTTCATAGTTCCTGTTTGAATTCTTTTTAGTATGCTTATTATTTTAGTTTTAATTATCTGCTTGGTTTGGGGTTTTTTTTTGAATCTGCTTTAGATTTGGGGTATCTTTAGGGTTAAGTTTTGCTTATTTAGTTTTGGTATTGGAAATCTGCTTATTTTTCTTGACTGTTTAGCTTATTTATTTCGATATTGTGTTATTTTACTAGTTTGCTTATTTTGGTGTTTTAGATTTGCTTTTGTTGGTTTGCTTATTTTGCTATTTGGGTTTTAGCTTATTTATCGTTTAGTTAACTTATAGATTTAAACTGCTTAGTTTTTTTTACTGCTTATTGTCATGTTGTTTGGCTTATTTGATTCAGCCTACTAGTTGCTTATAACTTATTTGGGATCTATGTTTTGCTGATATAACAGACCCAACTGGGCTGTTTGTTTAATTGACCAAAACTCCAAAAAAGTAAACATATAAAGCAAATTGTGTCTGCCCTGGGATTTGAACCCAGGACCTCTCGTTCCCTAGCCAAACGCTTCAACCACTAAGCTAGGACTCTCTTTTATGTTTAGTTACTCATAATTAAGTTAATATAGGGTTTTAATTAATTGGCAGATTATTTTGTTTAAACTTAGTTTAAATCAAGTTTTGTTTTGTTTAATTTTATTTTAAAAGCTTTTGTTTAAGAGTTATTTTATAAAGTTAAAAATATAAAAGAATAAAGACAAAAACATATTTCATTTTATTACTTTTATTAGTTTTAAATTAGTTTTTCTAGATTAAAAGTAGTTTTTAAATTCTTATTTAAATTTTAGTTTTAAATTTAGTTTTCAATTAAAGTTAAGTTTTGTTTTTCTCATTTAAAAGTTTATTTTAGTTTAAAATTTATTAGATTTCAAAATAGATTTTAATTAAGTTTACATAGTTAAAATAGATTTCAATTAAAGTTTTTAAATTAATTAGATTTAAATTTTAAATAGCTTTAGTTTAAAATTACCAAAAATAGATTTTACCAAAAACAAAATATAATCTTATGTTAAACCGGAAATCAATTCGAGTGAGTTGAGGAACGAAAATAGAAATAAAAAAAGGGTATACAAAATCTCTTTATCAAATGGCGCCGCTGCCGCTTCGCTCGTACGATTGACGATTTTTCGTGAAGACGTCTGGATTTTGGGATCCGTTCATCCTTTGAACGTTACGTTTCTTGCAACAAAATCAAAAACACAAAAAAATCAAAAATTTAAAAATACCAAAAAAATTAAAATATCACAAAAGCAAATTCTTTCCTAAGAATTACACCAAAAAAATTAAAAAATCCAAAAGTAATACTTTTTCCTAAAAGTATTACACCAAAAATATTACGTATTAGTGTTAATTTTTAGTTCGATTTCTTTCGATTTTTCTTGTGTATATATATTTTTCTAAAAAATACAAAAATATTCTTCTTTATCCTCTATCGGGTTTAATTCTTTTCTCTACCCCTCTTATTTATAATTCTTCATGGATTTGTCTTGCGTTCGGTGTGGGAGACCATGGCTTGGTTTTCCAATATGTCCATGGTGTACTTGTGCGAAGTGTGGTTCCGATATCGACAACACACAATTTGGATTTTGTCCATTGTGTAATTTAAGAAATTCGTACTTCTCCTCTTACACAAATTTCTCCCCTCCTCCCGTCTATGACAATCCCTATCCTCAACATGCACCGGATTTTTCTCAATACCCGTGTTGCAATCATTGTGGGGGCCCTCACGATACTTCTTATTGTCAACCGATGAATTATGAGCCACGTCCGTGCTATAATTACGGTTTTCAAAATTTTGAGCCCCCACATCCTACCCTCAATCATCAATCCTCTCAGAGAATTCAACAACTCAATGCTTTGAAAGACGAAACACACGCCATTATTTTGCAACTTCAAGAAGCCGTTGTTCTTCTAAAAGAAGCAAAGGAGGAGGAAAAGCGACAACGACAACGACAAGAGCAAGTATCTAATCTTAGTGATTATACTCCTCCTTTTGTGAGTTCTTACTATTATGATGATGATGACGATGAGAATTCTATTTCTTGGAATGATCTTTGTGCTCAATGTCCTAGTGCAATTGTAATTCCTTCTCTCGACTTGCCGGCTCTCGAGCCTAAGGATTCTACCACTCCTATTCTCGATTCTTCCACTACGGAGACCGATGCCTCTCTCATCATGGGGGATGAGGGTCTTATCACTATTACTTGTGATGAGACTCTTATTCCAATCCAAAGTGAGCCTACGGTTGCTTCCGATAGTGACGATGAGTGTGAATCTCTTTCTAGTGATGATTCATTACCTCCCACCGACATCTTGGGAGACGATTCTTTGGCTTTCTCTAATCCCCTTTTTAATCTCGATGATGATTTTACTTCTAGTGATGACGAGTCACTATTCGATGAAGACATTCCGAAGGAAAATTTCAAGATTTATTCGAACCCTTTATTTGATTTTGATGACGCCTACATCTCTAGTGAGGTGAAACCTCTCTTTGAAGAGGGGATTGAGGACATTGATAGCTCCGACTCTCTTAATATTGATGAGCATTCGTTGTTAGCCATGCCACCTCCCATCATAGAGGAGGAGGAGAGATTTGACCCTACCTTCCGTTTGATTCGGTCTGGTGAGGTGACGCGGGTGGTAGATATGTCTTCTGATATTTCTCATATTATGTTGCCACCCCGTCCGACCGCGTGCACACCCAAGCAGGTGATGTATCGCTTTTACTCTCCTCATTTCATACCGGGAAATGAGGATGAGTGCTTTGACCTGGGAGGTGAAAATGACCATTCTATAATTGATACCTTTACGGCTTTGCCGAATAGTGACCATCCTATGTCTTTGGGGGATGACAATATGTCTCCTTTACCCATCCCACCTCCCGTGGATCACGACCTCACATACTTTTCGTATGTTGAGAGGACCTTTTTATCTTCTATGACTTATCCTCCTGCCTCTCATTTATTATGTTCTTCCGGGACCGAGGACAAGATCTTTGATCCCGGTATAACATTCGAGGCTCCCCCATGGACCATTTAATTCAGGGTCGAGTCAGGCTCGTGACTCGGTTAACAAAAACAAGCGCTTCTCGGGAGGCAACCCGATTATCTATCTTTTATCTATTTTCTACAATAAGTGTAGGGGGAGCCGTGTAGGTTGTTTGTTTGTGTTGTGATGTTGTGTGCAGGGACATGTGCTTAATGATCCACTTTTGGTACTTTTGACTCGAACCGTGTTCCCGTGTTTCACGTGTACCCAGTTCCTTCGATAAGTTTTTGCTATTGTGATTCTATCTTGTATATAAATAAAACAAATAAATGTAATCACTTTAGTTGTCCTTTCCATAGCTCGATTTTAAACAACGTACTCAATGTCCTAAGTGTAGGGGAGTTTATTCTCCCACATGCTTAAACATTGAGGACAACGTTTATATTAAGTGTAGGGGGGATTTCTATCGAAATTTTAGTGACCTTTTCCATGAATTTGACCCTATTTTAACCAGAAAATTCAAAAAAATTCAAAGTTTTTCAAATTTTTGATCTATTTTGGCCTTGTAGTATTTTGTTTTATTTTCTTTCCTTTTTATCTTCGCATCGTATTTATATTTTCCATTTTAAGAATAAAGTCAAAATAAATAAATAAATAAAATGGTTTTAACAAGTTTAGATGTCTTTGATATATTAGGCCCGTCGTGAATATTTTGACTCAACCCGAGTTTACTTATCCAAGTTTACTCTAGCTAGTATCCTTAACCATATGGACCTTAATTGGTTTATTAGGCTAAGCATCCACGAGTCTCATTCCTTGAGATTTTAAATTGTGGAGAACGAGAGATGATAGAGTTAATTATAAGTTTGGTATTCTTTCATTAACTTATGTGAGTTAGTTATGAGCTTTTTCTCCCATCACTTGTTAATAAATATATTTGCAATAAATAAGGTTGTACGATTTGAAAGGTTACTTAGCTTCTAGCACAAGATCGTTTAAAAGTTGCTCGGTATTAATTAGAGTTCATAGCTAAGGCATAACTTATTGAAGCGAGACGCGAATATTGGCTTATCCAAAAAGGCCCTAACAAGGCATGAGGATACCCGAGTCCAAAAAGGCCCTCACAAGGCATGAGGATTCACTTTTTGCTAAAGATCCTAAGAGATTGTGAAGATCATTAATCCAAATCAATATGATGGATCAAGACACACGACGAGAAGCAATTACTCCCCTAAAGATCATGGAGAAGTCTATCCAAAAAGACCCTAACAAGGTATGAGGATAAATAGATCCAAGTCCGAAAAGGAGGCGGATCGTTGTATATCAAAATCCTAAATAAAGAAGAGGATAAATGAAGAAGTCGTGGTCAACGTTTGAAGCATCTTTCACTCCTAATGAAGATGTGTACCAAAATGAAGAGAAGACCATAATTTCAAGATCGTCTCTCAAGATTTGAAGTTTGAAGTACAAGCCAAATATCGGTCCGAGAAAGGTCTCAAATCGTGAAACGAGTTATGCCAAGATATGAACTTTATGAGGTTTCGAGAAGCCGTTTTAAAAGATTTTGTCCTTTAGCTAACTATTGATTAAATCGTCCCACTTTATTTTCGGCCTTAATAAATTATCGAAATAAGTCAAAAATGCATGCTCGTGATCATTCAAGATAAAAATAAAATACAAGAGATACACCGTAGGAATAAGGGGGTCTAAGTGAGTAATTAAACCACATGAGTAAATGTTAGTTGTGCTAACTTGTATTAACAATGATCTCGTTTTTAAGCTTAGTATGGGGAACGTGAAACTTGAGGGTGATTTATATTCATGACACCAAAGCCCTAATTCAAGTCCTGGATTTCTTTACGAGTTTCTTCCATCAAATAAAGTCCAAAGTAATAAATTGTTATAACTTTTGTCTCCTTTTAAATTTTTATCTTTTCATCGTAGTAGTATTAGTATATCTTAATAAAGGCCGAGATGGATTAATTATGAGAAAAATGTAACTTAATGCTTTAAAACTATGCATTGCATGGGTTCATTGCAATGGTCAAGTGTAGGGGATTTAATAAGTGTGTAAACACTTATCCTTTTGCCACTAAAATCAAGGAAAAACAAGACCTAATCATGTGTTTTATATCGTAAAAGTCGGAATTACGCGTGGTTTTGTGTTTTTGTGTTTAAATAGGTACAAATGATCAAAAGAAGAGAAAACACGGGATTTCACGGTCAAATGTTGAAGAAAAGTCCAAGAAAAAGACGAAGACAAAGTCAAAAGACCAAAGTGTGCCCAAGTTCACGAAAACCGGCTAAACCGACACGGTTTTAAAGAAATGATCAACAAAGCCGGTGTTGGGAATCTAAACTTATTAGATTCCCTGATCATTGATTTAAACATAATTAGGCTGATAGATAGTCCATTGCCTGTGCCTAGGAGGCAGGCAAGTTTCGCAAGACTCACAGAGATCCAAGTCTCTGTGAGCAACCTCAAAGGAGTTCATGTCAGAGACATTGTCAGGGAAGTCGAAGATTACCTGAAGACATACTCCTTGGCTGTGATGGATAACAGCCAAGATGTATCAGGGACTCTGAGGGGTTGAGAGTTATCAGGGGTGGCAATACCCTGATAACTCTCAGCACACTTTGGACATGCCATTTGTGTGTTCGAGACTATGAAGAATAAGGAAACTGTTTTTGACAACTGTTCCTTAAAGCATAATGGAAGACTACCAAGAATAGAAGGACATCATGTGACTGATGTGGGAACTTGTAAAAGCTTGTGTAGTCGACATCAAGTACTGTTTAAGTCAAACTCGTAACACTATAAATAGGATGTGTATCCATGCATTAATGTTTAACACTTTGAGATATTAAGAACATTAGTGCGTATAACTTAGTGAATCAAACAGCTACGACTGTATTCATAAGTTAGGGTTTATTGTTGTTCAAAGTGTGCACAACACATTGTCATCAAACGGTGTTATCCATAACACTTGTAATTCTTTATTATACAATAATAAGATTACGTTTGAAAAGTAATACCTTGTGTTAATTAAGTTAAGATTAGGGTTTCCTGCATTGATTAGGGACTTTCAATTGGTATCAGAGCGGTGTTTGATATTAAAACCTTCAAGAAACATCGTTCTCAGTTTTATAATCAAGATCCACCATGCCGGAAACTTCTAGCCCACAATCACCTTCCACAAACCCATCTTCACCAAGACTTAACCCTCCAGCCAATGACGATGATCTACCTCAACTTCTTGACTCAAGAGGTGGATCACACGTAACAAGTGTACCAGGCTTTGATGAAGAAGACTTTGCCAGTTGGAAGAGTCAATTTCTTGTATACCTTGATGGACTTGAACCTTTTCTCTTAGAAATCTTAGAAAATGGTCCATATATTCCCATGGCGCTTACATCCACTGAAGAAAACCCTTTTCCCAAACCTGTCAAACAATGGACTTCAGCTGATAGGAAATTAGCAAACCAAGATAAACGTCTCAAAAGCATCATAATTTCCTGTCTTCCCAAGCATATCATGAAGTCTGTCATTCAGTGTCCCACAGCTAAACAAATGTGGACAGACCTCATTCTTGGCCATGAAGGACCCTCTGAAACAAGAGAGACAAAGATTCAGGCACTCAGACTTCAGTTTAATGCCTTTAAGTCACTTGAAGGTGAAAAGGTTCAGCAAACCTATACTAGGCTGAAGATTCTTCTAAATGACCTTGCTATGAATGATGTCACTATTGGTCAAGCTGAGATCAATGCTACTTTTGTCAACAGCCTTCCAAGAAAGTGGCTGAGCATGAATCAGACTCAGAGAGCTAACAACTCAATCAAAAATGATACCCTTGCTCAGCTCTATGGTAAGTACAATTATGAAGAAGGGCTGATCGATACTATCTACAAATCAGAGACTGAAAGATTTGTAGTTCAAGGAGCATCTTCCAAAGCTTTGATCTCTGCAACACATCCTCATGACAGCGATTCTGATATTGAAGAAGATACCCGTAGCAGCCAAGAGTTCTTGTCAGACCTCAATGCAGAATTCCATGAAAGAGCATTGCTAGCCAACCAAAGAAGATACTACAAAAGATCTGGAAGAGTAGGATCAGCTAGCAAACCAACTGACAGGTCAAAAGAAACATGCTTTGCCTGTGGAAAGCTTGGACATTATCAAAAAGATTGTCCTTCCACCAAGACATCCTCACCCTCTTATCCATCATCTTCATCCAAACCCTACAAGTTCAAACAACATAAAAACTCATCTCAATCCAATTCTTCAGACACTGAGAAGAAAGATTACAAAAATAAGTACAAGGCACTTAAAGCTGAGTTAGAACAAATGAACTTGAAGATTGAAGCTATGTCCAAAAAGAAAGGTGGTGAGAAAAAGACTGAGAAAGGATTGGTTGCTGAAACTTATGATTGGAATGATGAACCACTGACTTCAGATGAAGAAGACACCACAAGAGTCAGGGCTTTTATGGCGATAGCTGAGGATGAACCAGCTGTTGGAAAAGGTGATGCTAGATCAGGACAATGGGTTGACATCACAATGAAAAAGGTACACATGCTTTTATCTATGTCTGATAGTGATAAACGTAAGCATGTCCTTGATTACACCATTGTTGATTTGCACTTTGTTGAGGAACAAAGAAAGAACCTACTTGAGAAGTTTCACTCTATTAAATCTGAAATGATAAATGCTAAGGTTGAATGTGAAACTCTCAGGCGGGTTAATTTAGAGAAAATATCCCTGCAAAATGAAGTAGCTAGATTAACCTTGAAAAACATAGCTCTAAATGATCAAGTCTCTGAATTGAACAAGATTATTGAAAAATGGCTGTGTGCTAGGTTTACTATTGATGAATTGCTTAGGGATGAAGTGCCTGCTGACTTAAACAGGGATATAACTGCTAAGAATAAAAAGCTGAGGATTCTCACCAAACCCAAAGACATTGTCTTTAAATCTACAGAGACTATTCATATGTCAGATACCTCTTTGACTAATGACCCTGTCTCTGAAGATGTGGCTGAGCTACCACCTTTGCCCAAACTCTCTGGAGTTGAACCTAGCAGCTCTTCTAGATCTGCTAAGGACGAACTTAGGACAGATATTGAGAATCCTCCAGCCAAAGTTTTTCGTGTGCCTGCTAAACAAACTGGAAAACAAGTAGCTTTTAAGCCTGTCACTTCTAAAACTGTGAATAAGGTTGACCCCACCACTGAAGATCGCTTGTTGTCTCTTATGAAAGAAGTAGAACTCTTGAAACAACACATTAAGCCTTCCGCTGAATGCTCTACTTCTCATGAACCTAAGTCAGTCCTAGGTGAACCCAAAGGGGAAAGGTTAATCAAACCTTATTGCAATGTATGTAAAAATTCTCACCATTCGACCTTAGATCATGACAGACACATAGCAGCTAAAAGAGCTCAGACACCCTCTAGGGACAGACCACAGAATTCCAAAAGGCAACAGGGAAATTACAAATCTTATCCTCCCTGTAAATTCTGTGGGTTCACAGACCATCACTCAGACGAGTGTGGTGACTTCCCTGGGTGTGATATCTGTGGGAGTTACAACCATGAAACAATGAACTGTCCATCCCAACGCCAAAAGTTTTTCAGGAACACAAGAGTTGCTAACAAGCAATTCAGGGAACCCACTGGAAAGTGGGTTCACCATAGGAACTAATCTGTTTCTATGTATCTGTGTAGAAATATCTCAAGGAATCGGTATGGTATCTAGATAGTGGCTGTTCTAGACACATGACAGGGATTCAACAATACCTGCACAGATACTCAAAGGAGCCAGGTCCCAAAGTGGTGTTTGGAGATAACTCTTCAGGTGACACAGAAGGATATGGCTCAGTGAACTGCAATGGAATCACTTTTACCAGGGTTGCATATGTGAATGGTCTTAAACACAATCTTATTAGCATCATCCAATTATGTGATGCTGACTATAAGGTTTTGTTTACTAAGACTCAGGGAACCATATTCAACAAAAACAATGATGTTGTGCTAATTGCACCTAGAAGGAGAGATGTTTATGTCATCAACATGGCTGTGTGCTCTGAAGACAGTTCAAATTGTTTTCTTGCCAAAGCCTCTGAAAGTGTCAACTGGCTGTGGCACAAAAGACTGTCTCATCTCAACTTCAAGAGCATCAATAAGATAGCCACTCAAAATTTGGTTGCTGGTCTACCTTCAGTAATGTTTTCCAAAGACAAAACGTGTTCTGCCTGTGTCAAAGGAAAACATCACAGGTTTTCATTCAAGACTAGGCAATCATTCTCTATTGACAAGTGCTTACATCTCCTTCACATGGACTTGTTTGGGCCTGTCAAACCTCAAACCATTAATCACAACAAATACACCTTGGTCATAGTTGATGAATTTTCAAGATATACATGGGTGTTCTTCCTCAGAAGGAAAAGTGATGCTGCTGAAACCATCATGTCCTTCATCAGACAAGTTGAAAATATGAATGATGTTAGAGTCAAAGCTCTTAGAAGTGATAATGGTACAAAATTCAAGAATCATCAACTTGAATCATTTTGTGATGAAAAAGGGATTTCTCGGAACTTCTCTTCAGCTGGCACTCCTGAACAAAATGGTGTGGCTGAAAGAAGAAACAGGACTCTGATTGAAGCAGCAAGAACTATGTTAAATGGTGCAGCCTTACCAAAGCAATTTTGGGGAGAAGCTGTTCACACTGCCTGTTACACTCAAAACAGATCAATCATTGTCAAAAGACATGGCAAAACCTCCTACGAAGTTTTCAGAAAAAGATCTCCAGACGTCAGCTATTTTCATGTGTTTGGATGTCCTGTGTTTATTTATAACTACAGGGATAAACTTGGAAAGTTTGATGAAAAAGCTGATGATGGTTTCTTTTTGGGATACTCTCCAACAGCCAAAGCCTTCAGAGTATTCAACATCAGAAGACAAGAAGTAGAAGAAACATTCCATGTCAGATTCAATGAAGATGATGAAGTCATACAGAGAATAGGAACAGAGGGTGATGAAGTAGATTTTAATGAAAATATTTCTTTCCCAAGTGACGAGTTCACAGAACCCAGACCTACCAGTCATCATCACTCCAACACTCTCACTCCTTATGTCCCTGCTTTTGACCCTCTGTCTACTCACAACATAGAAGTTCCTACTTCTCAGGAACTTGATGAAGAAGAACCTCAAATCTCTGATGGTCCTTCTCATGATATTGATGACTCACCAATTCTTCAAATCTCTGAAGATTCTCCTGCTGATAATGTAATAGCTTCCCTTGATATGGCTGAAGAAGACTCTGACACTGAAGTAGTCTTTGAAGAAAGCCCTCCTAGTCAGCAGGATGAGACTCAAATTGTACCAGCTGTGCCCTCAAGTACCCCTGCTCTTGAATCCCCTGCTCCTCAAAATAAGTGGTCAAGAGATCAACACATTCTTCTTGTCAACATTATTGGGGAACCAAATGTAGGGGTCACAACCAGACAGCGAATCCAAGACTCTGAGTCAGCCTCAGCCAATGAATGTCTATTTGCTGAATTTCTTTCACAAATTGAACCTAAAAGAGTAGCTGAGGCTCTGGTAGAAGAAGGATGGGTAGCTGCTATGCAAGAAGAAATCAATCAGTTCAAAAGGAACAAAGTATGGACACTAGTGCCAGCTCCACCTGGAAAGAATATCACAGGCACTAGATGGATCTATAGAAATAAGATGGATGAAATTGGGAACATCATCAGGAACAAGGCAAGACTGGTAGCACAGGGGTTCTCTCAGACTGAAGGAATTGATTATGATGAAACTTTTGCACCTGTTGCTAGACTTGAGGCCATCAGAATCTTCCTTGCTTATGCTGCCTATATGAACATCACTGTGTATCAGATGGATGTTAAGAGTGCCTTCCTCAATGGTGATTTGGCTGAGGAAGTGTATGTTGCACAACCTGAAGGATTTGAGAATAGCGAGTTTCCCAACCATGTGTACAGACTTCACAAGGCTATGTATGGTCTGAAACAAGCTCCAAGAGCATGGTATGAAACTCTTTCAAATTTCTTATCTGAAAATAAATTTATCAGGGGTTCTATTGATAAAACACTCTTTACCTTCAAGGACAAGAGTGATTTCATCATTGTGCAGATTTATGTGGATGATATCATCTTTGGGTCAACAAATGTCAATCTTAGTAAACGTTTTGCTAAATTAATGACCAAGAAATATGAGATGAGTATGATGGGTGAATTAACTTACTTTTTGGGTTTTCAAATTAAACAATGTCCTAAGGGAATTTCTATTTGTCAAGAAAAGTATGTTAAGGATTTACTTAAAAAATATGACTTAGCTGATTGTGCATCAGTGAAATGCCCCATGCTTCCACCCAACAACTTGGGCCCTGATGAGTCAGGGGTCTCTGTTAATGAGACTGTATATAGAGGTATGATTGGGTCACTGATGTATCTAACAGCCAGTCGTCCAGATATCCAATTCTCCACATGTCTCTGTGCAAGGTACCAAGCTAACCCAAAAGAATCCCATCTAGTGGCTGTCAAGAGAATTTTCAGGTATCTCAAAGGAACACCATCCATAGGTCTATGGTATCCAAAGGAATCAGGCTTTGATCTCAAGGCCTATTCAGATTCAGATTATGCTGGATGCTGTATTGACAAGAAAAGCACTTCAGGCAGCTGTCAAATCCTAGGAGGAAAATTGGTTGGATGGAGTGCAAAGAAGAAAAACTCTGTGGCTATGTCTTCAGCTGAAGCAGAATATGTCGCTGCAGCCAGCTGTTGTGCTCAGGTGCTCTGGATGAAAAGTCAATTGGCTGACTATAAAATCTTGTATGACAAAGTACCAATCTTTTGTGACAACACTAGTGCCATTGCCATATCCAACAACCCTGTACTTCTCTCTCTAAGTTCTTATCTCTCTCAACCATCCGCCATTTTCATTCACCTTCAACCTCAAATCCATGGCGTTTCCCGTTCCAAAAGCCTCTAATGTTAACTTCGAGATCAACGAGAGCATCCTCGCCTCCAACAACGCCATTGGATGGATTAAGGCACCAAACAGCACCTATTCAGATCTGGTAAATTTCATGCAGAATTGTGACCTAAATGAAGCCTTCACCAAATCTCCATCCACTTTTTACCAAGAATACCTTAGGGAATTCTGGTATTCTGCTGAAGTAGTAGAAGACACCATTACATTTAGCCTTTCATGCAATGAACATCCCTTTGCCTTCTCCCTTAAAGATTTTTCTAGTGTGACCGGACTAAAACATGGAGATGAATGCCTGAAGGCAGTTGACAAAAAGGCTGTCAAGGAAGCCCTGACCACACTCAACCCTTGCCATGACGTTAACCCTGCCCTCACACCAGCTGAAGTCCTCGCCAAATCCCCTCTGAAGATTAAGTATTTCACTCCTATGTGGCGTGTCCTCTTCACCCACATTGTGAAGTCCCTGGGAGGAATGCAGGGATCACAGGATCAGATGTCGTTTAATCATCAGGCTATTGCGTATGGATTAATCTGGGGAGCTGATGTTGACGTTGGAAGCATCCTATTCTCAAACCTGGTAGAACAACTGAAGGGAAGGAATCAGGTCGGGGAAAAGAACATCTGTTATGTGCGCTTCCTGTCCCTGATCTTTGAAAGTTTACTGGGAGAGAATTACCACAACAAGGCCTTGACTGCTCTTAAGCCCTATCGCATCACAGGCGCCATCTACAAGGAAATAGGAGCTGAGGATATCCCTGTCACCGCCCACATGCTGAACGTGGCCAACCAGGTACCAAACGCTGAAAAGCCCTTGCTACCTTCCTTTGAGAAGGTGAATACTTCTAGTGTCGCTGGCAAGTCTATGTCTTTGACCTCTGGGCAGCACACTACTAAGTCCAAGGCTTCATTTGGCCAACAACCAAAGAAGAAGAAAATCCCCTCTTCTTCCCACTCCAAAGCTGTTATTAAGGCCAAGGAAAAGAAGACTGACACCGCCTCTGGTCCAGATACTCGTGTGGATTCAGAATCTTTGGCTGACAAACAACAGGCGTCTAGTGTCTCTAGGTCAGCAGAGACAACAGGAAACCAGCCAAACCAAGCTGATATCTCACAGGTAATCAGTGTACATTTTTAGAGGTTCACAAGCAACCACTCTCATTTGTCTGTAGGAGAGAGTGGTGAAGTTAGGGTAATCCTCGACCCATAGAAGTCTGTCTTTACACTTAGAATACTTTAAGACTTCTGTACACCCTGTCTTTGCACCAGGGAATGATTCATTTGTGTTTATAAAGCACCCCGATGACCCTGAACCCTCTAGACAGTATTCAGGCTAACAACAACCTGAATACACTAATGTCTCAACCTTGATCAGCTGTACTTCACACAGCCTCTTGGTTCCCTCCTTAAAAGAGTCCCAAAGGATTTATCCTTTCAGGGGGAGCTGAATCATCACCCTCAGCTTTCCTAGGGGCAGCGTAACAGGCGACCTACAACAACATATGTTTCACTCTTAAAAGAGTCCCAAAGGTTTTACCTTTTGGGGGGGCTGAATAATCACACTCGGCTTTCCTAGGGGCAGCGACTGGCGATCCATAAACAACATATGTTTCACAATCAAAAGAGTCCCAAAGGTTTTTTATCTTTTGGGGGGGGGGGCTGAATAATCACACTCAGCTTTCCTAGGGGCAGCGAATGGCGATCATTAACCACACTTTATTCACACTTAAAAGAATCCCAAGGATTTATCCTTTGGAGTGGCTGAGTAATCACCCTCAGCTTCTCTGGGACAGCGAAATGGCGACCATTCTCCTTATATTTTTCCCTGTTACTAATTACAACAAACTTGCAGGCTGAAATTGTACAGCCAGTCGTAGAACCTCAGGTACAACAAGAAACGGAGGCTGATACAATAACTCAGGACAAACCAAATGATGAAGAGCCTGTGATAAACGATGATGAAGAAATGCTCTCATTAGAGGATTATGTCTCTGATATTGAGCAAATGCCTGAAGATGAATTCCCTGAGGGAATGTTTGATGAAGAGGATGAAGAAGATGAGGACGACCAGCTGTCTGCCTCTCCTCCTAAAGATATAGCTGTGTCCACACCAGCTGATGACAAGACTTCTCCTCTCAAGGAAGCTGTTGACACTCCAAACTCTGCTACATTTGCAACAACAGTCTTCCAAAGACCAACATATGATCCAACAGCCGAATTCCTCATGTTTGATCATCCTGCCCAGACCAACTTTGATTTAATTCCAAGGGGGGGTGATTTTGCTCAGCAAAGCCTCAATATCAAGAATCTTCAGCCCGTACATCATCAATCTGATATTGAGCGCTTATCAAGGAAGCTGGATGTGATCAAGTCAGAGATGCACAATTTTACTGTGACATTTCCAGGGATCATAAAGAAGGCTGTGACTGAGGCTGTCACTGAGCCAATTCAGGATGGTGCACGAAAAGGTGTAGCCCAGGGACTTAGTCATCTCTCAACACGAATCAAGGATGCTATTGACTCAGCTGTCCCTGCTATGTTCCGTGAACATGAACTCACCCTACACAGGCAATTTAATGTTGTTCGCAACAGGCAATACAACCATGCTAACTTTATTGTCAGGCGTGTTCAGGCAAATACTAATGCCAATGCCAACCTCTTGCTGAAGATTGCCAGGGCTTCAAGAAAAAGACAACGTACCATGGCTGCCTCTGTGGAGCAGATTGCAAGACGTTTTCAGGCACGTTCATTCAAGTATCAGCGAAGTAAGGATGAACGTGAGGGGGAGAAGAATACTACACTCAGCCTTGCATCTGCTGAACAAGGCTCATCATCAGCTAATCCCTCAACTACACATGTTCCTCTACAAGTCATCACACCAGTTATAGTACCTGATGATGAGGATGATACTCAGGGGGAGCAACAAACACAAGATGGAGCTGACTCATCTAAATCTCTGATCTTAGTTAACATCAGCAAGCCTGAGGATGATGATGAGCCAGCGGCCAAGAAATTAAAATTCACTGTTAGCTCTCTCCCCAAATCTATTCAAACACAGGCTCAGACAGCGTTTCTCAAAAGAGCTGATGTTTTGAAAAACATAAGTGTGGAGTCCTCTGTCTTGAAGAAAGGAAAGGAGATAGTTTTGGTTGACACAAATACCAAACTTAAGAAGATAGCTGCGATGCTAGAGACAGGAGGATCCACCACAGACCTTTCCCACTTTTCAACCTTTACACCTTTCGATGAGATTCCTTTAACCCCTGAAGAAATAGAGCAACAGGCTGAAGAATTCAAAAGACTAAATGAGCTCAAGACAGCCAAAGAATTAAACGAAGCTACTCTGAGGAAGATGACACCACCTGAAAGGGAAAAACAAAAACAAAGGTTGAGGGAAATGGAAGTAAAACGCGCTGAGGCCTTAAAGAAAGTCAAAGCTGACTATGATGCCTGCGTGAACAACAGGTATGTTGCTGGCAAGATAACCAAGTTTAAATACATCATTCACAAATCCACAAACACCCCACAGATGATCTTATGGAGGGAAAACCAACAGAGGAATATGGATGTGTTTGACAACTTCAGGTTAAAGACACTTGGGTTATCAGAATGGTTTGAACTCGAAGCCTTAGCTGCCAAAAAGTCTGGACAGGAAAATTTCCTTCTGCTTAAAACTCTTAAGGCTAAGTTTAACTGGATCAAGGAAACAGCAGCCAAACTCAAGATTGATCCCCCACCACAGCTTTTTGAACAAGAACCCCCAAAGACAGGCAACAAAAGAAGAAGAATTTCACAAATTGTTAATGAAACTTTTGTTACTGAAGATGTTCATGTGGATGGTATGCACAGGGATTTGATCCTTCCAAATGGTATTGTTGGCCCTGTTGATGGTCAGACATACTCAGAGCCTGAAAGAGGAATGGCATTTATGAACAAGGCTTGCCAGTATGCTTTTCAGAGGGAAGATGAGTTGTGCTTGGCTTCAACTATTCAGCTACTCTGTCACAAGAAGTGTCTTAAGATCAACACAGAGTATTCCAAGAAGTTTTCAAAGACTTTGCAGGATGAAATTGATAACAGATTAGACGTGGCCGAAGCTGAAGAAAGAATAAAAAATGATGACTATTGAAGATGGTCTCAGCCCTTTTTACCTTCATCTTTTATTTTACTTATGTAATGAACTTGTAATTTTCTTTAAGTCTTAATAAAATCATGAGGTATGTTTGTTTAGATCTGTTATGTGTAAGAAGAAGCTGTTAAACTCACTTACCTTAACTTAGTTAGATCTAGCATTATTTATGTTTAAATAGGGGGAGATTGTTGGGAATCTAAACTTATTAGATTCCCTGATCATTGATTTAAACATAATTAGGCTGATAGATAGTCCCTTGCCTGTGCCTAGGAGGCAGGCAAGTTTCGCAAGACTCACAGAGATCCAAGTCTCTGTGAGCAACCTCAGAGGAGTTCATGTCAGAGACATTGTCAGGGAAGTCGAAGATTACCTGAAGACATACTCCTTGGCTGTGATGGATAACAGCCAAGATGTATCAGGGACTCTGAGGGGTTGAGAGTTATCAGGGGTGGAAATACCCTGATAACTCTCAGCACACTTTGGACATGCCATTTGTGTGTTCGAGACTATGAAGAATAAGGAAACTGTTTTTGACAACTGTTCCTTAAAGCATAATGGAAGACTACCAAGAATAGAAGGACATCATGTGACTGATGTGGGAACTTGTAAAAGCTTGTGTAGTCGACATCAAGTACTGTTTAAGTCAAACTCGTAACACTATAAATAGGATGTGTATCCATGCATTAATGTTTAACACTTTGAGATATTAAGAACATTAGTGCGTATAACTTAGTGAATCAAACAGCTACGACTGTATTCATAAGTTAGGGTTTATTGTTGTTCAAAGTGTGCACAACACATTGTCATCAAACGGTGTTATCCATAACACTTGTAATTCTTTATTATACAATAATAAGATTACGTTTGAAAAGTAATACCTTGTGTTAATTAAGTTAAGATTAGGGTTTCCTGCATTGATTAGGGACTTTCAGCCGGAATCAAGCTCGTTTTTAGCGGATTTAATTTTTATGGAGATAAACGGGCTTGTGGGTCCCACTTGTGATTAATGGGCCCAAAAGCCCATATTGTGGATAAATTATCATCTTTTGGAGAAAGTAACCCATTATGGCCCAAAATCAATTTAAACGTGGGACGGATCATGGAGAAAAGAGAAAATTGGGCCTCAAAGGTTTATCAAGTAATGGTTTAAAACCAAAGCCCAATTACAATATAAAAAATGAAACGGAAGTTTTATTTTGCTTGGTTCAACAATCCGGTCAAACTTTACCCTGCATCTCACCCACATGGGAACACCCCACAACCGAACCTTACCTACACACACGAAATAAAACATTTATTTTTTTTACCCACTTTCCCCATTTCCCTCGATACAAACTATGGGTAATTCACCCACTTCTTTCATCTCCCCCAAATGCAGTCACCCCTTTTACAAACCCTAATTATTTACCCATCAAAAATTACCACGAAATTTTTAGGGCTTTTTACATAGATGATTAATTCACACCAAAACAAATTAAATCCCCCATTTTTCACACATCCACCATGTGGTCCTCAATCTATCTCCACCGTGGCCCTTTTTCTTGCGTATGATTGGCTACAACAAACATCACACATGCCACCTTGGCAATCCATGACACAAGAAGTCATTTCAGCCGTTGGATCAGAAGGAAAGAGAGAAGAGAAGAATGAATGGCCAAGATCCTTCTCCTTGGGCACCAAGAAATACCAAGAAGGTTTTTGGGGTTTTTGCCTATAAAAACCCCCAAAAAGATGTAACATATAACACTTTTCTTATTTTTAATTTTCAGCAATTAGATTAGGTTAAACTTGTATTTCTTTAAATTTCCAGTATTGTAATTCTATTTTAAATTAATGAAAAGTTAATTTCTATTTAATTTTTGTCTCTCTTTAATTTCTTGCAAATCTCAACTTTAATCTTTAAAGTAGTTTTTGTTACTGTTCTCATTTAATTTTATTCTCTTTTAATCTGTTTTTTTATATATCACTGTTCCTCGTATTGATTTATTATATATAAAAATATATATATATATATATATATTAAAAGAAAGTGTGAATTAAATTTCCCCACTAGAAATTTAATTATCATTAGATTGGTTCAAAGCTAGTACTGTTCGGTTACTATTTGGATCGAGGGTTCAATTTATTTGGTTCGAAAAAGTTTGATTAGTTCGAGCATTGGAATGATAATCGAGATGATGAAGGTGGTATTGATACGGTTTTGTTAAGACGGCTCAGCGCCGCGTCTTCGTCACAACGGTTTCTCCAAACGGTTCTAATCCCCTTTCTCTTTGATTTTTATGTTTAGTTTTAGTTTAAGGTTTAAATCTGTTTATGTTTTATGTTTAAGTTTACTGAATCTGCTTTGGGTTTTGTTAAATCTGCCTAGTTTAAATTTGTCTTTTTAATATTTGTTTGGATTTGATATTGTTTATCTGCTTTACTTTGTTTCATAGTTCCTGTTTAAATTCTTTTTAGTATGCTTATTATTTTAGTTTTAATTATCTGCTAGGTTTGGGTTTTTTTTTAATCTGCTTTAGATTTGGGGTATCTGTAGGGTTAAGTTTTGCTTATTTAGTTTTAGTATTGGAAATCTGCTTATTTTTCTTGACTGTTTAGCTTATTTATTTCGATATTGTGCTATTTTACTAGTTTGCTTATTTTGGTGTTTTAGATTTGCTTTTGTTGGTTTGCTTATTTTGCTATTTGGGTTTTAGCTTATTTATCGTTTAGTTAACTTATAGATTTAAACTGCTTAGTTTTTTTTTACTGCTTATTGTCATGTTGTTTGGCTTATTTGATTCAGCCTACTAGTTGCTTATAACTTATTTGGGATTTATGTTTTGTTGATATAACAGACCTAACTGGGCTGTTTGTTTAATTGACCAAAACTCCAAAAAAATAAATATATAAAGCAAATTGTGTCTGTCCTGGGATTCGAACCCAGGACCTCTCGTTCCCCAGCCACACGCTTCAACCACTAAGCTAGGACTCTCTTTTGTGTTTAGTTACTCATAATTAAGTTAATATAGGGTTTTAATTAATTGGCAGATTATTTTGTTTAAACTTAGTTTAAATCAAGTTTTGTTTTGTTTAATTTTATTTTAAAAGCTTTTGTTTAAGAGTTATTTTATAAAGTTAAAAATAAAATAGATTACAAAAAGACAAAAACATATTTCATTTTATTACTTTTATTAGTTTTAAATTAGTTTTTTCTAGATTAAAAGTAGTTTTTAAATTCTTATTTAAATTTTAGTTTTCAATTAAAATTAAGTTTTGTTTTTCTCATTTAAAAGTTTATTTTAGTTTAAAATTTATTAGATTTCAAAATAGATTTTAATTAAGTTTACATAGTTAAAATAGATTTCAATTAAAGTTTTTAAATTAATTAGATTTAAATTTTAAATAGCTTTAGTTTAAAATTACCAAAAATAGATTTTACCAAAAACAAAATATAATCTTACGTTAAACCGGAAATCAATTCGAGTGAGTTGAGGAACGAAAATAGAAATAAAAAAAGGGTATACAAAATCTCTTTATCACTTATTCATACGAGAGTGTTAATTGTATCGACGTTCTTGATGAGGCTTGTGAAGAACACTTCAAAGATGCTTGTAAAAGTATTCCTACCTCTCCTCCCAATGTTGAGACCGTTTCCTCTATTGATTCATCACTATCTCTATTTGGAGAAAGTGATCTCCTTTGGAAAGATTTTGAAGCCACCATGGGAGATGTGAACTTAGAATATGACGATTCCCCCACCGCTTGGGATGAAGACATTCGTCTCATTGAGAAACTTCTCAAAGAGGACCATATTTCTCCACCATCTCCCAAGGCTATTGCTATTGATGAACCGAATTCGACTACGTCTCCCATCGAAAATACTCCAGATTTAGAGCTTAAGGAGTTGCCGCCCCGTCTCGAGTACGTGTTCCTTGAAGATAAGAAGAAGTCTCCCGTCATCAATGCTAAGGACTTGAAAGAAGACGGAAAATCTCGCCTCATCGCCGTGCTCAAAGATCATAAGAAGGCAATTGCTTGGAAAATTTCCGATATCCGCAGAAATGATCCAAACTTTTGTACTCACAAGATTCTCATGGAAGATGACTTTAAACCCGTAATCCAAAGCCAAAGAAGGGTTAATCCTCGCATTCATGACGTCATCAAACAAGAGGTTATCAAACTTCTTCATGCCGGCTTGATTTACCCTATTTCGGATTCGCCATGGGTAAGTCCTGTCCATTGTGTGCCCAAGAAGGGCGGAATAACCGTTGTTCCCAATGAACACAATGAGTTGATTCCCACTCGTCTCGTTACTGGGTGGAGAGTTTGTATCGACTATCACAAACTCAATGATGTCACGAGAAAAGATCACTTTCCTCTTCCTTTCATGGATCAAATGCTCGAGCGTCTAGCGGGTAATGACTATTACTGCTTCTTAGACGGTTTCTCCGGGTATTTTCAAATTACCATCGATCCCAAAGACCAAGAAAAGACCACATTCACTTGTCCCTACGGAACATTTGCTTATAAACGCATGCCTTTCGGTTTATGCAATGCTCCTGGGACGTTCTAACGGTGTATGATGGCTATCTTCCATGACATGGCTGAAGAAACTATGGAAGTATTCATGGATGATTTCTCGGTTTATGGCGATTCATTCTCTGCTTGCCTTGCTAATTTAGAACGTATGCTTAAGCGGTGTGAAGACACTCGCCTTGTTCTTAATTGGGAAAAATGCCATTTCATGGTAAAAGAGGGCATCGTGCTAGGACACAAAATATCCAAAGCCGGTCTTGAAGTGGACCGTGCTGAAGTCGATGTTATTGCTAAATTGCCTCCACCTTCAACCGTGAAGGGTGTGAGAAGTTTCCTTGGTCATGCGGGCTTCTACCGTCGATTCATCAAAGATTTTTCTAAAATCGCTCGCCCGATGACCCACCTCTTGGAAAAAGATACTCCTTTTATCTTTTCCAAAGAGTGTATTGAAGCCTTCAACCTTCTTAAGGATAAGCTAACTAAGGCACCGGTCTTGGTTACCCCTAATTAGGAGCTGTCTTTCGAGTTGATGTGCGATGCTAGCGACTTTGCTATTGGAGCGGTCTTGGGCCAACGAGTGGATAAACACTTCCAACCGATCCATTACGCTAGCAAGACAATGACGGGGGCTCAATTGCATTACACAACAACCGAAAAAGAGCTTTTAGCTGTTGTCTATGCTTTTGAAAAGTTCCGCCCCTATCTTGTCCTTTCTACCACCATCGTGTATACCGATCATTACGCGTTGAAGTACTTGTTAACTAAACAAGATTCCAAACCAAGACTTCTTCGCTGGGTTTTGCTACTTCAAGAATTTAAAATCGAAATTCGTGATAAGAAGGGAGCTGAAAACCTAGCAGCGGATCATCTCAGTAGACTTGAGGATCCTTATCAAGGGGATCATCCGAACAAAGAAATCAATGATTCTTTTCCCCTAGAGACCTTAATGTCTATCAACTCGAATTCTGATGAGACCCCGTGGTTTGCGGACATTGCAAACTACTTGGCTGGTGGAATTCTTGTTGACGGGTTAACATCCCAACAAAAGAAGAAGTTTTTCAAAGACATTAAGACTTGCTTTTGGGATGACCCGTATCTATTCAAACAATGCGCTGATTTGATTATTCGCCGATGTGTTGATGGACCGGCAGCTTTAGACATTCTCAAAGCTTGCCACAAAGGACCCACCGGTGGTCACTTTGGTCCCAACTACACCGCCACAAAAGTGTTTGACTCGGGATTTTATTGGCCCACCATTTATCGTGATGCGCACGAGATGGTTAAACATTGTGATGCTTGCCAAAAACAAGGCAAGATCACACATAAAGATGAGATGCCTCAAAATTTCATACAAGAATGTGAAATCTTTGATGTTTGGGGTATCGACTTTATGGGGCCATTCCCTTCATCTAAAGGAAACAAATACATCTGTGTGGCCGTTGACTACGTTTCTAAATGGGTTGAAGCCAAAGCTTTACCCACTAATGACGCAAGGGTGGTTTGTAACTTTTTGAAGTCGCTATTCCCTAGATTCGGTGTGCCTCGTGCCATTATTAGTGATCGCGGGACTCATTTTTGCAATGATCAATTCGCAAGAGTCATGGCTAAGTATGGTGTAAATCATCGTCTTTCCACCGCATACCACCCACAAACTAATAGGCAGGCTGAAATAAGCGAATTCTTGAATGAACCGTGGGAGAGCATCGTGCCTCATGGGCCGATAAACTTGAGGATGCTCTGTGGGCTTTTCGTACCGCTTATAAGACTCCCGATTGGTTGTACACCATATCGTCTTGTGTACGGGAAAGCATGCCACCTCCCCATTGAGTTGGAGCACAAGGCTTACTGGGCCTTGAAGTGGGCTAATTCCGATATCAGCAAAGCCGGTGACCTACGCAAGATCTAACTCAATGAGCTGAATGAACTCCGGAATGAGGCTTATGAAAATTCTTTGATCTATAAGGAAAAGACTAAGCTCATTCACGACTCTAAGATTAAGAACCGAGAGTTCCAAGTTGGAGACAAAGTTTTACTCTTTAACTCTCGGTTGAAAATCTTTTCGGGAAAGCTGAAATCTCGTTGGTCCGGCCCATTCACCATTGCCCAAATTTTTCCATATGGTACTCTCGAGCTCGCTCAACCTAATGAACCTAATTTTAAGGTGAATGGCCAACGAGTGAAGTTGTACTTTGGTGAGGACATCTCTCATGAGATGATTCCATCCCTCACCATGTTTCCCATGAACTAATGTTGGGTCGAGTCAGGCTCGTGACTCGGTTATCAAAAACAAGCGCTCCTCGGGAGGCAACCCGAGTATCTATCCTTTTCGGTTTTAACCTCCTAAGTGTAGGGGGCCTCTATAGGTTGTTTGTGTTTGTGTGGTGATGTGATTACAAGGATGAATGCACTTTTGGAATCTTTGAAGAACCGTGCTCCCGTGTTATCCAAAATCCGGTTCTATCTCTCAACTATCGTGATTCAATTTTCTTCATACTCACATTTGAAATTGATCACTTTACTCGTCTCTTCCTTAACTTGATTTAACCAACGTGCACAATGTCATAAGTGTATGGGAGACTTTTCCCACATGCTTAAACATTGAGGACAATGTTTATATTAAGTGTAGGGGAGACTTCTATCGAAGTTTTAAGTGGACTTTTCCATTAAAATGCCTTCATTTAACCGGAAAATCAATTTTTTTCAGCATTTTTCAAAATTTTTAATTAACTTTGGCCATTTAGTCGTAATTTTTAAAATTTTTATTGTTGCTTTCATATGTATATATCCCGCAATAAAGTCAAAAATATTAATAAAGTGGTGTAGCTAGTTTTGAAGTCTTTGACATATTAGGCCCGTTGCGATTATTTTGACTCAACCCGAATAGACTTGTCCAAGTTTATTCTAGCTAGTATCCTTAACCATGTAGACCTTAATTGGTTTATTAGGCTAAGCATCCACGAGTCTCATTACTTGAGATTTTAAATTGTGGAGAACGAGAAATGATAGAGTCAATTATAAGTCGGTATTCTTGCACAAGCACACTTGGTGTGATTATCTGCCTATTCTCCCATCACTTGCTAATAATTTATCTGCAATAAGTAAGGTCGTACGATTTGAAAATTTACTTAGCTTCTAGCCCAAGATCGTTTAAAAGTTGCTCGATAATGATAAGAGTTCATAGCCAAGGCATAACTTATGAAGCGGGGCGCGAAGATTGGCGAGTCCGAAAAGGCCCTAACAAGGCATGAGGATTCAATCTTATTGCTAAAGATCCAAGGTGATGTGAAAAGCATTATTCCCAAAATCAATATGAAGGATCAAGACTCACGATGAAAAGCAATCAACTCCCATAAAGATCATGAAGAAGTCTATCCGAAAAGACCCTAACAAGGTATGAGAATAAATAGATCCAAGTCTGAAAAGGAGGCGGATCGTTGTATCTCAAAATCCCAACTAAGGATTGAAGAAATAATGATGAAGTCGTGGTCAACAAAGTGGAGTATCCCTCAAAAATACTCCAAGTGAAGAGAAGACCATTATCTCAAGAACGTCTCTCAAGATATGAAGTATGAAGTACATGCCAAATATCGGCCCGAGAAAGGTCTCAAATCGTGAAGCGAGTTATGCCGAGATATGAACTTTTTGATATCCCGAGAAGCAGTTTTAAGAGATTTGTCCTTTAGCTAACTATTAATCAAATCGTCCTACTTTGCTTTCAGCCTAAATAAACTATCGAAATAAGTCCAAAAATGCATCTTCATGATCATTCTAAGACAAAAATAAAATATAAGAGATACACCTAGGAATAAGGGAGTTTAAGCATATAATTGAGCCATGTGTGTAAGTGTTTGATTTGCTAACTTATAATAACAATGATCTCGTTTTTAAGCTTAGTTTGGGGAACGTGAAACTTGAGGATGATAAATCTTTGCAGCACCAAAGCCCTAATGTAAGTCCTTGATCTCTTTGCAAGTTATTTCCATGTAGCTATTTTCAAGTGAAAAATGGTTTTCTATCCCTTTTGTTTCCTTTAAAGTTTTAATTTCTCTTAGTATTTTAATTTTTGTTTAGTAGTATGTTAATAAGGCCAAGGTTGATTGATTATGAGAAAAGTGTAAATTTGCTTTGTCACTAAGCATTGCATGAGGGCATGGCAATGGTTAAGTGTAGGGGATTTGATAGGTGTGAAAACACCCATCCTTTTACCACTTATTTCTTGCTAAAACGAGACCAAAACGCGTATTTAATATCATTTGTTTGGAATTATGCGTGGTTTTTGTGTTTATTGTGTTTTCAGAGTCAACCGGATGAATATTGAAGAAAACATGGGATTGCACGGGTTTTATCGAAGAAAAAGACTCAAGACGAAGTCTATTGTCCAAGAGATGCAAAAGATTTGAAGTCAATGGGTCTATTTGAAGATTTATCGAAGAAAAGGACCAAAGACGGAAGATTTACATATGTCGAAGGAACTCAAGGCTATTAAACGAAGAAATTAAAAGACGAGTTGAATTTAATCGTCGACAAATCCCGAATCAGAATCGAAAACGTCAACTTTTCTGAAAAGACGAGAAGACAAGAAGAAAGGGAGAAAGCCCACTCACCAACCAACCACTAAGCCTATATAAGGATATCCCCTGACACTTTTTGAGCTAGTTTTTATTTCTAGTTCTTTCTTTTCTTTCGTAGGAAGCCAACACCATTAAGGTGTTGGTGATTTTTCATTTTTGTTGAATCTTTAATCTTGTAAGTTTTTAATCTTTCCCTTTGTTTGTTTAACATTAATCTTTCAATACAATCTTCCTTTTAATCTTGTTCACCTTCTCTTTTTGATTCAAAGTTTTAAAGTTCTTATTTGGTTGAGTTTAATCCATAAAAATAAGTGGGTTTTGTGTTTTTAGTGTTTTGGTTTGATGATTATGGTTAGTAAATGATTAATGTTTAGTTTGGTTTAAATCTTTTGGTTAAATATGGCTTGATTTGATAAAAATCGTTTTACCCTGTTTTTTCTGTTTACTGTTCTTCATTCCCCAGATTCCGGATCAACCGGATATTCCGCATCAATCTCTTTTATTCCGCATCAGAGTCATTCATCCGGAATATCCAATATTCCGGATCAGTTTGTTTCATTCGGAATAATATTCCGGATATTCCGGATCAGTCACTTTGTGTTAAACATTCCGAATCAACCTCTTTTATCCGGAATAATCAATTATTCCGGATCAACCTTACATTCCGGATCAAGCACTTCCAATTTTATTCCGGATCAATTTCATTTATTCCTGATCAGTTAGTTCATCCGGAATAATCAATATTCCGGATGAGTTGCATTATTCCGAATCAAGGTTTTTAAGAAATTTATTCCGCATCAAGCTCTTATTCTGGATCAAGACCATTTATTCCGCATCAACCACTACATTCCGGATCAACCTTATATTCCGAATGAAGTGTTTTCTAGTAAGGGGTATTTACTGTTTCTGATTTATTATTTAATTTTAATTCGATTTCAGTCTTATTTTATTAATTGCTTTTAGTCTAATTTTATATCTTTACGCATTTAAACCTTTTTAGTAGAATAGAAAACCAAACCCCCCTATTTGTCACCAAGAACAACTATTCCACTTTGAACCGTGATCAATTCGAGAAGATTCCGAGACATAATCTGAACCCCAAGCAAAACACTTGTATCAAATGGCGCCGCTGCCGGCTCTTCTCGTAAAGATTAACCGGATATCCAATATTCCGGATCAGTTTGTTTCATTCGGAATAATATTCCGGATCAACCGGATATTCTGGATCAGTCACTTTGTGTTAAACATTCCGAATCAACCTCTTTTATCCGGAATAATCAATTATTCCGGATCAACCTTACATTCCGGATCAAGCACTTCCAATTTTATTCCGGATCAATTTCATTTATTCCGGATCAGTTAGTTCATCCGGAATAATTAATATTCCGGATGAGTTGCATTATTCCGAATCAAGGTTTTTAAGAAAGTTATTCCGCATCAAGCTCTTATTCCGGATCAAGACCATTTATTCCGCATCAACCACTACATTTCGGATCAACCTTATATTCCGAATGAAGTGTTTTCTAGTAAGGGGTATTTACTGTTTCTGTTTTATTATTTAATTTTAATTCGATTTCAGTCTTATTTTATTAACTGCTTTTAGTCTACTTTTATATCTTTACGCATTTAAACCTTTTTAGTAGAATAGAAAACCAAACCCCCCCCTATTTGTCACCAAGAACAACTATTCCACTTTGAACCGTGATCAATTCGAGAAGATTCCGAGACATAATCTGAACCCCAAGCAAAACACTTGTATCAATGGTGGTTACTCGTAGAAATAAAAACGAGTGTATCACGTGATTGGTTGATCTGACATGTATGGTAACGAGTATGTTTTGGGTGATTTAATAGGTATATATATGCAGATGTATATATACTACTATGTGTTAAGTTATGGTATATGGTCGTTCACTAGTTATTATAACTTGAACGTACCTTGTGTTTACTCGTGTTTTATGGTGCTGGAGTTTAATGGAGTTCCAACGACGTTTTGAGTCTTTTGATGTGTGTCTACATTCGGGTATGTATTTAATTAATGAGAACTACTAAATTTTCTTACAAATAAGTGTGGCTGATTATAGGAAAACGGTTTTGAAAATAATTTGTAAGTGTATGGTATGGTATCGTAACTTACATTTTTTTTAGTTGTAGTAGTAAGTTAAAAAAAGGGAGATTTTATTATATTAAAGATAATAATAACACCACACCTTGTAAACGTGTAGTAGTTTAGTTATAACCAACCTAAATGGAAAAAAAGAACAGTGTATTTTATAAAACATGTATTGGTTTCATAATAACAAGTGAAATAAGTTTAATATGGGTAAACAAGATAATGGTTAGAATAAGATGGTAGTATACTAACTAGTTGATATCTTGATAGAATGATGAAGATAAAGGATGAGTTATTGGTTAAAAATGAGTATGATTGATTTTAGTAGTATTGGAGTTTGGTTCTTATGAGAAGTAACTAATTGGGACGAAAGTTTAAAAATTTTCTAAGGTATCGAGATTTGGTAATACTAATCGTGAAGAGTTTAAATTTTTTCGTTGTTGGCACACTCCATTGATCTTTCGGATTACATTGTTTTGTTTTCAGTTGTTTTGGCTAGGGTTCGTTTTACCCTATATTTTATTGGGACACGATTGTTTGGAATTCTTTTGTTACACGTCATGATTGATTTATTATGCGGTTGTGGGAACGTTAGGATGAGAGGATAGAGTTGGGTAGTATTACTTATGGTTAGATATTAGAATAGAGAGATGTATTTTGGTTTAAAGGTTGTGTTGAAGGAATGACTAAGATTTGTGGAGTTTGGAAACTTAGATTGGTTACGGGAATAAGAGAGTAAGTAAAGTTAGTTGACTGGTAGTGGGAACGAGAAGTCATGCTATGAGAAGTTGGTTGAAGTACCATTAGGAGATTGATGAAAGTACTAGCGGATGTGAGGGTAGAGTAGAAAGTTTATACTAATGGAAAGGTTGGGTAAATAACACGTAAGGGATTGGTATAGTTATGGAGGCAAGGTAGTAGTAGACACGTGAAGGAAAACATGAATGTGAAAGAATGATTGGTAGGAGGCTGATTAACGGTGAAGTACAACAAGTAAGGAAGAGTGAGCCATTGAGGGGTTGAAGTACTTTTAGAAATAATGTGGTAGATGAGTTGAAGTTAGAAGCTACTGGTAGTGTGAAGTTCCTAGGTAACATCATGGAGACGAGAAGGAGTGCGTAAAGAGCTACATCGCGAAGCAAGGAGCTGAAAGGACTACGTGTCGGCTGCAAGAAGGATGCAATAGATTTCGAAGGAGTCACAAAAGTTGCGAGGACTGGAAAGGTGACAAGCACTATGAAGGGAATCTCCGTATGGTTCGTGACGAAGGAAGATAGATCGAGTACCAGGGTGGAGCTACAAAGAGCTGAACCAGTGGATCGTGATGAAGTGAATACCTAACATGGGAGATTAAGAACTCGTGGAAGTAACAAGGGGAGTCAAGTAACTACGCGGATATAATTTTGTGGCAATCAATATCGAGGGATGAGTAGTGAATCTGAGCTGAATAAGTTCACGGAGAAGTGATTAGAGAGTCGGTTTTGTGAAGGTGTTATGAAAGATCTTTAGAAGAGACAGCTATGCATTATCCAATGCACTAGTAATTTCTATAGATTTGATGAATGAAGTATGGAATTTTGTTGGACGGGATAGTGTAGGAATAAGGGAGAACCATGGAAGGATAAAACCAAGTATTCCTAGAAGATGATGATTGAAAATACCTTATGTTGGGTGCAAGATCAAAGTAGAAGTATGAGATTTGAATAAGAATTCAAAATATGGCTTAGTAGACAAATGGAAACTAGTATGGGTATAAGATGAGAGTGTGATCCGCATGGAATCACATGAAACTCTAGTCCGTCCCTATTAGGAGGGAGTAGGAGAACTGGTTGTGAGGAAAAAAAACAAGTGAAGCTACTTGGAAAATTTTGGCGTATAGATGACTAGATAGACTTAGTTAGTGGAGCTGGATTGTTATATCTGCCTAGAATGCTAGAGGCATTTGGGGTACGAGACGTAGAGAATGATCTATACAGATCATGAACGTCTCCAACACATATTTAATCATCTTGATTGAACATTTGGAAAAGGTGATGGGTGGAGTTAAGTGATGAATGAAAATTTCAAGGCCAAGTACCATCTAGGAAAGGCAAGCATGGTTGATGAGACATGGAATAAGAAGAATGAAGTGAAGCTGAGACGAACTTGAACTATATGGATGACGTATTAAGGTGGTTTGGATGAAGGATGTAGGTTGCACGAGTTGAGTTGTCTAAAGCAAAGAACGTGTCAACATGTATGTTGTGTGGCTTGGACAATCATATGGAGAAAAGGGACGTAGACTATACTTCCTACATAGATAGGAGTAGCTTAGAAAGGGCGATGTAAGGGCGAAATTGGTGAAAGGGATACATAATGGGGTGGAGGAATAAGTTCGATGAGAGTTGGGTGATAGTCGATAGACTAACTAATTCATCTCATATTTCAAGAGGAATGAGAAGTCACGTAGTTGAGAAGTTGGAAGGATTGCGTACGGATGTGATGAAATAGAGGGTTTTGCGTAAAAGTTAGCCTAATATGTATGGAATGCCTTATGAAGGATTATGGCAAGGGAAGAAACGATGGGAAGCATCACATCGTGATGTATGGTAGGAGTTGAGGAAGAACAAGGAAGTGTGTATAGAAGCAAAGCATGAATGAAATAGGTCGAGATAGGAACCGAAGGTAAAACTTTGGTAGAGCTTAATGAGTAGAATAAAGCACAACGCAGGCTAATACTGTCGTAGTGTGGAAAAGGAAAAGTCACTGACCTATACTGATTGTTTGGGAGGCTTAGTATCGATAATCAAATAGATGAGGAGTTATAGGTGTGATGTGCCATAAGGACGAAGGGCTTGGTCTAACTGAGACAAGATGAGGAGCAATATGACCTTGAAGGTAGGACATTGTGTAGGTATAAAGGAAGTGTTGGGTATAAAAAAAATCATGAAGAAAAGTGAGAAAGAAGTGTATAGGTGCTACTAGTGAGCTATCCAAATTTAATGGAAGTAGTTGTAGCATGGGTTTGGATGGCAGTTGATAGACTAACTGAGATAACCGTCCTTTTGATGATGTGTATAGATCATAAGTTGATTTGGATCGGAAGAACTAATGGATATGTGAAAGACCGTCATAGGTCACTTTGTAAGGAAATTGGAATTTTTAAGTAGTTTGGGGTACGGACTAAAAGGAGTTGATGAACATGATTGGATATGAGTATATCCAGCTAACTGGAAAAGGATGGGCAAGTGAGATATTTATACAACTTTAGGAGTTACACTGAGAGCAGCAAGGGATGCTATGTTGAAAAGGAGGAAACCACTAGAGTTAGTGACAAAGTTATGTAGGAAGTTTCACCCATAGTAACGGGTGGTATGTTTTGGTAAAATGGAAGAGTTGGTGTGGAGTTTTGTAGGTCCTTTTCTGATCTTTGGAAAGATCGGACCGGTAGCTTATTAGCATAGAATTACCTGGGGGAAATGAGTGGTATACATGTTATATTTCGTGTATTAGGATTGGTAAATGTTGTTTGAGAATGCATATTTGCATGTACGGTTATTTGGGATTTGTGTTAATAAGGGTTTGTGTTGTCAAAGAGTCATTTGTGAGATTTATTGACTGTGAGGTCAAGAGTTTGGAAATGAATTTAAATATTGTTGGTTAGTATATGTGGTAATTTGAGACTTGAACTAAAGTTCACGTGGAAATGAGAGGAGTTCATTTAGAACAAGTATCATCAGTTGTTTGCTAATGGTATGTTTGATCCTAAGGAGTAAATCTCGGGACGAGATTTCTATTAGGAGGGAGTGATGTGACAACCGCGGTTTTGAGGTTCGTCACTTAGTTTTATTTTGTGCTAGTTACGTGTCTTTACGTGTTTATGTGCTAATTGGTGTGTATAGATTGTGGTTTGAATATCGTTTCCGGTACGGGGTACCTTGTGAGTGAAACGATGTGTGATGATTTCATGTTCATGAGCTCACATGGTAGTGACTATGAAATGAGATGGTGTTATTTAGTGGTTTACGTATACGTATATGTATTATAGAAAATCGTATTTGTACGATTTACGGTTTAGCATTTAGAGGTCTCAGATGAGGTAATTAGTCATGTGAGTATTTTTCAGGATGGTTTCAAGTCATTTATGACTTAGTTATAAAGTTTATTTCAAAATTTAAGATTTTTTTAAAACTGTATATTTTACGTCTTTTACGGTAAACGCGTAAATTTGACTAGTTTTACGGTTTTGAGGTTTTGAGGTTTTGGAGGTTTTAGGAGCTGAAATAAATTAAGGTAAATTAAGGTATTGTTAATAACATAATATTAAACAACAAAAAGAAAAAAAAAACAAAAAAAAAACTAAAGGGAAGTCGGTTTAGGGCCGAATAAGAAAAAAAAGAGAAAAAAAGGAAAGTTGGGTTTGGGTTGGACTAGGATTCACCCACACCCTATATATTGTTTTATTCACAACCAAAATTCATTATTTTTCTCCTGGAGACAAAGAAAATTCGTGGGTTTCAACAAAAATTAGGGTTCTTCATAAAATTTTGGGGGTTTTCATAAATCAAAGGTAAATCTTCAAATCCCTTTTCAATTTAATTGTTTTTGATGTTTTTATAATCAACGTATGATGGATTTAGGGTTTATTCTAAATTAAAAACCTGAGTTTTTATGATTAACAATGATTAGAATAATTAGGGCTTATGATTAGACATGATGAGGGTAATTAATTTGGTTAATTATGTTAAACCCGTTTTTAAAAACTGGGCAGAATTTTTGGGTCATTGTTTTGATCATATCTAGAGTTCTAGGAACATTCATGATGCGATCCAGGTACCCCTGGAAAGGTAATTGAGTTGGATTTCTAATTCAAGAAAGTAGAACTAAATTGGAGGTCGGGAAGTGGGTCAAAAACAGGTTACAACAGTCGGAGGTAAAAACAGTTTTGAAATCAACCTGTTTTCTTTTTAAGTTTTTGGTTGTTTGGGGTACTTAGGTTTGCATTGGGAATTTCAAACGAACATGGGAGTTGGTTTATATATTATAGGAAGTATCTTCATTGGGGCTAAGAATGTGGGTTAGGGTAAGACCCCCTAATCATAACAAAATTTTTGTATGTTCAAAATCAATAAAATCCGGATAAACAAAAGTATATATATATATATCGGGGCCTTAACAGTAGCTTTAAGGTTGGGGCAAATGGGAGTTGTTAGCTAACATATGTAAGGGCATAAGGTTTCCCTTTACAGAGATCATGGGTATGTTTAGGTGGGCGTTTGGCTTATAGTTTGGAGACCTAAAAACTGGGACTGTTTTGGGTAAAATGTTAACGGGACGGGTTATGAAGTAACTTAGTTAAGGGCTTTATAGAGGGGTTTAATGAGATGCTTAAAGCATATAAATGAGGTATATATGTCCATCATTAGGTTGATGAGCCATTTTAGTGTTTGGTTCATGTTTTGATTGTGTGCTTTTGTTTGTTAGCTTTTTGCTAGTGCGCGGACTTTTGGAGAAGCTCAATCAGGTGAGTTTCATAGTCCCATGTCTACTAATGATTTTGACTTCCAGATGGGATGGAAGAGACACTGTCTTGTTTTTATAAATTATGTTGTGAATGGTATGTGTTTGGTGATGGACTTGTGCATACTTATGTGATTAACTGCTAGTTGATTCATGATTGTTCTATGTTTTGACTTGGTACCAACGGGATGTTGACAAGGCGGGGCCTTGGGGAGGTACATAGATGTGTGAGCATCTATGGGACCAATGGATAATGACAAGGCGGGGCCTTGGGATTGGTACATAGGTGTATGGGCGCCTATGGTACCATGGTGTTTGGTAAGGCTGGGAGCCTTGGATTTGGTTTGGTTTGTTTAATCTTGAATATTAGTTGTTAATGCATGTTTGTATCACATTGTCCATATGTTCTTTTGTTAGTGGTTGTTGTTCACAGCTTATGGTTTGATTTTGGCGTTGGAGTCTAAACCTATGACTCTCACCAACTTTATGTTGACGTGTTTTAGTGTCTCTTTCAGGTGAGAATGTGGTTAAGCTTGAGAATAGAAGTGGCTAGTTTTGGAGGCATTAAGATTGCATATAGAAGGAGATCCCCGTTCCTTCTTAGTTTCTTTTGTTTGTTTAATAAGTGATACTGTTGACACCTATATGTTTGCTTTGTTTATGTATTGTTTTTCTTGGGTAAGAGGTAGGACTGTTACCTACTTGCCTAGACTCCTGCTTTGTTGAGATATTGTCATGAAATTTGTGTCACCATTTGATGACATTTCTTATTTCATTTAGTCATCTCTATAGACACACCATGTTGTGATGATATCCATACGTCGCGCCCCATATTCCGTCATGGTGGGGTGTGACAAAGATGAATACCTCCCAGATGATAAGCATAAGCGGCTATCAAGGATAAGAGAGAGCAATATCACACAAGTGTGTGTAAAGAAAAGAGATTGCTAACCCTAACTCTGTGTGAGCTAGGGTAATATAACCAAGACTTAACAACGGTATAGAAACCCATCAATAAAGCCATAGGCCCAACATCAAATATCCAGTCCATCTTGAGCCCAAAAAGGAGAAACCAACATTGACAGAAAAATGCCCTCCATCTTTGCTCCTAATGACACAAGGGAAACAAACAAAGAACACAAAAGATAACTTGGAAAGATTGATAAATTAACATTTTTAACATTAGAACTTTTGTTTGACTATATACTAAATGAAGGTACTACTTAGAAAACCCTAATATTTTGCTCCATTTTTTCATATGCTGGTACCATTAAAGTTAGGTAATGAAATATAGTAAGCAAACCGTCTTACTCAAAACCCTAATGTTACACAACTAATTGTTCATGCAACCACAGGTTTGTTTTCCTCTGTTTTTTTTGTATACTTTACTTTTTGTTTTCAGCTGTGAACATCTTGTTATGTTCATATTTGTTCAGCTACACACTAAAACTTCGTCGGACCTTCGATGAAGGATTGACGTGGTGGTCAAGGGGCTGCACAAAACATCATCCCTAGCTCAAGTGATGCTGGAAAGGTGCATGAAATTCTATATTATATGTTCAGTCAATAACAACAACTGTTTTTCGTGAGATTGTAGATGTTAAAGCTATAAAGTATGACCTCGTGAATCTTTTCCATTTTTGATTTATCACCCTTATAAAGCTGATCTCAATTAGCACTTTACCGATATAAACATAATCTGAATCGTATGTATAAGATTTCATTCATCAAAACCTTTGTATAAAAAATGCTCCAAGAAAATGTTTTAAAATGTTACATGTGTAGCTTTAGAAATAGGTGTTTGCAACCTGATGGACTTAAGGTCCGTTTGGTTTGAAGTTGGATTTTACTTTAGGTGTTGGTTTTTAAAGTAGGTGGTTTAGATTTATATTTAAAATTGGGGTTTGAATATAATATTTTTAAATATTTGTTCATTTTAAAATTTATTTGTATGAATAAAATATGTGAAATGGACGTATAAAAGTTAGCATTAAAAACAATTTAATTAATTTGTAATAGTTATGTAAAGATAAGACAAAAAAAGAAATGAATAAATTAAAAAAACAGGTCCGCATACCTACACATTGTCAGTAAACCAAGTGTACCACCCATCTTTCTCAAAACCTTTACTATTTAGCTTAAAAACCTAAACCCAACTTAAAAAAATGCAACCAAACAATTGATTTTCTATTTTCTAACATAAACCCCATGAAATCCCACAAACCAAATGGGCCCTTAAATTGTTTGGTGAATTAGAACTTTTGCTAATATTATGTCTTAATTTTATACAAAAGGCGTCACTTGAACAGGATGTGGCTTTGCATAAAGGGCTACTTGGCTCAGTTTTGTAATCATCTTGAATGTTATAAAGGTATGTGTAATGAGGTGTTTCAGATTTCATAATTATTTAGTAATATATCATGCATATTGTTCAATATCCAGTGGATCATCCTAAAAAATTCAATAAGTTTGGCATGACACCATCAAGAGGAGCTCTGTTCGATGATCCTTTGGGGCGTGGGAAAATGCGAATGGCCAAGGATATTGCCAGTGAATGAACAACATGTCACCAAAGAAGACCCTGTTCATAATTGGTGTTGTTAACATTCCGACATCATTGATCATGCACTTTTAAGTCTTGGTCGTCTTATGAGTGGAGAAAGGATTATAGTTTTGGTTTGGAGGCGTGGCTGTGGACTTTATCAGTAATATACTACGTAGTATACATGGCATTCCTATCTATTTCACTATTTATCTTAATTTTCATTTGTATTTGCACATGTAATATTAGAGATGATAAAATGGATGGCCAGAGGTGTCGGGATATGCAATTGTTTAGGCATAAAAAACGAGTAAGCCTATCGGAGACACACACTTAAACACGAAGAGTACGCTTATTATATATTTAATATATGTAACTAGTTTATATTTATTAAATATAAAATATGTTTTACGATACATATTTTTAACGATTATTAGTTTAACCGTTAGACGTTGTAAACTGATGTATACCCGTTAAAATTACAAGAGGACAACAAATATTACTATATTTGATTCGAATATTTCATCCGAATATATGTGAAATATTTTGTTCAAATATTATGCATGCTTAGACATGAGATTCTTTTTAAAAAGTTAAAAGAAACTGCCATGTTGGTAACTTGTTATATTTTTTAACAATATATGTCAAGACCTAGGGGCCAGAGCAATTACCACTTGATGTCATCTTTCCAAATCCATAAATTGCTTCAAGTTCAAGACCAACAAATGCATATGCTCCAAGATCCTTAAAGCGCATACAACAAGAAGCAGCTAAGGTAAAGAAACCATACAGTCTCACTCTCATAATCAATGTAGTTCTTGGGATAAAAGCACCAAAAGTATAAGTCGGATTCGTTGGTCTGTAACTTAATTTAGATCTATTTTTGGATATTATGTAATCGAAAAAACATGTATGCACTTGACTGTATTTTGTATATTATGACTTGAATGCATGCTTTTGTAATTAGTTGTTCCAGTTTTGATCATATTTCTCATGAATAGTTCTTACCTCTTATTAGTATCATATATCATAATGCATTTTAACTCTTAAAATAACCCATATATATGATAATGCACTATCATATATGATAATGAAATATCATGTATGATAATGAAATATCATATATGATAATGCAATGTCATATATGATACTCAAGAAAAAGTTAGATATATGAAACAAAGAATCTGCCAACATCATGATTACAACAAAAGAGTATGCATATTTAATACTTACACACTTTGTTCAGAAAAAAATGTATATAAGATAATACAAACATAGTGAAATGTTATTTTCAGAACCAAATAAATGTACAGAACTGCGAGAACCACCTTTATACTCTTAACAATGCATATGTATTTTCCTTATTATATTTAAATTAACATTTACTAATTGTTTTATTGGTTATAGATCCGAGTATGATGAGCGATATGAAGAGTGCACATGTGTTTTCATATTATCTAACGAAAAGATAGTTATAATACATACAAAACAAATACATGTGTATTGTCCTAGTATACATGTTCCTAGTGACCTACGACAATGAAAATTCATGCATTTTTACCTAATGAACTAACCCGATGAATAGACATTTGCATTTTAAGAGTAAAAAGGTGTTTCTCGCAGTTTTGTATATTTATTTGGTTCTGAAAATAACCTTACCCTACAAACATAATATAACCTAATGTAAATCATATATGATATACCTCTGATATCATATATGATAACAATTTATACATAATCACAAGATACAAAAAACATTACTATTCAAACTACTATTCTTTTTCAACAATAAACACTTCTTCAAGCACATTATCAAATGATGAATTCATGATAAAACGCCTACTCCATCTTGATACATAAAACATATCACTGCACATTCTCTTTTTATAATCAACATCCCTCCCAGCTTTGCTCCAAATCGGGCAATTGCACAATCTCTGTCTGACTGAGTTTATACAAGAGAGAAAGAACATATTATGCAACATTTAAACACCAAAATGAATTACTCATATATATGATAGAAGACATGTTTCAAAAGTATATAGAGATATTCTGAAAATTACTCATATAAAATCTGTTTTTTCTTGTGGTTGTTTAATATATCATATATGATAAGTCATGACATATCATATATGATAAATATATCATATATGATAAGTAATGATATATCATATATGATGCATGAAGCTTAATTCAAAAAGCTTAAATAAATTAGATGCTAAATAATATGCGGTTCAAAACATAGAAATCCCTAAATAATGCAACTTATTAACACTAACATAATCTTATTTACCATGGATTAACTTATTTATAAATAAGTTACGTATTCACATAAATCACATAATAAGCTAGCTAATCATTAGAATAAGTCAAAACAAAATGATAAATTAATTAGCTTATTAAAATGAAATAAGCTACAATAAAAACAACCTGGATGAATCTAACCTGATTAATTAATAAGCTTGTTATAATAAACTAACTGATTAAAGAAGATGATGGGCTGAACCATCAGATCTATTTTAATTAAGCAGGTGACTTAATTTTAATAAGCATATTAAAATCAAATAAACGATTTTGAAGTTGATTCATTGATTGTAATAAGCTTATTAAAATCAAATAATCCATTGAAAATACTCGCGTTCGTGTAGAGAGAGAAAGACCGATCGTGTAGAGAGACAAATAGAGATAAAGAGAGAAACACGTTCTATGTGTGTGTTAAATGGGTATTTGTGAAATAAATGTGTTATATACCCTCCGTGTAAAAAGATCAAAATACCCCTTCGTGTAAATTGTGAATATAATTTCAGTCATTAGATGATAGAGAGATGGAAGATGAGAATACATCCCATATCTTAAAAAAAAATTAATATTCAAATGAACTTGAATGAATACATTATATAATCTTTCCTTAAAATTTCAGTTACAAAATTAATAAAATACCTAAATAGTTAGATAAGATTGTTTTTGGTAAAAATAATTTTTAAAAAAATACTATAATAAATATATTTTTTTTAAATTGTATCCTTTTTATCTTTTTTTGAACATTGTATCCTTTTTATGAGCTACACTAATTTTGGAAAAAAAGGAGTATAATTTAGGAAGTGATCCTTGTAAGGTGTGTTTTCATTGTTCGGATCTTTTCGAGATTTACTTTCAATTAACTTTTGCCAAAATAAAAAAGTAAAAAAAAAGAAAAAGATGAGCATTGAAATAGTTTTAAATATTGACATAACAGAAGAAGAACAACAACAATTATTATCAAAGTATTATTCATCTCTCACAACCATGTCTGAAGAAGAAACCCTAATCGAAAACCCTAATTCCGAAACCCTAAAACCACCACAACAAGAACCAGTAATCACACTCTCAGATGAAAGAATCGAAACCCTTGAAACCCTAAAACCATTATCCCCACCAGTCAACCAAACTTACCGCCGTCTCAACAACGCTTTCAAGCGTTGTGGTAGAAAGTTCACAAATCGTTACGGTAAGAAAAAGATCGAAGCTTTGTTGAATAATCTTAAGCCTAAGCTTTTTTTACCCAAGAAAAACTTAAATCTTGATAAATTTGAACCAGTTTTGAAAAAGCTTGAATTGTTTGAGTTTACGCGTATCGAATTTGACCCGGTTATTAGGATTGAGTATTTAGCGGAATTGGTGTCGAATTATGATCCTAAAAAGAAATGTAGTTATGTTAATGGGTATAGGATTAATGTCGCTAAGATTCATTTAGCTAGAGCGTTGAAACTGCCTGTTAAGAAACCCGAAAAGGGTAGTGCCAAGAGTAAAGATGAGGTGGATTTGGATAGTGAGGTTTATTCGGATGAGGAGATTGGTTTTATTGAGGATTTTGTGTTTAATTGGATGTTGGTTAGTGAGGAGGAGATGGTTATGCCGACTGAGATTGTGGAGGGGGCGAGATGTATTAGAGATGGGCATCCGGAGAAAATGGATGCGGCTAAGCTGATTTGGTATAAAGTTGAGAAGGAGTTGACTCAAGGGGAGAAGCTGGTTGAGTGTTATTATGCGTCGCATTTGCAGTGTTTGATTCAGTCGCAACGTCCTAGTCTTTTTTCCGAAGATTATGTTGGCGTTGGTGTTAGTAAGGAAGTTGTGAAAATTGAGGATGATAACGATAAAAAGGAGGAGGTTGAAGAAAAAGAAGAGGAAGAAGTGAAGGACGAGAAAGACGTGTCTGAAGAGAAAGAAGTGAAAGATGAGAAAGATAAGGAAGAAGTGAAAGAAGAAAAAGACAAGGAAGAATCGAAAGATGAGAAAGAAGAAAAAGACGAGGGAGTTTCGGTAGTTAAAGAAAACGATATTCAGTTGACTTTAGGGGCGGATGCTGAGGAAATAGTACATCAAGAGGTGCGTGATGATGATGAGGTGATGGTGGATGCTGAAGAGTTTAAGGTGGATGATGTGACGGATGAGGTGGAAGAGGAGGTGGCTGAGGAGGTAGCGGAGGAGCAAGGGAATTGGAGATTGGGTGGGAAGAATGTGTTGAGTGATAGCATTTTCTTGCAACGTTGTCAAAATAGTGCGTTGAATCCTTGCATGGAAACAAAGGCTGAACAAGTTGAAGATGATCAGATTCAACAAGTGGACGATGACGACGATGAAGAAGAGGAAGAAGAAGAAGAAGAAGAGGAGGAAGCGGGTGGTGAAAGGATGGATGATGGGTTTGGTATGCAACCGAATGATGATTCAATGGATAGAGATGGCTTAACGGGTAATTTTCTTCAAGGAGTGGAGGCATCACATATTCCTTACAATAATCATGGGATGCCCTCGATGGATCTGTTTGGATCAAGAGACAATTCATTTATGGATCACGGTGGTCCGTCTTTTTTCAATAATGGTGGTAAGAGACTAATGGAGGCTGAAGATGACATGCACCATCTTGATGGAAACAATAAACGATTAAGGACTAATGATATGTTAGATCAAAATCAAAATGATTTCAGTTATTGCATGGAGCAAATGCATCAATGGATGGGAAAAGCGAAGATGCTCCACGAGGCAAAAGAGCAAAACTATGCAAACTCACAGTACAATCAACAAATGGCAATTAATCAACTTCAGGATCGCCAAAACGTGCTGGAAATGATCATAAAATCAAGAGATCAAGAGTTGGAGACGAAGCGCGCTGAGGTTTTTCGTCTTGAACGTGAGCTGTTTTTAATGTCAGATCTTGTATCTGGGCTTAGAGGTGCATTAAAAAGTACCCGCGATAAATTTGCTAGCTACCGACAACGTTATCACGTCCAAGAAAAACCACTTTACCAAGATGCGGGTCCAGGTGGTTTGGTTTTGAGTACACGGGAAATTGAGGCACGAAAACGGAAGCAAGAAGAAGATATGGTGAACATTCGTATGATGGCGAATTCGCTTGAACAAGAGTTAGTTAATCTGTTCAAAGTGCATGATGAGAATATTATGGAATTGGCTGATAAATTGGCATCTGTTGGGAAAGAATTTGAAAAGCTTAAGGAAATGGCTGCACAATTGAAAGAGACTCGCAAGCTTCAGAAGTCGCCTGATGAAGATGAACAGAATGCATCTGCTGAGATTGAACACAATGTATCTTCTGAGATTGAACACAATGTATCTGCTGAGATTGAAGAGAATCAGAAATCGTTGGATGGAAACGAATTATCTGCTGAGATTGAAAAGAATCAGAAGTCGTTGGATGGAAACGAATTATCTGCTGAGATTGAAGAGAATCAGAAGTCGTTGGATGGAAACGAATTATCTGCTGAGATTGAAGAGAATCAGAAGTCGTTGGATGGAAACGAATTATCTGCTGAGATTGAAGAGAATCAGAAGTCATTGGATGGAAAAGAGTTAGCTGCTGATATGGACGCGGATATGGAAGAGAAGAAGGAGTCATTGGATGGAAAAGAGTTAGCTGCTGATATGGACGCGGATATGGAAGAGAAGAAGGAGTCATTGGATGGAAAAGAGTTAGCTGCTGATATGGATGCTGATATGGAAGAGAAGCAGGAGTCACTGGATGGAAAAGAGTTAGCTGCTGACATGGATGCTGATATGGAAGAAAAGCAGGAGTCGATGGTTGATACTGAAGTAGGTGCTGAGCCTGAAGAGACTCAGAAGGATGAACAAGATGAAGTCATGGAGACTGATGCTAAACAGGAAGGTGGTCCTACCAACGCTGATGAGACAAAGGTTTGAACAAACCCTTTCTAATTCTATTGGAATAATTTGCGTCACTATTGAACGTTGTATGGTATGATTTATAACTGTTGGTTTGTACTGCTTGGTTAGATGTATGATTGGGTTGGGTGGAAGCGTATTGCTAATAAGGGTAAAAAAAGGCTGGGTTGGGTTGATCTGAACCTTCTATAAGAGATGAAATGATTCTCGTGGACTTAAATCACTTACCACCTATTTAAGTTTGTCTTGATGAAAATGCGCAAAATCGCAGATAATTAATTATTAGAAAACCCTTTTAACGTATAGGAATAGCTAACTAAAATGCATTAGTATATCAGTATCGGAGTTTTTGTGCAGGCTGGGTTCAGTGAAACACCTATTGTCCACAAATCTGAAGTTGTCTGTGACAATTAGTTTGTCAAATATGTTTACAAATATTATATATTTTATCAAAAATAATCTAGTATGTTTTAGAATAAGTAGGAATTAGGTATTTTTATCCATCAAAAGTTTACGTTGGGACGTTAGGTGTGTCAACTATTATCTTTTTCGTTGCTTTCTTTCTTAGTTTTACCCACTTGACCAGTTCGATATGAAACACAATCTGAATCGACTCATTCCTAGCAAATGGGGTTGAAATTGTCACCTCTACTTGACTAAGGATTTTGTTTATAGGAATTTTGAATTAGGAAAGCAACAAATCTAGTCCAGCCACAAATACTAGAATTCTAATTACTTTAGGGTTTCTACAGTGAAGAATATTACAAAAATTATATGTTTAAAGAAAATTGCGACTTGGTTGCTACAGTCTGTGATATATTTTTAAAACACTGAATCTTATGGACTCAGATCAGATGTCTACCAATTTATGATAAAAATGTGCAAAATAGGTATTACTGTTTTAGTCAGCAAATGTTGCAGGTTCATAGGACATCCAAAAATGCAAAGTCACAATTATCATCGTTTGGAAGAAGTAAAACATGATTTGCTAATATAATTAGTGTTCCGAAGATGCCATTGTTACCCTTGTGTTCCTCATTATCACTTGATCTGTTCTAATTGCAGAAATACAGCTTCCTTTGTTATTCATACAATGGAACGAGTAATTAAAGACATAGGTAGTATTGTCTTCTTATAGAATGTATAAGAAGTCTTTGTATTCGAATTAGAATTTCAAAAATAAGACTTATTGACATTTACATGATGCCACTTTACACAACACATTCTTGCTTTTGTATTCTGCAGCCTGTACTTGTCTGTTATTTAAATGCTCTTCTTTTTTCACATTTACAGTCTCGATAAAATAAACTTTGAACAAGGTGTATGTTCTTAAAACCAAAACCAGTTTATAAAAAATGGCAGTTGAGATGTTCGTTGTAGCTTATCTTTTCTTTGCAACTTTGACTTTGATTATTTTTGTAGATGACCCATTACCAACTCTCCATCCGTAATTTTGCATCTGTTAATTACTTTTATATCTGAGTTTGATTTATTAGTGAAACTATGAAACTAAGCTATCCAGAAAAGTTACTTTATCAAAATATAAATGATCAGAACTTTAACCTTCTGAAGGTCACATATTTTGAAAATAAGTGGATTAATTTATTTCAATGAGCCACTTATGCTTTTGCTTAAGCATACTTTTTACTTCTCTTAGGCACACTTCTCTTTTGCATAAGTACTGTTTTCTGAAGTTAATAGCGTGTTTATTCAGAATTTTTGATATTTTTTTCTCGTTTTGACTATAATGCTTCATCTGTTGCAGGAAAAGGAAGGTAACGATGACTGAAGGTCGGGTATGGGACACCGATGATCTTTTGTGTAGAAGGTAGTTTGGACATATCTGAATAGTTGGTCGTCTGGTAAACTAGTTATATTATGTTTAGGGTTTTCACCAGTCTTATGTTCTACAAGTGCGTGCTGGATGATAGCCTGTATATTATTAGATCGTATCTGACATGGTTGATTTAGCATCCATCGCAAACAATACTCTGGTCCTCTTTTGGTTGGCATTTGGTGTCAATGGAGGCTTAATATCATGACATGGTGCTCTAAAATGTTAACTCGCTGGTTTAGTAATGTCGTATTTTCATGTGCGCCATTATATGTTGCTTTTCTTGTCAGTAGTTTATTGGGGATATGTTTTTTTTGGGATGTGATAGTCTTAACGGATGGAGAGTTGGTAATGGGTCATGTTTAGTTTACTTGTTTCTGGCACTTTTTTAGCTCCTTTCTCACCTAAACAGAAAACCAGGTTTGTGCAATCTGATTGTTCTATAGAAATCACCCAGTGTTGTTTGCTTCTACAGGGTCATAACATATATTGTCAGGGATAACTCCAAATTTATACTAGTGCAACATTTTTGTTGTTTGAACCTCCATTGACAGAACTCCTACACGATTCAATTTAACTGACGTGGTGTCGATCTTCAATAGACAATGTACTGTTTCATAACACTTGTTTTGGTACATGAAATTACAGAGATTAGAGATTAGAGATTAGAAATGAAGTAGAGAATTGGATTGTTAGAATGAAATCCAAGGAGATTGTTTATTGAATTCCTTTGTTTGGTAATTTCATAAATTAAATTTTAAAAATATAAATAAAAGTAATAAAAAAATATTAATAAATATTAATAAGTAACAATAATAGTTAATAATTAATAATAATAATAATACAATATATATAAATAATAATAATAATAATAAAATAATAATAATAATAATAATAAAATAATATAATAATAATAATAATAATAATAATAATATATAAGAGCTCAACGACGATCTGGTGAAAGAGAAAGGTGTCAGTTTGATTCTATTTCTCGCGCTATTGTTACATGGAGGAACCCGGTAGACAGACTTGGTTTGGTGTCGGACCGTTTAGCTGTTGTAACTTCATCCTTGAGTCGGTTAAAGAAATCAAATAAACAAGACGAAGCTAACGTGGCTCAATGCAAACGTATAATGGGAGATGGACACTTTACTACCGCTATTAAGGTGCTTACATCCTCTGGTGTAGCTCCATCTACTCCTGATACCTTACATCAGCTCGAGGATAAACACCCATATGCCTCGCCTCTAACCCTATCTTCGTATCTACTTGGTGTGGATGCCCTCGTTGTCAATAAAGACTTGGTGTTGAATAGGATTCGCAGCTTCCCAAAAGGTATGTCATGTGGCCGTGATGGGCTTAGAGCACAACATTTAATAGATATTTTAGGAGGAGCTGCTTCTGTGATTGCTGATGATTTGTTAGGATCCATTACTGGGGTTGTTAACCTGTTTCTTAGTGGCAAGTGCCCTAACCAACTCGGGGAGTATATTGCTAGTGCGCCTTTGACTCCATTGGTTAAGCCAGGTGGTGGTATACGCCCTATTGTTGTTGGTACTGTGTGGTGAAGGCTTGTTTCTAAGGTAGCTTCTTCTTCTATTGGTAATTCTATGAACTCCTATTTACAAGACTTTCAATTTGGCGTCGGCGTCTGGTGGTTGTGAGGCTATTCTACATTCTGTGAATAGGCTCATTGAGTCTAAGGGTAATGAGGTTGGACTTTCTATGCTTTTGGTGGATTTCAGAAATGCTTTTAATCTTGTCGATAGAAGTGTATTACTTGAGGAAACCAGGTGGCGGTGTCCATCGATTGCTTCATGGGTTGAGTTTTGTTATGCTCGACCTGCTAGGCTATACTATGATGACTTTATTCTTTGGTCTTGTCAAGGGGTTCAACAAGGGGGATCCTTTGGGTCCTTTGTTATTTTCCCTAACTTTGCCTCTTTTGATTCACAGTATTAATAGTTCATGTGAGCTCACTGTACAAGCTTGGTATCTTGACGATGGTACTATTATTGGTGATACCCTAATGGTAGCAAAGGCGCTTGACATCATCAAGACTGATGGTCCGGCTCGTGGTTTGTTTTTGAATGTTGATAAGACTAAACTTTTCTGGCCAGTGGAGGATCCTAGAAGTAGGGTGAATGGTGTATTTCCTATAAATATCTCTCGCCCGCTTAATGGTGTCAAACTTTTGGGGGGTTCAGTCAGTTTGAATGAAGGTTTTTGCCACGATTTGGCTTTGAAAAGGGTCGCTAAAACCATCTCGTTAATGGAGGCAATACATAAGCTTCATGATCCCCAATGTGAACTCCTTCTTCTTCGCAATTGTGTTGGGGTTGCGAAACTATCTTATGCTTTGAGGACATGCTATCCATTGTCTTTATTAGAGGCCCAAGTTCAGTTTGATCATGCGTTACATGCTTCTTTGGAGAAGATTGTTACCGCTTCAGGGCCAGGTTTTGGTGATTGGAAATGGCGGCTTGCCACTCTCCCAATCAAGTTGGGTGGCTTGGGCATCCTTTCAGCGGGAGACATTATCTGGTATGCTTTTCTTGCCTCTCGTTTGCAAACGAGCGCCCTTCAGGCCAAGATACTATTGAAGACTGACATTGAATCCCATGGTTCTACTTTTCAGCATGCTCTGGATGCTTTCAACACTACTTGCAGCATTTACGTGCTCTCTGTTACCACTTGCACTTCTGCCCCCCAAATGATGAAAACTTTGGCAAAGTGTTACTTTGGTGTCATTGAGAAAGACCTTGCTTGTAAGTACTCATTAACTCCAAGACATGTAGCTATTCTAAGTTCCATTCGCGCCCCACACACACAAGATTTTCTATTCACTATTCCGATTGATGGGCTAGGGCAGAGGATGAACCACCGTCAGTTCCGTTCTGTGTTGTGCTATAGGCTTGCAATACCTATGTTCTCTGAAGGTAGCTTATGCCCGAGTTGCAATGCGCATCGGATGGACCAATGGGGAGATCATGCAGTTCACTATTATAGTGAAGTAGGAGTAAAGTTTAGACATAATTTAGTGCGTGATATTCTTGCTGATGTATGTTCCAAGGCTGGAATCATGGTGCGAAAGGAGGCTCCACTGGGTTTCGTTACAGAGGACGGGAAAGACCTACGGCCTACAGACATTTTACTGTTTAATTGGCTCCAAGGTAAAGACGCATGTTTGGACGTGACCTACATTTCTCCTTTTGTTGGCACAGGGGCGACAACCGGGGCTCCTAAGGTAGCCTTGCAGAATGCTGTGGAGAAGAAAAACAAAAAGTATGCGTCAATATGTGAAGACAACGGATACAAGTTTGTACCATTTGCTTTTTCTACTTTCGGGGAATTCGATGTGAAGGCTTTGGACACGCTTTCACGTATTAAGTTGATTTCCATTAGCCACTCAAATAATGTTAAGAGTGGTACTTTTATCTTTCATAGAGTTAGTTTTTGTATTCAGAAAGGGGTGGGAGCGCAATTAGTGTCTAGACTTGTCACACCCCACCATGGCGGAATATGGGACGCGACGCATGGATATCATCACAACAATAGCGTGTCCATAGAGAGAACTATATGAATTAGAAATGTCATAAAAGGTGATACAAATGTCATGACAATATCTCATCAATGCAGGAGTCTAGGTAAGTAGGTAACAGTCATACCTCTTATCCAAGAAAAACAAATAACACAAACAAATCAACATATAGGTTCATAGTATCACTTATTGAAACAAACATAAAAATAAACTAAGAAGGAACGGGGATCTCCTTCTAAATGCATTCCTACGCGACTCCAATCCTAGCCACATATGTTTTCACGCTTAACCACTTTATCACCTGAAAGAGAAGTAAAACACGTCAACATAATGTTGGTGAGAATCATAGGTTTAGACTCCAACCGAAAATAGATTATAATAAGCTGTGAACAACCATAAACCACTAAACATATGGACAATGTGCTACAAGTATGCATTAACAACTAACATTCAAGATCAATCATTCCAAACCAAATCCAAGGCTCCCTGCCTTACCAAACACCATGGTACCATAGGCGCCCATACACCTATGTACCAATCCCAAGGCCCCGCCTTGTCATTATCCATTGGTCCCATAGATGATCACACATCTATGTACCTCCCCAAGGCCCCACCTTGTCAACATCCCCTTGGTACCAAGTCAAACCACAATAACTGAGACGGTACGTGTCCCCCGATCCAAATCATAAACACAATCAAGAATCACATAGCAGTTAATCACATAAGTGCACACACAAGTCCATCACTAACCATAAAAACATTCACAACATTAGTTACAAAACCATACAGTGTCTCTTCCATCCCATCTGGAAGTGAAAATCATTAAAAGATATGGGATTATGAAACTCACCTGATTGAACTTCTCCAAAAATCCGCGCACTAGCAAAAAGCTAACAAACAAAAGCACACAATCAAAACATGAACCAAACACTAAGATGGCTCATCAACCCATGATGGACGTCTAACCTTCTCCCAGATATATATACCTCATTTATATGCTCTAAGCATCTCATTACACCCCTCTATAAAGCCCTTAACTTAGTTTACTTCATAACCCGTCTCGTTAACATTTTACCCAAAACAGTCCCGGTATTTAGGTCTCCAAACTATAAGCCAAACGCCCACCTAACCATACCCATGATCTCTGTAAAGGAAACCCTATGCCCTTACAAATGTCAGCTAACTACTCCCTTTTTCCCCAACCTTAAAGCTACTGTTAAGGCCCTGATATATATATATATATATATATATATATATATATATATATATATATATATATATATATATATATATATATATATATATATATATATATATATATATATATATATATATATATATATATACTTCTGCCTATCCGCATATTATCGATTTTGAACATACAAAAAGTTTGTTATGATTAGGGGGTCTTACCCTAACCCATTTGCTTAGCCACCCTTTAGGTCTCTTATTTAATATATAAACCAACTAACATGCTCATTAGAGGGCTCAAGTGTACTCCTAAGTACCCCAATCACCTTAAAATATTAAATTAAACCCGACTGATTTCAAAACTGTTTTGACCTCCGACTGTTTAACCTGTATTTGACCCACCTCCCAACCTCCAATTTAGTTCTAGTTTCTTGCATTTGAAAGCCACTTCAAATACCTATTCAGGGATGCTTGGATCGCAAAATAAGGGTTTGTAGAACTCTAGATATGATCAAAACAAGTGACATAAAATTTTGTCCAGTTTTTAAAAACGAATTTAACACAATTAGCTTAACTAATTACCATCACCATGTATAATTATTATCTCTAATTAATTTAATCATGTTTATACCATTATAATACAGAATTCATAATTAACTTAACCCTAGATCCATCATGTATTGATTGTAAGAGAATTAAAAACAATTTAATTAAAAGTGTATTGAAGATTTTACCTTAGAATTTTTGAAAGAAGAAAAATTAATGAAGAACCCTAAATAGACTCCATTGATTTCGACTTAAGCTTGATCTCTAGGGGATTATGATTTGTTTTTAGTTAATAAAAAGTCTTTATATAATTTCCTAACAAGTCATTGGCCCATTACAAAAGCCCGGTTCCCTTTTTTCCTTTTTTTTCCCTTTTCTTTCTTTTTAGTCGGCCTAAACCGACTTTAACATATATTTTTTTATTTTTTTTCTTTTTATTACTTATTATTATGTTATTAATAATACCTTAATTTACCTTAATTTATTTCAGCTCCTAAAGCCTCCGAAACCTTAAAACCGTAAAACTAGTCAATTTTACGCGTATACCGAAAAAAACGTAAAATATACAGTTTTAAAAAAATCTTAAATTTTGAAATAAACTTTATAACTAATTCCTAAATAAATTAAAACCATCCCGAAAAATACTCACATGACTAAACACCTTACCCGAGACCTCTAAATGCTAAACCCCAAATCGTAAAAAAAATAAAATACGATTTACTATAATACTTATACGTATACGTAAAACACCAAAATAACACCATTTCATTTCATAGTCACTAATTTGTGAGCTCATGAACATGAAATAACCGTTCCTCGATTTACTTATGAGTACTTTATGCCCATAAACGATATCCACACCAACCTCGTTCACGCAAAATAACATGTAAACACGCAAATCACATAGTCACACATAAATTAACCTTAAAATAAGACCAAGTGACGAACCTCAAAACCACGATTGTCACATCACTCCCTCCTAATAGAAATCTCGTCCCGAGATTTACTCCTTAGGATCGTTATTATCAATTAGCTGAGGATACTTGCTCCTCATAAATCCTTCCCGTTCCCACGTGAACTCTAGTCCATGTTCCAAATTCCATCTACCCATAACTACGGTATATTACCCTTTTTATCCAACGTCCTAGCTTCACGACCCAAAATCTCTATCGTCTCTTCGATAAAACGAAGACTCATATCCATACTAATATCATCTAACGGTACTTGTAAGTCAGTTCTTGCTAAGCATTTCCTCAAGTTTGATACATGAAATACGTCATGCACACTACTCAATTCCTCCGGTAATCTCAACCTATACGCCACTAGCCCAATCCTTTCAAGGATTTCAAATGGACCCATAAATCTAGGTGCTAACTTCCCTTTTCTTTCCAAACCGCATCACCCCTTTCCATGGTGAAACCTTTAGCATAACTTTATCTCAAATCTCAACGGCTTACGCCTCTTGTCCGCATAGCTCTCTTGTCGGTTCTTTGCTATTTTCAACCTCTACTTAGTCACTGCCACCACCTCCATAGTTTTTCGATCCACCTCCAGTCCAATACGTTGGCCGCTTCTAACTTCATCCCACTGTAACGGTGATCCACCTCATCTCCTATGAATTAACTCTAGCAGTTTCTACTACAATTCCTATCACCATACCTAACGGCTTCTATCCTCTACGGATTTTCCATCATTTGGAAGTTCTCCCAACCTTAAACACATCCAATGGTATATGCAGGATTGCATAACCAAAAGCTTCCCATAATATTCACAAGAAACATGTCATAACCACCACCTCATCCTTGCTTTCCCATGCTCGGCACCAAGTAACTAACCATCCTTCATACTAACATGTGTTACACCTTTTCTCTAGGTGGACGTTCCATTGTTCGTGACTACTAACCTCTTGCTCTAACGGTTTCTCTTCAATATCACCCTACTATCTTCACAACCTCTTGCTCCCTCGAATCATTCTTCCTCCATACTACTTTTCGCTTGTCTCTCCACAATCTTAATTTCCATACCATCTTATATCCCGTCTTCAGCCTATAATTTAGGTGTTTCCTCCTTTATTCCTTACATCCTCATCAATGGGGAATATGCCCCTCTCACCGGCGACTCTCTCTTTGTAGGAGAATTCTTCCTAATATAATGCGTTCTCCAACTATCTCCAAATCTCACGCCAATGCTCTAGGCGTCTTTCTCAATTACCCCTATAGTATGCTCATACCAAACATTAGTCTATCAACGGTATACTACGCTTGCTTCCTATCGTTTCTTCCCTTGCCATAATCCTTCATAAGGCATTCCATACATATTAGGCTAACTTTTACGCAAAACCCTCTATTCCATCACATCCATACGCAATCCTTCCAACTTCTCAACTACGTGACTTCTCATTCCTCTTGAAATATGAGATGAATTAATCAGTCTATCGACTATCACCCAACTCTCGTCGTACTTATTCCTCCACCCCATTATGTATCCCTTTCACCAACTTCGTCCTTACATCGCCCTTTCTAAGCTACTCCTATCTATGTAGGAAGTATAGTCTACGTCCCTTTTCTCCATATAATTGTCCAAGCCACGCAACATACATGTTGACGCGTTCTCTGCTTTAGACAACTCAACTCGTGCAACCTACATCCTTCATCCAAACCACCCTAATACGTCATCCATATAGTTCAAGTTCGTCTCAGCTTCACTTCATTCTTCTTATTCCATGTCTCATCAACCATGCTTGCCTTTCCCAGATGGTACTTGGCCTTGCAATTTTCTTTCATCACTTAACTCCACCCATCACCTTTTCCAAATGTTCAATCAAGATGATTAAATATGTGTTGGAGACGTTCATGATATGTATAGATCATTCTCAACGTCTCGTACCCCAAATGCCTCTAGCATTCTAGGCAGATATAACAATCCAGTTCCACTAACTAAGTCTATCTAGTTCTTCCAAATCTTTAGTTCCCACAACGTATAAACAAACGCCTTTCTTTGTCGTTCTCGTATACATCCAAATCCTTGCTCCACGTATCGTCATGCTTCGCGAATTCATCCAGTCCTTCCGATAATTCCAAGATCTGCTCATTATCCAATCCACCTCTTCAGCCTCCAAAACGCTTCCTCACCCTTCTTCACTTTGCCCCTTGCTGGTTCCACGATATGCCATCATCTCTGACTACTCGTCCTGGCCAACTTAATCCTAAAACTCACACTTGAAAATCTCACGTATAATTCCCTTTCCTAACAACTCCAAAACCAACTCATAATTCGCCTCACTCTCCTTCTTAGATTTGAGTAGATCAAGATGTCGTCGATGCTCCCGATGACAACTCGTTTATATATTGTCATGCACCCCCGGTTCATTGACTCCATGAAAACTGCTAGCGCCTCGGCGAAGCCAAAATCATAACCGTAAACCCAAAGCGTTCATACAACATCCTTAGCAGTTTCAACTACGTCCTCCTTGCACCCTCTCTTAGAATCAATACGAATAAATTTCTACCTCGTTTTACTCGTGAAAATCTACACGTATTCTAAAAGACCAATACTTCCTCTTATCAGACCACTCAACCGCTTTTCACAGCCAATCTACTACTAAGCAACTCAAATTTTACCTTGCATCCATTGCAATTTCTAACAACTCTTGCTCTTAAAATCATTCCATCAACAATTTCCTTGGAAAGGCACTAACTACAACTCATCTCACTTCTCCTACTAGCTCTATTTATGGTTCTACCTCACAGTAATAGGCAAACCTACTAAATCTCAGGAAATTTTCGGAAAACTTACACGCCTTACGAACAATCATAACTACCTTTGATGTATTATATCCCCTTCCAACACTCTCTATGGTGCGTTACTTGTGCCAATATCCATACATTATACAAATCTCTATTCATCTCCCTTGGCACTACTAAGAGACTTCATGACCACATTAGTTCGTCTACGAACTTTTAACTCTTTCATCCTCACTAAGGGCATACCGACCATTCTCTCAGGGCCACCTACTTAATCGTGTAGGCACGACCAAGTCTTTCATATGTCTACCTCAACGCTCCCAATCAATACGAACCCAAAACTACATCCTGAATCCACTAGATATGATCAACGAATCAAACCCACGGATAACTAACGACATTTCACGTGCACGAGTTAAAACAGACCAAAACCACGAAAACTCAAAAGGTAAACTCAAACATGTACCAATTCAAATGACTCATGACAACGAAAAATGATCCAAGAAACACTTAATGGCAACCAAAACATCTTATGCCCCGCGATATATTATTTAAACCGTGCACAAGATTGACTTTTCTAAAAGAATATTTTTTTTCTTTCCTTACCACATCTATGTGACTCAAACAATTTACAAACAACCTTCTAGACGATCTCAAAACTCAACTCAAAGACTAGGTATCCCGTGCATCCCAAATCATAAAAAAAACTACTATTCAAAACTCAACCTTGAACCCATCACTTGTACCAAAATTTCGATCAGGTTACCGACACCCCATGACTATACATACCAAATATTTGAAAGTACATGATTTTAGGCTTTTGAATCACCCAAAAAGCTTTAAAGACGAACAAGTTATGACCAAAACAGTTTTATACTAGTTGTTTTTTAAAAAAAAACTAAAGAATCCTCTTAGTAATTAACGTAATCCTTTTTAAATGAAAAGAAATAAATGTAAGTGAAATTTTCATAAACTTTGTTTAGTCTTGCATAAATAATTATAAATGACGTATATTGATTAAGCTCACTTATATAAACTATTTAAGTAGAAAGAAATTTTATTTCGCTTTATTTTAAAGAAAGTCTTTTAGAATTTGAAATAAATAAGTGTTGATTAAATTTTTTTTTATGTTACATCTTGTTTCAAACACGACTCCAACACCTTACCCTTATTTTATTGAATACAACCAACCATCCAACTCTATAGTAGATTTCCAAGTCTTTTCAATATATACCGACCAAAAGAAATGTAAGACTCAACACAAAAGATTCCATTATCTCAAAAGAAATCCCAAGTTATTTTAATAGACTTAAAACCAAAAACACCATTTTAAAACGGACACGTGAAATAGGAAACTCGAAGAATACGCTACAACGGAGGTTGAATATCTAAAAAGAAGCGAGCTAGCCACCCTCCTAAGGATACAATCGATAATTGTAGGGGATCATACATATTTAGGCATATTAGGATACATATACTCAAATCCGTCCAACATCTACTATACAAGCATGTATTAATCCTCTTTCATGCAATCATACTTAGGAATCCATTAAAGTTGTGGTACTTGTATAACTATGTTGGCCACCATACTTATACAATTACCCTTCCCCAATGCACTCCTTCCTATGATGACACTTATAAGAATTAATACAACACATAACACATATATCCATCTACTCACATAAGCTCATAACCACATAACCAAAAAAAAAATCCAAAACTCCATCCATTAAAATAACATAGTCAAACTCTTGAAATACATAAATCCATAGTCTAGCTAAAACAGCATAGACTAAATCCAAAACGAAAACATAATCAGTTATAAGTCATGTCGCCCATAAGAGTGGAAAGAGCTTAAAATCCTTCATATTCGCCTACTCCTAATAACTCGAACCACCACATGATTCTTAGGGAACATGACTTAAACATCAATAGAAAAATACTATATCTCAGGTACATAAAATAACTGAACAAAAGACAAAAACTACCATGTACCAAATTATGTAATATAATGTACAATTTAAGCAAAATACAACAATGACTAGCGTGGATGATTATGGTTCAACCAGCACTAGTCATACCCCGAAAAGAAAATAACATGTGGCTAAGTATGAACTACTATGGTTCAACCCATACTAGTCAAAACTTAACAAACATCGCAAGTAAAAACCAATAACATCTAGAAAACTTTAATTAATATAAAATGCACACATACTCCTATGACGCCTATATGCAGGGACCCTTAAGCTATAGACTAGGTTACTAGACTAGGCAACCTAATTCTCTATAATCATTGTCTCTGATACCATTCTGTCACACCCCACCATGGCGGAATATGGGACGCGACGCATTGATATCATCACAACAATAGCGTGTCCATAGAGAGAACTATATGAATTAGAAATGTCATAAAAGGTGACACAAATGTCATGACAATATCTCATCAATGCAGGAGTCTAGGTAAGTAGGTAACAGTCCTACCTCTTACCCAAGACAAACAAATAACACAAACAAATCAACATATAGGTTCATACTATCACTTATTGAAACAAACAGAAAATTAAACTAAGAAGGAACAGGGATCTCATTCTAAATGCATTCCTACGCGACTCCAATCCTAGCCACATATGTTCTCACGCTTAACCACTTTATCACCTGAAAGAGACACTAAAACACGTCAACATAATGTTGGTGAGAGTCATAGGTTTAGACTCCAACCGAAAATAGATTATAATAAGCTGTGAACAACCATAAACCACTAAACATATGGACAATGTGCTACAAGTATGCATTAACAACTAACATTCAAGATCAATCATTCCAAACCAAATCCAAGGCTCCCAGCCTTACCAAACACCATGGTACCATAGGCGCCCATACACCTATGTACCAATCCCAAGGCCCCGCCTTGTCATTATCCATTGGTCCCATAGATGCTCACACATCTATGTACCTTCCCAAGGCCCCGCCTTGTCAACATCCCCTTGGTACCAAGTCAAACCATAATAACTGAGACGGTACATGTCCCCCGATCCAAATCATGAACACAATCAAGAATCACATAGCAGTTAATCACATAAGTGCACACACAAGTCCATCACAAACCATAAAAACATTCACAACATTAGTTACAAAACCATACAATGTATTTTCCATCCCATCTGGAAGTGAAAATCATTAAAAGATATGGGACTATGAAACTCACCTGACTGAGCTTCTCCAAAAATCTGCGCACTAGCAAAAAGCTAACAAACAAAAGCACACAATCAAAACATGAACCAAACACTAAGATGGCTCATCAACCCATGATGGACATCTAACCTTCTCCCATATATATACCTCATTTATATGCTCTAAGCATCTCATTACACCCCTCTATAAAGCCCTTAACTTAGTTTACTTCATAACCCGTCTCGTTAACATTTTACCCAAAACAGTCCTGGTTTTTTGGTCTCTAAACTATAAGCCAAACGCCCACCTAACCATACTCATGATCTCTGTAAAGGAAACTCAATGCCCTTACATATGCCAGATAACTACTCCCTTTTGCCTCAACCTTAAAGCTATTGTTAAGGCCCCGATATATATATATATATATATATATATATATATATATATATATATATATATATATATATATATATATATATATATATATATATATATATATATATATATATATATATATATATATATATATATATATATATATATATATATATATATATATATATATATATATATATATATATATATACTTCTGCCTATCCGCATATTACCGATTTTGAACATACAAAAAGTTTGTTATGATTAGGGGGTCTTACCCTAACCCATTTGCTTAGAAACCCTTCAGGTCTCTTATTTAATATATAAACCAACTACCATGCTCATTAGAGGGCTCAAGTGTACTCCTAAGTACCCCAATCACCTTAAAACATTAAATTAAACCCGACTGATTTCAAAACTGTTTTGACCTCCGACTGTTTAACCTGTATTTGACCCACCTCCCGACCTCCAATTTAGTTCTCGTTTCTTGCATTTGAAATCCACTTCAAAACAAGTGACATAAAATTTTGCCCAGTTTTTAAAAACAAATTTAACACAATTAGCTTAATTAATTACCATCACCATGTATAATTATTATCTCTAATTAATCTAATCATGTTTATACCATTATAATACAGAATTCATAATTAACTTAACCCTAGATCCATCATGTATTGATTGTAAGAGAATTAAAAACAATTTAATTAAAAAGTGTATTGAAGATTTTACCTTAGAATTTTTAAAAGAAGAAAAATTAATGAAGAACCCTAAATAGACTCCATTGATTTCGACTTAAGCTCGATCTCCAAGGGATTATGATGTGTTTTTAGTTAATAAAAAGTCTTTATATAATTTTCTAACAAGTCCTTGGCCCATTACAAAAGCCCGGTTCCCTTTTTTCCTTTTTTTCCCTTTTCTTTCTTTTTAATCGGCCTAAACCGACTTTAACATATATATTTTTATTTTTTTATTTTTATTACTTATTATTATGTTATTAATAATACCTTAATTTACCTTAATTTATTTCAGCTCCTAAAGCCTCTGTAACCTTAAAACCGTAAAACTAGTCAATTTTACGCGTATACCAAAAAAACCCGTAAAATATACAGTTTTTAAAAAAATATTAAATTTTGAAATAAAATTTATAACTAAGTCCTAAATGACTTGAAACCATCCCGAAAAATACTCACATGACTAAACACCTTACCCGAGACCTCTAAATGCTAAATCCCAAATCGTAAAAAAATACGATTTACTATAATACTTATACGTATACGTAAAACACCAAAATAATACCATTTCATTTCATAGTCACTAATTTGTGAGCTCATGAACATGAAATAACCGTTCCTCGATTTACTTATGAGTACTTTATACCCATAAACGATATCCACACCAACCTCGTTCACGCAAAATAACATGTAAACATGCAAATCACATAGTCACACATAAATTTACCTTAAAATAAGACCAAGTGACGAACCTCAAAACCACGGCTGTCACAAGACTCCTATCCAACTTTGTGTAACGTTTCTATATAATAATAATATTATTATATATATAAATAATAATAATAATAATAATAATAATAATAATAATAATAATAATACTTTGGATGTAGGGAAGGTTCTTGATTTAATTATGAAGGAAGGTCCTCGTTGTGGTTTGCATCTTAAATGTTGATAAAACCGAGGTTTTTTGGCCTAAGGAAGACCCTAGAAGCATATTTGAAGGTATTTTCCCGCCTAACATTTCTCGTCCCCTTCATGGTGTTAAATTATTAGGTGGCCCGCTAGTGTGGATTCAGATTTTGGTTGTGATATTGTGAACAAAAGAGTGTCCAAAATGATCGGGCTTATGGATGCTGTTGCCAAAATTAATGATCCTCAATGTGAGTTGTTGCTACTTCGTGCATGTACGGGTATTTCTAAGCTTTACTTTGCTATGCGCACATGCCCTCCACGTTTCTTTGAGCATGCTCAACATTCTTTTGATGTGGCCTTTCGTTCTGCTTTAGAGCGTATTGTGACTGCTTCTGGGCCTGGGTTTGGTGATTGGCAATGGAGGCTTGCCTCCTTACCCTTTGCTTTTGGGGGGCTTGGTGTTTATTGTGCATGCGATGTTTTGAATTATGCATTTTTAGCATCACGATTGCAATCTGCTAGCTTACAGACTAAGCTTCTTCAGCATGCCGATATTGTAGATTATGGACCAATTTTTTCTGATGCTTTACGTGTGTTTAACACATCTATGGATACTGACCTTTTGAGTAATCCAAGTAAGATCGCTTCCCCCAAACTCATGAAGAAATTGACAGATATATATTTCACGCGGGTTACTAATAGTGCAGAATCCACGTTTTCCTTATCTCCTCGACAATTGGCTTTGTGGAAATCTCAAATGGAGGACCACACTTCTGACTGGCTTAGGACAGTTCCGATTTCTAGGTTGGGACAGACTATGAACGGTAAGACTTATCGTTGTGTGTTATGTTATCGGTTGGGTGTCCCTCTTTTTTCCGTTTCAAGGCCTTGCTCAGCTTGTTCTAGGGTGTTTACGGGGGAATATTTATGAAGATCATGCTGTATCATGTGCGGGTGTTGTTGGTATCAAGCATCGTCATAACGTGGTACGTGACACCCTTGTTGACATCTGTTACAGGTCAGGGATATCAGCCGGTAAGGAGGTTGATATTGGATTGGTTGGTGAGTGTGACAAACCCTTACGCCCCGCGGATATTTTGCTTTATTCATGGGATAGGGGGCTGGATGTGTGTGTGGATTTGACTGGGTCTTCTCTATTGACACAAACTGGGATGACTGATTTTATTCCGGGTCGTGTGGTGATCGGTGCTGCACAACGTAAACGTACCAAGTATGAGGCTAAATGTGCAAATATTGGATATGGTTTTCTTCCTTTTTCATTCTCTTCCTTAGGGGAATTAGAGGAGAATGCGGTTGATTTGCTTAAGCGAATCTGGAAATTCTCTATAACTCAAGATGTTGAGGCGCGTGCAGCTGTACATATCTTTAATAGGATTGGCTTTGCTATAGCTAAAGGAGCGGGAGCCCAGATAGTATCTCGGCTTCCCACTAATTTCTTGTAAATCCTATTATTCTAATGAAGTGATGTCTATAATTAAAAAATAAAAAATAAAAAATAATAATAATAATAATAATAATAATAATAATAATAATAATAATAATAATAATAATAATAATAATAATAATAATAATAATAATAATAAAAGTCACGTTTTTCTCTCCTTGTGTGGGCGATCCCCATCACCTGTAACCTTCATCACCATCACCCGCAACCTTCATCACTGGTCCATCCTTCATAATATTAATAACAATAATTGTGGGCGATCCACCATCACCGATCTTCACTTTCCATCTTTTCCGATCATCACTTCATACAGTTTCATCACCTTTCTTTAATCGTACCTTTAATAACTGTTTATCATCTGCATATAATGGTCATCACTTCATATCACTTTCATCATCTTTCTTTAATCAAGCCTTTAATAACTAGTTATCATCTTCTTATCACGGTCATTGCTTCATATCACGTTCATCTTCTTTCTTTATTTGAACCTTTAATAACCGTTTCATCTTTATATCGCGGTCATCAACTTTATATCACGTTCGTCTTCTTTCTTGTGTGTGTGGGTGTTCCACCATTACCGGTCATCACTTTCCACCATTACCAGTCACGGTTCATCATCTTTCCATTTTTCGTTTTCATTAATAACTAAGTTGGGTTCTTACAGATCTGGGTCGCAGTACAGGGTCGGTATTGTTATTGCAGGTCTGGTATTGTTGTGTTGTTTATTCGTTAGGCTTTAGGTTCGCAGCTTGGTTGTTGTAGTACAGGGACGGTATTGTTTTCTAGGCAGGGTTGTTGCAGGTCCGGTACTGTTGTGTTGTTAAGCCTTAGGTTCACAGCTTGGTTGTTGCAGTACAGGTCGGTATGGTTGTCTAGGCAGGGTTGTTGCAGGTCCGGTGTTGTTGTGTTGTTTTTTCGCTAGGCTTTAGATTCTGTTAGGTTCTGTTACGTGTTTGGTTGTTGTTTGGTTGTGCGGCTATTTGGTTGTTTGGTTGTGGGTTGGTGGTGGTTTCGAGGGTGCGGTTGTTTGATTGCTTGTTGGGGATCGTCTGGTTTGTGTTGGCAGCCGTGTATTGGTGGTGTGGTGGTTTTTCGTCTGGTTGGATATTTGGAGTTCGCTTGTTTTGAGGGTGTTGGGTTTGTCGTCGTTTTGAGGGTGTTTGGTGTTGTATGCGTTTGGTGTTGTAGAGTGGTTCTGGTTTTTGTCGTGGTGAGGTGATTGGGTTAAACTCCTCATTTTCTGGCTCATGCTTTTACTATTGGCTTGCTATTCGTTGTGGTGTTATGGCAGTCGTGCGTTTTCATTGTCCCTTTGTTGGTCTTAATGGGTGTCAAGATGGTGGTGGAAATAGGCTTACGAAGACTTCCTTGATTATTCATCTCCGTGATCGACACTTTCTTGGTGAGGCACAAGCTATTTCTAAAAAATCGATATTATCAGATTTGGTAATATATGAGAGGGCCGAGTTAACATTTAAGCGTATGAGGATTTGGTTGTGTGGTGTTTGTTTTACTACACATACGCTTCGGTCTAAGTGTCGGCATGGTAATGGTTCGGGTTTTGTACCACCTCCTGATTGTGGTGACGACATTGTTCATTTTGTGCTTTATGACCTTCCTAAGCCACTCGTTCCATCTTGCCCTGAACAGCTTGATATCGGTAGTGATGAAGTATGTGATTCACATTGTGGGTTTACTTTGAGCATTCTTGATAGGTTATTTTCGAAAGGGTTGCGCACTGTTAAATGTATTCCTTTAAAATGTCGATTGGGTTTCGCTCGTGCCTTGTAAAGATTCCTCGATAAAGTGGTCAACAAGCCTGATGATATTTCGTGTTGGGTTAGTTTTCTTGTGTTGCCTCTTTGTCTTCTTAGAACCTTTCGCCCGAGAAGTAACCTCGAGTGTCAGTCTGTTATTAAGAGGCAACGTCAAGAGGAATATATTACTAGTGCTATTCGTTCTTGGGAAACGTTGGATGGTAGTTTGCAGCTTCTTAGGGAGTGTTTGGCTGAATCTTCCCCTGCTTTTTCTGGTGTTGTTGGTGAAGAGTGTGGGGTGGCTGAGCAGAATATTAAGCAGTGTAAACGGAAGATATCTGATGGGCATTATTCTGCGGCTATCAGGGCTCTTTCCTCGTCCGGGGTTGCTCCTTATAATGTTTCTACTCTCGAGGATTTAAAAAATAAGCACCCTTTTTTTCATGCTCCATCTTTACCATATATTCCTCTTGACCATCATCATCACCTTGTTGTATCTCAATCTGTGGTTCTCGACATGATCGAGAGCTTTCCTCGAGGTACGTCTTGTGGTCGAGATAGGTTGCAGGCCCAACACCTTATTGATTGCTTAAGTGGATATGTGGTTGCTATTTCGGATGAGCTTATGTCCTCCATCACCCAAGTGGTGAACCTTTTTCTTGATGGGCGTTGTCCCAGGGTGTTAGGTGAGTATATTGCTAGTGCCCCTCTTACTCCTTTGGTTAAGCCTGGTGGTGGTATCCGCCCTGTAGCTGTGGGTACTGTTTAGAGACGACTTGTTTCCAAGGTATGTGCTTATAAGTTTGGTCACTCTTTGGATGGGTACTTTGGTGATTTGTAGGTTGGAGTTGGGGTGTCGGGAGGTAGTGAGGCTATTCTTCATGCTGTGAATCGCTTACTTGAGAGGTATGTAGATGATGTTGGTTTTTGGATGTTATTAGTGGATTTTCAAAATGCTTTCAATTTGGTAGATCGAGAGGTTATGTTGCGAGAGGTTCGTCTTCGTTGTCCCTCCATCTCGTCTTGGGTGGAGTTCTGTTATTCTAGCCCGGCGAGGTTGTATTATGGTGAGCATGTGTTGCGGTCCTGTCAGGGGGTACAGCAGGGTGACCCTCTTGGTCTGTTACTCTTTGCTCTTGTACTTCACCCATTGATATGCAAGATTCGGGATTCCTTTTCTCTTTCTTTACAAGCCTGGTATTTGGACGACGGTACTATTGTTGGGGACACTTTGGTTGTGGGGAATGTTCTGGAGTTGTAGGATGTTTACACACGAACCAAATACGTAAAGTCTTGAACTTTATGTATCAAAATGAAGAGATGACGAACTGGATAATAGAACAAGTATATAGATGATGAAGAACTAATAAAGATGATGAAATATATGAAGATTAAGCAAGGATTAAACTAAAAAAGAAAGATTAGATTAAGGAAGGAAGGAAAAAGAAAAACAAAGATGGTGATTTTTCTAGTGAGAGAAAACAAACAACTTTCTCTCTCTAAAACTAATCAAATGGGAAGCACACACACAAATGAGGATTAGGAAGCCTTTTATACTAACTAACAAATGCTTAGGAGGCCTTCCTCATTTGTGTGTTCAGGACTAAATCCCGTTACATAAAATAATAATAACTAAAAACTCTCGACATCATTAAATAACATTTTTCACGAGCTTCACAACGATATATTATATGACCATCACTTTAATTACTTCTAACAATCTCCCCCTAAGGGGTGGTCATGTAATATGTGACTTCACTTCTTTGTTGTTGCAGACTTTGAAGCTCGATGTCTTGAGAGTTTCTTCATAGTTCCTTTCATGACTTGTGATCTTGGATCTTTGATCTTTGCCTTGACTTGATCTTGAAACTTTGCCAACTTGAGTTCTTGTGTCATTCCCCACATACTCGAACTTTGTGTTGTTTTGAAAGCTTGGTAACAATCTCCCTTGATTATCAGAGTAGCGGAAGTCTTTGTCTTTAGTTGTTGAGCTTTCTTCATTTACTTGAGTATGTGGCCTTGAATTGCGACTCTTGAAATGACGCCACCGTTTGCATTCCTCCGGTTTCCCGTTATACAGTACAAGTACTGTACCTGTGATTAGGTAAGTTCAAAGAACTTCCTTGACAGGGTTTCCGGCTGTAGTAGCCGTTCTCAATACTTAAATATATCGAAAGATAACTCATAGTAAGGAGTGAATCATGTAGTTCCATTCTGCTGATTAAGTCGTCAATTCAATTTCCTGGAACAAGTTTGAATCAATTAAGAATCAAACCATCGTTGCTTTCCAGTTGACACAAGGTTGATTCATATAGAATCACACAAGTTACCTACCGCAGTGCTGTTTGATGATGACATTGGAAGGATTCCCATTCGTCACTGTAAATACTGAAAAGTATTACTCTGAATGTTCTGGCAAGATCATGAAGATATTGCGTCGAGACCTGGAACGAGTTTGAGTCAATTAAGAATCAAACCAATGTTGCTTTCCAGTTAACATATGTTCAATTCAAATAAATCTTACATATGACCTACCGCAGTGCTGTTTGATGTTAACACTGGAAGGATTTCCATTCATCACTGTAAATACTAGAGAGTATCACTCTGAATGTTCTAGCAATACCACAAGGATAGAGTGTAGGACTCTGTAAATTATCGCATGTGTTCTTGTGATGAACGATAATTGATATATGGAATAAGTGTCCTAATGAGATTTTTGATGAATCTCGTTGGCTCTAGACTCTATAAGTGCACGTTTATTTGGTGATCGGAGGCTGGAGCAGACTGCCACCTATTCAATATCTACTATCTCAGAGTGAGAAAGTCGATAGAAATGAGTTGAACTCCGTGACAATAAAACAAACTTCTTTTGAGAGAAGCTTGAGTAGGCTGGGAAGGGTTGTGCATTGCATCACTGGGTCCATGATGCTTTGTCTTTAATACCAGAAATCATCAACATGATTCTGATAGTAGATGTATTGACCCGGTTTCTGCCTAAGTTGTATGGAGGGCTATTTCTTTTCACCCTTTATCCTTACATTTCTTTTTCATTCTTCAACCCCTTCAATGCTTACCAAGACGTCATAACTAGCACCTTGTTGTGATTGTTCCAGTGCTAGCTTAAGTCATTAGTCGGCATTATTCCCGTACACTCAACTACTCCATCTTTCCTAAGGACTTCTAAGTTCTAATGGATTGTCCCTGGGAAGATCCCTCCGGTTCTGGTTGGATCATAGGACGAAAACCTAACCACCTTTTGACACCAATATCGTCGTGAATAATTATGTTGTAGGTATATATATCGTAACCAGAAACCCTTTCTAAATCACCAAAAATGCTCCCCCTACATATGTGCATAATAAAAGGAAAGGTTTTTGCACATATTAGGAAAAGAAAGCACTTATATCAAAGATTTTATCCAAGATAACACATTTTAATCACTATTCTCCCCCTCAAAAATTGCATGAAATTGAAATTTTTGTGAAACTAGTGATGAAACATGGAGAGAATAATGTGTCATGAAACTTTGGAACAAATGTTTATGAAATAATTATACTCCCCCTCGAAAAAAGATTCTATTTAAATAGGGGAGTATATGAGCACATTGTTTTGAAATTGAAAAATTATGCTCAAAAGTCCAAGAAAATTGTGTTCATGAGCTTAAAACTTTGAATGTTTTGATATAAGCTCATGACCGAGAAAAACGAATTTCTCGTTGTTGAGGATAAGTCAAAGACTTTCCTTTATTTAGGGACCGGGTTATAGTCTGACATTATGAGAAGAAAGTAGAAAAGACATGTTTTGAAAACATTTGAACTCTCATTCGAACTTTATGTACGTACCTGTGTCGTTATTGAACAACATTTCTAAGTACGTCCATATTATCGATGCTGAGAGACATGTCAGAGAAGAATATTTTTGGTATTCTTGAAAAATTTTCTCATTTTTTATTTTGTTTTTATAGGTTTTATATTTTTGTATTTTGATTTTCTGATAAATATATACAAGATTACTGCGAATGTGCAAGACGTTCAAGTTCATCAGGTGTGAAACTACGCATACCAAGTCGACGAACCAAGAATTCAAATCTGTCTTGAGAAAGAGCTTTGGTGAAGATGTCGGCTAGTTGGTAGTCCGTCTTGACAAAGAACAGTTCGATCGTTCCTTTTTCCACATGCTCCTTTATGAAATGGAATCGGACAGCTATGTGCTTGGTCTTGGAGTGTTGGACCGGGTTGCAGGATATGGCTATGGCTGATTGTGAATCACAATAAATAGGGACTTTGTTAAAGTAAAATCCATAATCCGTGAGTTGTGTTCTCATCCAAAGGACTTGAGCACTACACACGGATAGAGACACATATTCTGCTTCCGCGGTTGACAACGCCGTACAGTCTTGTTTCCTTGATGACCAGCTCACTAGCTTCTCGCCTAAGAATTGTGCCCCACCAGAAGTGCTCTTGAATGTATCATGACACCCTGCATGGTCGGCATCTGAAAAACCAGTGAGATTAAAACCAAAATCCTTCGTATACCAGAGACCCATGTTAATGGTTCCCCGGAGATAACGAAAGATCCTTTTAACCTCCTTGAGGTGCTTCTCGGTTGGCTTAGCCTCGTACCGAGCACATAAACAAGTAGCATGCACAATGTCCGGTCTGCTTGAGGTTAAGTACATAAGGGACCCGATCATACTTCGGTATTTTGTAGCATCTACAAATGTCCCTTTCTTATCCAAATCAAGCTTGTGTTTAGTGTCCATTGGAGTACCAATAGGATCACAGTTATCCATACCAAATTTCGTTAGAATCTCAAGCACATACTTGGACTGATTTATGAAAATACCACGGGGGATTGGTGAACTTGGAGACCAAGAAAAAACGTCATTTCCCCCATCATGGACATTTCGAATCGACTTTTCATAAGGTCGGCAAATAATATGGAATATTTTGGGTTAGTAGAACCAAATATAATATCATCTACATAGACCTGAGCCACCAAGATGTCGTTGCCGTAGTGCTTGATAAAAAACGTTGGATCAATAGTTACTTTGCTGAAGTGATTTTGGAGAAGAAATGATGATAATTCGTCGTACCATGCCCTCGGTGCTTGTTTCAAACCATAAATTGCCTTTTTCAACTTGTAGACATGGCTTGGATCGTTGTTGATGAAACCTTCAGGTTGACATACATACACATCTTCTTTTAACGGCCCATGCAAGAAAGCTGTCTTCACGTCCATTTGATACACTGTGAATGATTTGTGTGTGGCGTATGCCAAGAAAATCCTAATAGCTTCCATCCGAGCAACCGGGGCAAAGGATTATGCGAAGTCAATTCCCTCCTTCTGTTTATAACCTCTCACAACTAATCGAGTCTTGTTCCTAATGACCGTTTGCTCCTCATCCATCTTGTTTTTGAATAACCATTTCAGAGTAAGCGGATTGATATTGTCCGGTCGAGGTACTAAGTCCTATACATCAAGCCGGATGAACTGATTGAGTTCTTCTTGCATAGACTCAATCCATGATGCATCGGTCATTGCTTCTTTCACGTTAGTTGGTTCCATTGTGCTGACTGATAATGCATAGATGCACATATCACCGTCGGTACGCAGTTGATTTCGTGTTGAGACTGGTCGTGTGAGATCGCCAATCACTTGAACCAAAGGGTGATTCTTAGTCCATTTGTGTTCATGTGGAAGTGTATGAGAAACTTGATGCAAGCTCGATGGATCCACATATGATGTTGAAGGCTGAGTAGAACTTGTGGAAGCCGCAAATGGATTAACAAACTCGTGTTCGTTGAGCATCGCATTGTTTGCATTTTCAGCAACTATTTCATTCTGAAGATGAACATGATTTGGAATTTGCTGAGAATATTGTTGTGTTGCGTCAGCGGTCGGAGACGTGGTTGGAATGTTTGGAGTCAATATGGTTGAGGTTGACGTAGATGGTGCAAAAACGGATGCCGTTGATGTAGATGCAGCTGGTGTTTCTGGAACTACCGCAGCAGGTGCAGCCGGGGCATTTTGAGGAACACCAAATGACGAAGGACCCTCCATATATTCATCATAAATTGGCCCAAATAAAACTTCCAAGTCACGTTCCGAAGTTTGTAACGATGAGATTGCTGACGGTGCAAATTGAAGAGCGAGTCCTGAACTTACGTGTCCAGAAGTCTGACCTTGAAGCTCGGGATGTGAACTTCTATGCTGAGATGCCATACCCGAGAGTTCATCAAAGGTAACGTTCATAGTCTCCATTACTTTTCTTGTCCTTCGATTATAAACCCTTTAAGCACAAGCAGTTGAAGAATAACCAATGAAAAAGCCAATGTCACCTTTAGGTTCAAGTTTACCGATACCTTCACGATCATTCTTGGGATAAAATAATGCGCCGAAGACATGTAAGAATGAAATATCCGGTTTTCTTCCATTAATGATCTCATAAGGTGTTTTGTTGAAGCGGGTGTGAATAATGGAGCGGTTCTGAGTATAACATGCATTTGCTATAGCACCAGCCCAAAGGAATAACGGTGCACTGGAGGAGAGAAGCATCGTCCTAGCAGCTTCAACTAACGTACGATTCCTCCGTTCCACAACTCCATTCTGCTATGGGGTTCTTACAGCCGAAGTTTGATGAGAAATCCTAACTTCTTCAAAATAAGCTTTCAGTTTCTGATTGGTGAATTCTGTACCGTTATCCGTTCTTACAATGACAATAGGGGCTTGAAGTAGCACTGATGTTTTCTTCAGGAAATTAATAATTACATCAGGGGTTTCATCTTTCAAAGCAAGAAAATGAACCCATGTGTAATGAGAATAGTCATCCACAATGACAAGGACATACGGCTTTCCATTAATGCTTTTGATTCTCATTGGGCCACACAAATCCATATGTAAGAGGTGTAACCTATTCGTTGAGTTGGGAACAGGTTTGGGTTTGTGAGGCTTCTTCTTACTTTTACCTTGCTCACAGGAAGGACAAAGATGGTCTTTTGTATATTTAAACTTTGGAAGACCGGTAACGAGATCATCTTTCGCAAGTTGGGTGATGGCATCGAAATTGAGATGAGATAACCTTTGATGCCATAACCATGACTTTGTTGATGTGGCTCGGGCCATAAGACAAATTGGAGAAGCAGCAGACATTTGAAAAAGATCAATGATGTAAAGGTTGGTGGTACGATTTCCTTTCAACAAATCAATTCCTTCAAGATCTCTTACAAAACATGTATGACTTCTGAAAGCGACCTCCAAGTCTGAATCACAAAATTGCCCAACCGAGAACAAATTATGTCCCAAGCCATCAACAAAAGAGACTCTGGTGATGATTATATTTCCACAATGAAGATCACCATAGCCTAGAATTTCTGCAACATGATCATTTCCAAATCGAACAGTTCCCATGAAGCGCCATACAAAGTTTTTGAGAAGGCTTCGATTCCCAGTCATATGTTTGGAACAGCCCGAGTCCACGCACCAGAGACAAATTTCAACAGCCTGCCAATGATAAGAGAAGAAAAATGTTTTGGAAACCGATGAAATAGGTTCCTGAAGGGTTAGATGATAATTAAGCCATATCACATACCGACGTTTCACTGCCAGTATGACATCTACTAGGGTCGATAATTTTGCCACTATAGTCAAAATTTCTACCAGTAGGCAACCATTTAGAGGTGAATCTAGGGCTACTAGGCTTAGCAAGACTTTCTGTGGACCCTACATGCGTACTTTTTGGAACATACACCTTAGCCTTAGGAGTGCGTTGTTGTTTACTGACTGACAGCTTGTCAATTCGAGTGTAACCACCATAGTTCAAACCATTCATAGTCAAACCACAAGCATCATGACTAAAAGTAAAGAAACACTTATTACATTTAGCACAAAGAACTTCAGATTTTGCATTCCGAATAGCAAGCTTAAAGTCATTACATTCAGATGAATTAGGTTTCTGATTATGATTAAAAAGCGGTAAATTCCTAGGGTGTTCTTCTACTTCCACATTATTGATCTTGGGGCGACTACTTCTAGAGGCAAAAGGGACCCTATCATTCCTTGTATTGCTCATAGGCTGTGGTCTTCTGCTCTTAGTGTAGTTGTTTAGTCATGTAGAAGAAGACACGCATCTATTAGAATTAGCACTTTTTAAATCAATAACTTGTGGTTGAGTTATAGTGATCGGTTTTGTCCTAACGCTTGCTTTACGTTGTTTGCTAGGCACAGAGGGAGAACTAACACGAAACATTCCTGGGGCAATCACAGCAGTTTTCGTTCCAGCAACCTTGGGAAAAGGTGTTACAGCAATACGAGTGGGTCCCGAGGTTGCTGGTTTCTGGATTAGCGTATCCACAATCGAGCTAGGTTCAGAAGTCTTATCTTTTAACAAGGCCTTTAACTTATAGTTCTCACAGATTTTATCAATAAGTTTCTGATAGACAGACTTACTTTGTTCAACAGCCCGCTTATACGAAACAACAACAGATTCTAAATCTGCAATCTTAGCCTTAAGCTTCTAAACATTACTATCACTAGCACTCTCTAACCCTGAAGAGGCCAAATTCGTTTCCGTAACCTCTCCTAACTGAGCCTGCAGCCGAGCGATAGTTTGTTGCATTTCATTGTAAGCTTTTTCATACGAAATCTTGTCATATTTTCATCACATTTTTTGACAAATTTATTCCAAAGATCGGTGAATTCTTTATCCTTTTTAATGACATAAGATTCCATTTTCTCTTTCATAAGATCAAGCTCAGTTTGAAGGTTTGCATTATCCAAAACAGAGGTACCTAACTCAACTGGGCTACTATCAATACTATCACTTGCTTTAGAGAGACGGTCGAGATCGTTTTCCAAAACTTTGATTTTATCAAGAGATTCATCAGCTTCCTTCGCCAAAGATTTAAAGTCTTCAACAAAGTTGGCAAATTCTTTTAAAAAAGCGTTTTCCAAATTTCCTAACCGAGCATCAACTTGATTAATAATCGGATTAAGATTGTTTTGAAGAATTTTCTGAACCTCAATCTGAACAGGTGATGTAAAATTTCCTTAGGTGATTTTGGAATTAACAACACGTTTAAGAATGACAAAGTTATCTTTAAGCTCGTTTAGAAATCGATGTGTGATACTCGGTTTAGGAGGGTCATCAGTCAATTCCTCACTTGGGAGCAAAAGCATTTCAGTACTCGTTTTAGACCGAACAAAAACAGTTGGAGGATTAATTTTCGGATAATAAACGGGTGTCACTTCTTTATCAATCTTTTTCATTCTTAAACGAGTCTCTTCAGCAAGTTTAGTAGTTTCCTCGGAATCATGCACACTAGGAGGCTCATGCTCATCAGACAATAGCACACTACCATTATATAAAGTTTCATTAGTGGCCTGAACTTGCTTATGGTATCCGGGATTAGGGGGAAGAGGGCAACCTAAAGCCAATTTGTAACGAGTGTAATTTATCTCATTCACTTTTGGTGCGAGCATATTTATCGTCTGCATAGTTTGGCCACGTTTAACTAAAAGGTTGTCTAATTCTCTAATCCTATCATGAGCTTTGCAAAAATCCTCAAGAAGCCCATCTTCTCAAATTTTGAAATCATGTTTCAGCTTTTTTCGTTCTTCTTTTAAATCCAAAATAATAGATTTTTCAGTTGAAAGCTGTTTATTAAGAGAAGTGATTTCATCATTCAATTCGCTTATCTTTTAGCACTACTTAAGTATAAGGCATTTAATTTCTTAGTAGTGCTTTTTTCTTGATAAACCGATGTAGCATGAGCTTGTTCAAGTTCCTTGATTTTAGCATGATGAATCTCAAAACTTTTCTCCCGTTCCTTATATCCCGCAAGCTCAGTGGTCAATTTGGCATTAGTTTCTCTAAACTTATTATTAACCACCGTAGCATGATCTACATCGTTAGCAAGCTTATCAAATAGAGATTTATAATACGCATGTGTCTCATCAGGAAGGGTTGTAGGCTGAGCAACTTGATCCACACTAAGGTCCACGCTAGGATCATTCAAAATAATATTACTATTATTCGTTTGATCCTCGTGTGTCTCAATGTAGGGCTCAAGCATCTCAGTATACTCTTCCTCCTGATTAGACATATTATATATATCATTATCATCAAAACTTGGGTGTACCTCAGAGGGACCGTCTGAATCATAGACGGGAGCTTTGTCATCATGCATTCCTGAGGTTGATGCTTGCTGTAAGTTTGCCATCAAGATGTAGTTGGCATTTACCTCTTCTTCCTCGTTATATTCTGCAGCAGAAGCCATAAGGTCAAATTCCTCAGCTTGAAGTGGAATCCCTGCCTCTTCCTTTTGTGCTATGAGAAGCTGAATCTGAAGATAAGAAGCATCCCTCTTCTTTTTGGCTGTGCAATCTCTAGCATAATGACCAAATCCCCTGCAGTTGTAGCACTGAACCTGACGATTGTTGTTTCCATTTCCCGTACCAGTATTCTCAGCCCTTGCAGCCACAATGTTTCCCATCTGATTACCAACCGCTGGCACAACTATTAACCCATTCTGATTACCCACATTCGGAGCACCCGGATGTTGACCACGGTTTTGACCATACTAATTTCCTGCATTGCCAACAGTGTGCCCAACATTCTGACCATATTGTTGAAATTAAGTCCCCGTGTTTCCAGCAACTACCAATTGGCGATCTTGATTCGCATTCATGAGCGGTTGAGCAATCTGCCTATTTCTAGTGTTCGAGGAGATTCTCTGATTGTTGTTGGTGGGGTTAATGGTAAATTTGAATGCCTTTGCGAGAAGTGCAAGACCAGTATTAATCGCATGAGTAGGATCGGTGATGTCATCAAAACAGGCAATGGGTTGTTGTAGGTAATTCACAGCAGCAGGAGGTTGATATCCATAAGGGGTGAGTTGTTGTTGTTGTGGCATGAAGTTACTTGACGAGGGTTGATGGTAGGGTACCATGAGATATGACATAGATGATGGAGAGTTTGCCATAAAAGCCAATGGGTCTTGTGTCTTGGCACGTCTTTCAGCCCTAACTTCGTTGGCTTCATCTTGATTCATCTTCAAATAATCATATACTTGAGTGTAGTCCACGACATGAAGATCCTTGGTTTGATTGACAAGAGTGACATATCGTGACCATTCAGAAGGAAGATTATCAAGAAATGTGATGTTGGCAGCAATTTGTGCGGAGGTTCAGGTTTGTTTCTTCTAAGATGATTCACGAGGGTTGAAAACCGATGATAATAAGGTTCAATTTGTTCCCCTTCAGTAGACGTAAATTTCTCCCATTCACGAAGCAGCTTAGTTTCCTTTTCTTGTAAACCGATTTCACTGCCCTTCATCATTTTCTGAATCATCTGCCACATCTCGTGTGCGGTTTCACAACTATCGACAGCAGCATAAACATCTTCAGGAAGTCCCATAAGAATGACTTGAATTGCTTGATCATCAGCGTCGAGTTGTTTGGATTCAGCTTCAGTTAATTCTTCATCCGTTTGCTCATGACTAGAGTCAGCCACTAGGTTAGCATTCGTAGGATCCCCAGGCACAATAATTGTTCATCTAACGTACGGACCCTTTTGAATCGAGTTGACAATCAACTTTCCCAGAGGTTTACATTTTGCATAACGAAGGAGACGACTAGCCCATGTAGTGTAATTCTCCTTGGTAAGCATGGGTGGACGATTCTCAGTACCCGTAGCATAAATATCTTGTTGGGATGTCATCGTAAGAGTCGTGTGTAAATCAGGATCTCAATTCGTAGAAAGCGGAGTGAAAGGTGTAATAGTTAAATCCCCTAAAGAAGAAACCAAAAAAACTTCAACGTAAAATTGCACACGACACGAAATTTTCAAAATCACGATTTTCAAAAATCTTGGAAAATTTCCAAAGATATGACAATATGAAAATTCCTCAATAAAGTGCAATGATTTCGTAATACTTAGAGTTGAACCAAATTCGCAATCCTTGAAATGGATACAAATCCGCAATTAAATCAAATTGCACAAATCCGCAATTCACAATGGATATGATTTCGCAATTGCAAGATTTCGCAATTTCTCAAATCCGCAATAACCCAATGGATTCGCAATACCCAATTGCGAGATTATCACAAGATTCCGCAAATGTTACAATTCCGCAATACCACAATTGCGAAATGTTGAACAAGAATCCGCAATAATCAGAGATCACCAATTCCGCAATAGTGCAAAGTTGACAATTCCGCAATTTACATAAATCCGCAAAACTCAGAAATCCGCAATGAGGTCTAATTCCATAATTCCAATAATTTCGCAATGGGGTCTAATTCCGCAATTCACAGGATTCTGCAATAACAATAATTGCGAAATGATGCGCCAGAATCCGCAATAAGCAAGAATTCGCAATGTTCTAGATGAATTCAATTCCGCAATAGAGACACAATTGCGAATTTTTTTACTTTTTTCCTAGAAAATAGGATATCGGACAAGGACGAGAAATGGCACAATTTTTCGCAATTTTGAAGGATTTTAAGCCAATAAAAACCACCAAAACGCTAACCACGAATCCCTTGGCGAATGATACCACTTGTAGGATGTTTACACACGAACCAAATACGTAAAGTCTTGAACTTTATGTATCAAAATGAAGAGATGACGAACTAGATAATAGAACAAGTATATAGATGATGAAGAACTAATAAAGATGATGAAATAGATGAAGATTAAGCAAGGATTAAACTAAAAAAGAAAGATTAGATTAAGGAAGGAAAAAGAAAAACAAAGATGGTGATTTTCCTAGTGAGAGAAAACAAACAACTTTCTCTCTCTAAAACTAATCAAATGGAAAGCACACACACAAATGAGGATTAGAAAGCCTTTTATACTAACTAATAAATTCTTAGGAGGCCTTCCTCATTTGTGTGTTCGGGACTAAATCCCGTTACATAAAACAATAATAACTAAAAACTCTCGACATCATTAAATAACATTTTTCACGAGCTTCGCAACGATATATTATATGACCATCATTTTAATTACTTCTAACAGGAGTGTATCATGAAGGATGGACCCGCGTATGGCTTGTATCTAAATGTTGATAAGACTGAACTTTTTTGGCCGACCAAGGATCCTCGTAGCAAGTTTGTGGGTGTGTTCCCAGATAATATTGCTCGACCTACACGCGGTGTTAAGTTACTAGGGGGCCTACGAGTGTGGACCTTGATTTTTGTAGTCAGCTTGTGTTGAAGCGTGTGGCTAAGACTATTGAGATTATGGATGCTGTGGCCAAGATTAATGACCCTCAATGTGAGTTGCTGCTTCTTCGTTCTTGTGCCGGTATTTCCAAGTTATATTTTTCTATGCGTACATGATCACCCTGTGCTTTTAAGTCTGCCCAAAGTTCTTTTGATATGGCACTCCGTTCTTCTTTGGAGCGTATCGTTATTGCTTCTGGACCAGGATTTGGTGACTGGCAGTGGAGACTTGCTACGTTGCCCTTTTCCTTTGGGGGGTTGGGTGTTTATTCTGCGGGTGATGTATTGCATTATGCTTTTCTTGCTTCTCGGTTACAGTCAACTGATTTGCAGTCTAAGTTACTTCAACACACTGATATTAGAACTTATGGACTCTAGTTTGATGATGCCTTACGTGTGTTTAACTCGGTTATGGAGATCGATTTTCTAAGTAATCCGAGTGAAGTCGCTGCCCCCAAACTCATGAAGAAAATGGCAGATATATATTTTGCTCGGGTTATTAAGAATGCAGAATCCACTTTCGCTATATCTGCTCGACAAATGGCTTTATGGGCATCTCAGAGGGAGGATCATACTTCTGATTGGCTTAGGATAGTTCCTATCTCGGGGTTGGGTCAGACTATGAACGGGAGGGCTTATCGATGTGTTTTGTGTTATCGCTTAGGTATTCCCTTGTTCTCTGTTTCGAAGCCCTGTTCTGCTTGTTCGAGAGTATTTGATGGGGATATATTTGGGGATCATGAGGTATCGTGTGCTGGTATCGTTAGGATTAAGCATTGTCACAATTTGGTACGTGATACTCTTGCTGATATATGCTATCGTTCATGGATATCTGTCGGAAAGGAAGTTAATATCGGATTAGATGGAGGACTTGATAATGCCTTACGTCCGGCAGATATTTTGTTTTATTCTTGGGATGGAGGTAAAGATGTGTGTTGATCTGACTGGTTCTTCACCTTTGACTCGGGCGGGGATGAATGACTTTGTACCCGGCCGAGCTGTGATTGATGCTACACAACGTAAACGATGCAAGTATATGGCTAAGTGTGCAACTCTCGGATATGGATTTCTTCCTTTTTCTTTTTCTTCTCTAGGTGAGTTACAGGAAGATGCAGTTGCGTTGCTGAAGCGGATCCAGAGATTTTCTAAGGCTCAAGACATTGGAGCGCGCGCTGCTGTACATATTTTTCATAGAATAGGTTTTGTTATTGCTAAAGGGGTGGGAGCGCAGATAGTATCTCGACTCCCATTCAATTTGTTGTAAATCCCTTTTTGTTTCTAATAAAGTGATGATTAATAATAAAAAAAATAATATTATAATAATAATAATAATAATAAACTTTAAAAATAAAAAGATAATAAATAATAATAATAAACTTTAAAATAATAATAATAATAATAAAAATATTTTTTCTATTAATTTCTAATAAAATGATGTTATAATAAAATAATAATAATAATAATAATAATAATAATAATAAATAATAATAAATAATAATAAAATGATGTTATAATAAAAGACGCTTGCTTGGATGTTACGGGTGTCTCTCTATTTGTAGGTGCAGGTTTAGATTCTTGGGCCCCGGGTTGCTTTGCGGACTGCAGTTCAGAAGAAGAGGAGGAAGTATTCTTCTATTTGTGCAGAGCATGGTTACTCGTTCATCCCTTTTGCCTTCTCTATTTTTGGGGAGCTTGACGAGGAAGCCTTGGTTACTCTTTCGCGCCTCAAGCGCTTATTTGTTTGTCACTTTAATGATGCTAGGAGTAGTATTTTTTTATTTTCTAGACTTGATTTTTGTATCCAGAAAGGGATAGGAGAGCAGCTTGTTTCTCGACTCCCTTCCAATTTTGTGTGATTAATAGATAAAGTTCGTTTAAAAAATAATAATAATTATTATTATTAAAAAATAATTATTATTATTCCCTCTAATCTTTTGTAAATCTTTTAAATTTATTATTATTATTATTATTATTATTAAAAAATAATTTTTTTGCTAGGAGTGGCTCTTTTCTATTTCCTAGACTTGGTTTCTGTATTCAAAAGGGTGTGAGAGCACAGCTTGTTTCACGTCTCCCGTCCAATTTTGTGTGATTAATAAAATAAAAGATTTTCATTATAATAATAATAATAATAATAATAAAAACAAAAAAATTATAAACTTTAAAAATAAAAATAATAATAATAAAAATAATATTAATATAGTTTGAGTAGTTTGAGTATCATTGATGGACTTCTTTCATCACGATATAGTTTAAGTAGTCGCCAGGAAGCTCTTCGTAGCTATGTGCGTGCTCCTCATGCACAAGATTATCTCTTTACTATTCCTATTGATGGGCTAGGGCAGCGGATGAACCCACGTCAGTTTAGAGCTGTCATGTGTTATCGTTTGGCGGTTCCTTTGTTTCCTGATGGATCTTCTTGTCCGAGTTGTCACGTGCATCGGATGGACCAGTGGGGTGACCATGCTTTTCACTGCTCTAGTGAGGTGGGTGTGAAGTTTCGACATAATCTGGTGCGTGATATGTTGGTTGATATCTGTTCTAGAGTTGGTGTTTCTGTGTAGAAAGAGGCTCCTATGGGATTTCTTCCAGCTGATGGACGAGACCTTCGTCCAGCAGATTTACTGTTGCATAATTGGTCCCAAGGTAAAGATGCCTGCTTGGATGTCACGGGCGTCTCACCGTTTGCTGGTGCGGGTTTGGATTCGTGGGTCCCCGGGATTGCTTTGCGGACTGCTGCTCATAAGAAAAGAAGTAAGTATTCTTCTATTGTGCAGAGTACGGTTATTCGTTCATCCCTTTTGCCTTCTCTACTTTTGGGGAGCTTGACGCGGAAGCCTTGGTTACTCTTTCGCGTCTCAAGTGCTTATCTGTTTGTCATTCTAATGATGCTAGGAGTGGCTCTTTTCTATTTTATAGACTTGGTTTCTGTATTCAAAAGGGGGTGGGAGCACAGCTTGTTTCTAGACTCCCTTCTAATTTTGTGTGATTAATAAATAAAAGATTTTCATTAAAAAATAAAAAAATATATATTAATATTAATCAATAAATAATAATAATTAATAATAAAAAATATAAAATAATAATACTAATAATAATAAAAATAAAAAAATAAAAAATAATATAATAATAGTTATTTTTATTATTTAAAAAATAATAGTAAGTATTAATATATAACTAAGAAATGGTTTCCACACCAAATATGATGGAAATGATTTCTACAAAATTTACAAAAGATCAACTCTTTAAGAATTGAATTCTCTATTTATTTTATTTCTCTATAACCAAACAATAGAAATGAAATAATTTCTATTTTTCTTCTTTCAATTCTTTCTACCAAACACACCCTTAGTCTTAGTCTGTTGCTTCAACTAGCTTCTTGTTACTTGTTAGTTCTTTTCCAAAAAAATTTATGGTTCCAAAAAATATATATAATTTCTGCTCTCACTGTGCATGAGTTCTAAGGCTGGCTGGTGCTTTATAACTCGGCCCTATAACACCAGCCCACACCCTAACCCAAGCCATAGGGACTCGTGTCAAAATCGCCGGCTAAGTTATATGACAATTTTTTTCCTTAGTTTTTGTATTTTGTATATCGTTGGATCAAGTGTGGGTTAGAGGGTATAACTTGAATGATGAGAGGTATCTTATAACACGAGTTTTATGACTTCGAACACCTTAATTTCTCAACAATTGACATAGGTGTATTTTTCAAAATCAAATGTAATTTGCGAGATGTTTCTTAACATTTGACTTTTAAGGTACACACGTTATAGACATTTTGTTGATAATGTCATGACGTGTTTGTTTGTGGGAATAATGCATTATGAGAACAACATGTATGTCGTCAGTTTGTGACCGTTAAATAAGCATAACTAGGCATAGAGCATCCTAATGAGAATAGGGGTAGAAAGCGTGTTTGGCAAAAACATAACCACAAACGGCAATTTATAAAAGAAAAAATTTCAAAATTCGTCCATATCGTTTACACAGAATATCAACTTTCATCCCTATCTCAAAATAACTCTATGAATCGTCCCTATCGTTTACAACTACGATCAAAATTCGTCCCTATCTTGGATGAGGGTTACTTTTAGCTGTTAACTTTTGAGAATAGAGGGGTATTTTGGTCCTTTCATTACCACCCACATTTTTCACATTAAAATCTCATTATTTCTTTTTTCTTTTAATTATTTTACTTTTTCTTATCTCTCTATCTCTCTCTCCCTCTCTCTCACATCTGCAAACCACTACCAGATCCAACTAATGTAAAAGCGACCCCAAATCCAAGATATACTAATACTGCACACCTTTCTTTTTCTATATACTAATACTAATACTGCACATTTCACAAGATCTTCAAATCACCACCATAGCTCCAAACCACCACCAGATCCAACTAATGGAGCTACATTTCACAAGATCTTCCCTTCGCGATTCCTTCCTATTTAGTGAGCATTTCACTACATCTAATGTAAAAGGCTGGTAACATATGCTACAAAAAGAAACAAGGACATTATGTTTCACAATCTTGAAGTGCATGTGTGACTTCTCCCAGATCTATATACGAAAAGTGGTGGATTCATGATTCGTCTGTCCCTTTTAAAGAGTGGTGGATTCATGAGGGTGATTCATGGTGGTAGACTTATCAAGAAAGGCTTATGAACATGGGCATCAAATGAGGTAGAGATTGAGGTGATGCTCTATGAAACTTAAGTGCACCCCTGGTGAAGATGATGATGAGATATGGAAGGAGAGTGTTGGAGAGAGAGAGATGGTGGCGGGTTTGGTGTTGGTTGATTTCAGGGGCTGAGCTACAGGGGGTTACGGTGGTCAATTGACCACTACCCTAAATATTTGCAGTGTAAATCTTTTGAAAAATTTAGATATTTTTATATTTTGACCCCCTAGAAAAACGTATTTGTTAACTAAATTGAAACTCAAAATCAACTTTTTGGCATATTTTTAGAATGTTGAGCAGGTTTTTTTTGGAATGATAAAAAAGAAGAAGGATGAAGACGAAGGGAAATAGTATTTATGTTGGAGTATTAAAGTACACATTTGAGGAAAAAAGAGTGATACATTTTATTTTGTTTCTTTTACTGCAATACCACGTGATCAAGTGGGATGGATAAAATAGGTATCTATTCTTCTTTGATTTTTTACTAATAAATATACTGTAAATCAATTTTTTAAATATTGATAATAATAAACATATAAATACAAGGTAACACATTAAAACTGCAGATCTGTAGCTAGACTTTTTCCATGGAACCCAAGTGATAAAACTGCAACTGTGATAAGTAATAGCAGAAAAAGTTGGCACAGGCAATTGTTTTGAGTGTATGCTTTAAAAGTGTTTTGAGTGTGTGTGTGTGTTGAAAGGGGTTTTGAGTGTGTGTTGAAAGAGGTGGGTGTGTGTTGAAAGGGATGGTGTATGTATTAAATGAAGTCAAAACAAGTAAAAGACCGAAATATCCTTTCAGCCATAAAAGTTAACGGGCAAAATTAACCCTCATCCAAGATAGGGATGAATTTTGATCGTAATTGTAAACGATAGGGATGATTCATGGAGTTATTTTGAGATAGGGATGAAAGTTGATATTCTGTGTAAACGATAGGGACGGATTTTGAAATACATGTAATGTTTTTTATTTTCTTATTTTATGAAGGGGTGGATCTAAGGGATTTTTATAGGTTATTGAAAATCTGAGTTACGTTTTGTAGTGTATTTCGTTTTTTTAAATGAATTTGATTTTAAATTTCAAGTAGCTCTGATAGCAATAACAAACAATCTACTTATAGCCCTTTTTAATTTCAACTAGTAAAGTTTAAGCAAGATAGCCTCTCTCTATTCTTCTTTTCATGTATGTGACTCGTCTTAAGACTAGTGGGAGTAGTAACTAAGTCACTCACCGTCACATAAGTTTTTTAACAAGCTCACTACAATTCACCCAAACTCCTCTTTTGAGTTAATGACACTCATCCAAACTCACTACAACTCACTACACATCACTTTCACTTTTTTATTAAAAAATTTTTATTCATACATTTTATTAAAACACGGGTACATAGAAAATTAAAACACAGTACGAAATTAAATGATGATTCATAGGAAATTTAAAAATAACATTTAAAAATAAAAATAAAAATAAAAAGGCAAATCATATGTCGCCTTGATTTGAGCTCGGCGCCACTCCACGGCTGCACGTTCATGTCCCACCAAATGGTCACACGGCTGCAGGTAATAGTCCAAGTCCTCGTTTTGTTGCTTGACTCGGGCAATTTCCACTTCTTTTTTCTGGATTTCTATCTCTTTCTTCTTGATTTCAAAATAAGCGGCCTTTTGTTCACTCTGCACAACAAAGGCCCGTTCTTGTTGTTCACCCAACCCTGACTGCTATACCCAACCCTGACTGCTATACCCAACCCTGACAACATCAACCTAGCCAAAGGCTCGTCGTTTGTACTCGACTACCCCGAAGCTCTGCTCCCTCTAGCCTTAGCCTTAGCTTTGTCCCTGCCCATTGAACGTGGGATCGGTTGCACTTCTTCATTACCAGTGGCATCAACATCCACACTATTACTTGCATCCACAGAATTTATATTAAACGAACTAGACTCAGATGACTTGTATCTCTTGCTTATTTGAGAAGTCCTGGCTAATTATTTAGGCAATTCAACCTCCTTCCATTTTTGGCTGTCTTTCACAACCTCCCAGCAATGACAAAATTTGAATGGTATTATAACTTGAACTTCATAATGCACCAACGCCTCGTTAAAAAAATCAGCATCCGATGAACCACTTTTAGGCCCCATCTGCATCACTTGAGCATAAACACCACAAAACCGAGCTATAGCCGGTCGAATTGTCTTCCACTTCATGTTCAAAGAATCATATGTACGAACCCCGTACTGCTCTGTTTTGCTCTCAAAGTACTCAGGGATCTTTGTACAAAATCCCTCCTTACTCATTTCGTTTCAACGAATGTTGTCATTAGACACGGAAACCCAACCTTTTGCCAAAGCAATTTCCTCCGCTGTTGTCCAATGTTGGTGTCGTTTTGTATTGTCTTCGACCGCCTTCTTCTTTTGATGTGCCCTAGATAGTGCCTTCTTCGGTTTAGGTCTTTGGACTGTTTCTTGGGTTTCGAGAATGGTTTCTTGCTCGGGAGACCCGGTTTATTGATACGAAGCAACCCCTACATACGTGTCCGAATACTGCGGGATGTAGCAATCTTGAGTTTCATAGGCGGGTTGTGATGAGGAACTACTCATGTGTGTTTGTGACACATAGATTGGTGGAATTTGTTGTGATGACAAACCACCCATATGTGTTTGTGACAAATAGCCGTGTGACGGGTTTTGGGGCCATTGGTATTGGCTTGGGTCCGAGCAATGGTAAGGTGTGTTTTGGTAAGGTTGTGGTGAAAGAATGATGGTGGTCGTATGGTGTTCACGTAGTCGGGTGACGGGTTTTCTAGGTCGAAAGTTTCTTGCAGTATGGGTGGTGAGTTTTGGGTATTTCGCCTACCTCAACGTTTGTTGGCGGATCGAGGTGTGTTTTCTTGAGACATGATTTTAAAGTGATGGAGATGAGAGGTTTTAGAGATTTTTTGTGAGTGAAAAATGAAAAAGATGATAGTGGTATTTATTAGTAAATTTGGGGTTAAATATTTTTTTATTATAATGAAAGTAACGGTAAAAAAAAGTGAGTCCCATTTGTAGTAACTCACCCAGGGTGAGTATGGCCTTGTTTTTTTATGTGTGAGAGTAAGTCGCGCGCGAGTTATTGGGTGGAGGAATGGGAGTTGCTTGCGAGTTTGGGTAACCCACTCGTGGCTTCTTCCCCACTCCAACCAGCCTAATAGACGAACATATACAAGCTTAAAAAGCGAGAGGGATTTGAGATTTCGTAAGTAAATGAGACTTTTTGTTTTGCCGAGAGGAATGACCAAAATACCTAAACAAAACAAGAACCAACTATATGCTTAACACAAACAGATCCTCCCTCTAGCACACGGGGATCGGCCCTACTACTATCTATAAATTTCCCGTCCATATCCATATCCAATCCCAACGAGAATAGAAGCGAGTAGCTTCCAGCTTGGGTTGTAGGCGTATTCTTTTAACTTATATAGTCGTCGGCCTTCCTACAAGCACGCACCCGTCAAAATGCCTCCTCGGTTTTGTATGAAGCCAAGCTGATACATACGATAGGTCGATTGAATTTTTTTTCTTATGAGGATGTCTGCAATCGTGATGGCTGCAAGTTTCTTTTTCCGTGATCAAGGCATGCTCGTCTTCAATAGATCGCTGGCTTCGTTGGCTTGTTTCGTAGTTGTGTTAATGGTTGTATCAATGATTCGTGGGTCTATATGGGGTCGTATTATTTTTTCTTTTCTTTTGAATATTGGTTTTTTGTATTTTTTTTCTTTGGGTCCTTTTTCTTAATCATCTTTTTGAGAAATTAGGATGCCATTTGATTGTATCTTTGGATTTTGGTTTATATTTATTGTTGCCTTTCAAAAAAAAGTAAGCGAAGGAAAGTCCGCATTTCATAACGCCTGGAGAACGCAAGTTTGATCGAAGATCGGATTCTCTTAAATATACGATCAAATTATAAAAACGAAACTTGAGCACGTTTGTTAAAACAACTTAAATATGAAATAATCTCTATCTTAACTCCTTTATAAAGAGAAAATGAAATTGATTGAAAGTTGAAAGATAGCATGGTGGAAAGTTATTTTGTGGGTACTATCTTAATCTATATCTTATCTTAACTATCTTATAAAGAGAAAACTAAAATAATGTTAAAAACCCTATTGCAGCCGTATATTTCATTCACCTCTCCCTAATCAAAAACCCTATTGCAGTCGCCGCCATCAAACCACCAATCTATCCCACTATCTAACAAAATCCTCCGCCAAACCCACAGCTCAGTGGAAAGCCCAACCACTAACAAACCACGACCTCCATGAACACCGCTCGTAAAAAAAGGTTTTTTTAAGTTTCGTGGAACTTGATTTTTTTAAGATCTATGACTATTAATTACGTTTTTTTTTAATGATTTTTGTTACAACCGCCACTCACCAATCAATTGTTGTTGTTGCAGACGACGTTTTACCGGAAAAAGTTGTTGCCGCCGTTACATGGCTTGAGCTCGCCTCCGTTAATAGCCGATGAAACATAAGGTAGTATTTTTTTTAATTTTCATGAATACCTTCTGCGCATTTTTTTAAAAAAAATTATCACTGTATGTTTTTTTTGAAATTTGGTATCAATAAAATTACTCATACATATATATGATTCTTGATAAAATCATTACGATAGGTGACCTTATTAGACACAACAATGCTCTTTTTTATAGCTATGATGTAGAAGAAAAAAAAAGGGCATCCAAAGATGTCAATTAGTAAAAGAGGTATGATTTTTTTATTTCTTATTCGATATCTATATATTTGAACATATATCCCAAAAATAATGTTTTGTGCTAATTGCAGATTGTGAATGACATGTCGGATTGTCGGCCTAAATGAATTTTGTGAGTTTTTACATTCTATTTATAGCTTTTAAGATGATTATATTCATAGGGGTTTTCTTATGTGATTTCGTGTTTTACTTTTCATTATGAGATGGGATGATCACTTATAGGTGAATTGCTTCTACCAAGCTGACTTACAAATCGTTTCTTGTTTCCGGTTACCTCATTCGGTGGTTTGCTCACAAGGTAGTCCAGTGTTGCCTATGCCTACCCGGATAGGCGGTTCATAATTTATTCATAAGGATCATCTTCAAAGTAGTCGCTCATGTGCTCTATCTTTAAAAGGTACAGCTAAATCTATTTCCAATCTATTTCTAAACATAACCACAACTCCAAGGTTACAAGTATCCCCCCGATAAATATCTTCATTTAAATATATTTAGGGGGTAGTGAACCAAGAAATCAGTGCTTACGAATCCTTTATAACTATTAGGTTCTCATCATCTTGCACATAACTAGTGGAAAAGTAAGAAAGCAGAAGTGCCAAACAGATGGATATATTAGTCGTATGTTTACTTATTTGGGTAAAAAAAATTGTTAGTAGAAATTAGCTGCAATTAAAAAATATGAATAAATTTGTAGTCGGGCGAATTAGAAAGTTTGAAACACGTATACGGTGTATACTGTTTGAAACACGTATACGGTGTATACTGTTTACGAAGAAAGTTATTTGGGTGTTATTATATAGAATACTTGACATATGTTAGTTCAAAGCTGCAAATGAAATACTTAACAGAGGTTAGTTCATAGCTATGATCCTAAGAAAACGAAAAAGGAACAAAGGAAAACTCGAGAAAGCGTGCTGAGTGGTTAACTTATGAAAAACTTTCAGCTTTACAAGTAAAATAACTTATGAAAAACTACTTTTAGGTTAAGAAGGCACAAAAATTGTTATTTTTTTCTCATGAGCTTTCTGAATAACTTTTTAAGTAATGACACAAATGAAGAGTGGTGAGCATGCGCCATTTATATAGGTTTAATTGCATGTAATTATAGATTATAACATTGATGGTTGCGCTAGACGGTGGGTAAAATATGGTCTTCACAATGCCTTACTATAGAATTTTTAGAAAGCATGGTGACAATGCTGTCTCTGGAATTGATCATCCTCACTGACCCGACTAAAGGGAGTAGAGGTACCGACAAGAAAACATACGGTCTTTTGGTAAATACACCCGATGCTTTTTTGCTTCAGCAACTCTCTAACCCCACAAGCACCAAGGTAACTGTACTTATGCAAAGACAACATGCACTTTGTAACAAGAAGTATATATATTGTCGATCAATTTGGAAAAGTCAACATGTGTGTAGTTTTGTTTGCTGCTCAAACATGTCTTGCTTGGAAGTGTACAACATTGACATGTTAATACCTGTGCAACCCACCCGTGTTGCTACTTCTAAGGAGTGTTTAGTATTCAGGTCCGAAATGAGCAGCTCAATGACGAAGAACTGGCGAGGAAAAATGACCAGCCTATTTTATGTTTTAGAATAAAAAAACCACCTTCTTAAAACCAGAATCGTATGAAGCATTCAAGGTAGATAAGAACATAATTGCAGTGTTTGGAATAGGTAATTACAGGGGTGTTTGTTGTAGCTTATTAGAAAAATGAGCCAATCTATGGTGTTTGTGTTTCGGCTTTTATAGCCAGATTATCTCTTATTTGAATTTGGGCTTTTGTTTTATAAGCTCACTTTTTGCTTCTTATGTTTCATATAAACTTCTAAAAAATCCAAAACAAACACCCCTTTACTGTTTAGATACGGTTGGCCGTATAGTCTATCTATTACTTTCTCACCAGTTGCCTCAATTGAATCATACTCATATCACGAATGGAGTCAACAACAGATGTAGAATAAAATGTGATCGTTGGTGGAGAGGTTTGGTTTCATTTTGATATGTTTTACTATCTATTACTTTCTCACCAGTTTCCTCAATTGAATCATACTTATTATCTTTTCTTCTTTTACTGGTTAGGTCGACATGGAAATACAAGAAGCTTTTGGGACAACGCAAGTTGAGGTTGAGGAAAACCCTATGGTAGTGGATAATCATGTTGAGGTAAACCCTATCTTTTCTTCTTTTACTGGTTAGGTCGACATGTTATACACACTGAAAATTGTTAATTTGAACAATTAAATTAACTCAGCTTTGAAAGAGATAAAACAAAGCAAAAAAAACAATTGCTATTAACTGGAAGCTAAAGATGTATACGGGGTGTTTGTTTCAGCTTATATGTGGGCTTATCAGCTTATATGTGGGCTTATCAGCTTATTTGAGTCCGGCTTGTATTTAATAAGCCCCGATTTTCCAGCTTATTTTGAGAGTTGTGGGCTTCTATAAGTTTATCGTAATAAACTTATATAAGCCAACAACTCTTAAAATAAGCTGAAAAATCGGGGCTTACGAAATATAAGCCGAACTCACATGAGCTCACACGCCTACATATAAGCCGAAACAAACACCCCAGAAGCTTATCCGAAATCAGATAAGCTCATAAGCCCCAAGCTTAAGCAAACACCCGAAATCGATTGTATAATATGTGTGCATTTTTTAACGTGAGATTGGGTCAAAACGAGTTAAATTTAGGTGTGGGTGGTGATGGATGGTAACGCGCTGTTATGGTTCCATCCGTAGCTAAAATATCAGGTTTAGGATTAGATAAGCAAATAACTCATCGTTAGGAAAGCGTGGAACGTGGATATACCTTCATAAGCAATCCCAAACACCCCTTAACAGTTTACTATAGAATACATCAAAACTTAATCAGTTATTAGCATGGTCGAACAAAATACAGCTTATGCTCGACTATAATGAAACGCAATAATCAGATAATTACTTGATTAAGCGTTTGGCAATTCTTCTAAGCTAAGTAGTAAGCAGATACGCAGGTACGCAACTCCTAAACTGCTTATCTCACCCACATATAAACAGCTGTCTACATGCTTGCCAATTCTACTTATCTAAGGATAAGTGAAGTAAATTGATCATAATCAAATAAGCAGTTTAAAAAAGCAACTCGCAAAATGCTTATCTTCTTATTTTTAAGTGCATATTTACTCTATAATAACCGAATAAGCAGAGAATTATAAGCAGTTTGCTTCTATCCTAACACTCACAAACCTTAATATCAGTCGTACCAAAATACAACAAGCAACAAAAAACAGATTCGATAACAAGTTCACATTGTTAATACTAAACATAACAATAACCCAAATCAAACCAATAATATATACATCACAACGTTAAGAGTAATTGACATAGATGAATAAAAAACAGATTATATATACTTGACAGTAAGCCAGTAAGCCAACTCTTTTATAGTTACTGCAATGGGTGTTTGGATGTACAGTTGATCGTCTGATTATTGCAACTTAATAGTATTTGACGAACCTATATGACAAGTTCTACTAATTGTCAGACATCTTATAGCCAGCTTATGGCTTATTTGGTTTTGGGCTTACTGTTGCTGATCTAGATATTTGTTGCTGATAACATGATGTTTGGATTGATGGTTCGTAAGTTGCAATGCCCCCGGCTCTTAGTGAACTTGTCCACACTGATCTAATGTTGTTAGTTAGTTTGCCAACACCATTTTTCTATGATGTATTCTTCATCGTTGCTTTCAAGGTGGAAAATCAGTTTTTTTTTGTATTTGATTAAAAATACCCCATGTTATAACTTATACAAGCGTCTCTAATGCTTTTCAATAAATGTAATATTTTTTTGGGAATAAGTAACTGTGTTTAGGGCTGTTAAATATTCTGAACTCATTGACACTCAAAGATGTCAGTAATTATCTTTTTAGTATTCGTCAAGTGTCATTTTTTATCTTTTAATCATTGTGCTTATATGTTCGCTCCAGTTAAAAAGACTAAAGAAACAAGATCAAGGGTTGTCAGGGGATCTAACGCCATACAACATAGTCCCTCTTGAAGCACCATCTGTGGCAAATGCTATTGGGTTCTACCCAGAAGTAAGCGAAGTGACTATTTTAGTATATATTTGTCTTACATATCTTTCATTGCATAGCACTTTCTTCTTTCGACGCTCTTTGAGGCATCTTCTTATTGAATAGCACTTTAATTGCTTCTTTTGTTGATTCACATATTAGAGGCGCAGTATCTGCACTTAGATATCATGATCAGTTCCCAAGGCTTCCAAGAGATTTTGAGGTTCCTGCACATCGCAATTTAGACATGTTTGATCTTCTGGAATTTGTGTTCGGTTTTCAGGTTTGGATTCTTTCGTATAACATATGTGTTCGAGTGTCCCACCTTTTAGTGAATATTGTCCGTATGGTGATTTTGTTTGTTTGATTAATTAACTTATTTTGACATTACATTTGCAGAAAGACAACGTAAGAAATCAACGTGAGAATGTTGTTCTTTCTATAGCCAATGCACAATCACGACTTGGCATACCTGATGGATCTGATCCAGTAAGTAATGTCGTTTATACTTGGAACATTTATATAATTTCTCTAATGAAAGGTCGCTGACATGTCATTCATAATTTTTGTAGTCAATAGATGATAGAGCTGTTACAGAAGTATTCGTAAAAGTTCTGGATAATTACATAAAATGGTGCAAATATTTGCGTAAACGTGTTGTGTGGAATAGGTGACTTACTTGCCTATCTGTTGCATTCATATTCATCACTTTCCATCCTTTAAATAATCGCAAAGTGAAATTGGTTCTTTGACAGTTTGCAAGCCATTAATAAGGACATGAAGCTTTTCTTGGTTTCATTGTACTTTTTAATTTGGGGTGAAGCTGCCAATGTTCGTTTTCTTTATTTATTTCATCATGTAAGCCTCTTTCTGTATTGGTAAAACTATTTCATCATGTAAGCCTCTTTCTGAGTTGTTTACACCATAATCATGTTGTGTTTAATCGTGCGATGATTAACGGTTGTTACATTTGATCATTTGTTGTTTGACGTTTAACTTTAATAACTTCTTTTTAATATGTTGTTTTGTATTAGATATTTTATTTAAAACTGAATTATCACATGCTACCACATTTTGCAATTATACTTGGATTTTACCACGATGTAATGTTTCGTTAATTATCTGTCGCTAGGCAATTCCGCCGCTATGCGCGGGTACTCGCCTAGTACCTTATAAAGGTTACATCAAATTGGTTGAATGTTCAATGTTGAAAAATTGTGGGTCCCACTAAAAATCTATTCTATATACCTTACACATTATTTTCAAACCAACAACACCATATAAAACTAGAAAATAACTCATCCTTCCATCCTAACTCACATATTATTTTCACCACTCAAATAAAAAACACACACATACACTGAACCCTTTCATTCCACAATTTAAAAAAACACAAAACACTCTCACCTTATCTTATCCACCACCATCACAACTGACGTCGCTACTACTACAACAACAACCTCCGAAACACAACACCAATCCACCACCACCAGATTACACCACCATCAAAACCCCATCACGACTAGAAATTTACCACCGCCGAGCTTAGCACCACCGAACTCCTTAACACCGTAACCCGCAACCACCGAAACCTACACCAGCAAGAAAAATAACCATTCAAATCCCTCACATTAAAAGGTTTGAAAATTTGAGATTTATTTGTGTTTTTTTGTTAGATCTATTAATATAAAACAAGTTTTGAAGGTATCCTTATATATATTTGTAAGTTTTATAGTGCATATTTTAGTTTTATTAACGTTTTTTACATGTTTCTTATTTCAGCCATGACATTCATTGTGCTTTTTCGCCAGAAATGTATGTAAACTTTCTTTTCTTAGATTTATAGATTTGTAATTTTTTTAGATCTGAGTTTCTAAAAAATAAAAAAATTATTATTTTTTTGTCACAGAGGCTGAAAAGAGTTTTACCGTTGAGTCGCAGGAAAAGCCGCCACCGATTCGACGCAAATTCCTCCTAAACGTCTTAATAAATTAGAGGTATGTTAGAATTTTGAGGTATTTGATTTTTTTTTATGGATTTTTATTTTTCTAGTTTAAAGGTTTTCATTTATTTGTACTTATATGTTAAAAAAAGTTATGTGTAATTTTTTTACAGATCCGAGTTTTATATGCTTCTCCTCACGCTAATTTTGACGAAATCCCATTGCGTCGTTGCCGAGATGTATAATTTATTTTCAAATTAGTTTGTAAATTTGTGTCCATGTCTTTTTTGGTAATTGTTTATCACCGTACATGGTTTTGTGTATATTTTGTAGAATGTAAGAATATAGGACTTTGTTGATAGATTCTAAATTATGTTTGTACTCATGTTTTTGGTGTGTAAATCGTTAAAAAGGATACATTTAAAAAAGTTTCTTGTATAATTTGTTACTATGTTTTATACGTAAATGATCAAATTGTATTAAAGTGTGAATTTTTTATAATATGTTTGAGTTTCGAGGCAATGACTTTTGTGTGTTTCCATGGTTTTGATATGAAGACCTTTAGTAGACTTTAGTATTTTAATATTATATAGACATTGGAAGCTTTGAGAATACAAAGTTTTGATTATGTGATACATTCAAAATTTTGAATTTCACATAGAAACTAAATTTTAGGAGGGTGATGTTTTGGGACTTTGGGCTGATCATGACAACTCCTATGAGAGAATAGATGCTAAATGACATCTCCTATTCTCAATGCTTTGATAAATCTAAAACTTTTAATAAATTTAAAATTGTTTTGAGGCTTTTTGGAAACAACTTTCATCTTTTTTGTTTGATTTGTATTTTGATTGAGCAATTAGTATTGAGTGATGAGTTAAATTGGATTTCTTATAAGAAAAAATAGATTTTGATTTCCTATAAGAAAAATATATTTTTGCAAAAGCGGTCGATGTTGATAAAAGTGTAACTTTTGATCGAATTTATAGTAAAAAAAGCCATGTGAATGAGAGAATGAGAAATATTGATGAAAAAAGTAGAGGTGGCAAAATGAAAGGATCGAACGAGTTAAGAAATGGACGCAAATCAATCAAAGCAATTATCCTGTGAATGAGAGAATGAGAGACATTGTACTACTTTTTAAGGATGACATGTAGTAACACATTACACGCATAATAATTCAAACATATCGATATTGTATTTTAATAGTTAGAAAGTTATTTAGAAAATAATGTAATATATATATTTGTTATAATCGATTTTTTTTCAAATTTGTTGTCAAGCACGATGTTTTATTGAAATTTTAAAAAGTTTGTCTACTATCCTATCAATTTTGATACGTGAATCAAGATTTTACTTTTAGCTTCTTTTGAAAAAAAATAGACGCTACAAATAAAAACATTTCAAAACTTACAAAGATATTCGGCATCTACGAATACATTAGTAGTGAATATCTTTTAAAGTTTGATTTTTGTAAAAGAAATCTTTATAGATTTTGTAATAATAAAATGATAATTTTATTTTTAACTAATTATTTTTTTTAAAGTTGTAATAATACATCAAAGGGAGGTGATATGGTAAAATAAAATATTTTATTTATTTTTAAAAATAAATAATTATTTTGAAAAAAATGTAAACTATAATTATGAAACGGATTTAAAAGAAAGGTTACACGTTGTGATGTTGATTTGACTATTAAAAATTTGAATGCCAATTAAAATTTGAGACTTCAAAAATAAGTTAACTACTTAGAATTTTTATTATTTAATATTAAACTTATCAAAATATAATGAATACTGATGTGCGGTGACAACAACTTTATCATGTTTGTTTTTTTACTTTTATTTTGTAGTGTCAACGATAGAGTTTCTTGCAACAAGTTGTTTAAAAAATTAGGCATAATTATTAGAAAATAAATATTTTGATAAAAATACAAAATAAACGAACTTAGTGGTTTAAATGCATGATATTTGTGGTTCATTTTTTTATTAAGTTGTCTAGGATGATAAGACTTGGTATAAGTATTCAACTAAATAGTATAACCTTTAAAGATATTATTATTATTCTCGTGTTTCATGATAAGTGTTCATTTTCACTTATTTTGGTCTCCTTTATTCTATTTGACCATAAATATCTTCATTTGTGTATATAATACCACATGAAAAGTATATTTAATGAAAAATCATTTTAATCTCAATTCATACATATATTTTACAACGAGTATTATATAACACAAATGGAAATATTTATAGTCACAGCTGAATAAGAAAGACCGAAAAAGTAAAAGTGGACACTTATTATAAGACAAAGATAGTCTATTTTAAATAACTATTGCCACTTATAACTACGCAACAAGGAAAATAGTGACCCTATGACAATGAAAAACTATGGAATCATGGTGTCGAAAAATTATTTTCTGTTAAAATTTGGTCAAAACTACATACCGCTATTCAATCATGCCATCAACAGAACAATTCATTGAAAATAATTCCCGAGCACCACAAATACATTTTTTGATTGAAAAAGATTTGCGGTCGTAATTTTCTTGAAAACTAGAGACAGTTACTGTTAGGCGCGGGTACTCTGCTAATGTCATTGATGCTGGATCTTACCACGATGTAGCGTTTCGTTAATTATCTGCCGCCAGACAATTCTGCCGCTATGCGCAGGTACTCGCCTAGTTATTTTAAAGAGACAAAACTCTTAGGTTTTAATACTAATTCTAGGAGGGCCAAACTTTAAAATTATAGTAATATTTTGCTAAACTAATTACTAACATTGTATATAGTAAATGATAGGGTTAAAGCCATAAATTATCAACGAACTTTACTTTTTTTCTCGATATTACAAATAATGAACATAAAATACTTATCTAACCATTGAACTTTATGTTTATTAGTAATATTACCTATTAACCGTTTTTAATAGGTAAAAAGGCATTTATGACCGACATGTCACTTGCTTTAGCAGGTCATTTTAGGTTTAGGTTTATTTAGCTTTTGATTAAAGCCATAAATTACCAACGAACTTTACCTATAATTAACATAAAGTACCCTACCACTCTCTCTCTCTCTCTCTCTCTCTCTCTCTCTCTCTCTCTCTCTCTCTCTCTCTCTCTCTCTCTCTCTCTCTCTCTCTCTCTCTCTCTCTCTCTCTCTCTCTCTCTCTCTCTCTATATATATATATATATATATATATATATATATATATATATATATATATATATATATATATATATATATATATATATATATATATATATATATATATATATATATATATATATATATATATATATATATATATATATATATATATATATATATATATATCTCTTGACATTTCCATCAACTTTCTCTATTGATTCCAACTATGTTTCCTTTATCCTTTTCTTGTTGTCGGCCAGCATGTCGTCAGAAAACAACCATTATCCAAAAACCACCACTATACGACCCACCACCACCAGAAATTAGTTTGTAAACTGGTTAGATATAATGGTAAACCGGTTAGATCCGGTGGTTACCCGGTTAGATCTGATGGTTACCCGGTTAAATCCGGTGGTTACCCTGTTAGATCCGGTTGTTAGCCTGTCAGATCCAAGTGAAAACACATAATGTAGTGCGGACACTGTAACGTGGTCGGGGTTCTTGGAAGAGTATGCTGTGATGGTTTTGTTTTAGATGGGTTTCAGAGTATGATTGATCTGAGTGACTATGATTGATCCAGGTATGATGTGGAGAAAGTCAAGGAAAAATCAACGAAAGTCAACGACACGTGGGCAAAAAAATGGCGTGGAATATTACAAATATTACGTTGCTAATAATAGCCGGGTACCAACAAGTTTCAATGCCGATATTATAAATAAACATAAAGTTTAATAGCTAGATAAGTATTTAATGTTCATTATTTGTAATATCGAGAAAGAAAGTAAAGTTCGTTGGTAATTTATGACATTAACCCTAAATGATACTACTACGTACTACGATTAGTTATGATAAAAAAATAAAATTGGAAAGGGGGCACAACCCAACAAGTATAAACATTTATTCAATACTTAACCATAAAGTCAAATAAAGAGTATCCCAAATTTTCTGGGCACTTATTTCGTTAATGAAATTATGTATACGTTCACATCTTTGACTGCTTTCTTCTAACACGCAAATGAATTTGCCAATTCTTTCCTAATAATAGACAAATCTCGTATGCTTCGACAATTCATCCATTTTAAGTTGAAGTATCAATTATCTTCCGAAGGCCCGTCACAAAGTCTTTGCAACATATAAAGATGACGATCTCCAGGTCCTCATTTCTTAAGGATTGAGTTGGTGTGTGTATACGTAGAGAAAATCAAATCACATAGCTAATTTGCCAGAATTTAAAAGGATCCATGTATGATTTTTGAGTATTCTTGAATTTTCGACTCGATATTATGAGTCGATCAATCCCGGAGGAGCTACCTTTTTAGATAATTTAAAATTGTCGCAGATGAACCATCGTGACCGCTCTCAAACGACCACCCCAAATGTGTGATTTCTACAAGTTAATTAGAATCTCAATAAAACATAAGATGATCCATAAAACATGGTTAAGGTCAATGATGCACATGGGCATACCTGCCGCCACCGTGTTTTACCAAATGAAAGCAACACAAAAGTCATGGTTGCAAGTAATCTCACTTTACTAAAATAGTATAGTAATATATTACCATAACTTGACTTATAAGTAATTTACCGTGTAATATTAACACAAAGATTTAACAAAATCATACAAATGTGAACCAAAAAATAGTGTTACATAGCAAATGTAGTAATATGTATCACTTATTGTCTTTCAAGATCTTCATTTCCATCATATGTGCACGAATTGACTTGTCGCGAAGATCGGTCCATACTAAGCATCCTTCGAAAAGAACTCAATCTTGAATTTGTTCCAGTCACTTTTGGTGACGGCTGTACCATAATCTCATTTGATGTTCCTTCTGTAGCTACTACTACCGAAATTGTACGTTCTAGAGGTGGAGCAGAAGGTAAGCCCGCCCCAGCCCCTAGTCTTGTACTAGATTCACGAGGCAAGGGCGGGATGGAAGTACCTAGCTCCACCTCATGACGACAAATTGGACAACTTGACTGTGACCCTAACCATTTGTCAATGCATTCTGCATGAAAATGATGCTTGCAACTCGGCAAAATCCTGACCATCTGACCATCCTCGAATACACTTAAACAAACCGCGCATTCAGGGTCAACGTTAACCCCTGAATGCTCGGAACCATGATCAATGTTTTTATACATTAATATAGGGAGAGAATCAATAACCATGGGTTCAAGACCCCTTTTAGGTGGCTCTTCAGAGTGGATACGTGCTACGATCCCTATACCCTGAAGAGCCGCTCTACGACGTGCTTGGCGACGTAGTATATACCTTGCATATACATGCAACATGGTTACAACCACCACGACTACAGATAAAGTAATAATCGCTATGAGCAAGATCCTACTGTTAACATCGCCAGAGTTTCGACGACCGAAAAAGGGCGAATCATCGTCATCATCGTCACGTCTATTGAAACCAGACATGGTTCTAGCTAGCTTGCACCACTGAAATTAAAAAAAAAGGGTTTCTAAGCTGGAGCCAGGTTGGTATAATAGGTTTAAATTAAAGAGGAAAGAAGGGTATATAAATGGGCAATGTGTGTATTGGTTTATAGTGTGTGAATTTGACTAATTATGGTGATTTTGGTTATGTTTTTCAAACACAAAGCTTGTTTCAAACGAGTTGACTTTGAATGTTGACTTTATCTCTTCATTTTTTTTCATATTGAAATGTTGGTATATTTGTTAAATTTTGTATATATATATATATGGTTGGTGTACCATAAAGTTGTGTGATATTCTACTACTCCGTGTAATTACAAAAAGCATTATAGTCATGTTAAAACTTGCTTGAACATTATTAGACAAACCTCTTTTATTTATAAAATAACTGTTCAGGTAGGGGACGGACTCACGTGGAAGCCAGACGTGACACAAGTCACACCGATTAGAAGCTACAAAGTGTAATTTCTTTTAGAAAAGTATTGCTTTTTTAGTATGTGTAACACCCAAAAAAAATTGTGATACTTTAATTTAAGCTAAAACATGTTTATGATATAAATTTTATTGTTTCTTATAAAAAAATAATATACAAAGCTTTCAAAAAATTTTTTTTGCAACATTCGATAAAATATCTTAAGTCCGACCCTGTGTTCAGGTACATATTCGAACATAGTCGTAAGAAATTTACAATTTTTTTTTGATATAATGTTAATTTTTGAAAATATGACAATCATCCATCAGAATGTGACACTAGTGTTAACGTCCAAAAAAAAAATTGTCCACCAAATCATATGAAGTATTATTATCATAAAAAAAAACTTTGATTATTAATATTTTCAGTTATGTTATATAATACTGTATGGATAGAGATTTAAATGCATTTTGATTACATATATTTTTCATCCGGTATTATATAACATAAATGATGATATTTATATTTAAAGTTAAATAAAAAAACGAAAAAAATTAAAGTGAATACTTATTATGTGACGGAAGGAGAAATAAATTAATTAATTTAATAATAAAATTAAATTTATTAATTTATTTAAAATATTTATTTATAATTTAAAATATTAAATAATAAAACTAAATTATTTAAATTAAAATTTTATTAATTTAACACAACTTAATACAAAAAAATAAACAAACAAAATGTAAGTCAATTCTTTAGGATTGCTTAACACACAAAGTGAGCTCATTTTGGAGTTTTATGGGCCTACTACGGTTTCGTTTGTCGTTGGTGTGTTTTATCCGGCGTTGAAATCATGCAAATTTCTAGAATTATTCCATACGTCACTATGTATTGTATTTCTGATTTTCTATCTTTTTATAACCTTGATGTTATATTTAGTTTATAATATTTGAATCTATCAACGCGTGTACGTAAATGAAAATACAACCATTCATAAGGTTGATGTATTCATGAATCATGAGAGTGTATGTGTCAGGGTCGTTTTTTAGGGTGTGTAAAGTACATGATCGTTCATGTAATTTCGTGTAGTATTTTCAGGAATTTCAAAATTTTAGAGACGACCTTGGTATGAGTCTATTATGTACGCATGCAATGCATTAGCCAAGCGCTGATGAAAATGTTTTACCGCAAAGTTTTTATTCAATAAACGGCCGGTTATGTTGTATGCATGCGCAGGGTTGTACTCGAGTTTTTTTAAGTCTTTCGAAAACTAATGTCTTATAAGGTAACACCGTATTATAAGATAATGTTTTACTAAAAAAAATGCTCATTAGTCAAAGTTTAGAATTGCATTTAATACACAAAATTTTCTTACTCAATTATAAAGTACATTTAATATATGTTGAATAAACTTGTAATCGTGTTTTTTTAGAAAGGCATTTTTTTACGACTCATCGACGTAGGGGTGAGCATGATTTGGTTTGATTCGGTTTTTGTATAAAACCGAAACCGAACCAAGAAATTTCGGTTTCTGATTTTTAGAAACCATTCGGTTTCGGTTTTGTGCCGGTTTGGTTTTTCGGTTTTCGAGTTACTTTCGATTTACTTTCGGTTTGGTTTTTCGGTTTTTTTTGGTTTCTATATGATTTGTCGAGCTCCGCTTTTACAAGTCGATTTTGAATATACGATAAACCGACACGTTAAAAGCTTTAAATAAATAATAACAACAAAAAACACAGCATTAACAATAAGGAAAAAATATCATATAAAATCCTAAAAAAATCATTTATGTGTATAAATCAACATAATAGCAACGATAAAAACCTAATTAAAAAACAGTCGAGAAGAAAACTTATTATTTAGTCATGTTCAATAAGCATATGAAACAATGATTAGTTATTAAACATGACATAATTAATCTAGCGTTGCATATTCATCGTCCATTAGCTTCGACGTGAACTTATATATATATTCTCATGTTTATAAAAATCGGTTCGGTTTATATCGGTTTTCTTTAATGCTAAAACCAAACCGAACCAAAAGCTTTGGTTTTTTCAAATTGCAAAAACCGAACCATCGGTTTTTCAATCGGTTTCGGTTTTTTAGGTTTCGGTTCTTCGGTTTTTTCGGTTTAGATTCGGGTTTTCGGTTTCTTGCACACCCCTAACTCATACTAACTATCTCACAATTCTATCTCACATGTCTCCACCGAAACTTAAGCCCATAACCTTTAGGTTAAACTTATAATCGTGTTTAAACCTTAAGATGTATTCTATCCAATCTTATTTTTTATTGTCTATGTTTTTTTTAAAATAGCTAAAATTAAGTGTGTTGTGTACTACCAAAAATAAATAATATGAAAGTTTGATATATTACCTTGTTGGATATTATTATTATAAGATTTAAAAAATAATTAATTAATTAATTAAAATAAAAGTGTCATTTTATTGGACAAAATAAGAAAGAAAAAGATATAATACACGTTTATATACCAATGTACGTATCTTCTGTATATATAAAATAGTTTTTTATTAATCAATACTCACTGGGTAAAGGTTAGTTGCTAATAAATGAATACAAAATTTCTAAATTAACATTAAAATGCATTATATACACATTAATTCTTTTAAAAATGACATTTATATGAAATAATTTATTAGTTTATTTTATATATATTTAATGCATTTTAATATTAATTTAAAAAGTTTGTGTTTATTTATTGCCGACTAACTTTTGTCCAATGAGCATTGGTTAACAAAACACTGTATAAAAATAAAAATCAGTAATGAAATACGTCCATTAAGAGAAAAGTTTTAGAGGGAACACACCCTCAAAAAAGTAAAAAAGAATCAATCTTGACCCTCAATTTCAAATTAATCTCCACCATCCAATACTTTATATATAAAAAGAGTTTTTCATAACCTGTTATAAAACACACACTGGAACTGAAAGTACGAACCAAACACACACACTAACAACAATCACCACCACTATTGCCATCGCACCACCGACACAACACCGCCATCACACCCACCACTGTCATCCAGCACCGTCGATCGCACCCACCCCACGTGTTATAAACCACACACTCCATTAAAACCCCAATCAAACCGCACCGTCGCAACACCGTCGTGGGTAACAGTTGTGATCCACCACTCTTCTCTGCGGTCGAGCACATATGCCATGTGAATACAACATCGATCTGGTATGCATCAACATCACATCACCATCATATCATCATCCGTCGAACACATCCACCAACTGTTTGATGTAATGCCTCAACTGTAAAATGCTTGTTTAGATGGTATAAAAGCAAAAAGAAACATCTTTGAAACTGTTATATTCAGATCGACTAGATAAGTTGTTGAATTTGACAAGAAAATAGAAGAGTGCAAACTAAAGTTGATGTTGGGAATCTAAACTTGTTAGATTCCCTGATCATTGATTTAAACATAATTAGGCTGTTAGATAGTCCCTTGCCTGTGCCTAGGAGGCAGGCAAGTTTCGCAAGACTCACAGAGATCCAAGTCTCTGTGAGCAACCTCAGAGGAGTCCATGTCAGAGACATTGTCAAGGAAGTCGAAGATTACCTGAAGACATACTCATTGGCTGTGATGGATAACAACCAAGATGTATCAGGGACTCTGAGGGGTTGAGAGTTAACAGGGGTGGCAATACCCTGATAACTCTCAGCACACTTTGGACATGCCATTTGTGTGTTCGAGACTATGAAGAATAAGGAAACTGTTTTTGACAACTGTTCCTTAAAGCATAATGGAAGACTACCAAGAATAGAAGGACATCATGTGACTGATGTGGGAACTTGTAAAAGCTTGTGTAGTCGACATCAAGTACTGTTTAAGTCAAACTCGTAACACTATAAATAGGATGTGTATCCATGCATTAATGTTTAACACTTTGAGATATTAAGAACATTAGTGCATATAACTTAGTGAATCAAACAGCTACGACTATATTCATAAGTTAGGGTTTATTGTTGTTCAAAGTGTGCACAACACATTGTCATCAAACTGTGTTATCCATAACACATGTAATTCTTTATTATACAATAATAAGATTACGTTTGAAAAGTAATACCTTGTGTTGTTTAAGTTAAGATTAGGGTTTCTTGCATTGATTAGGGACTTTCAATTGGTATCAGAGCGGTGTTTGATATTAAAACCTTCAAGAAACATCATTCTCAGTTTTATAATCAAGATCCACCATGCCGGAAACTTCTAACCCACAAACCCATCTTCACCAAGACTTAACCCTCCTGCCAATGACGATGATCTACCCCAACTTCTTGACTCAAGAGGTGGATCACACGTAACCAGTGTACCAGTTTTTGATGAAGAAGATTTTGCTAGTTGGAAGAGTCAATTTCTTGTATACCTTGATGGGCTTGAACCTTTTCTCTTAGAAATTTTAGAAAATGGTCCATATATTCCCATGGCGCTTACATCCACTGAAGAAAACCCTCTTCCCAAACCTCTCAAACAATGGACTCCAGCAGATAGGAAATTAGCAAACCAAGATAAACGTCTCAAAAGCATCATAATTTCCTGTCTTCCCAAGCATTTCATGAAGTCTGTCATTCAGTGTCCCACAACTAAACAAATGTGGACAGACCTCATTCTTGGCCATGAAGGACCCTCTGAAACAAGAGAGACAAAGATTCAGGCACCCAGACTTCAGTTTAATGCCTTTAAGTCACTTGAAGGTGAAAAGGTTCAGCAAACCTATACTAGGCTGAAGATTCTTCTAAATGACCTGGCTATGAATGATGTCACTATTGGTCAAGCTGAGATCAATGCTACTTTTGTCAACAGCCTTCCAAGAAAGTGGCTGAGCATGAATCAGACTCAGAGAGCTAACAACTCAATAAAAAATGATACCCTTGCTCAGCTCTATGGTAAGTACAATTATGAAGAAGGGCTGATCGATACTATCTACAAATCAGAGACTGAAAGATTTGTAGTCCAAGGAGCATCTTCCAAAGCTTTGATCTCTACAACACATCCTCATGACAGCGATTCTGATATTGAAGAAGATACCCGTAGCAGCCAAGAGTTCTTGTCAGACCTCAATGCAGAGTTCCATGAAAGAGCGTTGCTAGCCAACCAAAGAAGATACTACAAAAGATCTGGAAGAGTAGGATCAGCTAGTAAACCAACTGACATGTCAAAAGAAACATGTTTTGCCTGTGGAAAGCTTGGACATTATCAAAAAGACTGTCCTTCTACCAAGACATCCTCACCCTCTTATCCATCATCTTCATCCAAACCCTACAAGTTCAAACAACATAACAACTCATCTCAATCCAATTCTTCAGACACTGAGAAGAAAGATTACAAAAATAAGTACAAGGCACTTAAAGCTGAGTTAGAACAAATGAACTTGAAGATTGAAGCTCTGTCCAAAAAGAAAGGTGGTGAGAAAAAGACAGAGAAAGGGTTGGTTGTTGAAACTTATGATTGGAATGATGAACCACTGACTTCAGATGAAGAAGACACCACAAGAGTCAGGGCTTTTATGGCGATAGCTGAGGATGAACCAGCTGTTGGAAAAGGTGATGCTAGATCAGGACAATGGGTTGACATCACAATGAAAAAGGTACACAGGCTTTTATCTATGTCTGATAGTGATGAACGTAAGCATGTCCTTGATTACACCATTGTTGATTTACACTTTGTTGAGGAACAAAGAAAGAACCTACTTGATAAGTTTCACTCTATTAAATCTGAAATGATAAATGCTAAGGCTGAATGTGAAACTCTCAGGCGGGTTAATTTAGAGAAAATATCCCTGCAAAATGAAGTAGCTAGATTAACCTTGAAAAACATAGCTTTAAATGATCAAGTCTCTGAATTGAACAAGATTATTGAAAAATGGCTGTGTGCTAGGTTTACTATTGATGAATTGCTTAGGGATGAAGTGCCTGCTGACTTAAAAAGGGATATATCTGCTAAGAAAAATAAGCTGAGGATTCTCACCAAACCCAAAGACATTGTCTTTAAATCTACAGAGACTATTAATATGTCAGATACCTCTTTGACAAATGACCCTGTCTCTGAAGATGTGGCTGAGCTACCACCTTTGCCCAAACTCTCTGGAGTTGAACCTAGCAGTTCTTCTAGATCTGCTAAGGATGAACTTAGGACAGATATTGAGAATCCTCCAGCTAAAGTTTTTCATGTGCCTGCTAAACAAACTGGTAAACAAGTAGCTTTTAAGCCTGTTACTACTAAAGCTGTGAATAAGGTTGAACCTACCACTGAAGATCGCCTGTTGTCTCTTATGAAAGAAGTAGAACTCTTGAAACAACACATTAAGCCTTCCGCTGAATGCTCTACTTCTCATGAACCTAAGTCAGTCCTAGGTGAACCCAAAGGGGAAAGGTTAATCAAACCTTATTGCAATGTCTGTAAAAATTCTCACCATTCGACCTTAGATCATGACAGACACATGGCAGCTAAAAGAGCTCAGACACCCTCTAGGGACATACCACAGAGTTCCAAAAGGCAAGAGAGAAATTACAAACCTTATCCTCCCTGTAAATTCTGTGGGTTCACAGACCATCACTCAGACGAGTGTGGTGACTTCCCTGGGTGTGATATCTGTGGGAGTTATAACCATGAAACAATGAACTGTCCATCTCAACGCCAAAAGTTTTTCAGGAACACAAGAGTTGCTAACAAGCAATTCAGGGAACCCACTGGAAAGTGGGTTCACCATAGGAACTAATCTGTTTCTATGTATTTGTGCAGAAATATCTCAAGGAATCGGTATGGTATCTAGATAGTGGCTGTTCTAGACACATGACAGGGATTCAACAATACCTGCACAGATACTCAAAGGAGCCAGGTCCCAAAGTGGTGTTTGGAGATAACTCTTCAGGTGACACAGAAGGATATGGCTCAGTGAACTGTAATGGGATCACATTTACCAGGGTTGCATATGTGAATGGTCTTAAACACAATCTTATTAGCATCAGCCAATTGTGTGATGCTGACTATAAGGTTTTGTTTACTAAGACTCAGGGAACCATATTCAACAAAAACAATGATGTTGTGCTGATTGCACCTAGAAGGAGAGATGTTTATGTCATCAACATGGTTGTGTGCTCTGAAGACAGCTCAAATTGTTTTCTTGCCAAAGCCTCTGAAAGTGTCAATTGGCTGTGGCACAATAGACTGTCTCATCTCAACTTCAAGAACATCAATAAGATAGCCACTCAAAACTTGGTTGCTGGTCTACCTTCAGTAATGTTTTCCAAAGACAAAACTTGTTCTGCCTGTGTCAAAGGAAAGCATCACAGGTCTTCTTTCAAGACTAGGCAATCATTCTCTATTGACAAGTGCTTACATCTCCTTCACATGGATTTGTTTGGGCCTGTCAAACCTCAAACCATTAATCACAACAAATACACCTTGGTTATAGTTGATGAATTTTCAAGATACACATGGGTGTTCTTCCTCAGAAGGAAAAGTGATGCAGCTGAAACCATCATGTCCTTCATCAGACAGGTTGAAAATATGAATGATGTTAGAGTCAAAGCTCTAAGAAGTGATAATGGTACAGAATTCAAGAATCATCAACTTGAATCTTTTTGTGATGAAAAAGGGATTTCTCAGAACTTCTCTTCAGCTAGCACTCCTGAACAAAATGGTGTGGCTGAAAGAAGAAACAGGACTTTGATTGAAGCATCAAGAACTATGTTAAATGGTGCAGCTTTACCAAAGCAATTTTGGGGAGAAGCTGTTCACACTGCCTGCTACACTCAAAACAGATCAATCATTGTCAAAAGAAATGGTAAAACCTCCTATGAAGTTTTCAGAAAAAGATCTCCAGACGTCAGCTATTTTCATGTGTTTGGGTGCCCTGTGTTTATTTATAACTACAGGGATAAACTTGGAAAGTTTGATGAAAAAGCTGATGATGGTTTCTTTTTGGGATACTCTCCAACAGCCAAAGCCTTCAGAGTATTCAACATCAGAAGACAAGAAGTAGAAGAAACATTCCATGTTAGATTCAATGAAGATGATGAAGTCATACAGAGAACAGGAACATAGGGTGATGAAATAGATTTTAATGAAAACATTTCTTTCCCAAGTGATGAGTTCACAGAACCCAGACCTACCAGTCATCATCACTCCAATACTCTCACTCCTTATGTCCCTGCCTTTGACCCTCTGTCTACTCACAACATAGAAGTTCCTACCTCTAAGGAACTTGATGAAGAAGAACCTCATATTTCTGATGGTTCTTCTCATGATATTGATGACTCACCAATTCTTCAAATCCCTGAAGTTTCTCCTGTTGATAATGAAACAGCTTCCCTTGATATGGTTGAAGAAGACTCTGACACTGAAGTAGTCTTTGAAGAAAGCCCTCCTAGTCAGCAGGATGAGACTCAAATTGTACCAGCTGTGCCCTCAAGTACCCCTGTCCTTGAATCCCCAGCTCCTCAAAATAAGTGGTCAAGAGATCAACACATTCTTCTTGTCAATATTATTGGGGGACCAAATGCAGGGGTCACAACAAGACAGCGAATCCAAGACTCAGAGTCAGCCTCAGCCAATGAATGTCTCTTTGCTGAATTTCTCTCACAAATTGAACCTAAAAGAGTTGCTGAGGCACTAGTAGAAGAAGGATGGGTAGCTGCTATGCAAGAAGAAATCAACCAGTTCAAAAGGAACAAAGTATGGACACTAGTGCCAGCTCCACCTGGAAAGAATATCACAGGCACTAGATGGATCTATAGAAATAAGATGGATGAAATTGGGAACATCATCAGGAACAAGGCCAGACTGGTAGCACAGGGGTTCTCTCAGACTGAAGGAATTGATTATGATGAAACTTTTGCACCTGTTGCTAGACTTGAAGCCATCAGAATCTTCCTTGCTTATGTTGCCTATATGAACATCACTGTGTATCAGATGGATGTTAAGAGTGCCTTCCTCAATGGTGATTTGGCTGAGGAAGTGTATGTTGCACAACCTGAAGGATTTGAGAACAGCGAGTTTCCCAACCATGTGTACAGACTTCACAAGGCAATGTATGGTCTGAAACAAGCTCCAAGAGCATGGTATGAAACTCTTTCAAATTTCTTAACTGAAAATAAATTTATCAGGGGTTCTATTGATAAAACACTCTTTACCTTCAAGGACAAGAGTGATTTCATCATTATGCAGATTTATGTGGATGATATCATCTTTGGGTCAACAAATGTCAATCTTAGTAAATGTTTTGCTAAATTAATGACCAAGAAATATGAGATGAGTATGATGGGTGAATTAACTTACTTTTTGGGTTTTCAAATTAAACAATGTCCTAAGGGAATTTCAATTTGTCAAGAAAAGTATGTTAAGGATTTACTTAAAAAATATGACTTAGCTGATTGTGCATCAGTGAAATGCCCCATGCTTCCACCCAACAACTTGGGCCCTGATGAGTCAGGGGTCTCTGTCAATGAGACTTTATATAGAGGCATGATTGGGTCACTCATGTATCTAATAGCTAGTCGACCAGATATCCAATTCTCCACATGTCTCTGTGCAAGGTACCAAGCTAACCCAAAAGAATCCCATCTAGTGGCTGTCAAGAGAATTTTCAGGTATCTCAAAGGAACACCATCCCTAGGTCTATGGTATCCAAAGGAATCAGGCTTTGATCTCAAGGCCTATTCAGATTCAGATTATGCTGGATGTTGTATTGACAGGAAAAGCACTTCAGGCAGCTGTCAAATCCTAGGAGGAAAATTGGTTGGATGGAGTGCTAAGAAGCAAAACTCTGTGGCTATGTCTTCAGCTGAAGCAGAATATGTCGCTGCAGCCAACTGTTGTGCTCAAGTGCTCTGGATGAAAAGTCAACTGGCTGACTATGAAATCTTGTATGACAAAGTACCAATCTTTTGTGACAACACCAGCGCCATTGCCATATCCAACAACCCTGTTCTTCACTCTCGTACCAAACACATTGATATCAGGTATCATTTTATCAGGGATCATATAATGAAGGGAGATATTGAGCTGCATTTTGTTCCCACAGAGCTGCAACTAGCTGATATCTTTACAAAGCCTTTGGCTGAACCTTCGTTCAACAGGCTAGTTGCTGAGCTAGGGATGCTCAATATCTCAAAGCCTGTGGCTTGATATTAAATGTGTTCATTAAATGATTGATTCTATATTAAATGTTTTTCACATGAAACTAGGTAGTTACTTTCCAAGTAAATGCAAAAAACATTCTCAAATATTTAATCATTTATTTTTCGGATAACGAGGAGACAAACTTTTTGAAAGGTCAAGGGGACCCACTTGAGCAGTCATTTTCGCACCTTGCATTTAATACGGTTGAATAACTGTTCACTTAAGTTTGAATATATATTGTCTCCTTTCTCTTCTCTCTCACCACCATTCTAAAATCTACTTCTCTCTCTAAGTTCCTATCTCTCTCAACCATCCGCCATTTTCATTCACCTTCAACCTCAAATCCATGGCGTTTTCAGTTCCAAAAGCCTCCAATGTTAACTTCGAGATCAACGAGAGCATCCTCGCCTCCAACAACGCCATTGGATGGATTAAGGAACCAAACAGCACATATTCAGATCTGGTAAATTTCATGCAGAATTGTGACCTAAATGAAGCCTTCACCAAATCTCCATCCACCTTTTACCAAGAATACCTTAGGGAATTCTGGTATTCTGCTGAAGTGGTAGAAGACACCATTACATTTAGCCTTTCATGCAATGAACACCCTTTTGCCTTCTCCCTTAAATACTTTTCTAGTGTGGCCGGATTAAAACATGGAGATGAGTGCCTGAAGGTAGTTGACAAAAAGGCTGTCAAGGAAGCCCTGGCCACACTCAACCCTTGCCATGACGTTAACCCTGCCCTTACACCAGCTGAGGTCCTCGCCAAATCCCCTCTGAAGATTAAGTATTTCACTCCTATGTGGCGTGTCCTCTTCACCCACATTGTGAAGTCCCTGGGAGGAATGCAGGGATCACAGGATCAGATGTCGTTCAATCATCAGGCTATTGCTTATGGATTAATCTGGGGAGCTGATGTTGACGTTGGAAGCATTCTATTCTCAAACCTGGTAGAACAACTGAAGGGAAGAAATCAGGTCAGGGAAAATAACATCTGTTATGTGCGCTTCCTGTCCCTGATCTTTGAAAGTCTGCTGGGAGATAACTACCACAACAAGGCCTTGACTGCTCTTAAGCCCTATCGCATCACAGGCGCCATCTACAAGGAAATAAGAGCTGAGGATATCCCTGTCACCGCCTATATGCTGAACGTGGCCAACCAAGTACCAAACGCTGAGAAGCCCTTGCTCCCTTCCTCTGAGAAGGTGAATACTTCTAGTGTTGCTGGCAAGTCTATGTCTTTGACCTCTGGGCAGCACACTACTAAGTCCAAGGCTTCATCTGGCCAACAACCTAAGAAGAAGAAAATCCCCTCTTCTTCCCACTCCCAAGCTGTTATTAAGGCTAAGGGAAAGAAGACTGACACCGCCTCTGGTCCAGATACTCTTGTGGATTCGGATTCTTTGGCTGGCAAACAACAGGCGTCTAGTGTCTCTAAGTCAGCTGAGACAACAGGAAACCAGCCTGATCAAGCTGATATCTCACAGGTAATCAGTGTACATTTTTAGAGGTTCACAAGCAGCCACTCTCATTTGTCTGTAGGAGAGAGTGGTGAAGTTAGGGTAATCCTCGACCCATAGAAGTCTGTCATTACACTTAGAATACTTTAAGACTTTTGTACACCCTGTCTTTGCACCAGGGAATGATTCATTTGTGTTTATAAAGCACCCCGATGACCCTGCACCCTCTAGACAGTATTCAGGCTAACAACAACCTGAATACACTAATGTCTCAACCTTGATCAGCTGTACTTCACACAGCCTCTTGGTTCCCTCCTTAAAAGAGTCTTAAAGGATTTATCCTTTCAGGGGGAGCTGAATCATCACCCTCAGCTTTCCCTAGGGGCAGCGTAACAGGCGACCTACAACCACATATGTTTCACTCTTAAAAGAGTCCCAAAGGTTTTAACCTTTTGGGGGGGGGGGGGCTGAATAATCACACTCAGCTTTCCTAGGGGCAGCGACTGGCGATCCATAAACAACATATGTTTCACAATCAAAAGAGTCCCAAAGGTTTTTACCTTTTGGGGGGGCTGAATAATCACACTCAGCTTTCCTAGGGGCAGCGAATGGCGATCATTAACCACATTTTATTCACACTTAAAAGAATCCCAAGGATTTATCCTTTGGAGTGGCTGAGCAATCACCCTCAGCCTCTCTGGGACAGCGAAATGGCGACCATTCCCCTCATATTTTTCCCTGTTACTAATTACAACAAATTTGCAGGCTGAAATTGTACAGCCAGTCATCGAGTCTCAGGTACAACAAGAAAAGGAGGCTGATACAATGACTCAGGACAAACCAAATGATGAAGAGCCTGTGATAAATGCTGATGAAGAAATGCTCTCATTAGAGGATTATGTCTCTGATATTGAGCAAATGCCTGAAGATGAATTCCCTGAGGGAATGTTCGATGAAGAGGATGAAGAAGATGAGGAAGATCAGCTGTCTGTCTCTCCTCCTAAAGAAATAGCTGTGTCTACACCAGCTGGTGACAAGACTTCTCCTCTCAAGGAAGCTGTTGATACTCCAAACTCTGCTACCTCAGCAACAACAGTCTTCCAAAGACCTACTTATGATCCAACAGCAGAATTTCTCATGTTTGATCATCCTGCCCAGACCAACTTTGACTTAATACCAAGGGGGGATGACTATGCTCAGCAAAGCCTCAATATCAAGAATCTTCAGCCAGTCCATCATCAATCTGATATTGAGCGCTTATCAAGGAAGCTGGATGTGATCAAGTCTGAGATGCACAATTTTACTGTGACATTTCCAGGCATCATCAAAAAGGCTGTGACTGAGGCTGTCACTGAGCCAATTCAGGATGGTGCAAGAAAAGGTGTAGCCCAGGGACTCGGTCATCTTTCAACAAGAATCAAGGATGCCATTGACTCAGCCGTCCCTGCTATGTTCCATGAACATGAACACACCATGCACAGGCACTTTAATGCTGTTCGCACCAGACAATACAACCATGCTAACTTTATTGTCAGGCGTGTTCAGGCAAATACTAATGCAAATGCCAACCTCCTGCTAAAGATTGCCAGGGCTTCAAGAAAAAGACAACGTGCTATGGCTGCCTCTGTGGAACAGATTGCAAGACGTTTTCAAGCACGTTCATCCAAACATCTGCGAAGTAAGGATAAACGTGAGGGGGAGAAAAATACAACACTCAGCCTTGCATCTGTTGAACAAGGCTCATCATCAGCTAACCCCACAAGTACACCTGTTCCTCTCCAAGTCATCACACCTGTTATAATACCTGATGATGAGGATGATACTCAGGGGGAGCAACAAACTCAAGATGGAGCTGACTCATCAAAGTCTCTGGTTTTGGTTAACACCAGCAAGCCTGAGGATGATGATGAGCCAGCTGCCAAGAAATTAAAATTCACTGTTAGCTCTCTCCCCAAAGCTATTCAAACTCAGGCTCAGACAGCGTTTATCAAAAGAGCTGATGTTTTGAAAAACATGAGTGTGGAGTCCTCTGTCTCAAAGAAAGGAAAGGAGATAGTTTTGGTTGATACTGATACCAAACTTAAGAAGATAGCTGCGATGCTAGAGACAGGAGGATCCACCACAGACCTTTCCCAATTCTCAACCTTTACACCTTCCGATGAGATTCCTTTGACCCCTGAAGAAATAGAGCAACAGGCTGAAGAATTCAAAAGACTAAATGAGCTCAAGACAGCCAAAGAATTAAATGAAGCTACTCTGAGGAAGATGACACCACCTGAAAGGGAAAAACAAAAACAAAGGTTGAGGGAAATGGAAACAAAACACGTTGAGGCTTTAAGGAAAGTCAAAGCTGACTATGATGCCTGCGTGAACAACAGATATGCTGCTGGCAAGATAACCAAGTTCAAATACACCATTCATAAATCCACAAACACCCCACAGATGATCTTATGGAGGGAAAATCAACAGAGAAATATGGATGTGTTTGACAACTTCAGGTTAAAGACACTTGGGTTATCAGAATGGTTCGAACTCGAAGCCTTAGCTGCCAAAAAGTCTGGACAGGCAAATTTCCTTCTGCTTAAAACTCTTAAGGCCAAGTTTAACTGGATCAAGGAAACAGCAGCCAAACTCAAGATTGATCCCCCACCACAGCTTTTTGAACAAGAACCCCCAAAGACAGGCAACAAAAGGAGAAGAATTTCACAAATTGTTAATGAAACTTTTGTTACTGAAGATGTTCATGTGGATGGTATGCACAGGGATTTGATCCTCCCAAATGGTATTGTTGGCCCTGTTGATGGTCAAACATACACAGAGCCTGAAAGAGGAATGGCATTCATGAACAAGGCTTGCCAGTATGCTTTTCAGTGGGAAGATGAGTTGTGATTGGCTTCAACTATTCAGCTACTCTGTCACAAGAAGTGTCTCAAGATCAACACAGAGTATTCCAAGAAGTTTGCAAAGACTTTACAGGATGAAATTGATAACAGATTAGACTTGGCTGAAGCTGAAGAAAGAATAAAAAATGATGACTATTGAAGATGTTCACAGCCCTTTTACCTTCATCTTTTATTTTACTTATGTAATGCACTTGTAATTTTCTTTAAGTCTTAATAAAATCATGAGGTATGTTTGTTTAGATCTGTTATGTGTAAGAAGAAGCTGTTAAACTCACTTACCTTAACTTAGTTAGATCTAGCATTATTTATGTTTAAACAGGGGGAGATTGTTGGGAATCTAAACTTGTTAGATTCCCTGATCATTGATTTAAACATAATTAGGCTGTTAGATAGTCCCTTGCCTGTGCCTAGGAGGCAGGCAAGTTTCGCAAGACTCACAGAGATCCAAGTCTCTGTGAGCAACCTCAGAGGAGTCCATGCCAGAGACATTGTCAGAGAAGTCGAAGATTACCTGAAGACATACTCATTGGCTGTGATGTATAACAGCCAAGATGTACCAGGGACTCTGAGGGGTTGAGAGTTAACAGGGGTGGCAATACCCTGATAACTCTCAGCACACTTTGGACATGCCATTTGTGTGTTCGAGACTATGAAGAATAAGGAAACTGTTTTTGACAACTGTTCCTTAAAGCATAATGGAAGACTACCAAGAATAGAAGGACATCATGTGACTGATGTGGGAACTTGTAAAAGCTTGTGTAGTCGACATCAAGTACTGTTTAAGTCAAACTCGTAACACTATAAATAGGATGTGTATCCATGCATTAATGTTTAACACTTTGAGATATTAAGAACATTAGTGCATATAACTTAGTGAATCAAACAGCTACGACTGTATTCATAAGTTAGGGTTTATTGTTGTTCAAAGTGTGCACAACACATTGTCATCAAACTGTGTTATCCATAACACATGTAATTCTTTATTATACAATAATAAGATTACGTTTGAAAAGTAATACCTTGTGTTGATTAAGTTAAGATTAGGGTTTCTTGCATTGATTAGGGACTTTCAGTTGAAGAGAAGCTTAAAGACTTTGAGTCCATAATCAAATTGCTCGAAGATATAAGGGGGACGAGAACCAACCACAACATATACACTTAAGTATCGATATTGTGGTTGTGAGATGGTTCTCCTCGTTAGTATGGTGGGGTCACGAGATGGTTCTAGTGATGATGGGTATAGTGAGATCGTTATAAGCTTTGTGTCATGGGTATGGTTAGATCGTGAGAAATTTATGACGTGGGTATAGTGAGACCATGAGCCGATTTAGGAGGTTGAGATGGGGAAGGTATGAGCTTGGCAAGCTATAAGATGGTGTTAATATGAAGATGGTCAGGTAGAGGTCGTGGTTCATGTTGTTGGGCAATTTAGGTGCAAGTGCGTGAATAAGTTCAGGAACAAGTTAAGCAATTCGCTTGGGCTGTAAAATCACATGTAATTTGTGTAAATCACATTAGATTGTACTGATTTTTATTTAATACTTAAATGTATCTTATTTTAATTGAGAGCATATTCAGTTTTATTTCTTACAGTTTAAATGTATCTTATTTTAGACGAATCACATGTAATTTTGTTTTGAATCACATGTAATCCTGTCAATATGTTAAAATGACTGTTGTCATTTATATAAAATATATAAAACAAATTGGCTTCTCGATTACACGTAATTTTGTTTGATCACATGTAATTCTGCTTGAATTACATGATAGGGTGATAATCACATGTGATTTTGCTTGTGTTACATGTGATTCAAGCATTTCAAAACTTTAACTTCTTTTAACAAACCCACTTTAGATGAATCACGTGTGATTTTATTTGAATCACATGTAATTATGTCAACATATGATAATGCTTGTTGTCTTTTTTGTAAACATATAAAACAAAGGCTTATGAATTACATGTGATTTTGGTTGAATCACATGTAATTATGCATGAATTACATGTGATTCAGTGATACTTGTGATTTTGATTGTGTTACATGTGATTCAAGCATTTCGAAACTTTAACTTCTTAAAACAAATCCACTTTAGATGAATCACATGTGATTTTGTTTGAATCACATGTAATTCTTTCAATATATGATAATGTTTGTTGTCATTTTGGTAAAAGTATAAAACAAATTGGCTTCTGAATTACATGTGATTTTGGTTGAATCACATGTAATTCTACATGAATTACATGTGATTCGGTGATAATTACATGTGATTTTGCTTGCGTTACATGTGATTCAAGCATTTCAAAACTTTAACTTTTTTTAACAAACCCACTTTAGATGAATCACGTATGATTTTGTTTGAATCACATGTAATTATGTCAATATATGATAATGCTTGTTGTCGTTTTTGTAAACATATAAAACAAATTGGCTTATGAATTACATGTGATTTTGGTTGAATCACATGTAATTATGCATGAATTACATGTGATTCAGTGATACTTGTGATTTTGCTTGTGTTACATGTGATTCAAGCATTTCGAAACTTTAACTTCTTAAAACAAATCCACTTTAGATGAATCACATGTGATTTTGTTTGAGTCACATGTAATTCTATCAATATATGATAATGTTTGTCGTCATTTTGGTAAAAGTATAAAACAAATTGACTTCTGAATTACATGTGATTTTGGTTGAATCACATGTAATTCTACATGAATTACATGTGGTTCAGTGATAATTACATGTGATTTTGCTTGCGTTAAATGTGATGCAAGCATTCTGAAAAACAAATTGGTTTTTATATTACATGCGATTTTGTTTGAATCACATGTAATTCTGCTTGAATTACATGTGATTCATGTAATTATGTTTGAATTTCATGTATTTCCTTTTTACTTATCATCTGACCAATTAACCTAAAAAATATGTTATTTTATTCAAGTAACAAACAGTTGTATTTTATATAATAAAATTAAATCTGATCAAGTAACTATTCGATAATACATAAAATTCAAAAAAAAGTTATTAAACATCAATAATTAGTATCATCTTCTTCTTTTTCCTTGCTTTTGGATTATCTGGACAAGTTATGTTGGTATGCTCGTTCGTCTTCACTTTATAGTATCTAGAAATCTTCATCTTTTCTTAACTTTCATTTCATCCAATATAGATATCCACCAGGTGTTTCCTTATGCTCATATACTAGTTGATCTTGGTGTTTTTATACCTGTAAATCAAGAAATAGAATCACGTGAAATTTGTCCATAAAATAATAACTCAATCACATGTGATTCGACATAATTACATGTAATTTTTACTTAATAATAATCTAACAATTTCAAACCAAAATACAACTTCATATCAAAATCACTAAGTAACTCAACCAAATCACATGTAACTTTCATACAAGTTACATGTAATTATGTCAAAATCACATGTGATTCTCGGCAGATAATAATTGAAAAATATAGAGCAAAATCACATTCACCCTAATCACATGTGATTTATATTAATTATTAACATAACAAATATGAATCAAGATTATGTAATTTTACGTGTTATTTATTGCACATCAGCATCTCCACCTTCAACTTCTTTCATAACGCAATTTTTCCTTGATTCAACATCTTTATTCAGATCCATTTGTTTAACCACATCATATTCAAGATGTTTGTTCAGATCCATTTGTTTAACCACATCCATAACATCATATTTAAGATATTTGTTTAGATCTATGTGTACGACAGGCTGATACAAAACTTGACGGTAGGATGTGGTGGTGGTGGTTCGTTGATGTTCGATGGTGGTGGTGCGTTGATTTCTGGCGAGGAGGATGTGGTGGTGGTGGTGGTGCGGTGGTTTCTGGTGGTTGGGAAGGTGGTTTTCTGGTGGTTGGTGGTTGTGGGTGAAAGGTACGGTGTGTATGTGTTTTTTAAAAAGAGAAAGTGAATTTAATAAATGGTGGGTAATGATTTATATGAGATTGTTAGTGTTAGATATTGGTCATTAGATGAAGATTAAATGAATGGCTAAGATGGCTTCCTTTATTCTTTTTTGAGTACATATTTCTTGTGGATCTCATCTCTATGGAGTGTATATTACTATTACCCTACGTCAGTCATTATTTATCGTCACTTTTAATTGGAAGTAAATGTCCATACGCCAAAAGTTCTATAGAGTCCCCTTTTGCAAAGTCCTTATGGACTAATCCCTACCATCCAACAATTTTACATCCAACGGCCTAGATTAAAAAATAAATAAACAAAAACCCCCTCATCTTTTTTCAACCGTATTCATTAAAAACAACACCCATCAACCCACCACTACCTCCCACCACCGCCGCCCACTACCGCCACCGCCACCACCACCACCCCCACCACCCCCACCACCAACCAACACCACCACCACCAACAACTACCAACAGCAACCACGACGAGATCCACATTATCCCGATTAAATCCACACAACAAAACCTTAATATTTAGCGCTAAGTTTCATGTCAATCATTGTAAGTTGTTTTGATTATGCTTGTTTTTATGTTTTTGTTTCATTTTGATTTTGCTTAGAAGATTTCATATCTACCCTAGGTAAAACACATGTTATGATTGTTGATGCACACCACATGCTTGATAAAATGACACAATGATAATCACATGTGCTTTAGCAAGTTTCAATTTATGAGTGAGCATTTTTATGGAAGTTGGGTCGATTTTTGTAGCTGATAAGCTGATTATAGAAGTGTGACTTATGATTACAGGTTATGACTCGCTATGACTCGTTGTGACTCATGTATGAGTCGATGTGACTCATGTATGATTCGATGCGACTCATGTATGAGTCGCTGTGACTCATGTATGAGTCACTGTGACTCATGTAGAAGCTTCATTTGTTTTCTATTATGACTCATTATGAGTCATTATCTATTATTGAGCAAAAGCTTCATTTGTTTTATGATCCAGGTTTGTTGTTGTGAATGTTGCAAAGGATGCAACTGATTTAGTAGCTAAGTTATGTGCATATCACCATACTGCAAAAACTACCAAGGGCAGGACATCGAAGAGGATAAACAACAACCACCGTAGCAGTACAGTTGGTGAAAGCTCCAGCTTAAGCTCGTCGCACAGTGACAGATGCCTTTACTTGCACGTCCTAAAAGGTTTCCTACTAATGAGTTGTTTGCTTAGTCCCCCGGTTTATGCTCTCAAAGGTGGTGATTCTCTCTCTCAGATTTGTAGCATGCTGTTGGTTCAAGTTTGATCATGATGGGCTCACGTTGTAACAATTGGGGCGATGATAATGATTAATCTGTCTTGTGTTTATGTGTTGTCTATTTGAATATAGGTTTGGGACAATAACTTTGTTAAGGTGTTAAGTCTGTAACTAGTTTCCCTTTCCCAGTTTCTTTTTGTAGTTCTTTATTGTACCCTTTTGCATGTATATATAATGAAAAAGTATTACCTTTTATATCCTACGTCTGTTTTCGCACAGACCTTATTTATATGAGTTGGGAATTGTATGATATATGAGTGACTCATGTATGAGTCACAGTGACTCATACATGAGTCACACTGACTCATGTATGAGTCACACTGACTTATGATCTTAAGTAGTATGTTTTAAAAATCATAGTAGTATGTTTTTGGGTGTCTGAGAATCATAAGTGTCTTTGACTCATACTTGAGTCATGTGACTCATACATGAGTCAGATGACTCATACATGAGTCATGCGACTCATGTATGAGTCAGTATGACTCATACATGAGTCATAATGACAGAATATGTATTATAATGACTCAGAATATGTATTAACTGTAAAAAACACTTTTACGTATTAAGTGTAGAAATGTCAAGAATCAAATGTACAAGTCTTTATAAACACTTGCAAAATTATATGACTCATGCATGAGTCATAATGACTCAAAATATGTTTTAACTGTTAAAAGCACTTTTACATATTTATAAAACTGTATTAAGTGTAGAAGTGACAACAATCAAATGTACAAGTGTTTATAAACACTTGCAAATTTATATGACTCATGCATGAGTCAGGCGACTCATGCATGAGTCAGGTGACTCATGATATTCAATACATAGTATTCAAATCACATTTTCAAGACATGTTTTCAACACTTCAATAAAATAAATCATAAATTTAAATCAAATAGTCAACACATGTTTTCAACACTTCAATAAAAGAAAAATAGAATATTAAATCAGATATTCAACATATGTTTTCAACACTTGAAGTAGTTGTTGTATTTGATTCTCCTACTTTTCTGCATCTTTACTCAACCAAAACAAGCACTCGTCTATGTGAAAGTTAGCCTCATTTGTTAGTCTCTAAATTGTTTTGTTCTTCTCTCCGTATCTGCTTGTGTTTCTTCTTAATGAAAGCGGTATCAAATCCCTTCTCCAACGCCGTAAAATATACTTCTCTAGAATCTCTTCAAGATCACGGTTCTTCAAAACACAAAATATATGGCGACAAAGAAAACCATAACGCATAAAATGCCTACACGTATACTCAACTGATCCATCTCCAGGATTACGGAGAACCTTGAACATAAACATGAAACAAGTTAATAAGTGAGCATAAATCATGTATGAGTCACACTGACTCATGCATGAGTCACACTAACTCATACATGAGTCATAGTGACTTATATATGAGTCACAGTGACTTATACATGAGTCACACTGATTCATGCATGAGTCACACTGACTCATACATGAGTCACGTGACTCATGTATGAGTCATTCTCAGTTAAATGTTTCACTAACCTTGTAGGTTATTACTTTGTCTTCTTCTTGTACAATCATCTCTTTGCCTTCTTCTGTATACAGTTAAATGTTTCATAACTTAGAACTTGCTAAATCACATGTGATTATCATTGTGTCATTTCATCAAACACATGGTGTGCATAAACAATCATAACATGTATTTTACCTATATTACAAACAACAACTATATGCATCTTCAATAACATCGGCATCAACTTCATATATGTATGGAAAAAGGTGGGTTGGAGTGGAGATCGCCGGAAAAAGGTGGGTTGGTGTGGATGACGCAGGAAGAAGGTTGGTTTGTTGTGGTGGTCGCGGGAAGAAGGTGGGGTTGTTGTGGTGGTCGCCTGAAAAAGGTGGGAGATGAGGTTGTTGTGGTGGTCGGCGGTTGGGTGGAGGTGGTTGTGGTGGTCGCCGGTGGGAGTGAGGATCGGGTTCCATCCCGAGTTTGTTATGTTTTTTTTTTATATAATAAAGGTAAGTTATAAAAAAGAGGGGTTTTAATCACAACCCTTAGATCATTTAGAGATAAAGGGTGAAGATTTATCCATGAAAACTTTGATTAATAAGGGTGTGTGAGAAATCTTCTCCCGTGTCCATACAGGTCATCCATTAAATTTCATAAAAATGTGTGGTTACGGATTTACGGGTAGTCGGACAAAAGAAATCATTCAGTTGTTATTTCATTTTGCATGTTATTATAATTGGCCATTTAATTATTCATTTTGTTCGTATTAAAATGTATAGTTAGACGTACGTACGACATTGACACATCACATACAAATAATATCCCAGTGAAATTTGGAGATCAAAATTTTCAACATCTACGACGCAACCAAATTCACACGTTAATGACTCGTTCAAGTCTTAAACGATATGACTTAATCTCACTCACACATCATACATATATTCGCAAAACATATGACTTTGAAATATTTCAAATATGTTGTATATTTTTGTGATGATATGTGTCTTTTGAATAACCCGTGTAGGCCACAACTTAGGAAATCACTTTCTTTGTCTAACTTATGCGATTTTAAGTTTTATCGCCATACCACTAAACTAAATAAAAATAATGAATTAAAAAAATGGGGATAGAATAATAAAAGATGTTGGATATTGTTATTTGAGTCATCACTCCGAGTGAGTGTATTTTGGGGTGCCACGTCAGCAAAACTCACTCACTCACTCACATGAAAAAAACAGGGGAGTCATCACTCCAAGTGATTTTCAGTTTTTCAGAATTTTACAAAACACCCCCTAAACAAACTTAAATATTTCATTAAACATAAGCAACATTACAATACTTTTAAAATAAAACGAACATAATAAAAAAGACATACGAAAATTAAAAAAACATACGAAAATTAAAAAAACATACAAAAATTAAAAAATCATACGACCCGCCGTTTAGTTTTCTTCATCTTCATTTGCATCTTCATCTCCGTGGTCAATTTGATTCCAGATATGATCCATAAGGTTTTGTTGAAGACTTTGATGGGTTTGTCGGTCACGGAGTTCTTTATTTTTTCGGCGGTAAACTTCACACCGCTCAGCCCATGTTCGTTGCATATTTCTTGACGGGTTAACGTAATTTTGGTTCCAATCTAAACCCTGCATACCTTGATCTTTCAAAATCATGTTACGAAGTATGATGCACGTATACATGAGTCGCCGTAAGGTGTTTACTTCATACGCGTGTGCTGATTGACGTAGTATTCCCCAACGTCCTTGGAGAACACCAAATGCACGTTCAACATCTTTCTGTGCACCTTCTTGACGCTTTTAGAAGTGAGCATGTTTGGCGTCAGTTGCAATCGTGAAAGACTTCACGAAACTCGCCCATTGTGGGTAAATACCATCCGCTAAGTAATACCCATTTTGATACTCAACTCCGTTAACCGTATACGGTTTTACCGGTGCTTCGTCATTCAGAATGTCATCAAATAACGGAGAATTATCTAAAACATTAATATCGTTATTCGCACCTGCCATCCCAAAAAACGCATGCCAAATCCACAGATCTTGCGAAACAACAACTTCAAGCATCAAAGTAGGGTATCTTTTATAACCACCAGCGTATTGTCCATGCCACGCAACTGGACAATTTTTCCATTACCAGTGCATACAATCAATGCTGCCAAGCATCCCCGGAAAACCATGTTTCGTAAGATGTAGATCATATATTTGATCAACATCGGCCGGAGTTGGTTTTCTTAAATACTTGGCCATATACAAGTCAATAACACACATATTAAAATACATTAGACACTCACGTCCGGTTCGATTAGCAATTTGTAAATATTCATCAAATGCATCCGGCGTGTTGCCGTATGCCAATTGACGTATAGCCATTGTGCACTTCATAATAGCACTAATACTCATTCGACCCGTAGCGTCGGGTCAAGAAGTAAAATAATTAAAATGCGCAGGAAGAGGATCGACCTGATAATTTTTTATGCCGTTAACTATTTTTAAAAATAGTCTTCGGCTCATTCGAAATCTTTCACGAAACTTAACCAAAGGATACCTGCAATTCTCAACGAAATAATCGTTCATGAGCCGTTCCTCAGCACCTTCTCAGTCACGGTTGACTGGGGTCCGAGATAGTCTTGGACGATTCTCTTTTTCAAGCAACCGTTGATAATGATTGTGTGCTATTGGCAAGAAGTAAGCATCGAATTACTCATCGATTTCAAAAACTGACGAAACGTGATCGGGATTCATATTTGTTTGTAGAGAGTGTTTGTGTTTTGGTGTGTAAGAAATGGTTGATTTTGAGTTATATTTATAGACGGATCGAAAAATATAGCCGTTATAATTCGAATTTCAAAAAACTAGCCGTTGGGGGGGTGAAATGAAATTTTTTCGAAAACTAGCCGTTTGGGGGGGCGGGGGGGGGGGGGGGGGGGGGGGGGGGGGGGCGCTGAAATGAAATTTTTTAAAAATATAACCGTTTGGGGGGGGGGGGGGGCGGGGGTAAAATGAATTTTTTTTTTTTTTTTTTTTAAGAATCAACTCACGCGACGTGAGTATACCCACGCAGGGGACTCACGCCGCGATTTGGCCAAGGATGGGAGTGATCACGCCTCTCGCGCCGTGAGTTTGGCACCCCACGGCGCCATGATTCTCTGCCCTCTTAGCCTTTTAGTTTTAGAGTAAAGGAGTGGTCACACCATCACATAAAAAAAACACACCGTTTCACTTCCACATCCATATCACATCCACACAAAAAACAACCATCTTATCATCACACCATTTCCATACCAATTTAACTATTTTTTCATTTTTTTTTCAAAAAGTACACTCAATAATTAATTTATTTAAAAGCTAACTTACTTTATATATAAAAAAAACATTACATATAATTTAAAATTTAAACCTTAATTTATTTTCATTTTAATTATTTAACTTCGTAAATAAAAAACGTAAATAAAAACGTAAACGTAAACACTTTTTATTCCAAAATTAAAAACGTATATATAGTGGTTTAAAGAAAAAAGTTTTAAATGTTTGAAAACTAGCCGTTGGCTAGAAGATTTAAAAAAAAATCAAATAATCTTTTTTTCTTTGAAACTAGCCGTCGCATTGTTTTGAAAATTCAAAAAAAAATAAAACAATTAAATGTTTTCAAAACAAGCCGTTGGCTAGCAGTTTTTAATAAAAAATTCAAATTTTTTTTTACCTCCAAAAAAACTAGCCATTTAGGGTTAGTTTGTTATGTTCAAAAGTTAAGGTGGGGTTTGTCGTTTGTGTAAAGTGAAAGAAGGGGTGTTATGTAAAATTAGGTGGTTTTCACGGGTGTGGGCGTGGCCACGACGTCTTCCACGCCGTAAACAACGGTGTGGTCACGAGGCCCCAAGCAACCCCACGGTGTGACCATTCCGTTCGCTCTTATTGTTTTTATAAAAAAACTGAAAAAGCGAAAAAAAATGTTTATGTTAGGTGACATTGCAATCCTGTTTTATTTCGATTATGTGACGTAAACAAACAGTGGAATTCAATAAATCTCTCAATTATTTTCATTCTTTAAAATTTTCATCTTGGCTTTATTTTTTATCTCAGAAATTCTTTCTACCAAATATGTCTTGTATATCTTTGAAGTTTTTACTTATATGTTCATGGTACGCTGTAACTACAAAAACAACTGAACTTATCATATGTGATAAACAGTGAAACATCTTAGAGAACATAAGCTAAAACGAAACGAAGGCAGCTCAATGTTTCATGAATTATTAACTTATTAGAACAATTCGTATCATGTCTCCAACCGACAAGTCGATGAGCATCCAAGGATCGTCAAGTACAAGACAAGATTGATAGATGGAGGTCGGTAGCCAAAATCTTAGTAGAGATGAAAATGTGTACCCAAAATTCAAATGATGTTTGTTCAAATGTCTTCGTCTTATAAAAAACAAAACATTACAAGAATACTTGTTTAACGTTTCTACTTGCTCCTAACATATAAATATCGAAAAAAAATTTCCAAAGTTTTTATAATATCTTGAGGTGTTCATGCGACTGATGGAACTGAGCCAGCTGACCGGTCAGCTTTAATTTTGCACGTTCAACTTAGTCTAAAAAGTAGCAAGCTAGTTACAAAGACGGATGATCGATTTGAGGACATTTCTCAGCCGGATTAGCCAGAGCGGTTGAGATAACACACAATTATAGTCGAATGAATAGTTTTAGCAGGAAAACATAAGTTTAAATCTTGTCATGTGTCTCTAGTTCATATATATTTTGGTAATTATAATAATATTTGAATAATGTAATACAATTCAATTATCAAGTATACTTTTTTTCTTCCTAAGCGTAACATGTTGCCTCCACATTCTCTATAGATTAGCTTTAACTTATAGTTTTGTGTTTGATATTATTTGATGATGATAAAAAGCAAGTAGAGTAGCTTTAACTTAACTGGCCCAAAACCAGTCAGTATGCCGGCCCAATTCATTTCAGCTTTGTATGGGTTCAACAAGTTCATTAGATACCATTGAGACTCTTGTGTCATACGGACACATGATAAAAAAGTAAAAAGTACACAGTGTCCCACAGAGAAGTACATAAAAATCCATATTTTACGGATCCAAGCTATGACGACAGATGTGACCTTGCCTTACCGCCGTTCTAAGTTCTTCGGATTAAACGAAGTTAAGACTAAAGTTTCGGAACTGAAGTTTGCAACTTTTTTCAGCAAAGCTTAGTCAAAATCCGTCCTTCGGCTACCATGGATCAAGGGTAGAGATAGGAAGTTGTTGGTCCCTTTTAGCCCATTACTACTTATCAACCTAAAGTAGTAACTAGCTATTAAGACTCAAGTGTGTCGTTTTATCAATTAATAAGAACTAAGAAAAAATAAAACAACAATGTCAATTTAACTTTTCAACGTATAGACTTTTATTAAAATTCAAATGAAGAATCTATAACCCACTTTGTTTGTGGAATAACAAAGTGGTTGAATGACAATGTGAGGTGATCTCCTCTACTTAAACTTTCAACCAAGGTTAATAGTTTAAGTTCCAACCTAAACGTTCATATGCACTTTGGCTATATGGTTGGTTGGTATTGGGAGATAAGGTTAAACATAGATTCTTTCTCTTGTAAAGGCTAACCGTTTCTCTCCCAAAGACACTCCTTATATAGGCAGTGCAAAACTAGGGTTTACATTTCGCATGTTCCCATGCAAGAGTTTACCCAATGGGTGGTTGATACCCGTGCTGGATAAACAGTACAAAGGACAAATAAACAATTATAGGAAAAGATAAAGGTTGTACTTATAGCTAACTATACAAGCAGCATACTTTGACTTAAAGTAATATTTTCCCGCATAATGTAAACCTTCATAATGCTAAAGTGTCTTCAGCATTCTAAAGGAGATCGACATCATTCAGTTTGGTATTGTCAAGCCAAACTAAATTGAAAGCTCTTCTTCAGGACTTGTTCTTCGCCAACTAGACCGCCTAGTCTTTGAAGCAAAGACTCCTTTGTCTTCTAAGTTCTCTGGAAGAGGAAAGCTGAACATCCTTTAGCAAAACATTCTTTAGTAGGAATCTTTGTTCCTTTGGTCATGCTTTAGCAGAGTCACCTTTCTGCTGAACATGAAACACTTAGGGGGATTTTATATTCAAATCCTAGAGTTGCTTCAGGGTCAGTAAATACTGACCCAACATAAGTAAGTCAAAGGTAGATCAACAAAAGTCTTAGTATGGGAAGAGTCAGAGCGAGGGGAGAGCCTTTCTAAGCGAAGCTTAGTCTAAGTAAGGAAATTCCTTTCATAGATTCTGGAACATGCGGCAGACAGAAATCCATGCATGTGTTATTTCTCTCCTCCCCCAGCCATAGAGTCATCTTTCCCCTCCCTTATCTTCCTTAACGTTCAGAGTTGTTCTGGTTTGAGAAAGGAGCACCGGTCGAGCACCCTGTTCTGAAGCTTAGGAGAGGAGACAGTTTCGCTGTCGTTAGATTGTGTGGCAACGTGAGCCAACGCCAACCGAAATGAGGAGGCCCGTACCTTCTGCCTGTCTCATATGTGCAGAACCAGGTCTTTTTCGGTTCCAGCCCCCCTCATTCCCCCTCAAATACATAGGGTAGGTAAGACTGGGTGGGAAAGGGTTCCCTGTTGCCAAAAACTTTCCCCGGTCTTCGATTCCCCTTACTCATAAAGGGTCCTTTGTGCATCTCCTCCATGAATGTGATCAACAAATATTTTAGTACCAACCTTGAATCTTATAGCTAGCCTAAAATTGAGTATAGATAGGAAAGAGGTAGGAACCAGTGTCTATTTATTGCATGCCTAAAAGCAAGTTTGAGAGACAAGGATCGCTCCCACACCTATAGCGTTCGTAACCGGCCTCCTCAACTGTGTATCGATTGAAAGGTGGGGCGGCACATCCCCCAACCAAGGGAGGTTGTTCCCTTCATTGATTTGACTTCACTTTACTTAAGATTAAAGAGAATAGCGGGTACTTTTCTGTAGGACTCTATGTACTTTTTATATACTTTATTCTTTCTTATCATGTGCCTCTAAGGCACAAGATATAAAAACCCTTTTATTTATTAATAGCTAGTTTGATATTTAATATTTTTATTTGTGTTATTTAATATGTAATGAAAATTATACATATAAAAATACATTTAAAAATCACTTCATCCATATATTTTACATTAAGTATTTTATAACATAACTAAAAATATATAAGATTAAAAATGAAAAAAAAAGACTTTAATAAATCAAAACAAAACAATAAAAATGAGACGAATGAAATGCTAGAAAGCTTGATAAACTCTAAACCTTAATGGTTTTTAAGTTTAGAAACGGACACGATCCTACTAACATAATTTATTATCTAACACATGTCTACAATCCGAGAATGATGCTAACCGCGATAGTTAACAACAATTGTTTTGAAAATTATGGTTAAAACAATATGAAGAGAGATTTGGTCGAAAAATAACATAATTTTTTGGGGAAAGGCTGAATTTATGTAACTTATTTGTTGAAATTAACTAATGTACGCAAGATATTTTTTTTATTCTGGATATACGCAACATAATTTCAAATACTTACTAATTTACGCAATATTGACCAAAATGTGACTTGTTTGACCAGTTACTACTTAGAAAAGTTACAGTTTAGTCCTTTGGTCTGCGTGGACTTCCATCGTTAGTCCTTTGACATTTTTTCCATTAGAAAACTTAGTAATGATAGCTTAATACATGTATTTTTATACACGTTTTTATACACACTTTTTAAACGTGTTATTATATACACGTTTTATACGCGAAAAATTCTAAACTTTGACAGACGATTTCAACGTCAAAACTTAACCCGTAAACTCCCAAAAACTCGCGTTAAGTCAATGTATACGTTCTTTACAACTTTCATGTTTTATGTTTTTCATGAAAAAGACATTTAGATGGTTGAAACCCCGATTTAAAATATGACAGCAATACCAGTCTTTTCACGTTTTTTAGATACGTAATGGAATCGATCTGGTGTACTTATTAAATTTTCCATTTTTATCATACATTCATACTACTATTTTTATAAGGTTTACACTTTGTTTTATAATATTTTACGTATAGAATGTCTATATTTAGTCATTGATAGGTTTAGAGACTTCAAAGTAAGTATTTAGCACTAACCGAGACCGTCGAAATTCGGATTTACTTAATTACCTAAAATACTAGTATTGTTGTCATAGTTTTAAATCGGGGTTTCGACCATCTAAATGTCTCTTTCATGAAAAACATAAAACATGAAAGTTGCAAAAATAACGTATACATTGACTTAACGTGAGTTTTTCGGAGCTTACGGGTTAAGTTTTGACGTTAAATCGTCTGTCAAAAGTTCAGAATTTTTCGCGTATAAAACGTGTATATAATAACACGTTTAAAAAGTGTGTATACAAACGTGTATAAAAATACTTGTATTAAAGTCAAGGTATCATTGTTAAGTTTTCTAATGAAAAAATGTCAAAGGACTAACGATGGAAGTCCACGCAGACCAAATGACCAAACTGTAACTTTTCTAAGTGATAACTGGTCAAACAAGTCACATTTTGGTCAATATTGCGTATATTAGTAAGTATTTGAAATTATGTTGCGTATATCCAGAATAAAAAAAGTATCTTGCGTACATTAGTTAATATGAACAAATAAGTTAAATAAATTCAGCCTTTCCCCTAATTTTTTTCGAAGAAAAGGAATAACGGTGGCAATTGAGCTTGACGAGGCGTTCTAAAGTAAATCGCTCAACGTAGCTACCAAGTCTAAGAATCAAACCAACACCGATACCATGTTAAACAATTAAACACCGTCGATATTATGTTTTACTAGAAAAATATTTATATATTACTCCCTGCGTCTCAATTTACTTGTTTACGACCGTAAATTATTTTTTTTGTGTTATATAATACTTAATGAAAATTATACCAATAAAAATACATTTAAACCCAATCTATTTTATATAATAAAACAAAAGATTTTACAAGTCCTCTAAAGCACAAATTATTAATAATGAATTAAAAACATTTCTATATTAAAGTCTAATGTACAACACCATTAAGCATAAAGAATTAAAAAGCAATTAAAAAACATTCCCTTAATTAGCTTTTATAAAAACAGAGCTGCTAACGTATTCAGAAGGTTTTTAAAAACAAAAGCGCGTAACATTCATTTTATTTTTGTAAAATCATAAATCTAATTAATAGCCATCTTCTTACAATTCCTCTATACGCTTCGCTATCCTTCCTATATATGCTTAACCCTCAATTCAAGTTTCAAAAATAAAACAATTCTTTTCCAAATCGATTTGTAGTTTAAAAACCAAAACCAAATCCTCCCAATCATGCAACAATTCTTGATTTTCTGATGGGTTGTATGTTAACCACGCTCTAAAACGGTAGGTATCACATTTGTTCAAGTTTTTTAATTAAGGATTTTGACTTTTGATTTAGGTTTCATAGTACAACTATTTTGATTTGTTTTTTTTTAATTTGACAGTTTCAATCTATGAGGTTAAACCGATTCAAAAACATTACAGATCTCTACCATGAGTTTGATCTTGACCCAATGGTAATAATCTTGATTCAAGTTCATTATAAACGATTTAATTTTTTATTTGTTTGGTTAGATCAATTTTGATATTTAGTTGCGGTTTTCCTTTTATTATGATTTGTGATACTTAAATCACTTTTGTTTCTCATTGTTTATAGGGTGCGTAGGTTCGTTGCTGATGCTCATAGTTGAAGCTAACCTGACTTTGATGCCAAAGAGGTAATATGCTTTAGATGAATATTTGTGTGTGTTTGATCAAAGTGAAATTGTGATTGAGATTGCAACTAATCACATAATGCGTTTCAAAATCAGGGGTTTCAAAATCAAAAGTTTCAACTCAATTTCAAAATCACTGATATAAAAGAACACAAGCGATAGTTTTGATTTGATTCAACCAGATTCAACATCCTTACGAAGTCATCTACGCCGGTGAGATTTTTTTTTCAAACCTTAAATAGTATAGATTCATTTTTACGTTCAATGTTTGAATTGAATCACATAGTACAACAATTGGGATGTGATTTTTATACGTGGTAACTTTAATTTTGCTTTTATAATTTTTCTGTTTTGTGTATTCATTTTATGTATTCTGCAATAAAGCTATTCATTGTCTACAACCATAGGTACTTCAACTGCTATTTAGGTCATATAATTTTTTGAAAAAATATCTTTCTGTGCATAAAAGCAAGAAATGGGTGTTTGTCATTGAGTTTTGAGATTTTTAGGTTCTTGTGCATCAATTCAAAAGAGGCTAATGCAAACACATTCTTTCATATTGTGTTTGTTTGTTGCTCATTAGCTGATTGGGCAAAAAAAACAATAATGACTAAGAATTTTACAACTGTATGATTTTGTATGGTAATGATGTTATATGTCAAGATGTTCTTACTTTGGTCTATTTATTAAATAGCTATAACTCATGCTTTTGATCTCTAAGCGCTTAAAAAGATTTATTAGGAAAGTTAGCCCGATTTAGGTTTGGCTACTTCCTATTCTAATCGATTCCATTCTTATCCCTCACAACTAGCCCACTTGATACAATATTAGATAACCCAAAAGCCAATTCTTAGAAGAAAACTAATTTCGGCTCCTCCCAATCCCACATATTCAAATACGATGAAATATAAATCAGGTGCAGAAGCATAATCTTAACAAAACAAACTAACAATAGCAGAATAATAACACCAGGTTTTGAATGTTTTAATGTCTATATTTTCGATTGTTTATTATTTTGATACAAAGTTTTAGAATATACTTTTTATTGTGTACTTTTGGTATAAAGTTTTATTATTTTAGATTAGCGGATAGGTCAGAACAAGTGATTCTTAATATGATTCAGTAAGGCTTGTGTATTAGTTTAAGTTATTGTACAAGATTAACATCGACTCTGTGATATATATTATGTGGGACTTACATTATCGTTTTACCAATTAAGTTCGGCCCTTTAACTTGAAATCTTGGCTCCGCCCCTAATGCTAATAACCATACATACGCCATCAGTAGCTTTAGTGTGAATGTTTTTTGTATTCTCTCACTTCAAAGTTATAGTTTTGGATGTATTGTATCAGTTTAGCATGACCGTTGCGTCGCATCTATAGGAATTATAACGGTAAATAATTTTTTTGATAGAGTAGAGTATAAATAATTTATGTTATTCTAAAAGTAGTTGGATTATAATTTAAGTTCTGGATAATAATTAGAGTTTGTCTTGCATGCTTCAACTAAAATTTTATTCTGGAAGGTGACTTAGTGTTCTTTTTGAACATCGTCGTCTTGAATACCTACTCTAGATGCTTAGGATATCGCTCAAGATTCTTATAAAGTTTAGATGTACAAGCGTAAGCCATCATGTCTGATTGCATCTACTAACAAGTCATTGATCATGTCTCTCAGCAAGTTATTAAAATGTTACTATAAAAAGGATGAACCTAATTATTATCTTGATAACAACAATTCAATTTTGATTATTGAGGTTGCGTTTATTTTAGTCTTATTTCTTCTTGATTTGCTTTTTTTTATATTAGTTAATCTCATCCACAACAAATAGCTCTTAATAGGATAAAAGAAAGGAAGTCATTCAGGCAAGGAGCCCAAGGAATTTGTACCACTTGAAAAAGTAATTGACTTCAGTCTGTGTAATAGTCACATAAGCAGTTTTGGACTTCAGAAATTTAAATCACCTGTTAGCCCCAAAGAAAACGCAATTCACCGGGTGACACAAGCACTTCTTCATAGCCGTAGTTAACAATACCGAGAAATTAGTTACACCGGAAGTTTGTGTACTCTACCCAGATTCCTACGGAAAAGAAAAAAAGAATGTAACTGGGAACGCGATTGATATAAACTGTTGCATAGGGCATAAAGGAGGTAGCAGTGACTGATGCTTTTGAGAAATGTTTGCAATGGGTTTCATATATGGGAGAAAGTCAAGTAATTATTTTTCCCATTTTGTATATCCTTTAAATCATAAATGTCATTTGCTTAATTTCATAACGCATTTAATCTAATCCTGATTGTGATGGACCTTTAAGAAAAAACTAAAACGTCCAAGTATAAATACTAATGAACACTCAAAATTAGAGTTGCAATTTAACCACTTTTTGCTTAATTAATATGAAAAGTGGTGGAAAAAGATACAAAAGTTGACCATGGGGGTTCCTTTTATACCCAAAAGCTGATCATGTTGATACAAAAGTTGGATGGACCGAGTTTGACCCGAATTAGGCTTAATTCGGGGTCTTGTGGACTCTAACTCTTGCACCAAGTGAAACTTGTTTTGAGAACCCTGCGCACTAAACAGACACCGTTAGGCTTACCGTGGGTTTGTGACCCACGATTAGACTCCAGAGTGAGAGTAAGTAATCGATTTAAGTGTATAGTGTTTAGGGTATCGTGTGTATCGTACCTTTGTGGAACCATGGGGGTTCCTTTTATACCCAAAAGAGTCCAGGCTGGGCTCCCTGTTCTTGCGGCCTAAGGAAGAGATAATGACTCAAAATAGCTTGATCCTTATCGCGTAAATAAGGTAAGTGTATATATCTTTTCCTTAGGCGAATATATCTATATGATAGATTATACTCTTGCCTGATCCTATCATAGTGCGACGAGGACACGGTTTAAGCAATAAACCGTATGTGCGACAGCGACTGACCAGGCCTCCTGGGCTGTGCGCACATCGCATAAGTATCAACTCATCCCTGATGGATGCGGGTAGGACCCGTGAGTCTGACTATCCAGCCCGACTAGGGACTATACGTCATCATGTCCCCCAGTCTAGTGGCCGCAGGTGCTAACCGCGGCTACTAGACTATGAAACTCTAAGGCCTCCTCGCAGACATCCCATAAAAAGAAATTTCATGTAAAACGCACATGAAATAAGTTTTAAACATGCATCCACGTCAGACTCTACTAGGACTACCTTTCTTTGGGAACTAGGAAAGGCATTTAACCACGTCAGAAGGGCCAACTAACCAACACCGTAGGATGAAGCAATTCATTTGACACACGTTGCAAGATCCCGTACATCAAGAGTGTATATAAATGTAGTGTGACAGACCCTTCCACCATTGTTGAAAACAACAAGAACTAATCACCACAGCAGAAAACAATTCTCCTTCGTACCCAACTAAAGTAAGAGAAAAAATGGTGGCCCAACTATTTGATATGACGTCCCGTATATCAGAACAAGAACTTTCTAGTTTTGTTACCAAGTATCATATACCCACAGATCTCCATCCGACCGTACCAGATCCATATGCACACATAGGAAGCTTCCCTACTGGAGAAATTGGGGTATACACCAGGTTCTTCGAGTTTTCCAACAACCGCATACCTCTAAGCCGTTTTCTGACAGACGTGCTTAGCTACTACAACATACACCTCTCACAGCTGCACTTTATCGGCGCGGCGAAGATCTCAAATTTCGAGATAAACTGCCTACTGAAGAATATTGACCCAACCATAAATCTGTTTCACGCCTTTTATCGACCCTCCTGGATAAATGGGTGGATATCCTTCGCGAAGCACCCCGACCAATTACAATGTTATAAGGTGAAGGTAGATTCTCTGAAGAAATGGACTGACAAATTTTTCTGGGTGGACAAGGTTGTATTCCCGTTCGACTACGACTTCATCACCCCCGACACTATGATGAAAGATGACTACCCTATCTCTGGTACATATAATGAAGCAGATGCATAGAAAATTAATGCTGATCGGATACCAATGCAAGAATACCCAGAGGCGCTACTATATGCATTAGGGTTGAGTCATACGTCAACTCTTCCTGCAAATCACCTCCCCCAATACTTTGATGACTTTGATCATGGTAAGAAATCCCATTCGATAAAGACTTAAAATTCAAATAGTGTATGCTTATGTACTTAGATACTCCTTATAGTTTTGCAGAGCTAACGTACACGCAGCTTGTGAAGCGTGAGCATCCCTGCGCCACGACCATGCGCGCTCGACCCTTCACACCATTTGAGCTAACTAATGGATGGCGTGTGGGTCAACGCACCGTAGAGCTTGAGTATCCCTCCCTAACGACCAGCAGAGGTACAGAGAGGACAATCGCACTAAATGCCACTCCTATTCGGAGTGTGCCGTGCATAATGGAGTCGTAGTTAGAAGAAGTGGATCACGAGGACAGCTCGCGCGCTGGTCCTTCAGAAGAGTTCATACCTGTCCCAAGCTACAAAAGGTTACCGTTCTCCCCAAAAGATCAAATTCCCAAGAGGAGCAGAACACTGCAGACCAGACCGCGCGCCGATACTACTTCATGGGGCATGCTTTCAAGGCCGCACGAAAATACACATGTATCAAGGTATATCCCAATTCCGCTCCTTATAGTCCTTTGAACAAACGAGCCCCTTTCTAACACTTGCAGAATGTCATATTTGCATCCCACATATTGCAGCGACCAAGATTGACGCCAGCTCCTTGAAATCCACAAGATTCCTTCCTCCCTGGAAGTGCACGCGCTCATGCGCACTAGGTAATGCGACCAAATGTGCAGACTTCCACCAAAATATTACCCTTCCTGGGCGCGCCCAACTCCTAAGCAATCTGTCCGACGAAATGCTAATGAGTGAGTTGGACACAGTCACGTCGCAGGAAGTAACATTAGCCTCGCATCTAAAAAATAAGGTGTCATATCTGTCTGAGCGCCTGGCACAAGTGGACATGAAAATCAAACAAGCGACAGAGCAAAAAGACCATGAGCTTGCATGCGCCAAGGTTGAACTCGCACGTTTGCGCGCTATGTCGAGTATAAATGTCGGATCTATCCAATACTTAGAGGATGAGAAGGCATAATTATCTGAGTCCATAAGTCAAGAGCGCCGCCTCCGCGCGAGGCAGGAGGATGAAAATCGTTGGGCCATGGCTAAGCTGGAGGAGGGTATGAGTGCCCTTACTTCAAACTATGACAACTTCGTTGCCAACTGTCACAAAGACATGGCCAAGAAAGCAGAAGCTCTGAAGTACATGAGTACGGATTTTGATGAGGAGCTTTATCCGCACGTCACAGCCGTACGTGCTGAGAACCAATGGTTAATAAAGCATGGTCTGCCACTAGCTGCCAAGGGTGCCGTGGAGCTACCCAACCGTAATAAAGCGATAAAGGACATTTTCGATGCTACGCAGCTACTAGGACAAAGCCTCGCCATGGAGCACGCCTTCAAAGATAATTTATTGATAGGACCTTTGGAGGGTAGCGAAATCTATTCTAGGTACGCACAAGAGATCTTTGACGCCGCATTCTACAGATTATAAGGCCTCCCTCTTCCTATCATAGATGTCATTGAAAAAGATCAAGATCAGCCCATAAGCGTGATCATGGCAGGCCTTACTCTGGCGAGTCAATCTAGAAAAGACGGAAGAAGATCCTCATGCCATGGTTGTGCCAAATATCTCCCAACTACAAGTTCCTGTCCATATTGCTGATGTGTCGATAAAGATTTCGGTGGAAGACAAATTGAAACAGCATGTGAGACTTGTTGCAAAAAAGAACCAGACTTCGACCAAAGGTGTTGCCATCGGTCTCGGTATAGCGCACCCTAGCCGATCTGATGGTGTACCGGTGAGTCGGTCTGCCATCGATGTATATCAAACGCGCGCGCTGCAGTATATGAAGGAGGCGTAGGTACAACACCGCGCGTCCCTCAACCCATCGCATCGCATGTTAAAGAGGTCACTGTCAGCGAGTGATATTATAGAGGGCATTATTCTTGACTATACGCTATATTGTAACTATGTACATTAATTTGTAAACTAAGAACTTGTTTAATGTCATGCACTATGTTCATGTTTATTTGTACATATATATGTCCAGGTTTCTACACCCACGCCTAAGATTGTGAGAGAGAGCACCTGTTTATGAGTACATTCATTGAAGTGTGACTCGGAACTCATGGGTGAGCTGAAAGTTCATTACGTGTAGACCTGCCACTACTACCATAAGCGATGTCATAGATAATGACATGTTTGTTAGGCGTGCACACTGTGTCTTGTGCATATCTAATGTACGAAATTTTCAAATCCAATTTAAAAATTAATGTTCGTTTTCGTCGACTCACTCGAATTGATCTCAAATTAACGTGGGATTTATTGTTTTGGTGAAACGAATATTTTTGGTATTTTTAAAAACTAAAATTAGAATATAAACTATTTAAACTATCTATTTAAACTATTTTTAAAAATAATACTCTTACTAAAACTTTAAATAAAAATTGAAAACTAATTTAAACTAATTAAAAACTATAAAACTATTTTTAAATAAGAATAAAATGAAAACTAATTTAAAATTATAAAAGTAATTAAAATTAAAATATTTTTTATTATCTTTTTATTTTTTATAAAAACTGAATAAAAGAAAATTAATATAAAATTTTAATTAAATTTAACAAAACTAAAAACTTGAATTAAACCAAATAAATAAAACTGCCAGTTATGACTATACCTATATTAATTAAAAGACGAGTAGATAAAACACAAGAAAGGTCCTAGAACAGATGGAAGGGTTGTTGGCTGTTGAGCGAGAGGTCGCAGGTTCGAGTCCTAGACCAGACACTATTTTTTTGCAATATAATTTTTTAGACTTTTTGTGTTTATGGAAATGAGCATCAAACAGATCAATGGGATCTGTTTGCTTACACAACAATAAAATCAGACAACAAAAATAAGCAATTATACCTAAGCAAATAAACAAATGAGAACTAAGCCAAATAAGCAGTTAAAATCAAAATAAGCTAAATAAAAGCTGAAAACACATAAGCTAATCCAACAAACTTAGACAAACTAAATAAAGCTGTAAATCCTAAAAGTAACTTAAAACCAAATAAGCAAACTGAAAACTCAGAATATAAAATAAGCTAATCCAAACAAACTCAACTTAAAACAAATTAAGCAATATCCGAACATAAACTAAATAAGCAGATTATAAAGCAGACCCTAACAGTGCACTTTAACCAAACAGATTCCAACCTAAGCAGATTTAAATAAACCACTAAACAAAAGCCAACATAAATCTTAATAAAATAAACAGTAACTATATAGCAGATTTAAGCAGTAACATAAACTAATAAGCAAATTAAACAGATATAAGCAGAAATAGCAGATTATACAAAACTTAAACAAACTTAATCAACCTCAATAAATTTGAACTAAAATCGATTCAAACAAGCTAAAAAACAGATAAATCAATACGAACCAAACCAAGCAGATCCAAACGCAAACAAAAGCAGATTAACAACTAAATATAAACTTAACAAAAAAATAAAAAGAAGATTAAAACCTTGTGTAGATTCCGTTGAGTAGAAGGTGGGCGCTGAACCCCCTTATGAACCGAATCTATCACCACCACCGTATTACCCACCGAACAGTAAACTCTCGAACAAGGAACAGTAACTTTTTAATTTTCCCAGTTGGGGAAAATTAATATTTCACTTTCTATTATATTTTTATTATTTTTTTATCAATCATAATAATAATAAAAAAAAACAGTAATAATAAAATAAAACAGATTAAGGATTAAACTCGATAGAAAATTTAATTATAAATAACTTTTCATTAATGAGAAATTTAATACAATACTAGGAAATCAAAATTACATTAAACCTAAAACTAATTTGCAGAAATAATAATAAAAAAAAGTGCATAAATAAATTACACATGAAGGGGTTTTTTATAGGCAAACCCATAGAAACCCTCTTCATAGCTTCAAGAGTAAGCAATAAATCTTGGCCGCTTAAATCTTCATTATCTTCTCTTTCTTCAATCCACGGTGGAAAATACACCTTGTATCACACGGATTGCCCTCGTGGCGTGATTTGTGTTTGTTGTGCTTGTTTATGCTGAGGTGGAGCCTTCTTATTGGAGGGATTTTGGTGGTGATTTGTATCCCCCAATCAAAAGGAAGGGATTTGCCATGTAGGATGAGGACCACCATCAAATTAACCCCGGAAATCATGGGGATTTAATTTGTGTGCGTGTGAATCACATGATTTGGGTAAAACCCCCAATTTTTGGTGGGTAAATTGTGTTTTAGGGTTTGGGGAATAGTAACTAGGGTTGGGGTAAAAATGGTGGATTTGTCTGTGTTTTGTTTGGGGAGAGAGAAGTTATGGGTGAGTTTTCATTGTTATCATCGAAAATGGGGGTGAGGGTAAATTAACGTTTATTAAAACGTGTGGTGTGCGTGGGTTTGGGTACACGTGTGTGTAGGAAGTAAATAAGTTTTTGTGAGTTGACTGGTAATATTTGACCAGTTATTTTGACTAGCAAAAATCTTAACCGTCCCATGTTAATTAAACCAAGTGGGCTTTTGAAGCCCAAGTCTTCCAATCCGTATGTTTGTTTAAGGGGGAAATTGGGCCAATTTGGGCTTATAGTTATTAATCAAGAACATATAACTTTCAAATGGCTTTTTGAGCCCATTAACCCAAATGTGGGACCCACTTGGCCCAAAATCTTCGTAAATGATTAAATCCACTAAAACGAGCTCGATTTCGGTTTCCTTGTTCTTTTTCTTTAAACTGTGTCGGTTTCGCCGGTTTTCTTGAACTTGGGCACACTTTTGGTCTTTTGACTTTGTCTTTGTCTTTTTCTTGGACTTTTCTTCAACATTTGACCGTGAAATCCCGTGTTTTCTCTTCTTTGATCATTTGTACCTATTTTACACAAAAACACAAAACCAAGCGTAATTCCAACTTTTACGTTATTAAACACATGATTAGGTCTTGTTTTTCCTTGATTTTAGTGGCAAAAGGATAAGTGCTTACACACTTATTAAATCCCCTACACTTGTCCATTGCAATGACCCCATGCAATGCATTATTTCAAAGCATATAGTTACATTTTTCTCATAATTAATCCATCTCGGCCTTTATTAATACTACTATGATGAAAAGATAAAAACTTAAAAGGAGACAAAAAGTTATGACAATTTATTAACTTGAAAATTATTTGATGGAAGAAACTTGTAAAGAAATCTAAGACTTAAATTAGGGCTTTGGTGTTATGAATATTAATCACCCTCAAGTTTCACGTTCTTCATACCAAGCTTAAAAACGAGATCATTGTTTACCATAAGTCCTCAAGTTAAAACCACTTATATAAGACAATTGTGTAATACTCTTTCTCCAATTCCTACGTTGTATCTCTAGATTTTATTTATTGTCATTCACCCGTTGGCTCATTTGACTTATTTGATAATTATTAGTCCAAAAATGAAAGCCAAACGGTGCACACCCGATACTCAAAACCTAACCTCGTCCTCAAAAACGTTGTCACTAAAGTAAGCCCACATCAAGGATGATTTAACACGATTTGGGGAATAAATTCCCGGACCCAAAATTTGGCCAATAGTACTACTTATTAATTATTCCTCCAAAGTCATGTAGACTTTATGTGGAGTTTAGCAAGTTCACATCATATACCCTTAGGCTCTTTAAGATGTAAAAATGCTCCCCATCTATTGTCCATACCCTAAGGCTCCTTGAACGATAAACGAGGGAATTGATTTTTGAATCAATTTTTATTCAACACTTACCATGCCATACACCCTAAGGCTCTAATGACAAGGTTCGTGCTACATGCCCCACACCCTAAGGCTCCTTGAGGTCATGTTTTAATCTCTTTCTTATTTATGATATATATATTAGGCCAAATTCCGTGGTCCCATGGTCTGAATACCTCATACTTAGTGGTTATGAGCCACCTTAGTCGGAAGTCCACAACGCTAGCAGCCTCAATTGTGTTCATGCTTTAATTACAAGGAGAATAAAGATTTGGCTAAGAGTTAAGATATCGAATCGACACCGCAAAAATCCTCATTTATTAAGCAATTAAATATACAAGCGGGAAGAAAGAGCCACAAAAACTCATATAAATAAGAATTAACCCTTAAACTTATTATCAACTCTATCATCTCTCGTTCTCCACAATTTAAAATCTCAAGGAATGAGACTCATGGATGCTTAGCCTAATAAACCAATTAAGGTCCATACGGTTAAGGATACTAGCTAGAGTAAACTTGGATAAGTAAACTTGGGTTGAGTCAAAATATTCACGACGGGCCTAATATATCAAAGATATCTAAACTTGTTAAAACCATTTAATTTATTTATTTATTTTTTGACTTTATTCTTGAAATGGAAATTATAAATACGATGCGAAGATAAAAGGAAAGAAAATAAATGGAAATACTACTAGGCCAAAATAGATCAAAAATTTGAAAAGCGTTGAATTTTTTTTTTAATTTTTGGGTTAAATGGGGTCAAATTCATGGAAAAGCCCACTAAAATTTCGATAGAAATCCCCCTACACTTAATATAAACATTGTCCTCAATGTTTAAGCATGTGGAAGAATAAACTCCCCTACACTTAGGACATTGAGTACGTTGTTTAAAATCGAGCTAAGGAAAGGACAACTAAAGTGATTACATTTATTCTTCTTATTTATAAACATGTATGAATCACAATAGCAAAAACTTATCGAAGGAACCGGGTACACGAGAAACACGGGAACACGGGTCGTGTCAAAAACACCAAAAGTGGATCATTAAGCACATGCCCCTGCACAATCACAAAACACAAACAAACAACCTACTTGGCTCCCCCCTACACTTATTGGTGAAAATGGGTGAAGGCGAAAAAGGGTGGAAAAGGTAAAAATCTAACCTAGTTAAACGATGCTTGATTTATTTATCACGAGTCTCTAGCTCGACTCAATTTCCCGAATGTCATCATTCAAATGGGAAAATCATGGAAAAACCAAGATTTCCAAGGGAGGAAAATCTCTCCATGATAAAGGGGTGAAATAAAGTCATATAAGGCATACCCCATGAAAATCCACCCGGGTCAAACACATAATTTCCATCACAAAAGGAAATAAACCCCGAGGTGGTAAAATCATGCAAGTCAACGAAGAGTGGGGTATCCTTAGGCAACGATCTCTTAAATGAAAGGGTAGTATAGTGATATGGCAATGAAAGCACTAAAGTATCTATTCCGGGATCAAACACCGGTTCCTTAATGGGAAAATAGAAAGAGGTGTTGACATTTAAGCTCAAAATATCATCAAAATCCATAGTGGGAAAGTCATCATCTTCCAAACTTGATGTGAAAACATAAGTATCATCGGAGTCATAGGAAAACTCATCCTCGTGAGGAAAATAGGAGTTTAGAAAGTTATCTAAATCCTCCTCGAATGGAATATTCTCTAAAATAGGGGCGACCTCTAAAGGTGAAGGATCCTTTTCAAAAGTCATAACCCCCAATTCAGGAGTATAAGAGTCAAAGGGAGACTCAAAAATGGGAGAATCACTCATAGAGATAATAGGATCATTAGGCTCACTAGGTTTCTCGTCAAAATCCAAAGAAATGAGATCACTTAAAGAAGTGTCGTCATCATAGTCATCGTAAATTGGGGTATCAAAGATTGGAGGCTCTAAAGGTGTCTCCCTAAGATCGAAAGGAAAGTGAGCACTTGAAGAAGTGTCATCACTATAGGTATCATAGAGTGGGGCATCCTCAAAATCCGAAGTGGAAAGATCACTTAAAGAAAAGGCATCATTGGCTTCCTCATTTTCTTTAAAAAGTGGATTATCATTAGAAGTTTCAAAAAGTGGGTTTGAATGTACCACAAAATCATTAAGATTAAACTTTTTAGTTTCAAAAGGATTGATAAAACTTTCTTCATTATTAAAATTAAGCACATCAATCATATTGACCGATTCTTTTTCATTTGATTTATTCACCATTTTCCCCATTTTAAACACTTGTTGATCATTACCGACCCTAAGAATTAATTCCCCTTCGGCTACATCAACTAAAGCTTTTCCGGTTCTTAAGAACGGTCTACCAAGTATTAACGGAATACGAGGATCCATCTCATAGTCGACAACAACAAAGTCTACGGGAAAAGTGAATGTACCAACTCGAACAAAAACATCTTCGGCAATACCAACGGGGTATGCAAGAGTTCGATTAGCTAACTCGAGAGTCATGCGAGTCGGTACAAGGTCGGGTAATGATAATCGTTTCCATACCGAGAGTGGCATAAGATTGATGCTAGCGCCGAGATCCGCTAAAGCCATACAATCATCAATTTGAGGAAACGAGCAAGGTAACACGAATCGGCCGGGATCTCCTAGCTTTTCGGGAAGCTCTTTGAGAAGAATCGTGGAACAATTCTCATTTAAATGAGTACTAACGAGCTCAACCATTTTTTCTTTCTTATTAAGCAAATCTTTGAACATTTTCACAAATTTTGGCATTTGAGTGAGTGCTTCAATAAGGATTATATTAACATTGACGTTGGAAATCATTTTCAAAAAGTTAGAAACATGAACGTCATCTTTGGTGAGCACTTTAGCCTTGTCTAACCTAGATGGATAAGGAATATTAGGCATAGACTTTGAAGGTTGAGAAGGAGAGGGACTCGCTTCTTGAACAACCGTAGGGATATGCTCTTTCGGCAATGGAGCACTAGTACTAAGAGTGGTAGTGGGAGGAATCACCGAAGGGGGAGTAGGATTACTCATTATGACCTCCGGGCCTTGTCTCTCCTTTATGGGCGAAGAGATGGAAGGTCCCACTAAAGTGGCTCCACTTCGAGTATTGATAGCACTCACATTAGCACGAGGGTTAATCTCGGTATTTGAAGGTAAGGCTCCTTGGGGTCTAAGGGCTTGAATCATTGTCAAAAATCTCTTATCGGTCGATTCTTGCATTTGTCTAGTAGATTCTTGCATTTGTTTCATAATTCGCTCATGGTCGGTCAATTTTTGTAGAACCAAGTCCATTTGAGGATTATGCATGTTCATTTCATTAAACCCTTGATTAGGAAAACCTTGATTAGGAAAACCTTGGTTTTGATATTGAAAACCGTTGTTATTATAAAAACCTTGGTTATTATTTTGAAAACTTTGATTTTGACCATTATAATTCCCTTGAAAATTACCCATTTGAGGACCTTGGTTCCTATTTTGGTATTGGGTATTTTGGGCGGGTGGGGGTGGTCTTTGTGGAGCTACAAAACCCGGGGGAGCCAAATAATTAGTACTCTTATAAGACAAATGGTTAACATCAACATTAGGTTTAAATGGAACCCGTTCATTAGCATTGGTGTTATAAGCACAAACTTGTTGTTGTTGATTGTAAACCTTGTCACAATTGAAATATGAATGTGGTCCACCACAAGTCTCACACGTTTCACTAGTTTCTTTCAAGGCATTCACTTGACCATTGAGGGCTTGGGTTTGTAAAGCAATTGTTTCAACAAGCGAAGTGAGTTTATCGATTCTGTTGTCACTTTCACTAGAACTAGCACTTGCCATAGTGACCCTAACACTCTTGGTTTGTACTTTTGCCTTATTTTCAATTACAGCCCAAGTCTCGTTCATTGATTTCACAAGAATATTGCCCCCCGCGACACTATTAAGTGAGTTTTGGTCATTTAGAGTTAAACCATTGTAAAACGTATTAATTTGATGCACTTTAGTGAAACCGTGTTGTGGACATTTTCTTAAAAGCTCTTTAAATCGATCCCAAGTCTCACTAAACGTTTCCCCATATTGTTGTTCAAAAGTAATGATTTCATTCCTTAAAGAAGTGGTCCGTGATGGTGGGAAAAAGTAATTAATGAACTTGGTCTCTAAGTCAATCCATGTTGTAATACTTTGGGGTGGTTCCTTATCAAGCTAAATCCGGGCTTGTCCCTCGAGGGAAAAAGGAAAGAGTTGTAAACGAATGGCCTCTTGTGGCACCCCATTATATTTGACGGTATTAGTCAAATGGATAAATCTCTTGATATGATCATGGGGGTCATCTTGGGAACGACCCAAAAATGGTGTAGCGGAAACCATTTTAATTAAATCCGACTTGAGTTCAAAATTATTTGCTCCAATTGCGGGGACAACGATAGCGTCATCGTTTCCCTCAACGTGTGATTGCAAAATCTCGAGCATAGGCCGGTTATCCGTTTCCATTGTATTGTCGAAAGCACGATTCTCGAGATCGGCTTTAATGACGGTCTTTTTGTTTTTCTTCTTTTTCTTTTTAGAAGAATTAGAAGTATTTGGTACACCAATCGGTATGTATGTACGCGCGCGAGTGCGCATACAATTAAAACTTTGGAATGATATAGGTGACCTCGGTCGACTTTGAGAGAAATAGGATTTTCCCTCTCGAGGTGAAATATTACAAAGCTACAAAAATATATACTTAATTACTAACTGAGTTGGCAAACCAATAATCGGTCGTCCCTCTCAATATACGCACAAGCAAGCGGGGAAACGAGGTGGCACAAAGCACTTAAAAACCTTTTTCTTTAGACGGCCTTTTATAGCGCGTCGCCTTATACCCACCTTATAGTTTGTATATATCGAGTTCAAACGTCTTACTAGTATTTATCTATTTTTCCCTTTTATTTCGTTTAGGATTCGAATACAATAGTTAGGTGATGAAATCCCAACTAAGGCCTTATTTGAAAAGTAGGTAAATTAATTGTGCTACGTAATATAATATAGTAAATGAAAAATCTTTTTGTATTTTTTAGAAAAAATATATATTCACAATAAAATGAAAGAAATCAAACTAAGAAAAATAACACTAATACGTAATATTTTTGGTGTAATACTTTTAGGAAAAAGTATTACTTTTGGATTTTTTAATTTTTTTGGTGCAAATCTTAGGAAAGAGTTTGCTTTTGTGATTTTTTAATTTTTTTGTATTTTTGATTTTGTTGCAAGAAAAGTAACGTTCAAAAAGAACGGATCTCAAAATCCAAACGTCTCACGAAATCATCAATCGTAACGAGCGAACCAGCAGCGGCGCCATTTTAATGTAAGAATTTTTCAAATCCAATTTAACAATTAATGTTCGTTTTCCTTGACTCACTCGAATTGATCTCAAATTAACGTGGGATTTATTGTTTTTGGTGAAACGAATATTTTTGGTATTTTTAAAAACTAAAATTAGAATATAAACTATTTAAACTATCTATTTAAACTATTTTTAAAAATAATACTCTTACTAAAACTTTAAATAAAAATTGAAAACTAATTTAAACTAATTAAAAACTATAAAACTATTTTTAAATAAGAATAAAACGAAAACTAATTTTAAATTATAAAAGTAATTAAAATTAAAATATTTTTTTTATCTTTTTATTTTTTATAAAAACTGAATAAAAGAAAATTAATATAAAACTTTTAATTAAATTTAACAAAACTAAAAACTTGAATTAAATCAAATAAATAAAACTGCCAGTTATGACTATACCTATATTAATTAAAAGACGAGTAGACAAACACAAGAAAGGACCTAGAACAGATGGAAGGGTTGTTGGCTGTTGAGCGAGAGGTTGTAGGTTCGAGTCCTGGACCAGACACTATTTTTTTGCAATATAATTTTTAGACTTTTTGTGTTTATGGAAATGAGCATCAAACAGATCAATGGGATCTGTTTGCTTACAAAGCAATAAAATCAGACAACAAAAATAAGCAATTATATCTAAGCAAATAAGCAAATGAGAACTAAGCCAAACAAGCAGTTGAAATCAAAATAAGCTAAATAAAAGCTGAAAAGCACATAAGCTAATCCAACAAACTTAGACAAACTAAATAAAGCTGTAAATCCTAAAATTAACTTAAAACCAAATAAGCAAACTGAAAACTCAGAATATTAAATAAGCAAATCCAAACAAACTCAACTTAAAACAAATTAAGCAATATCCGAACATAAACTAAATAAGCAGATTATAAAGCAGATCCTAACAGTGCACTTTAACCAAACAGATTCCAACCTAAGCAGATTTAAACAAACCACTAAACAAAAGCAACATAAATCTTAATAAAATAAACAGTAACTATATAGCAGATTTAAGCAGTAACATAAACTAATAAGCAAATTAAACAGATATAAGCAGAAATAAGCAGATTATACAAAACTTAAACAAACTTAATCAACCTCAATAAATTTGAACTAAAACCGATTCAAACAAGCTAAAAAAACCGATAAATCAATACTAACCAAACCAAGCAGATCCAAACGCAAACAAAAGCAGATTAACAACTAAATAATAAACTTAACAAAAAAATAAAAAGAAGATTAAAACCTTGTGGAGATTCCGTTGAGTAGAAGGTGGGCGCTGAACCCCCTTATGAACCGAATCTATCACCACCACCGTATTACCCACCGAACAGTAAACTCTCGAACAAGGAACAGTAACTTTTAATTTTCCCAGTAGGGGAAAATTAATATTTCACTTTCTATTATATTATTATTTTTTTTATCAATCATAATAATAATAATAATAATAAAAACAAACAGTAATAATAAAATAAAACAGATTAAGGATTAAACTCGACAGAAAATTTAATTATAAATAACTTTTCATTAATGAGAAATTTAATACAATACTGGGAAATTAAAATTACATTAAACCTAAAACTAATTTGCATAAAAAAAAGTGCATAAATAAATTACACATGAAGGGGGTTTTTATAGGCAAACCCCTGGAAACCCTCTTCATAGCTTCAAAAGTAAGCAATAAATCTTGGCCGCTTAAATCTTCATTATCTTCTCTTTCTTCAATCCACGGTGGAAAATACACCTTGTATCACACGGATTGCCCTCGTGGCGTGATTTGTGTTTGTTGTGCTTGTTTATGCTGAGGTGGAGCCTTCTTATTGGAGGGATTTTGGTGGTGATTTGTATCCCCCAATCAAAAGGAAGAGATTTGCCATGTAGGATGAGGACCACCATCAAATTAACCCCGAAAATCATGGGGATTTAATTTGTGTGCGTGTGAATCACATGATTTGGGTAAAACCCCCAATTTTTGGTGGGTAAATTGTGTTTTAGGGTTTGGGGAATAGTAACTAGGGTTGGGGTAAAAATGGTGGATTTGTCTGTGTTTTGTTTGGGGAGAGAGAAGTGATGGGTGAGTTTTCATTGTTCTCATCGAAAATAGGGGTGAGGGTAAATTAACGTTTATTAAAACGTGTGGTGTGTGTGGGTTTGGGTACACGTGTGTGTAGGAAGTAAATAAGTTTTTGTGAGTTGACTGGTAATATTTGACCAGTTATTTTGACTAGCAAAAATCTTAACCGTCCCATGTTAATTAAACCAAGTGGGCTTTTGAAGCCCAAGTGTTCCAATCCGTATGTTTGTTTAAGGGGGAAATTGGGCCAATTTGGGCTTATAGTTATTAATCAAGAACATATAACTTCCAAATGGCTTTTTGAGCCCATTAACCCAAATGTGGGACCCACGAAATCTTCGTAAATGATTAAATCCACTAAAACGAGCTCGATTTCGGTTTCCTTGTTCTTTTTCTTTAAACTCGTGTCGGTTTCGCCGGTTTTCGTGAATTTGGGCACACTTTTGGTCTTTTGACTTTGTCTTCGTCTTTTTCTTGGACTTTTCTTCAACATTTGACCGTGAAATCCCGTGTTTTCTCTTCTTTTGATCATTTGTACCTATTTTACACAAAAACACAAAACCACGCGTAATTCCGACTTTTACGTTATTAAACACATGATTAGGTCTTGTTTTTCCTTGATTTTAGTGGCAAAAGGATAAGTGTTTACACACTTATTAATATCCGTCATAAAGTATGAGGAATGCTACACTTACTACAACGTCTTGTGGTAAGCTGCCTAACAAAGGATACCTGATTCGGCGCCACTAGGGGTGCACCCCTGTTACGTGACAAGTTTAATTAGTAGGGTAAACTTACTCCTCTTATTTCACTTGGAAACGTTTCATTGTACATGTATACCGGAGGGCTAAATTTGTGTATTTCAGAAAAGAAAACATACTATTATGCACAAAAGATAAAAAAGAAATACTTTTAGACCGCAAAACTAGCTAGGGACCGCAGTGTTTTATTCATACTTTTGAAAATCCTAAAACAAAGGACATAAAAGGAGAAATCCTAAAACCATTGAAAAAAGAAAAAAAGTATACATGAATCTTTATTGGGGGCTGTCAATAGCCAAGGGAATGATCCATGCTAATGATGCGACATCTTAGGGAGAATATCGTCCAAAATCCTGGCTGTTTCTTGAGTCACTTTTCGCGGGACTGGCTACCACTTCGCATAGTTATCCGTGTTCATCCTGGCCATTGAGAGTCCGTTGTTTCCTTTACCACGACGCTACATGCTTCGCGCTGCTGATAGTCTATTCCCATGATCCTGCTGTCGCATAGCGCGAGCAACTATCCTGGCTCGAGGAACAATGGCTCCTTTGCGTTGCTACCAGCGATTACCTTGAGATGGGAGTATTGCCGCTACCCTTCGCGCCATGTTCCCTATCGATGTGGTCAGAGAACCAATAGTATGTCCGAGTCTCGAGAGAATTCCATTTCCCTTCGCGCCTTTTGTTGAGGGTGGCCCAGTGATCATGTTAGGAGTTTTCCTACGACCCGAGTTTATCTGACATCGCAGACACCGCGCCACCCTTTTACGAACATCCCTATGCATAAATGGCCAAAAACACCCTGAGCGAGTAATCTCATCAACCACAGCTATCGGACCACACGGGCATACCCTTGTATGTGCGGCTTCCATGATCGCCCGTGCTTGCTCTGTCGCTAGACATTGCAGTGTTCGCCCACTACTTGATTGTCTGTACAGTGTTCCCCTGATGACCTTGAAGTGCCTAGCTCTCACTTGCACTTGCCTATCTTTCCTTCCATTGCTTGGTAATGTATTATGTGTTAGGATCTCTTGAATAGGCGTCATCTATGTTTGTGCCTCAGGATTCGCTTTTATATTTTTTGTGTAAGATAAATCAACTAGCACGTGACTATGAGGTTTATCCATGTTTAGAATTGATAACTGATCCATGTCAGCTTTTCTTCTGAAACTTTTCGCATAGCAAACTCCGCGAACTGCATGGTTATGTCCCTCACTTTTCCGTGTATTGGATTAGTATATGTCCTGGCTCGTATGACCCCGCGACCCTGCTCGCTACTAAAGGGTTGTATGTGTAGGCCACTAGGATTTTCATGCCCATTCTGAGTGCCAATATTAGACCTGCTATGAGGGCTTCGTAATCTGCTTCCATGCTAGTTGTGGGGAAGTTGAACAGCAATGCGTAGGTAATTTTTATATCACCCTGATTTGTGAGGATAAAACCTGCATCTGGTCCTCCCTCTCCTGTGAAGCTTGTCGCAAAGAGGACCCATGGGAGCCTCAACAGTGATCCCTCGCGCACAAATATGCTTTTAGCATAGGAATCTTCCGAGATACATCTCATTCTCTTCATTCTTGAGTTGGATTCCGGGTTGCGCTGACTCCTATCCGCGTCCTTCCTTTTTGTGTTGTGGCTGTAAATGCTGCTACCCCCTTCGAGTGTATCTATGTTGCGAATGGTGATTACCCCGTCTTGCACTGGGAATTTGAACATACCATGTACCGTGGAAGGTACCGCTCACAGCGTTTTTAGTGCTGGATGTCCAATTATCCCGTTGTACGATGATTGAGATCGCACAACCATGAAATCCATCCACATCGTTGTCGAGTGACCCGCGCCTCCAATAGTTACCTGTGTGCAGAGGTGTCCCAGTGGTCGAGTTTTATCACCGTTAAAACCTGTGAGGATTTGTGTGGTGTCTTTTAGCTCCTTCTTTATTTCCCATGGTAGTTATGCGAAACAATGTTCGTTCAATATGTTCGTTGCTGACCCTCCGTCGACGCACATGCCTTCTATAGCATGGTCCCCGAGGGCTATGTTAATGGTCAACGATCCGACTCTATAGTCCATGTCTAAAAGAATAGGGAATGTTATCTCCTTATCGCGCAAAAATTCCGCGATCGTTCTCCTCTGCATAAAAGACCTTTCCCTTTCCACCATATAAATGGTTATGGGCTTATATTTCTGTTTTTTCGCTTCACTTTTCTTCGTGTCCGTGCTCTTCCTCCAGTCTCTTATCACGTGGTTTAACTTTCATGCTTTAACCAAGCTCTCAATATGCCTTTTCAGTTGAATGCCCTCATCGGTAGCGTGTCCTTTATCATTATGGTATTCACAATGCTTTGTGTTATCCCGTTTGTCTGCTGGTCCCATCATTGGGCTAGGCTTTGGAAAGCCTGCACCCTCTGATAAGAATATCTCCTTGGAAGTCTTTTGTAGGGGGGGGGGGTAAACTTACTATTGTTGTTATTGCGCCCTTGCTTCACTGTGCCTTGGAAGTCCAAAGTGCGACTGATGTTTTGCCCATATGACTGTTTCTTGGGCCGGTCTTGGTATTTATAGCCTGATGTCATCTGCCTGTTATCCGCTGTTGCGGTCTCGCCCTGAATAAATGGTCGGACTTTATTCATTACCCCATCAAACGTTGATGGGGTTCTGTCATTCAATTTCTTTATTAGGTCCGGTTAGTGATGCCCGCAAGAAATCCAGAAATTTTAAGAATTTCCGGGCAATCTTTAATCTGGTTGCATTTAGATTTGAAGCGTTCCATGAAGTCTTCAAGGCTTTCATTGTGCCTCTGCTTTACTCTTGTAAGTGAGACATGGCTTTTGTCGTACTTCTTTTGTTGCACATAATTTCTTTTGGGTAAAGGGGATAAGACCTCGGTAAAATATATTCCCAAAAGCCTTGAAGTACAATGGAATGTAGCTGCAATGCTACATTAACCTCAAACAAAAGCTTGAACAACCACTAAAACATATGACATGCCATATGATCCTACTACACAATTACAAAACAAATAACACCAATAGGAAAAAACCACCTAAAGGTGCATGAACAATGAAAGTAAAATGACATCAAGGCTAACACTTAGAGCGAACATCAGGCTGACGAGCACCATGTCGATCATCAATCGATATGAATTCTTCAACCTCACTATCACTAGCATTAATCACATCTTCCTTGATATTAGAACCATCTTCCCAATCGGCACCATCATCTATCTTATCCCAAAGAGCACTAAAATAATTATGAGAACTCTTCTCCTTATAATTAGTCTTAACAACAAAACTCGAGGCTTTGTTATTCAAGAAACCCTTCTTAAGCATGGGAGTTGCCTTCTTAGGATTCTGACCTGTAGCATTCGTTTTAGAGGTCTCACCCCTTTCAACATTACGAAACTGAAGATTAAGATCCGGTTTAGTTAACTTGATACCTGCAACTTGTGGTTGCTTCTTCTTACCCTTATTCTTCTTGTTCTTGACCACCTCAAACCCATCATCCACCAGATCACTAGTAGCCTGAGCAACCACCTCCTTATGCAATTTTGAACACATGTCACTAGTATGATCAAAGATCAAGCATGTAGAACATCTAGGAGGTCTCCATTCATACTCAATATCAATCGTAACCAATGAATGCCCTTTGTCACGACCTTTAGGGATAGCAATAACCATCGAATCCAATAACTCAACATCAGCTGAAACCTCAATGAGCGCCCGAGCATATGTGCTTCGACCCCACGAATTAACACACGTATTACTCGTGTAGGAATCCAACATAATAGGTGTGCCAATTTGGGTAGTAATAAGGCTAAGACCAACCTCCGAATAAGCAACAATCAGCACATGATGAAGCTTTACCCAAACAGGCGCTTTCTTGCTCTCCGCCTTTTTCAGATCAGTAGTAGGCGACCAAATATTCAAGATAATAGGAACAGTCCTAATCAACCACGGAACATTTTTAAGCACACCTTCCATTCCTTCCTTTGTATTAAATTGAAAAAGAAAGAAATCTTCATGAAGCTGAACACGTTTTAAACCAAACCGTGCCCACGTATTTTAACATAGTTTTCCACTAGTGGGAACGCTAAGCGCTTACCAATAAAATGCCCATATAGCGTATGCGCAAATCTTAATTCAACCTCTTCAACAGCGTCATAAGGAAGTGCGATACGTGCTCCCTCAACACTCTCCTCACATCGTAACTCAGATATCTTCACAATCTTTTTTTGCTGATTATGGGTAGCCTCATTCTGAATTACCGATGCAAATGAACCCATCTGTTGTCCTACATACGACTCCTGCTTAGAAGTAGCAACAAACTGTCCCAAACTTGTGGAAGCTAGACTACCATTATTAGTATTCGAAGCTTCCACTTCAACCTGATTCGACAACTCAGGAATTGTACCAACTGTCACAGCAACAGCCCTAGTCACCTGCTCATCAGTAATTATAACATCAGCAACCCTAGTTGTGGAACCACTAGACTCCCCAGTCCCCAACGAATACTCATCAATACACTGTTTTCCAGGATCCCCAGACTGCCCCTAACTAAGTCTCGTATCATTAAGAACAGAATTAGGGTTTGAAACACCCAAGTTCGCTGTAGATCTGCCTTCCTTAATCCCCATTTGCTCTCTCAGCCGTGTCATACGAGCATTGAGAGCCTCCATATAAACCGACGCAAATGCATTATCCATCCCTCTTTTCAATCCAAAACACCACAATTAACCAAACCACGTAAAACGGATCCAATAAAACCCTAAATGAGTTTTATCAGACGACGCTTGCTCAACCTATGACTAACCAACCTCCATGAATAAATATTAAAGATATAATTAAAGCACATGAGATAACGAATTGGAAAACCCTAACAAAAAGTAAAAACGAAACCCTAACTGCACATGAACCCGCAGCAATACAAAAATTGTTAATGTGAATCAAAGAAACGTGATTAAACAATCTAGTATAATGCGTAAGAATCAAGACAGAAAAAGAGATTGATTTAGGAAAATCAGAAAAAAGGGCTGTGAGAATCACCCATAGTTTGAGAGAGAATTAGGGTTTTCAAAATATATATATTTTTACTTTTGTTGCACATAATTTCTTCTGAATGCTCTCCTAAGTTCTTTGAACCCATTAATGCTCCTACGCGGAAGGCGGTCGAACCATGTCTCGGCGTTCCCGATAAGCGTTGAGTTGAACATGTGGCACCATACGGCCTCTGGCTATTGCTCTATCCCTGCTTGAGATTCAAAAACTTTTAAGTGATCATCTGGATCCGTCGTACCGTCATAGGTTTTGACATTGGACGACATGCGTCTCTTTTTGTTATCTTTGAAAGTAGTTATGCGTTCTGAAAACGCACTTCCTTTCTCCCGTCTCCATGGGAGGGTCCACTCATCTTCACTGCACATCCTTGGTTTTTTGGGCGCCCTGCGGTGTTCTCTGTCTTAGTCGGAAGAATCAGAATCCTCAGTGGACGAAAGAGCGACCCTTCTACGGCGAGGATGGCGATCGATGTAGTTAGAGTCCAAGGAATTTTCGCTTGAGGAATCCCTTCTGCTCGTGTTTCCAGTACTCTTATTTCTTTCCTGACCTTGCAGATCCTGAGATGAATCTCTTTCTAAGGGGCCCAGTCTTTTAAGGGCGCTTCGTCTACCCGAAGGGTCGGGCCCTATTCTGTCTTTCACGCTTGTGTGCCGATGTTTATTGACTGGTTTAATGAAACCGTCCTCTCCTTTTTGGTTCTCAGAACTGTCTGAGGACGATGCATCTTTAATAAGGGCGCATCCGAAGGAGATGTTGGGATCTCAGTCGTTCTTTCTTTCTTTCTCTTTTCCTTTCTAGCTTTCTTGTTAGGTCTTGACCCTTCCATAGCCTTAAGTTCTTTATCGAAGTCTAGACTGATCTGAAGATCTCTTGTCGGATTCGCCCTCATCTGCGCCCTCATGAGTGGGATCAAAGCCTCATAGTTTTCTGCGACGTAGTCGCTCATACTCTGCTTCGTCGAGGGGGGGAATTTCCGTCTCAGTTCGCGGATCTATCACAGCCCTTGTGTCCAGAGCGTCCTTGTGGCCTTGATCAGGGATCTCCCGAGAGGACGATGCATCCCCAACTGTCTTTGGGGTAGAGGTGACTAATGGAGAGAAAGATACTTGCAGTCCCTTCCCTCCACGACCTGGGTTATTAGGTTCAAAGCTTGAGTATGGACCTGTTGGCTTCTTAGATACCCCGTTGGTGGGGGCGGGTTTGCGCCGCTTTTCGTCATTACTTTAGAGCTTAGTGTAGGGTCCCAACGGATGGCGCCAACTTGTTATATGTCTATTTAACAAGTCAAAGTTATATGTCTATTTAATGGGTTTTAAGCCTTTCACGGTTGAAGTGTTGGCGAAGCTGTGCAAATGACATGGTACGCTTAATGTGGTATCTTTTAGCACTTTTTATGTTTGTTGCTTTTCAACCAATTCACATTGTGGTACCTAACAAATTATCACTACTTTTATACAGGTTAGCCGTTCTAAATTCTTTGAAGTTTGCAAAAAGTAGAAATTCTCATTTTATCTAACTTCATGCGCAAATCCTTTGTTGTGACCATGGATGGCAATAGTATCTTTAATTGTTCCCCGAGGTTCATTATCAATAAAGAACCGCGGTCAGTCCGACTCAGATTTTTGCAAATTTTGAAAAATCATATAAAATCAAACGTAAGTCTGTAGAAGTCGTGCCACCCGCCATTTCAAACGTAATTGAATTTTCTTTCTTTTATAAATACTTCTAAACCTTTATTCAAACTTTAAAATTGGGTTGTTTTATATTCACAAATAGGTGGATAAAATGTTTAAATAAGCAATTTATTATGTTTCACCGCTATACTGGTTCCGTTTGTAACGGGTCTATATGGGTTATACCCACCAAGTTTCAAGAGTCAAAAGTAAAAAACATATTTGAAGGTTGTCGTTTGTGATGTTGATAACACTATCTTGAAAACTACCATAAATGTTGTATACAAAGAAGTACTTGGAGGCTTAGAGGATCAAGGTTCAAGATGTACAATATACATATGACATGTTTTATACCATATTTTAAATTCCAATATGTTATAAATTATAACCTACTTTTACTTACATTCTCTATGGACTATTAGTTGTTCATGGAACGAACATAAGAAATTAATTTGACTAACACTCACACCGTTCATTTGGTATTCAATACCATCAAATTTGGAGATAATAATGTATGAACGTTTATTATTTGTTTACGTGTGTTGCTTTTATTATTTTATCCGCACATAAATTCTTACAAAAATATTTGTTTAAAGAATCCCGTGATTCCACGGGTCTTTAAGCTAGTTCATACATATATTTTGCGTTAAGTATTATATAACACAAAAAAAGTAATTTACGGTCAAAATTGAATAAAAAAGTTAATAGTGGACAATTAAATTGGGACGGAGGAGTATAAAGATAGAACTTTAACATTCAGTAGTATGAACTATGAAGAGATTTTTTAAAGAAAAATAAAGTTAATTGCATAAATCGTTCATGTGGCTCGTCAAATTTAACGAAATTAGTCCTTGGAAACTTTTTCTAATAGATAATTTTTTGTGTGGTTTTGACCCGTATCGAGTTTGGTCCTTTAACCACCGGTTTCGGTAAAGACTAACACGATACTGAACTAGTGTCAAGAGACTAAATTTACTACGAATTTCGTGGTCAAGGGACCAAATCCGATACGAGTTAATACAATTTATGCAATATTTGTGGTTGATATAAAACGCCTGCCAACAAAGCCAAACCAGAGCCACACATGACCAGACCTGCAAAAAGACAATATTCTAAAAACATCCCATGTAAAACACTTTGAAAATGAATGCATCATCATCATTCAGTGTACAATGTCTGCAGTAATAAATACTACTGGGACTAGGGGAGTTTGTATTCATCCAAAATATTCATATTCATATTCATTTTTACTTCCTCCTTGTCACAAAACCAAACATATCTTTTTTACTGTTTCTGCTTTGTCACAAAAGGCAAGTGTTGGAGATGATGACAATGACAGACCTAACAATTCAGGTTTGATTATTTAGTATAGTGTGTTCTTGTTTGATTGTGATATTATGTTTTTACGTTGTTTATGAGAAATACAAGATTATACGAATTTGAAGATTATGTTTAGAATTGCTTATTGTAAGATGCATAGAGTATTGTTCTTAAAGCTGCTTATAAATAACGTGCTTATATTAAATGTTGATTAAGCAAAAATAGCGTTTTTTTTCCTTGTTGCCAAACACTTGATACTGCTCATAGGCACTTAGATTAGTAATCAAAACTAGGGGTGAGCAGAAACCGAACCGCGAACCGCAAAACCGCAAAAAACCGCAAAAATCGAACCGCAGAAACCGCACCACGACAAAAACCGACGGTTTGGTTTTAAGAAAAAGGAAAAACCGCAAATGCGGTTCGGTTGCGGTTTTCACCCATAAACCCGAACCGCAAAACCGAACCGCACCACACAATAATTATTTATACTGAAAAACGTCACATCGACTATTTTATGCGAGTTATAAGACTTCTAGTGCATATTATCATTGATATTCATATAAGTTATTAGTAAAGTGTTTGTTAGATTCAATTTATGCATTATAATAACCAGAAAATATCAACATTTTAAACAAAAAACCGCAAAAAGCCACAATTATTTTATAAGTCACAAGTAATGGTTCGGTGCGGTTAAAAACCGCAAAACCGTAGAAACCGCAAAAAAACCGCAAAACAGAAACCGCGGTTTTTGGTTCGGTGCGGTTTCTATTTTTATAAAAACCGCAAATGCGGTTGCGGTTCGGTTTTAGTCAAAAACCGCACCAAACCGAACCATGCTCACCCCTAATCAAAACACCCTGTTACTAGCAAAAGTAATATGTGTGCTGTTTTTAATGTTTGTAAGGAACTATATAGGACGGATATATATATATATATATAGGGGAGAGATCAAATAAAAAGACTTTTTTTGGTGAGAAGGATAAGAAGGATTTTCAGCCATTGATTAAAAATCAATGGATGAGATTAAATCAAAATCCTAACAAACTAACTAACTAACTAACCATCTAAACGTGTTTTTTTAAAGTTCTTCAAAAATTATGAAAAAATTCCAGTAGATCGGGTATGTTGGTGCAAAAAACTTTTGTGAAAAAAGTTTTTTTAATTTGAAGTTTTTTACGCTTTTTTAATGCACAAAAACAGAATTTTGATGCATAAAAACGTTTTCTTTTACGTTTTTTAGGTTTTTTGTGCATCAAGAATTCATTTTTATGCCCAACTTCTTTTGACTTTTTGCTTTAAAATATGATTCCGCATCAAACTATAATAAATTGAAAATTTTTTGAATGAAAAAATTTTGTACACCAAAATTCACGTGTTTGTGCATCAAATTTTGTTTTTTGTGCATCAGAAAAACGTAAAAAACTCAAAATTAAAAAACGTTTATTCACAACTTTTTTAGGCACCAAAAAGTCCGATCATTTGGAATTTTTTCAGAATTTTTTGAAGACTTTTTTAGGCACCAAACGTTTATTGTTGTCCTGTTCAGACTAAGCTTATTTTGTTGGTAAACAAAGCATGAACTCACAATCTGTGACCGGGGAAAAGGGAGTATCTCAGTTGAATGGCCTTCAGAATCCACTGCGAGACCTTAGAACACCTCAGTTATGGTGTTAGGATATGCTAGGGCAATGAGGTGTTAGTTTGTTTCTCTAGTTTCCAAAAAAGAATGGACCTCCCCCAATAAGATGTGGAAAATATTCTGTTTTGGGATCTGCCAATCTGCCATGAAAATATAGTCTCACGTGTTTTCCCCAAAATATCTCTTACAGTTTACAAATTGTCAATGTTAATTGTTACTCATCAATAGGGTGCTTTTGTTTTGCGATGAAAAAAGGGTTAGTTCAGATATCTAGTTAATACTTAACAGTCAATTAATTTTCTTAAACCACATGTTTAAGTCAAAAATGCAATTTTTTCATAGGGTAAAGGAAGTAATCCATTTGACTTCAAAAGTTGATAATACCTCTTCCTTTGTAACTATAAACAGCATGGACTGGTCTTATGTAGTGCTCGTGCAACAATGCATACAGCAGCTTGTAGCTATTATTATATGCAACACAAGGGTGTATAGACTATTATGTTACGAACTTACGATCCCCACATCGGCCAAGTATGGGATCGGTTGGTGGTTTATAATATCTAGGGGTCCCCTCCTCTACAAGCTAGCTTTTTGAGTGAGTTCTACACTTGGACTAATGAACAGATACGAGCCTAGTATGGAATAGGTTCCTATCATATTTACTTATAGGGGGGGTATATGCATAATCACGAAGTAGCTACCATATTTAACAGATATATATGACCTTGATTAATCCGACTTTTTATATGATAACACAAGTGTCATTCTGACTTGGTTTCCTACTTTTTGTTTACAGCAGCTTCACCTTCTACTCGCACACAGCTTGATCTCTTGGAACAGCTGACCAGCACATCTCCTAGTGGTACGTCAATAACATAATGTTAGAATTGTATCACATTTAGATGTTTGATTTATTGTATCACATCATTTATTGCCTAACATTTTCTAGTTTTTTTGTGTAATTAGTAAACAATTTGACTTTAGTTATAATTGTAAACTATATGCCAAATAACGTGTTAAAGACGTTCCACATTGTTCTAGCTTTAAGAGGCTCATTCTAGGTGTTTGTCACAGAACTTAGAAGTATGTTATTTTGGGTTGTTCAGCTCACATGTTGAACCAAAAGCAACCAGCTTATATTCGTAGTTTTTAACGGTGGAAAATGGGTGGTTCAGAACTTCATATGGTTAGATAATTGGTCGATATGGGTGGGGGTTTGAACAGGTAATTTTACGAGTTTTGGGTAACCCAATGCACACTTGACTTAAAACTTATATTCCGATTCTTAATAATAATTTGCCAAGTATGATTCTTATAATACTACTCTAGTTTTTTGAGCATGCTTGACCCATTTGGCTCATCTGAACCCGCTTCCTTATTAGCTAGAGTACTCTTTTATTTCTAGTTGCTTGACTCGTTAGAGATAGAGCATAATGCGAGTAGGCTCATCCAAAAGTAAATGGGTCAAAATTTCCAACTCTAGAACTTTCACTATGCATGTACAGGATATAGCAATGATTGGTTTATGTGGCTACCAGGTTATGGAAGTGATGGAAACTATGCAGAACTTACAATCCGCGAAAAACTGGTGGAGTTGGTAGGTGACCGTGATGATGACTTCACCATGCGACTAGGAAAAAAGATGAAAGTGCCAAAGCTTTTAACTGTTGCACAAAAGAGAAATATAAAAAGACAGTCGTACCTAAACGAAGTGTCACAGCGAAATGATACAAATTTCTTTGCCACCATTGGAGCATTTGTGCTCTTACCTCCAATAATTATATTAGGCATTGCTATTGCAACGGGTTATGTACAGCTATTTCCTTGATATAAACCTGAAATCATGTATAGGGAGTCCATGAGTCATTGTTGTGCTTACATGAATTAGTATTGCAGGATACCAAGCAACAGTACCTTGCAAACTTGTATCCTGCTATACATTAAACGTTGTTGAACATGTGACAAATTTATCCGTGCTTAATATATTTCTTTGGATGATGTTATATGTTCCAAAAATAGCCATTTGGAAAATATGTAGATAGTTCGAACGTCTCAAATTCTTTGGTGAACGATACACCACGTGGTTGTCATCTACGGGGACAACCATGCATCCATCACCTCCTCCAGTAAACACCACACAAGTAAACGACACACAGCTAAGCCAGATTATCAGCACACTTTAGCAAATGTCAAGAAGGGTTGTTTCTTTGCAAACTATATCACATATATAGGAGCCTAAAAATAAAATGGTATTATCATAAAGCAACTTCGCACTTATAAAATGGCTTCAAAGCCAGTTTTAATTCAGGATGTGCATCAAAGAACAACAATCTTACAGAACAGAGTAGCAGTAATAATGGATCATATATATTCATAAGAGTTTCGAATTTTTCACAGTAATCATGAACCCAAATAAATCACCAGGAAAAAGAAATTAAATGAGATGAGAAATGTCCACATCAGGGATCTTAAGTGCATCGGCTGCACCAAACGTACTCCATTCTTCACCTAAATGAGTAGCATCTTTTTCATCTTCCCAGACATCAGCTTCATGTTGATCAAAAGAATAAGAAGTTGATGGATCAGATACACTTTTGGATGTACAATTTTGTGTTGCGAGCATCTTGACACGTCCATGATGTGATATTTCAACAACAGTGGTGTCGTTATCAACTGGGAGAGGTTGTTTCCATGGTTCTCCGTCCATTTGCATATATGTGAAGTCGGTTGCACCCTTATGGAATTCAAATCTTACACGGTGGGCCTAAACAGAATCAAAAAAATCAGTCCAGCTCTTAATACGCGAAACCCTTTACTAGAGAAACGACAAGTGAAAATTAGATGGCTAGATAGAAGGGCCAGGAGGTTGCTCACTGGTAAACGGGTTCAGTTTTAGACATACGTTATTTAGTACGCTACAACCAGGGTGGGTCAAGTTGGATTGACCTGCAAATACTTTTGCCTATCTTTTTAATGTATCATGCATTAGTTATGACCTAGGATTAGTAACATGATATAATTTGAGTAGTCTGAGTTTTCTTAAATAGGTTTCTAAGAGGTTGCTTGCATCAAAACAAAGGACTGCACGACCTTCGACCATGTTGACATGTAGGTGAAAACAAAACACCAATTAGACCTATTCCTACTTATATGGGTTGAATTGCCACCTCTAAGACGAATGCCATCAATCTCTGCCATCAATATATGTAATCACGGTAGGGTAAATTGCAGAATACTGTACATATATATAACGCATTGTCCACATACTAACGCAGTATCCAATTTTTATATTTTAACCCTGAAAACCAACTTTTAAGGTGTACGCTATATGGTAAAGACATGAACCCAGAAGTGTTTGCAAAAAAAAGAAGGTTTATCTCCTATAATGTTGATCGTGGAAAATAACAGAGCAGATGAAAAAGTATATGCACACTTCGTGCGATTTATCGTTAAGAAAACCACCATTATTGATCACGATAAACTAACATCCAAAAAATGGGAGGTGTTAAGATAACTATGCCTGAAATCCTTTGATCTTAGATATGCAGTTTGTGTGACTCGAAAAATGGAATCAAGTTTACTTAAGTTGGATTTAATTTTAACCTTTGCAAGACGGGTGATTTGACTTGTTGGTGCACGGAAAGCATGACGTATATCTCCAATACCAATGATCTCAAGAAGGCCATCATCAACAAACGGTGGATTTAAGTTTCTCTGAAAGCCGTAGTCAAGCAGAAAAGAAAAAATGTTTGCTTCCCAAGTGAAATTAGACAAACCAGCTGGCAAGTTGAGGCACACAATTGACTTGATACTGCAAGTTAGCACCCGTAATACATTAAATCACTTATTTATATGAAAAAAAATCACTTATTATATATGAAAAGGTAAATGAGACGTATGCCATTTGAAAAGGAGAAGGCAGGAAACCAAATAGGAGGGCCTTTGGACCTTATAAACCACGTTTTAAAGGGTTTTGAATTTGGAGTTTAGGTACCCGTAAGAATGCGAGGAAACCGCGGATCCACGTGGTCAATAAAAACTGAAACGTGGTCAAAATTGGATAAAAATGATCTTTTCTGTCCTCTATTTGGTCCTTGAAAAAACTTATGAGGTTTGGCCACATGGACCCCGGAATCCCCAAAGAACTTTACCTGGACCGAAAGTCAAGATTCAAAATGTATTAAAAGTGGTCTAGAATGTGCAAAGTGGTGGCTTTTTAGTCTCTTGCCGTAATTTTCTCTTTGTAAAGTAACTAATGAATTGATGCATCAGGTGAAGAGAGTTATAACCAAATATACAAGCTAGGGACATATATAATGGGAGATACCTAGGATCTATCGTGAGGTCTTCCCATCCGCCATGCCTTTGCATAATCTTAACCTTCAGGTGCTGGCTTATATTTCTGCATCCAAGAGAAAATCAACCAGATGTTAGGAATCAAAGCGGTTTTTGAACAGTAATTAGCATAAGTTGCTTGATTCCATTTAGCAATTTTTTGGATGGTAGTTAATTAGTATCTAATATAAAATTAAAGAATATAATGTATATGTAGAAATATAATAATAAAGAAAATTTTGAAATTAGTTTGCTTGTGGTACTTCTAAACTTACCAAATGATGGTTGTGTTTTTTTAAACCTGGCTATCATGTGCACAAGTACAGTATACAAAAGATTTTTACCAACCATATCAGAAAGAAGGAAAAATATATTCTAACAAAAATTTCAAAATTTTAACGTAAAATGCTTCTTTCTGTTATCACCCTACATCTCATAACTAGAAAATTGCTGATATCAAAATCTTATTGGGTAAATGTTAAAGCCAAAGCAACCTCAAACCATTTTGGTCCAACCCAACATGCATCGGTAGTATGCATTTGCTTATTTCCATAGTTACAGTGTAAAATAACTCACTGCGAAGAAGACTGGAAGTAAGACGCTGTCACCTCTTGTAAAGAACCAATTATCTACGAGATATAGAAAAGCACATGGTCACGGTGGGAAAAATAACATTAGATTATATGTGCTATTAAAACAGTGTTTTACGCCACATGAATAAGTGCATGATTAGATGTCTATCCAAGGATTTGATATCACACCTGATAAGTCAAGTTTTTGAATTTCTCCGGATGCAATTTCCGCTCACAGGCTAGGTACGAGACTTGAGCCTCATTCCCTATTTATAAAAATATTTTAGTAGAATTTTTTACGTGGAGCAAGAACTCAGTAAAATTTCTTACCTATGCTGAAATAATTCCAGAATCCTCCATGAAATGTGTTGTAACGTTTCTGACAGCATTTACCAATATATATTAACCAAAACTGCATTACTGGTAGGATAGAAATGCCAAAAGCGAGAAAAAAAAAAAGATAATACTAACTACCACATTGAGTTCATCTGTATCAGACACACGATTGAAGGCATGCAAAGAAAGTGGCAACTCGAGTGGCGCAATGAGATCAGAAGGCCCTTCATTTGAGGCTTTCAACCTCAGAAGAATATGCCAACTGCAATGTGTTGAAAGTCAATTTCAATTACGATGAGATTAGGCCCTTACAGATAAGTTACGAAACCTATTTATTGACAAAAAATAAATGTTACCTGTCTACCAACATCTCTTTTCCTTCCAGAAGTTGATTCAAGAAATTTATAACAGATTCACGATCTGTTCCTGGATTCCTGTTTCCCTATAAGCATGGATTATGAAAATAACAAAGTAAATAAGCTTTTATATATAGCAGAATTTTTGCACTAAATACTTGCTCAAAAAATATTACAACTTTTATTTAGGATAAATTTAGAATATATTTTCATATTATTCTTTAGATTGTTATCGCATTAGTTCTCGTTAAACCGTTGATCATATTCGTTGGTGGAGCACGCCGATGATGCCAACATCGTGTTGATGACAGATTTATCAAACGAACACATAAAACTTATCATAGTGATGACGCCAAAATTATGCCTTACATCATACCCGTCACCAATAGAGGAGTCGCAACTCGCAAGTGATGAGACTGAAGGAGACGTAGACAATGATGGATATATGGACAGTGACGATGGCTGCTAAAATCTTGTCTTTTGTTTCTAAAATTTGTTGGTGATTTTGTGTTACCAATAATGATTTAAGTGTAATGGATTTACTTTGTTGACCAATGTGTAATCGTGATAAACGTTCATCAAGTCGGGGTTGTGCGGAGTGCACACTTGTATGACATTATTACGGTTATCATACGGGGGCGAAGCCCCCGTACGACGGGGGTCCGGGGGCGCACTTGAAAAATAAAATTCCCGGGTTTTGACACCTGTTTTACCCGTTGTAAATATGCGGTTTTAACTGCTTAAAGCAGTTACAAACCGTCAACAGTTATTTTGGTCATTTATGTTCTTCATTTCTGGTTCTGAGATCATAACAACAAAACACGTGAACAAGTTCGAATCTGAGTTTTATCCGATTGGAGATTTCGATAGAACCATCGAAATACTTTGATCTGAAAGTGTTTGACACGACTCTCAGATTATTTGATCCACCCATATTTCTATCAAAATTTTATAATTTTGTTAAGGAAATTAATCCTAGTGCTAATTAATTTTAGAAATACACACTTTGTTAAAAAGAAATTAAAGTGATAGCACGTTTGACTTTTTGTGTCTTTCTTTTTTAACTATGAAAGTCAAGCATGTACAATAAATATAGGACGGAGGTAGTATTTATCAAATTGCCTAGTATCATGGTTTATATCTTACCCAACCAAATGCAAACGAGAGATTGTTTTCGGTTCCCAAAGGCATTGTTGCTATCGGTGGCGGATGCGACATCTTCATATCACTAATAACTCCAAGCAGCCAATTAGCTGTTCCATCTCCTCCAGCAACCTGATGAAGAAGAAACATCATGTCACCGACTTATGAATATATTTTTAGATTATATACAACTTACACAATTGTAAATCATCTCACAGTTACTCGTAATCGCTGCTTTATATTATTAGCTAATGTATCACCACTAAGTATAAGGTTTTCTAGAGTGAGGTAGACTCTACGTAACACTTTATCAGGAGCATCTTCCCCTAAGTCAAAAACCTTGTAAATAAACACACATTAAGTTAGATCTGCCAATACATAATTCCAGACAAAGATAGTTAATACTTGATGGAACAGGAAGTTAAGAATACCTGGTTCACATTTAAAAGAGAACGGTATGTGCCAAGAAGCTCACCGCCCAACTGACGACGACCACTTTTGGAGTTGATAAATACTAGCGTTGGGCATGCAGGTGTATCAGAAGCAACCTCAGTGTTTTCTCCGGAAAGTAGGATGTAATCGGGAATGTAAAAGTCTTTTAAAAAGTTGTCAGAATACAAGTGTGGGTATTTCCTTATTAGTTCCAACTGCATATTTCATATAATATAATTTTCAGGCACTGAACAAGATCAATGACTTTATCAAAGAAATTAATTAAGTTCACATGATATTTGTCAAAGTATAGATTGGAGCAAAACTTCTTTGTTATTGTGACACTCTGTTCAAAATGCTATCAACTACCGGCATTCCAAATAGAGCATTTGGTTAGTCTATCCCTATTATCTGATCTCCCTTGACAAGTCTTGTGTCTAACAGAGCTATGCCAGAGTATGTTGGAAGACTTATTCTACCATTAAAGGTGAGGGCTAATATGATAGCACCGAAATCGACATGTGTATATCCTTGAGCTAAACAACATCGAAGCAGATTTCATGGTAGGGATAGAGTAACGAAATGCTTATTTTAACGATCCTATTCATTACTTTACCCTTTTTGTGAGAAAAGTTTCTAGCTTAGGATATACTATATACTTGGTAATAGTTTCAAATAGGCATTTGAGTTATAGAATCTTTTGGGGCACAGGAGAATTCATATATACTAGTAATTGATCTATTTGATGCTGAAGACTGACACAAACTGGAAAAAAAAAAAAAAAACTGGAAAAGAAAGAACGACCTGAGGTATATTTCTGAAATAATATGTCAAGATCTCACCTGTAATTCTAGCGTTTCTTCAAGCTCTTTTCTGACTACATCCATGGCGGGTCGTATGTTTCGATCATCATGCAAACATTTATATGCGATTGCTGAAAATTTGGTCATGGAGTCTGAGCCGAAATGGTATTTTATACTTGGATCAATAATCTTAACCAAGTTTTTATTTTCGTATTCTTTTTTAACCGATTCTTTTGTTAGTATGAAGCCATCATCCCGTTCAATGATGCACAATCTCCCACATAAAACTTCAAATAACATGATGCCGAAAGAATAGACATCAGATTTTTTGGTCACCACACCCGTGGAGATGTATTCTGGTTCACAATACCCGTGTGTCCCAACACCATTTGAAACAATGAGACTCATACCAAAACCCGTTACCGTTAACTTGGACAATCCAAGGTCAGAAATTTTAGCAACCCCGTTATCATCAATCAATATATTAGAACTTTTTATATCCCTATGGATTATTGTTCTAGGCCCTCCAATATGGTTATGGAGGTATTCCAAACCTCGAGCTGCATCAACGCACACCTTGAGTCTTTCTAACCATGTAAGTCTAGCACGATTGGCGTCGCGATTACGCCTTATATATGTATCCAAACTACCACCCTCAGCGTATTCATACACGATAATCATCTCCTCTCCCTCGTCGCAATAACCGAAAAGAGATATAAGATTAGGATGTTCTTTACCAGAGAGCAAGTGAATCTCTGTCGAAAACTCCTTTATACCTTGGCCAAACTGCTTATTCAGTCTCTTTACAGCAACAGCAGTATCTTTTCCGGACACCGAGAGTACTCCTTTGTAAACCAAACCATATCCACCTCTTCCTATACAGGTTTTGAAATTTTCGGTTGCTTGTTTTATCTGTTCAAATGGTATTTTGAGGTGTTGAGACTCATTCATTGCCATTATATTTGTTGGTGTACAAGAAACGTCTTATGAGTGTGTGTCTTAACAAGAACACGAAGAAATAATCAGAAAAAACGAAGTTGAAACAAGATATAAATTCTGATTTACAACAGAGATAACTATATGTCGTGTGAAACACAGTGGAGATGTGTGTGTTTTAATGGTGACTGGCGCTTGGTATGATACTGAATTGCACCAGTTTTCAATAACTTTTTAAAAACTAAAATGTATTTGTAGTACTAAGTACAAATTTGTCACTACTAGTATCTCCAATGCAATAAACCTTTAAAAAAATTTATATTTAATAATGCATTTAAGGAGTAAAATTGTTTGAAAGACTTTGTGTATGCAAATTCATTGTGTAAACCTTTTGAAAATATTTTCTAAAAATTTTTGGTCCAATGCTAAAAACTAACCCCAAAAACTTTACAAAATAGTGAAAAGTTTTACATATCTTTTCTTCATTAAAGAAGCTCTAAGAGCATCTACCACACAGACTTTTTAGTATTCCACAAAATGCTTTTTAGTGGTTTTCACCATTGCATTACAAGATTTTTACAAAAACTTAGTAAACATCAAGTCTTTTGTAAAAACCTTAAGCATCGATGGTATATAAAAATTTGTCGGTAATAATCAGTAATCTTTAAAAAGAATTAAATACGAAAACCATCTGTATAAATTTGTCACTAATTATCAAGGATCTTTAAAAAGAGTTGAACACAAAAATCCTCCCTATGGTTTATAAATTATTCACTAATTATGAAATTACTAGACGAGTACCCGCGCATAGCGGCGAGAATTATCTAGCGGCTTATAGTTAACGGTATGCTAATTGACCCGGTGGCTGAACTGATAACTCGGTGAGTCGACAATGTTGACCTTCTGGTCGACCCCGTGCCCCGATTACTCAACTGAATTGATTTTCTGATTGAACCCTTAACCCGTGACGCCGTCAAAAGATAGAAAGACAAGACACAGGGTACCCCCAAGTCTCGGCCAATATTCTGGAATCCGGACATATCAAATTGGTCTAAAATTAAACAGTAGTATGGTACTATTGTGTGATGGTCCCATTACACAATATGTTCTTCTCTTTGATCACAAAGAGAACTTCAATGATAAAAAAATGTACCATACACATGTAGTGATAAAAAAAATGAGCTTAAATGTACTTGTAAAAATCAACAAAGGATATAGAATGATAAAAACAGTTCTCAATCGCAATACAAAGAAATTGTTTTTGCTAAGCTAGAGATGAAATTCTGGGCTCAAAGCCTGCAACATATTCTTTAGTTGATCAGCAACGATTCATCAGTTTGCCACTTAGCAAGGATGAGCCTCCCGACCAAATCCTTGTCCTACTTAAGTTTGCTTTCAGTGAGTTCCTTTTGGAGGGTCCCAATAGTTCATATCCTTTTGAACCTGCAGACGGCGCTCAAGGAAGTTCTCCACAGTAAGGGCCAGCACGTAATCGAGCTTGTTCTGGCTCTCATCCAACAACCCATACCTGTTCATTCTCCTCATAAGGGCTTCACCTTCAAAGATTCGTCGTGGGTCTTTTTCCTCAAGGGTAAGAAGCATTTTTGCAGCATTACGGATACGGCTAAGAGCATACTGCACCCTCCAGAGCTCTCTCTTACATCGAAGACCGTACTCTCCAACAAGTTTAAACTTAGCATCCAAACGCTCCTTCTCATATGGACGTCGGGGTTTCTTGAAAGTTTTTCCATCTGTGATACATTTTGGAATCTGATTAAAATCAATATAAATTCTGAAATGTTGAAAACACTAAATAAACTTGTCGCAAACTAAAAAGAGCATCATATCAGCAATTTGAAATCATCAAGTACTGATTTCCAGAATATTGGATAGTGATTTAGATTTGCTAGCCCCGTTCTCTAAAAACAAATATTTTTTACTAACAGACTCTCTTAAATAAAAACACAAAAATATATTTCGAAAACAGCTTATAATCATAAAAAAAAATCAACTCTCCCACAGGACAATGATTTTTTACAAACATTGCCTTTCTCGTAATAACACAATCAAATGTATCAATATAAAAAATAAAAAAGATAGTGCCATATTGACCTTGTTTCTACAAATGGGTAGATTTGAATAATGTCACAGATGGGTTGTTCTTATTAGGTTATCTCTAATAGGTGAAGCTGGAAAACATATATCAGCTAAAAATGGTCGAAAGCACCTTTAACTATATTTTCTACGCATTAGATCTCCGAAGTACTTTCACATTTCAAACGATTGTGCCTAGAACTTCCTTTTCAAATACAAAACAACATAGGATTTTCAGATTCATTGCACTTGTGTTATTCTACTGTTTTAACAATTACTAAATTCTGAAGCTATCCTATAAGTGTTAAACAAAGACCGCATTATGTTTTAAAGAACCCTGAAAAGAAAAACATTCCCTGGTCGTGTGTCGTAAACAATATTTTGACTTGATTTTTTTTATTGCATCTATGAAAAACTTGCTTAAACTTTGGTATGAATAAAACTCTTTCCTATTTCGTACGTATAAAAAGATCCTTTTAATCTCATTGTATACAGTACACTGTCAAATATGCAATTTAAAATGTAGCAGCCAAATGTCTATTTAACCGATAACGCCTACGCTACATTCTAAGAAAAAAAGTGATATAACCAATGTACCCTCACGTACCGAACACTGATGTTCAAACTTGCTGTCACCTGACCCTTTTCACAGACGTTGAATCCGTAGTCAAGCCAAATCCATCCACCTCTGTGCCGTAACAATAGCTGACACCAGCAAAGATGTAGAAAGCACCCTCAAAAATCCAATTATTTGAAAAATGTACTACAGATCACAACGCCAGATTGTAAACATGTACATATAGATGAATCAAATCAATTTAGAAACACTGATGTCTATAAAAGATAGTAATTTTACCTTAGATTCAGATATTCGCACGCCCTCCAATTCTCGAAAAGCTGGGACCTGAACACCATAAATTGCAATTTGAAGAAACAACAGCAAGTTGCGATCGAAACATCATTACGTACGTATAGGGGCGAGTTTATTTCATGAAACCTAATTACCTACACATATGTAATTTATCTTCTCTGATTTTTCACCAAGATCTTCATCTCCTTTATGACCTCGTCGTTCACAGTCCCGAGTTATACCGAAACCGACTCAAGGCAAAAGACTGAACCTGAACCTGAACCAAAACAGGTCGGTTCGGTTCGCTTAAGTTCGGGTTTAGTCGGGCAAAAATTCGGTTCATACCAAAACCGAGTTATACCATAAACTGCAAACCCAAACACCCATTTTTCCCATAAACTGCAAATCCAAACACCTCTTAAGTCCAGAAACTGCAAATCCAAACCTGTTAATAACAGTAGAAACAATTAGAACAGTAGGGAAACAAACAAAGAAATCACTGCCTCAAGCTTTCAACGATGTAATATTAACAGGTTTAAACAAATATATCACTAGCAATACAGGTTCATGTGATAAAATATTAACAGGTTTAAAACTCATATTAAAAAATAAATAAAGCCCAAATATATCATACGGTTTGCTTACCTACATCAATACCAACTCGTCAATTGGATCGCTGTCTTCACAAATGGTTCATGAAGAAAGGTACCTGCATCATACCTGCATCATAATTAGATCATTAAAAATATAAAATAAATTTTAAATGTACGCATAATTAGATCATTAAAAAACACAACTTATACATGTATTTTAGATCTATAAAAAAGATACCAATAAAATCTCAAAACCGCATATGTCGCGGCAACACCATCAAATTAGCGGCGGTAGCAATCCGGCGAGACGGGGGAACAGACGATTCCAGCGGCTGTAACAAAAAAATACCAAAAACTGATATCAAAACTCAAATCTACAAATACAATTTAGATACAAATAAATGAAAATCTTAAAACTTACCGAAAATGGAGGGCTAGACGGCGGTGATGTGTACATGGCGTTAAATGGAAGCCTAGAAAATGGAAAAAAAAACGTTTTGAAAATTAAGAAAACATCTAAACTTATTAGACATACATAGATTTATCAAAAATGCAAACAGAAAACACTAAAAACTAACCTGAGGTTTCGGTGTCGGATAATTTTATTGGTGGCGGAACTTATTTTATGATCCTAGATCTACATTAAACGATACAGATCTATACAAAAAATAAAACATATAAACCGTAATATACTTTTTAGCACTTTTAATTAAGTTCGAGATGTGGGATATTTAGTGGTTATCGGTTTTGGTTTATGCAGTTTTGATGGTGGCTATTATAAGGTGATGAAACTCGGCGGCTGTGAGGTGGTTGTAGATGGCGGCTAAGAAGTGATGGTGGTTGATGAGGGAGAGATGATAGGGTTTTTTTTCTTTTTTTTTTTGTGTAAGAGAGATGTGAGATAAAGAAACAAACAAATGGGGTCTGATTTGGTGTGTTTAAATTTAGTAGGACCCACAATTTTTTTCAACCAATCTAGTTTCAACATTCAACCATTTTGGTTTTTGCTTTATAAGGTAGTAGAGATCACTAATCATTAGAAATAGTTGAATACAAAAATCATCTCTATTATTTATAAATTAGTCTGGTATCCGCGTAATGCAGTGACAAGTACTTAATGACTGTTTTTTTACGAATAAATATTACATTTTTACCCATCAAATTTGTATTCAAATTAAAGTTAAATATAAAAAGTTACATCCAAATAAATAAACTCACTAAAAATGAAAAAAAACTAAAATTTAATCGAAATATATCAAAATGGATATTGAATTAAAAAACGCGAAATTTTAGAAAATATGGTGAAATTAGATTATAGAAAAATAAAAAAATAAAAAAATATTTCAATTTAAATATAAAAGTTTTTTTGAATAGTTTATTACAAAAATTGTTAGAAAAGTGTGTTATAAAAGAGATGGATGGATGAGATTAAAAAATGATAGAGGCTGAAATTTTTTAAAATTTTTAAAAATAAAAAGATTAAATGTTTTATATATAGTATAAATTTGTCACTAATTATCACTAATATTTAAAAAAAGTTGAATGCAAAAACCATCCAGATAGTTCGTAAATATGCCACAAATTATCACTAATCTTTAAAAAGAATTGTATTGTATACAAAAATCATTCAAATAGTTTATAAATTTCTTAGTAATATCATTTAGCCAATCACAATATCACACGTATGTTTAAGTAAAGCCTTCCTATTAGGTCCATATATTAACACTCTTATAAATTTGTCACTAAAAACCAAAAAAATTAAACGGTTTCAATTTTTAGTTTTATAAAAACCAAATATTTCATAACCGACAGAACATATTTCTGAATATAAATTTGACGAGTCGAATGTATATCACTGGTATAATTTTGGAGCTAGTTATGACAAGATAAATATTTTAATATTCACAATGTAAGATCTCACACAGACCTTTGAATATATATTATTGGTATTATTTAATCGATAATGCGTTAACACATGTACTACTTACTAGTAATAATGTAAAGCCTCTACTATGAAACGTGGGAACCGAATCGTTTTCTCCGGATCTCATGCATTACTTGATTACTGAATGATCCTTAGAATTTATTAAATAGCGACGACTTTTTAATACGAAGATTTTGGTCAGCCAGGTGATTAAAAAATTTACATTATAAGTGACAACTAGCTTCGTGACCTGTCCGATTAAACGGGTTAGGTTCATGATTTTACTTGATAATAGCCCTAAAAAGTAGAAATAGAAAGACTACCAGATTAAAAAAATTCAAATCTGAATATGATATATGAGTTAAGATCTATATAGACATTTAAATTAGCATAGACCTATCCAACCAATCATAATCACTCAATTTTTAAAAAATCACTTCCCACCACTTTTTTAAAAATTAAATATCTCACAAACGGTAAATCGTCAAAAAAAAAAAAAATACACAATTGTGACGAGAATTAAATTATCTATCTATCGAGGGGCACATGTATATACTTTCGACGAACTTTTTTTTCGACTTTTTTTTCTTAAGTCACGTCTGGAGAGAATCATATATGATTCGTCACGAGTCATATATGATTCGTCACGAATCATATATGATTCGTCACGAATCATATATGATTCGTCACGAATCATATATGATTTTCAGTAAATCATATATGATTCGTGATATGAATCATATATGATTTTTTGAGAATCATATATGTTTCGTGACGAATCATATATGATTCTCTGTAGACGTGACTTAAGAAAAAAAGTCGAAAAAAAATTCGTCGAAAGTATATACATGTGCCCCTCGATAGATAGATGATTTAATTCTCGTCGCGATGATATGTTTTGTTTTACATAACGATGAACGGTTTGTGAGATATTTAATTTTTAAAAAATGAGTTTTTTTGTTACATGATAAAAATGGATGGTTGTGATTGGTTGGTTGAGTCTATGCTAAACTAAGGGTCTATAGGGATCTTTAGCAAAAATAAAATACAATGAACCATGTTCTATAAAAACTTTTAAAGAGCTTTTTTGTAAATCACGTTCGCAGGGCATGTAGTTTTCATCTTTGTTGCTGCATAAAACTTTCAATAATTTCTTGCTCTCCAAATTTATATGAAAGCGGGATAAATAAATGTATAAGAAATTACATAACTTTCTTAGTACATAGTACAGACAATCGCTCCCTTTTTTGAACGACAAATATATAAAAAAATCAACAGGCAAAAAGTTAAAGAAAAGTTACAACGGGTTTTTAAGTCAATCGTGTCATCAAGCTAAACAATTAGAACTTCTATCATATAACCAAGTAGAAACAAGTCACATTTCTTCATTTCTTGAGAGTTGAATGTAAATGAATTTCGATATTTCCGAATAGTCCAGCAAGTGGTGGCCACAATCACTTGAATTCGATTCTTGTAATCGTTAGATTCCACCATGTTCGGAACATACTGGACACATAATTGATGGAATATCCAAACACTGTTTCGAGAGACTTAGACGAATAGGAAGTCTATCCAGAAGTAACCTCCATAAGAAAATATTCACCTTTCTTGGAATACTTGTAGGAGGATCTAGTGTTGGAAGAATGTTATCATCAATATGCTCTCTCATTTCTTTTACCGTGAATGTGGTATTTCCGCCAAGATCCCACCTCAGTAAAACTTGAAATATGCTCTAAATCCGTGTTTAAACTAACTAGATGATTCAAGTTCCGGTTAGAAACAATGACTCTGTTTATGATTGTAAACTATATGATGTTAGAATACAAAATTTGGTCACGGTCCCCTAAATAATGTGTTAAGAGGCTCATTCTAGGTGCTTGTCACAGAACTTCGTGTAATGACAGCCTTAAAAGTATGTTATTTTGGGTGGTTCAGCTCACATGTTGCACCAAAAGCAACCAGCTTATAGTCGTAGCTTTTAACGGTGGAAAATGGGTGGTTCAGAAGGTTGGGTAATTGGTCAATATGGGTGCAGTGGCACTATGGAGGTTTAAACAGTTGGGTATTTGTAGATCCTTACTCTGGGGGTAAGAGTTTCCGGTAACCCAAAGCACTCTCGACTCAAAACTTTATTCTTATTCTTAATAATCTTTTGTCAACTATGATTCTTATAATACTACTCTAGAATTTTTTTGAACATGTATGACCCGTTTGGCTCCTCTCCTTATCTGAAGCCATTCCCTTATTAGGTAGAATACTTGTTAAAATATGTCCTCAATCTGTCACCCATACTTAACCACAGGGACTAATTGTGATTATGTTTTAAACTTTCAGTTATACAATAGGCTTGCTGTGCACTCAGACTTGTGATGGAGGGACTATTGTTGCTACATGTTGATTCTTGGCTGCTGGACTGAACAAAGCCCATGACATACCCAACGGCTCTTAAGCCCATATACCCTTAGCTAATATAGCTAGGGTTTCCTCATTTTTTTATCATCGCAGCTTCATTGTGTGTGTGTTTTACACGTAGTTGCTCTCTCTCATTGTTCTTCATCTCAGAAACCATTGTTTTAATCTTTACTTTTATTGTTTCATTATAAAACTATTATCATGTAAATAATAGAGCTACGTGAGTAGCTTTTATTTATTTTTCATTTTGTTGTTCTTTAAATCTTGTTTAATGAAGTTAAAAGTGTTTTGAGGTCATTTGATACATGTTTTTCTACAATACTCTTTTATTTCTAATTGTTTGAGTCGTTAGAGATAGAGCATAACATGAGTTGGCTCATCCAAAAGTAAATGGGTTAAAAATTCCAACTGTAGTACTTTCACTATGTTTGTATATAGCAATGATTTGATTTATGTGACTACCATGTTATTGAAGTGATGGGAACTATGCAGAACTTACAATCCGCGAAAAGCTAGTGGAGTTGGTAAGTGACCGTGATGATGACTTCAGCATGCGATTGGGGAAAATGATGAGAGTGCCAAAGCTCTTGACTGTTGCACAAAAGAGAAATATGAAAAGGCAGTCTTACCTAGACGAAGTGTCACAGTGAAATGATACAAATTTCTTTGCCACCATTGGAGCATTTGTGCTTTTACCTCCTATAATTATATTAGGCATTGCTATTGCAACGGGTTATGTACAGCTATTTCCTTGATATATACCTGAAATCGTGTATAGGGAGTCCAAGAGCTATTGTTCTCACCGGTGTTTCCATGAATTGGTATTGCAGGATACCAAGGAACAGTACCTTGAAAACTTGTATCATGCTGTTGAACATGGTGACGGATTTAATAATGCTTAATATGTTTGTTTCGATGATGTTATATGGTCCACAAAAATCCATTTGGAAAATATGTAGATAGTTCGAAGTTGGAACGTCTCAAGTTTTAAAACATGAAAGTCTACCCCATCGAACACAACTTTCTAGCTCTGTCCCTGCATGCCTATTGCCATTATCGGGTGAACAACACACCCCTAATGAAATTCATGTATCCGCCCTAATGAAATTGGTTCTCGGTTGATTTCTTTCAAATTAGAAGGGATTGAGAAATATAAAGTTTGGTCTGATGTGCACCTTTTGCATTGCATACTAGGAATAATTTTAACTTTGCCACATTAGGGATGAGTCTCACATAAATAACTATGTTCATAAGACTATGTTTATTAACAACCTCATCTAACCCAATCTTTTATTAAAATATTATTTTCTTACTCCTCCATTTAGAGCACACGGTACGGTTGAGCCGTCATGCTCGTGTCATGGGCAAAAAGTGATGCCACGTCACCTTTTCCTTCTATGACACAAAAACTCCCCATAACCCCACAACCCCCCCCCCCTAGTTAACACCAAAATTCTGGTGTCATTGTGACCCCATCACTTTCTTTTTATTTTTTTCAACAATTTATTTTAAAACTAGACGAGTACCCGCGCATAGCGGCGGAAAATGTCTAGCGACAAAGAATTAATGATACGATATATTATGGTTAGATCAACTTGTAGTCACTACAAAGGCTGTGACATTCGATAATTCAATTCTAAATAAAACATCAAATAAACATGTATCAAACAACATATAAATACTTTTAATGAAACTTAAAGTAAACATTACATCAGTTATAAGATAAGAACTAACAACATACGTTACTCGTCGTTTTGTTTGCCGCTAGTTATAGTGATATAAATTTGATGATATAACATTTTCTCGCTATGAAAAACTATTCGTCTAGTAAGACGTAATGATTTCAATGTGACTTATAGATACAGATTCAATGTGCAGGGCTCGTGATATCTGCTATGCGGGAGTATATATCGAATTTTAAAGTTATTAATTTGTTTAACGTTAATATTGGTTTAACCTTTTCAATCTTGGACTAAAAAGAATATCAATACTTTTACAAATACTTGGATCCATAGAATAATGTACACATAAAGGATAGATCCGAACCAAAAATATTATTTTGTGCTTTATAAACTATACTTATAATATTCAAAAATTTCCTAGTGATGAATAACTGAATATATACGATTTTATGGTAAGTATTTCATATAATATTCAAAATATGTAACTTTGAAACATCAAATTATTATTGAAAAACAGTTGTAACATACCCTACATGTATTAATAATATAGCCAAGTACCCGCGCTTAACGGCATTTATGTATAATTTTGACAGGATTTTAGCGACACACATTTTTTTTCTTCGCAAAATGTCATTGTAGCATCAGGGGATCAATTTCAAATGGTTAGATTGTTTTTTCGTTAACAATGTACCTTCGGATTGTGATAAAAATAGGTAGTAACTGTCATTTTTTGTTCATAAAACCGGATAGAACAATTTAGTGCTATATCCTTCGTATTCATATTTTGGCGAAACTTCTTTTATGATAGCATAGTTACATTGTGTAAAACCCGCATGCTTTTACCATGAATAGTACCCTTAAGATCGTACGTACATGATTAGAACTTTCCTTTTATAGCACGTTTACGTTTCATGAATAAGAATTACAAGTATTACGTACGTGTTATAACACGATAAGTATTTATTACGTAATAACTCACGATAATTATTCCAATAATAATTATAATCGCGAACATATGAACATGAAATCATGAACGTAAATTAATCACGAGCTAATATTATGTATGTATATATATTTATTACGAACACGAATAACTAAGTCACGATCGATAACTAATTAGAACACGTAATTTACGAACACGAGAACACACGAGAACACATTATTATTTTAGACACAGAAAAATGTACGGGTTACCCCATGTGGGGCCCCCATGTCGCGGCTACAACAAGGAAACATGGGCTTAGCCCATGTGATTTTACTAAACAAAGGGGTTAAGGGAAAAAAATGTTTCATATTTACAAAATCTAGAAAATAACTAAAACCCTAAAAGTTTTCCTCCTCTCCTTTTTGTCCTCTTTGGCCGCCGGTTTCAAGAACACCAAAGGGTGTTTCGGGTTGATTTTGATCTTGGAATTATTACAAGGGTCGTTGTGTGTTCGTCCTTATTCTATTCACGTGATCGGTATAACTTTTAACCTTTTCTTTTTATGTTTTGATTTATTGAATCACATAAAATCATGATGTTTTTAATTAAACTAATTAAAAACAAGTATTTTAAACATGTTAATAATCATGGGGTTAAATCAAGTCAAGGGTTTAGGGGTGTTTTGTTTCTAGCCGACGCCTAACCGAGCCCCTGGGGGGTCTCGGCTTGGCTTATTTCACACCACCGAGACCATATGCTCTCGGTATGGTGGTGGTGGTCCCACGGCAGCAGCAAGGCAAGGGCAAACCCCGACCTTGGTCGGGGTATGGTGATGGTCACGGGTCCGGTTCATGAATCATTTTTTTCAAGGTTTATGATTTTTATAAGTTATGTTATTTTTTTTAGACTTAAATTAAATTAATTAAAAACATGAACATGATTAATTTATATTACATGACTTAGGTTATTAATTTAATTATTAATTCATAGATTTTAACCTAAGTATTTATCTTTAATTAGATTATATAATTAATTAATTATTAAAACCATGACCTATAATTAATTAATTTACATGACTTAGGTTATATTATTTATAGATAATAATACATGTTTTAACCTAAGTATTTTATCTTTATTTAATTAAAATCATGTTATATTTAATTAAATACTTTAACCTATAGTTTATTTAATTTACATGTAATAATTAATAAACTATACTATATAATCACATGACTTAGAATAATAATCAGAAAACACTTAAGCTTATATAATTAACTTAATTATCCAGCTTATATTTATTTATAGAAACTCTCTATTTTTAAGAACTTATTTATTTAAGGCAGCTAATCTATTTATGGAAACTTTCTATTTTTAGAAACTTATCTATTTTAAGCATTAATTCTATTTTTGGAAACTTTCTATTTTTGGAAACTTACTATTTTTGGTAACTTTCTATTTTTTGAAACTTTCTATTTTAGGAAACCTGCTATTTTTAGAAAGTTACTTATTATTACACAACAAGTATAATAATACATGAAATACAAGTAATACTTAATCAGAATAGACAGAATATATGATAAACACTATATAAGCTTAAATCAGTAAAACATGACATGAACATATAAAACAAGCTAAGACATGATATAAAACCAGTTACGTATTCAGTAATCGGATACTTATACACGTATGTATTTATGTAGCATTAGTGATACCGAAGTAGGACTCTCTTCCGTTCGTCTTCTTCGTTCACTGGACATAAGGTACAGATTCTCCGTCCTTTCAGTATGGACATTCTTTCCTTATTAGGATTCCCCGTATGTAGCCAACTGTTTTCCCTAGTGTATGTTTTATATGTTTTGATTGCTTATGTTTAATTAGAATACCTAAAGCCATATACATGCATGACCAGTTTCACCTAGTTATGGAGGTACCATAACCATAACACTGGAGGCACTAGTGTTATGACCTCCCCACGACGGAGTGATTGCTCGTGGAATCCCTTTCAGCTTTTGGCCATTTATTATATTATCAGGTGGGGCGTATGGGTGCATCCTAGTTACATGTTTTCAGCAGATTACTCAGTGTGAATGTGGTGTGTGCCTTGCATCCTTCACAAGGAGCTGATCCCTCCTACCCAAACACCAGTATATTAAATTAGAGGCAGCCCTTCTAATTTGCATGACGAGGTCACCCCTCCAAGTATTCATGCACGTTGATTTTCATTACCTATATTGGCCAATGGTAAAATATGTTAACAGTTTTCACAAGATAAACATAAGGCTTTTCAAACTATAAAACCAGTTTTACTAAGATATAATCGGGTTATTCAGCACTTAGTTTCTTCCGATGTTTCATGCTTATATGCTTATATTATTCATGCTTTACTTGTACATCCGTGCACTGAGCGTATTGCTTAGCCGTTTTCCTTTTCATGTTCCCAAAACGGCAGGTACTCAGGGACGCTCGTAGACTTTAAGCGTACGTGCATATGGACTGGAAGCTTTCTAGCCTTCTTTACTTTATGCATTTATCTATACTTTGATACTCATTTCCTGGACATTGTTAGTCCTTTCATTTACAGTACTTATGTTTGTGTGTGATGAGTTCTACTTTTGGACTACCGATGTTTGATTCCGGTATTTCCTTTATGGTCATGTAATGTTTAGACATTTATCCTTGTATGCTTTGATGACACGCCATAATCACGCGTGACATTTCATTTATCAAAATGGGGTGTTACAATTATGGTATCAGAGCCAAGGCTTCGACCTGTAGCCTCTCAAAACATGACCTGTGATTAGTGGGTAGTCACTATGGTCTTCCTAGAACTGACAGTCGGTTTTCATGCGTTCATCATTTTCATGCATACATATATATGTCATTGTCGCAGGTTTATGACTAAGTAATGGTTGGTACAGGATTGGCCCTATTTAGTCGCATGTGATTTATCGAAACTTTTAAATTTGGGACCGACCCATAGGCGTCCCCTCGCCATGTCTTTTGGTTTGAGTGAACTGACCATAGGCGTTCACTCTCGAGCATACAAAAGTTTTCATAAAACTGCATCATGCATTCATGTACAAAATTTTCTTGCATAAAATTTTTCTCATGATTTATTGGTATAAATTTTTTTCATGTATATATTTTATGTTTTGATCAGTTTAATCATGTATTTTATGTTATACTGTCATATGGTTCTCACACGCGAGCAGGAACAACTCAATGCAGCAATCCAAGCTGCAATGCAAGCTTTGCTTCCTCAGCTGAGGAACGACATCAGGGCTGAGGTTCAGGCTGCCAACAATCAGCAGCATCACCCAGCACCTCCTCCTCCTCCTGTGACATTGGCTACATGGCTGGAGAGATTCAACAAGCTCCGTCCTCGAGCTTTCGAGAGAACAGATAGCCCTAGTAAAGCTGAAAGCTGGTTGGCTCACATCAAGAAGATCTTCGATGCTATGGATTCTGACCCCGTCTTCAAGTCGAGGTTGGCATGTTACCGATTCGAAGGCGATGTGTTAAATTGGTGGTTAGCATTGAAGCAGTCTGAGGGAGGGGATAATTGGGTGGTTGGTTTGACATGGGCTCAGTTCAGAGATAGGGTGATGGAGCAGTTCTTTCCCAAGGCTGAGTAAGACAAGCTGAAGAGGGAGTACCATGGGATCCGACAGAGAGCTGGGGAGAATAGCAACGAGGTTCATGCAGCGCTTTCTTCGCTTAGCTGGTTTCCTTGGTGCAGCGGCAGGTACTCCTGAAGAGCAGGCACACCACTTTAGGTGGGCTCTTCGCACATCGGTCGCAAACAACTTGGTGTGTGCTACGTTCAACACGGTAGCACAAGTGGCCGATGCGGCACATAAGCTAGAGATGCTGCAGGAAAGAGATGAGTTCGGGGAAGCAGAGAGACCCGATAAGAGGTAAACATTCATATTCAAGCGGTGACCAATCCGTATTCTTTCAGTATATGTCAATATTTCATCTCTTTAAATTGTATCTTCCAGGCAGAAGACTGGGGACCGGTCTTAGCCGGCTACTCAACAACAGCCTAATCAGCCCAAGGGAAACGGTCAGACTAACAACCATTCTGCTACAGATAAGCGTGGCGTTAATGATAATTACCGTAACAACGTTGGATACTCCAACAGCAGCAGGTCCTTATACTTACGCATTTTCTTATAATTTCATGTTATAACTCATAATTCTGACACATTAGCAAATCTTCTACCAGGAACCATGGAAACGGTATGGACCAGAACCAGAGAGGTTCACAGCCTAGCCGTCCAGCTATCACTGGTATTCAATCTTACGATTATCCGCATTGTCCTTTGTACCCTATTATCATGTCTCGTTTATAATGTCTTATCAGGTTCTTAGCCAGTCAGGACACCTGCTGGAGGATATACTCATCCTCTTTGCTCTACTTGCCACCGTAGGCACCCAGGGCCATGTCGCCGCGACAGTGACGCATGCTTCAAGTGTGGTCTTCCTGGCCATCGCATGAAGGAATGCCGCAAGGGCGAGATGGAGGGCACATCGGGACATGCTGATACCAAGCCGCCTCCTACCACTGGACGCGTGTACACGACATCTCACGATCAGGCCAACAAGTCTACAGGTACCATCACTGGAATCTTGTATATGTATGTGTTAGCCTCAAAATATTGAGCCAAACAAGAATGCTCGGTCATATGTTTATTATGTATCGTATTTTAGAACGTTGTAATAGGTAGTATATTAGTCGTGTTATTACGGGCTTAACTTTAAGCTAAGGTTCATTAATAAGTAACCAAAGCCCAAAAGGAAAGCCCGGCCCATGATCATATAGCCCTTTAAGCTACATGTAAGCAAAGGCTATATAAACCCTTCCTAGCATGTTAGGAAGGGTGTTGGTCATTTCATTTTCTCTAATCTAATATTCCACAAGTTTCACCAACCATTTTCTCTCTACTTTCTTTCTTATAAATTCGTGTATTAACATCACATATATTAGGGACAACATTTGGTATCAATCGCCACGGGGTAGATTTGTGATTGATTGTTGTTATTATATTTGATTCGTATGATTTAATCTATAAATCATCACGAATTCAAATTCTTTTTGTGTTTTTCGTGTTCTTCATCTTGCTACAAATCTTCTATATACTTGTTGTAGAGATTTGGTTGTTTTGGTTTGGTAAAAATCACGAATTTGTTGCCTAAAAGTTGCTAAAATTGTTGCCTAAAAAGTTGGAAAAAGTACTATCATTGCGACAGCTTGAATTTCGGAAAAGGAAAGCACGGTTTCGATCGCAATAACCCTAGGGTTTTACTTTGCGATCAGTATTGCGATAGCCCCCTTATTCCGATCTGGACATTCCGATTGTTATTGCGATCTGGATTGCGACGGACTTAAGGCAATCTTGAAACGTTACTCTGCCCACATTGCGACAGCCACATTGCGATAGGTACACATTCCGATCTGGGATTTCGATAGGTACACATTGCGATCTGAGCATTCCGATCTGAAGGATTTCGACAGTACATTGCGATCTGGGATTCCGACAGTGCATTGCGATCTAAGCCACATTCCGATGACCATTCCGATGGACATTCCGATGGCACATTCCGATGGACATTCTGATGACTTGTTTAGCTAAATTTTGTTCGAGTATTTTTTCGACTTAGCCACCATCTAGAGTAGTTTCGTAATATCGTTTACACGAAGATTAAAAAAAAAAAAAGAAAAAAAAAAAAAAATAATAAAAAAAAGAGTTTTTTGGCGGGAAAACCATTTTAAAATTTATTTTTTCCTAGACCATTTTTAGGCCATTTAAGCTTCGATTTCAAATTTTGGCGATGCGAAAAAATTTTCGACCAAAAATTCAAATTTTCGGACCAAAATTCAAATTTTTAAGCCATTTTTAGGTTTTACTTTTGTCAAAATTTTTCACTTTTCAAAATTTTTCCCTATTAGTTTTTGGCTATTTCGGACTTGATTTCAAAATTTGGTAAGACAAAATTTTTCAGTTTACCGTTTTGTCGGACTGAGGAATTTATTGTCGGACTGAGAAAAAATTTCAAATTTTCGGAATTTCAACTACAACACAATCACACCATATCTACTTAAGATCCGAAGTTACTTTATCTACTGAGACACCATCATCATGGAAACGAGCAATGCGTGTGCAGACAGAGAAGAACGAGAGATGCAACTACAAGAACAAGTCCTTAAACAACGTTGTATGCAAGCTTTCAGTGATCTTAAAACGAATCTAAAACGTCTGGAAAGAGAGACCTTCTCGTACAATCCTTTGTATATGCGTGCTTTTCATTCCTTTTTCGGAAATGATCATCGCACGTTCACTTATGACTTAAGAGACCACTTGAAGAATCTTGAGAATGAATTACTCAACAAAAAACTCCATGAGACAAATTCCAAGAAAGCCTTCAAAACACTCAGAACACCGTTTCAACCATTCTTTGCTTCAAAGCTATTCAAGAATCCCAATTTTGAGTCCGAAGTTCGAGATGCAAATCAACACTTCAAAGACTACACTACAATGGAAGCAAAATCATTCAGAGACTTGATTTTTGGAAACATGGAATCAATTGAAAGGCTTTTGGATGAACGCCTACTTCATGCAAAAGACATGATCAAGAAGATGAATGACAAAAGGCTGAAAATGCAAGAGTGCACGGTTTCAAAGATTCATGGAGTGGATACGAGTCCAGTCTCAACTGTAAGTAACAAGACAATATCGAGTAATGCAACTGACAGCTGCAGAACAGGGAAAACAACGCATGGTGAGCAGAATGAACATAACAGCTCAGGGACAGACAACAGCAGCTCTGACAAACAACACATCGACTCTGAGAATGTCATCAGCAATACACCTTCCTATGATAATGGTCCTGTTTACGATTCTGAGCCATTGGAAGATGTACACAATGCTGAATTTAATGTGTTTGCCAATGCCAATACGCATGAGCATAGTGATCAAACAACAAACCTTATTGACACATGTATGACAGAAAAGGTTGATAGCAATACCACACCCAATTCATCAGACATGTGCAATAATGAGTTTGAGGATGATCAACATGCAAATGAGTATGATGACGAGGAGCGTGTCGCGCTTGCTAATTTAATTGCTAGTTTACAAAAAGATTTCAATGAAAATAGAAAGAATCAAAAGCAATTAAAGAAGGCAAACGCAGCGCTCACTCAAAACTTTGAAGAATGCAAAGCCGCTCTTATAAAATCTAGTGAGACTATTGATAGTTATAGGGCTGAGCTTCTTCAAAAGACCAACGAGCTTGAGGGGTACAAAAGTCGTGTCATCAACGTTAAAAAGGACGATTTTGAAAATAAATACAATGAAGCTCTTGCTTTGTTAACTAAAGAAAAACGTCAATTTTATGTTTTATTAAGTGATGAACGTCAAAAAACGTATCTTGCCACAACAAAAGTTAATGAACTTGAACAAAGGCTTTCTATGAACACCACCGATTCTGCTAAAATTCTTGACAAGAAGAAACAAGAGGTTGAAACATTAAAACAAGATTTCAAAAAAAGACAAAGCAAAGATACTGAAAAAGTAAAGGATCTCGAAGAACAAGTCGATTTTTTGAAAAAAGTTGTTTATAATACACATGACTCTATTCAAACCATAAGAATGATAGCACCTCGGTCGTTTTTCAAGGGTCAACCTAGCTTTGCCACCCCCAAGTACCTCGAACAAGCTCGAGCTGCAAACCCCCATTTATATCTTGACGAGTCGGAATGGACCAATCATGATTGCCCTGTAGCTAACCTCGATAGTGAAGAGACGTCCCTTTGGGATGAGGAGAGTAGATCATCGGTCAATAAAGATTTTGTGAAACCATATAACTATGCTTATGAAAACAGTCTTTATGGTCTTTTCACTCCACAAAAACAGAAGTCTCGTGAGGAATTATTTTTAGAATGCAAACAAAAAATAATTCAATGGAAAAAAGCTTTTGCCACTAAGAGGAAAACTAATGTTTTTAAATATATTAATTATTTGCCTCTAGATGCTTCTAAAAGCAAAAGTAGAAAAATACTTGGTTTTCTTAAACACCACGTTAATAATGTTCAATCAATTGTTGAAAGCGATTGGGAGAAACGTCAAAAGGATAAGTGGAAAACCGAGATTCCTCACGACATAACTGCGCTTGTGAAAGAACTTTTAATACCAAATACGAAGATAATAAAAGAACATGTTCTTGAGTTTGAAAATTTAATTCAGTCTGAAATGTTTGATGATTTGAAATATGTTGAGTCTCTTGAAAAAGAAATTGATGACCTTCAAAATGACAAATTAGAATTTTCAAACGAATATGATCTACTCTTAGAAGAATGTCTCTCCAAAGATATTTTGTGTGTTACTCTTCAATCTTGTGCTGATATCGATGAATATTCTGATGTTGCATGCAAATATCTTGATAAGATCAAAGAATGTGAACGTCTTGAAATTGAGCTTTCGAAACGTAAAGAAAATGTTGACAAAAAGGCTTTTGAGTTACTTCAACACAAAACTGATTTCCTTCAAAAACATTGTCATTCACTTGAACTTGCTCTGCAAAAAGAAGTTGGTAGTTTTCCACATGATAATAAATTGCAAGAAAAACTTTCCCAAACATTTCGAGAAATGAATGAACAAAATTTGGAAATTAAAGGGTTGAAAGCTCAATTACAAGACAGGGACAGAGCAATAGCAGAGTTGCAGAAACTCGTTGCTAAAATGGGTGGGAAAATCGTGGAACCTAGCATTAAGAAACCTGTCGTTCGACAACCCAATGCCTACAAGGATCCAAAGCTGTCTATCTTAGGAAAACCGACTCCGTTCTCCAATTCTTCTCATATGAAATCTAGGTTACCCCCTAAGACTGATATGCAACCAAGTGTTCCAAAACCATCCATATCACCCTATGTTCCCCCATTTAGAAAGCATACTGTTGCTAAACCCAACCATGTGAATGCACCTAGCACTTCTAGGACTCCTCCAAAACGTGTGACATTCACGTCCACAAAGGAATCTGTAGGTTCAAATGACCTTGTTCATACCCACAACCTAGAGGATGTGAAACAAAAAGGGAAGATTCAGAAAGACAAACCAGTGTATGAAAAACCTAGTTCACCAAATCCCGCTAGAGTTCCACACACTCATAATGGTCGTCAACCAAAACCTAGGATCCATCTTCAGCAATCTAGGAATTGGAAACCATCCATGAATAGTCGTGTTTCAAACACTACGCCTGAACGATTTAGAAAACAAAGGAATACAAGTACTTTCGTGAATCCCAAATTCCCTGTATGTCCCACTTGCAAAAAGGGCATTCAAAATGGAAATCATGACCATTGCATTTTGCAATACCTCTATGAGGTCAAATCTCGTTCCTTTGAACGGAGATCGAACACAGAATCCCATAAGACAACAAGGAGATACAAACCCGTCGTAAAGAAAAGCAACCACACCAAATCTGAAACGTGGATTCAACAAGGACATAGTTTCTCTCCAAAGAAGTCTTCCGTTGTGCAAGAGAAAGCTACTCCTAAATCTAGTCTTCAGTGGAAACCAACGGGTCGGATCTTCACAGAAGTTGGTCTTAAGTGGATTCCAATAGAGAAGAGTGATGACACCTGCACCAGCACTAATGCTACTGTTCTACACGCTGAAAAGGAATTTGTTACTCCTAATTCTAGTATTTGTGCAAATTCTTCTTCTGTGATTGCAGGTACAACAGTGGATTCTGAACCCACTTCTCCTTCTTCAAAGGGTTCCAATTCTGTACATTCTATATCACCTTCTTCTGCTGTACAAAAGTCTATTTTGGATTATTTTCGAAAAACTTGAGAAATCACAAAAATATAATAAAATGTAAATATCCATAGAAAAACAAAATAAAACAAATGGAAAAACCTTCAAAAGACCAAAAATATTCTTTTCGACATGTCTTTCAGTATCGATAATATGAATGTACCTAGAAATGTCGCTCAATAACGACACGGGTGTGTACATAAAGCTCGAATGAAAGTTGTAAATAGTTTTCAAAACATGTCATTTCAATGATTTACAATTACCTCAGATTGTGACTCGTACTTCAAAGAAAGGAAAGTTGATCACGATGATTACTTATCCTCAACAACGGGAAAATAAAATTTCTCGGTCATGAGCTATCGATAAAAACATTCAAAGTTTTTAAGCTCATGTAAACGACTTACAGTTAAATGTCAGACTGTAACTCGAACTTCAAATAAAGGAAAGTATATCTTTAAAGATAACTTATCCTAACCAACGGGTAGAGCAATCTATCTTGGGTAGAGCTTGTCACAAAACATTCAACGTTTTGAGCTCAACACAATGGCTTGTAATTACTTTCAGATTGCAACCCGGAACTATATTCACGGGGGAGTGTACGATTTCGTGCTCTTACCCTTAGCAAAAAGAAGTTAAATCTTCTTACACTTGAGTGGATTCGTCAAGACATTCAAAGTCTATGAACTCAAGTTTATGCTTTAGAAAAACCTCTTCGACAAAAAGAAATAGGATTTTTCAAAAAGCGTTGAACACAATTTTTTCAAGAATTTCTCAATGATTATTCAAAATCTTTCAAAAATTGTGTGTTCAACAACTCCCATCCTCAAAAAGCGAAATGTGGATCATATCCTCACAATGACAATTCAATTGGATCAATTTTTGAGGGGGAGTATTTTAACTTCATGCAAAGATTGACACATCTTTCTCCCGGAGATTTTCAAGACTATTTTTCAAAATATATTTTAATCAAATTTGGTATCTCTAATATCAAAGGATTTTATATATTAGAGATAGGGGGAGAAAATGTGATTAAAATGTGATCTAATATAAGACTCAAGCACTTTAACTCTTACCTACATGTGCAAAACACTTTCGATTATCGATGCACATGTGAAGGGGGAGCATTTCTAAAACGACGAAACTAGCAAGGTGTTAAATGTTTTTCAAACACTTTGTTAGAATTTAAAGTGGTTTTCATGGTTACGATCAAATACCCACAACATCTTTAATTCACGACGTTATTGGTGTCAAAAGGGTGGTTAGGTTTAAGTCCTATGATCCAACCAGAACCGGAGGGATCTTCCCAGGGACAATCCAATAGATTATTAGAAGTCCTTAGGAAAGATGGAGTAGAATGTGAACGTAGCTGAATGCCGACTAAGTACAGATGCTAGCACTGGAACAATCACAACAAGGTGCTAGTAATGATGTCTTGGTAAGCATTGAAGGGGTTGAAGAATGAAAAAGAAATGTAAGGATAAAGGGTCTAAAGAAAGAAGCCCTCCATACAACTTAGGCAGAAACCGGGTCAACTCGTCATGAAGACAAACTCATCATGGACCCAGTGATGTGAAGCACAACCCTTTCCTAGCTACTCAGGCTTCTCTCAAAAGAAGTTTGTTTTATTGTCACGGAGATCAACACGACTTCTATTGACTTTCTCACTCCGAGATAGTTGATATTGAATAGGTGGCATCTGCTCCAGCCTCCGACCACTAAAAGTGCACAAATCGAGTCTAGAGCCAAGAGATCAATCAAATCTCGTTAGGACACACAAATGAAGATCAAGAGAGTCCTACGCTATATCCTTGTGATATTGCTAGAACACTCAGAGTGATACTACTTAGTATTCATAATGATGAGTGGAAATCCTTCCAGTGTTAACATCAAACAGCACTGCGGTAGGTCATATGCAAGATTCTTTATGAATTGAACATGTGCAAAACTGAAAAGCAACAGTGGTTTGATTCTGAATTGATTCAAACTCGTTTCAGGTTTCTACGCAATATCTTTATGGTCTTGCCAGAACATTCAGAGTGATATTCATTAATATTCACAGTGACGAATGGAAATCCTTCTAGCGTCAACATCAAACAGCGCTACGGTAGGTGACTTGTGAGATTCTTATGAATCAAACTTGTGTCAACTGGAAAGCAACAATGGTAAGATTCTTTAAGAATCAAACTTGTTCCAGGAATTTGAATTGACGACTTTAATCAAGCGGATGTTTATCCAATTGATTCACTCTTTATGTTCGCAGTCTTGCTTTGAGACGGTCGAGTAAAGAGAACGGCTAGTACAGCCGCGAAACCCTGTCAAGGAGATTCTTAATTGAATCTACCTGATCACAGGTACGATATTTAATATCGTATAACGGTCTTCACCGACCGGAGGTAAAACGCTACCGATTTAGGACGAATGTCAAAGCCATTCAGTGCGTGTCTATGTTTTGTCTCGAGAAGGTGGCGTCACGGTGTACACAGCAAAGTCAATGATTCAGAAACCACATACTCATGCCTAAAGACATATTCAACAATTAATAGTGTGAGCATGTGGATGAAGACACAAGATCGCAAGATGGCAAAGACAAGTCAAGGATGATTTGAAGATCTCAAGCTTAAAGACAAAGTCGAAAGACAATGACAAAGGCTCAAAGATCACAGCATGAAGGAACAAGACTACGATTACACGTTCAAGACTCATTTATGGCGAGATTAGTAATCTCTACAAATTTCCTAAATGACCAAGGTTTATGACCTCTCATTGGGGGAGATTGTTAGCCTCAAAATATTGAGCCAAACAAGAATGCTCGGTCATATGTTTATTATGTATCGTATTTTAGAACGTTGTAATAGGTAGTATATTAGTCGTGTTATTACGGGCTTAACTTTAAGCTAAGGTTCATTAATAAGTAACCAAAGCCCAAAAGGAAAGCCCGGCCCATGATCATATAGCCCTTTAAGCTACATGTAAGCAAAGGCTATATAAACCCTTCCTAGCATGTTAGGAAGGGTGTTGGTCATTTCATTTTCTCTAATCTAATATTCCACAAGTTTCACCAACCATTTTCTCTCTACTTTCTCTCACTACTTTCTCTCTCTAGAATTCTTCTCATATCTACCTTTCTTTCTTATAAATTCGTGTATTAACATCACATATATTAGGGACAACAGTATGGTCAAGCTGCATGTGTTCTGTTTGATACGGGTGCTACTCACTCGGTCATTTCTATTGCTTATTCCAAGAATGCTAGGATACTCCCCATGCCACTAGAGAATACACTCAGTATTTCCACGCCTTTGAGAGACTTTGTACTTATCACCCATGTGTACAAGAGTCTTCCCCTAGAGTTCGACGACAAGGTTCGTCCTGTTGACGCACTTCCGCTGGACATGAATGACTTTGACATGATTTTAGGCATGGATTGGCTATCCAAGCATCATGCTACCATAGACTGCCATTCATATCGAGTCATCTTCGGTGATGTTAATGCACCAGAGTACATTCATAACGGGTTCGTGCTCGACAGGTCTGTACAAATCATATCAACCCTACAAGCACGTGCACTACTGTTACATGGCTGTGAGGGTTATCTAGCTACGGTTCATGACATGCATGTTGAATCCCCATCAATTCAGGATCAGCCGATAGTGTCAGAATTTCAAGATGTATTTCCAGAGGAACTTCCGGGCATACCACCTGCACGTGAAGTGGAATTCAATATCGAGCTCATCCCAGGAGCTGGGCCAATTTCCAAGGCTCCTTATCGCATGGCTCCCATCGAGTTAAAGGAGCTAAAGGATCAACTGCAAGAACTTCTAGAACGAGGTTTCATTCGACCGAGCGCATATCCATGGGGCGCATCGATCTTATTTGTTAAGAAGAAAGACGGCAGTATGCGTCTTTGCATAGACTATCGCGAGCTCAACAAGATTACCATCAGGAATAGGTATCCACTGCCACGTATAGACGATCTGTTTGACCAACTCCAAGGGGCCAAACACTTCTCGAATATTGATCTTAGGTCAGGCTATCATCAGCTACGGGTTAAGGAGCAGGACATAGCCAAGACTGCTTTCCGTACACGCTATGGCCACTACGAATTTGTAGTCATGCCATTCGGCTTGACCAATGCTCCAGCAGTGTTCATGGTGATGAACATAATCTTCCATGAACTTCTAGACAAGTTCGTCATTTTCTTCATCGATGACATCCTGATTTTCTCAAAGTCCAAGGAGGAACACGAAGACCATCTTCGTACAGTAATACAGATTCTTCGCCAGAAGCAGCTGTATGCTAAATTCTCCAAGTGTGAGTTCTGGTTAGACAAGGTGGCATTCTTAGCTCACATTGTATCAACAGAAGGAATCACTATGGATCCAGCAAAGGTTGAGGCTATTACTAAGTGGCCACGGCCGACATCAGCGACTGAAGTCCGTAGTTTCCTAGGCTTAGCTGGCTATTACCGTACGTTCGTGGAGAACTTTTCCCGCCTAGCACTACCATTGACCAAACTGATGTGGAAATGGGAGAAATTCGTCTGGACTGAAGAACGAGAGAAGAGCTTTAAAGACCTGAAGCAGAAGTTAGTATCTGCACCTATTCTTACTCTCCCATCTGGTACGGGTGGATTTCAAATCTACAGTGATGCATCGGGGAAGGGACTTGGATTTGTTCTCATGCAACATGGGAAAGTGATTACGTACGCTTCACGGCAGCTTAAGCCTTATGAGGAAAATTATCCTACGCATGACTTGGAACTTGCTACAGTCGTGTTTGCGTTGAAGATATGGAGGCACTAATTATATGGAGAATCATGTGACATTTTCACGGACAACAAGAGCTTGAAGTATATCTTCACTCAGCGTAAATTGAACATGAGGCAAAGGAGATGGTTAGAGATGTTGAAGGATTATGACATTAATCTGCAGTATCATCCCGGCAAGGCGAATGTAGTAGCAGATGCACTTAGCAGAAAGTCTAGAATGATCAACGACATTGAGATTGAGGAAGAAATCATAAGAGACTTGGAGCGACTAGGCATAAAGATCATAGTACATGGACAGCACGGTTACTGGGCTAATCTTAGAGTAGAACCCGAGTTACTCTCTAAGATCAAGGAAGCTCAGAAAGATGATGGAGAAATCTGGGCGATAATTCAAAATTTAGAGAAGCAAACAGAATTCCGAGTAGATGTAGATGGTATCTTATGGCAGGGCACAAGACTTTGTGTTCCTGATGATCAAGAACTTCGGGAAGCCTTGTTAGCTGAGGCTCATAGCTCCCCATTCTCTATACATCCTGGTTCGACCAAGATGTACCATGACATCAAGCAGTACTTGTTGGGAATAAATTAAGGCCAGATCACTTGAACGCTGACAAGAACAACTCAAGCGTTGACAAGAACAAAGTGAGCGCTGACAGCTCAAGCGTTGACAAGTTAAAGTCAAGCGTTGACACATTGAAGACAAGCACTGATGGAAGATATAAGCTACACGTTTATTATGTTCTAGAATACTTCTAGTAAGGATAGAAACGACAATGTATTTTCTATGTTTATCTTTACCTAGAATAGTTGATACGTAGCTTATTGTACAAGGCTTCTTAGTCTATAAAAGAAGGCCTTTAGGTTAATGTTTAATATCAAGTTTTATATAAGTTTTCATTCGTAAACATCTTTCATTGTAAGCAAGTTCGACATTCATAATCAAAGTGAAAGTTTTGTTTACATCTTGTGTTCTTGTTTAAGTATTAAATTCCCCATAATACTTAGATTAACAAAGCACATAACAAAGGTTTCTCTACGTGTTATACTTGATCTAATCTCGTATACACAAAGCTAATCGATCTAAGTTTGGGATCAACAATTGGTATCAGAGCGGGTGGCTCTCGATGCTAGGATCAACAAGGTGCTCGAGTCGAAGAATGGCAAAAAAGCTTAAAAATCCGTCTATGATTTTATGTTCGGATCTCACTGTGCAGCCTTATTCAAACAGTAATAAATCCTTCGTTAACCGTTGGATCGTCACTGTAGGTTCTTGGCATATATGTCTTGAATATCACCGGAGGGATCTTCAATCTGAGATCTTATGAAGGAGATATGGATCGTCAAAGTTGGCTGCAGAGAAAGGTTAAAATTTTATTTTTTTTTATTAAATAAGATTTAGGGTTTCTTCCCCTAAACCCTAGATAGATTTTAAAAGCAGAAAAGTAGTTTTTGTTCGTGGTTAGAAGCTGTTATGAAGACGATCGAAGTTGGTTTGTAAGATCAAGTTAGGGTTTTTATATAAAACACTAACACTGTTAACCATTGATTCCTGTTAGGGTTTCGATATGTGTGTTTCAAGAAGAAGCAACCTATTGATCTTGATGTGTACGATTTATTACAACTGCTCAAAGAAAATGGATGATAATCGATTAGGGTTTTCGTGATGTCTTGCTGTAATGTTTGCATGGTTGTTAGCAAACTGAGTTTAAAGAAAACCATAATCGATCCACATTGATTTACTAGTTTTGAGCAGAGATACGATGGTGTCAAGTAGTGAGCAGCTGTACAAAAGAAAAAGAACCGCATATCACGTGTAAAGAATTGACAGCGATTGGAAACAACGCTATTGTTAATGTTTGCAATGCTAAGGTTTCGGTAGATTAAAAAAAAGGTGGGGGCCAGTGTTAACGTGAGATCAAGCAGAAATTGGTATGGGATATCGTAAATAGAATGTTGTGGTCCCATGATACATAGTATTCTTATTTAAAGCCATGAAAGAGACGTGTGTTTCAAAAGAGGAAAAGGGGACGTAGCTTTTGTATAAAAAGGCACGTTTTATATTGATGGTTCCCAAAGAAGTGTTCACGCCCACAAGAGAAAAAGAATATGTTGGTATTCACGTGAGATTATACTTCATATTTGTTTATTTATTGAAGTTAAAAGTACTTTTTGTTTTGGGATCATGACATAAAGGAAAAGTGTTGATGGTCTTCACGTATGAGAAGGACGGATAAATTACGGTATTCGTATTTATTCAACTATGGTTGATTGACTTTTGTTTTGCCAATAGAAAAAGAATCCAAGTACACGTGAGTTGGTATATACTTTTGTGAGTATATATGGTATACAGTTTATGGTTTTGACTCTAAAGAAGTGGTCGTGTGATATATTGAAGAAAAGGAAGTGGTACGCATTAACAGTGAAGCCATTGTTATGTATTATAGCCGATGTCAAGGAGGTTGTAGCCACAGATGGTGTCAGTGGTTGTGTAGAGCCGCTGACAAGAATAAAACACACGCTGATAGAGAAGACGCTGACACGTTATATTTAGACGCTGACAGCGTGTTGTCAGATATATTGGTTTTCAAACGCTGACACGTATTGTCCGATATAGGACAGTACGTACTGATGATATGTTGGATGACAAAGAATCTCGGACAGAACTGACTGTTTAATATTTTATGGCTCGTTTTTGAAGATTGTTTTTGGTGCAATGAAGTTTTATTTGATTATGTGACAAGGCTAACCTTGCGGTTACGTACCGACTTGGATTAGAAGCAGAACACCGACAGAGGCAGCAGTTGCATAAAAGAAGAGGATGATATTGTACTTAGATGATTTTCATTGCAAATTGGAGGTTTCGATGAAGACGATTGATTATTGTTTCTTTGGTGTTGGAGTTGTTTTTCGCAGGTTTGTATTTTATCATATCTCAAAAGACTCGCCTCTCTTTTGAGATAACTTGCTTGTTCGTTTAAATGATTGGTGACGAAGACTTGTCATAACACTTGAAGGAGTTACATTATCGTGCTCAGTGTCTCACAAAGGATGAGGATTTTGACAAGAGATCGAGGTCTGCTTATATTTCCTCTCATCATATAAGTTCGACGTCACATGGATAGTGCAAGATATAAGGTACAAGCTTGGGAGATTCCACTTCTTCAACAAATAAGTTATATTCGTTTTTCTTCATTCGTAATCTACAATTAGAGTCTACATAGTTCGAGATTTATTTACATACACCACTCAAGGGGAAGAGTTTATTAGTTGTTTATCTTTAGAAGACCCCTATTAGATGTGACAAAAAGGGGAAGAAGATTCAAAGATCAAGGTATGCAACTTATTTTTATGTGGTGATATGTTTTACAAGAAATCTTACTTTAAGGGGAAGCTTGTTTCATTCGTGAAAGATCAAGATTTGAAGATTGGTTTTGTCATCATCAAATAGGGGAAGATTGTTGGGAATTAATTTGATGAGACAAAACAAGTATAATGAAACAAGAAGGACTTATATGCAAATATCAAGCTTTACAAGAATATGGAGCCCTTTCATACAACAAGGAGGACTTATTAGCAAAAGATGGAGGGACTTCTAATGTAATTAAAGTTTTCTTGTAAGAAAAGTCTTGTATTCTAGTATATATAGAATACAATGACCGTAGGTTTTATTCATCCCATCATTCACAATGTAGTCTTAAAGTTGAGTCGTGTGTTCTAGACGTGTGTAACCTTGCAAACACAGCATGCTATGTGCAAAATAGAGCATTGGTTAACAAAATTCAGAACAAAACACCTTATGAGTTACTTTGGGGAAGAAAACCTAATATTGGTTTTCTCAGACCTTTTGGTTGTCATGTAGTTGTCCTAGATACTAGTGATGCCTTAGGGAAATTTAGTGCAAAAGGTGATGAAGGTTACTTCATGGGGTATTCAGTGCAGAGCAAGGGTTATAGGGTTTATCTTAAGGAGGACAAACGTATTGTTGAAAGAGTACATGTTAGGTTCTTAGAGAATAAACCTAGTGATCCTGAAAGTGGTCCTAATTGGTTGTTTGATTTGGAACCCTTATCTAGAACTTTAAATTATATGCCTGTCACTAATCCAGACATTGTGAAGGTAACTTCAAATGTTGTGGAGGAACAAGTTGTTAATATTTCAGGTACACAGGTTGATGAGAGGGTTGGATCACAAGCAGAAAAGGCATCTCCTACATTTGAATATGTCACTATTCCCATTTGGACTGATGCTTTTGCTGCTGCTGCTGCTGCTGGACAAGATAATGGTGGTTTTCAAATACCACCAAATACAAACATGCATGGTTCTTCAGACGCTGACAAAGGCAAATCTAGCGCTGACAAGACCAATTCAGACGTTGACAACAACATTTCAGGCGCTGTCAGCACTGACGCTGACAACCAAGATTCAAACGTTGACAACACTTATGGGCATCTTTTCTCTTCCACTTTTGAACAAGGAGGCCCTTCCAATGTTCATGAAGAGATTCATGTTGCTTAAAGAGAGTCTGATGAAGAAGATATTGGCAACATGGAGCGGGAAGTTGAGGACACCAGACTTTTTGAAGGAGGAGTTCTCACTTCCACAATGAAGAATCACCCCCCCATCTCAGATCATTGGTGATGTTATGACTCCAGTTCAGACAAGAAGATCCCATCAAGGTCTTGGTGGATTTATTGCCAATATACACAAGAAGGTTGATACCCCTCTTGTGCAAGCATGTTTGTTTGCATGTTTTCTGTCACAAGAAGAACCCAAGAAGATATTTGATGCTCTCAAAGAACCAAGTTGGGTGGAAGCAATGCAAGATGAGCTTCACCAATTTGCTATACAGGATGTTTGGGAGCTGGTTGATTGTCCTAGATATGTCAGACCTATAGGGACAAGATGGGTTCTCAGGAACAAAAGAGATGAAAGAGGTATTGTGGTCAGAAACAAAGCAAGGTTAGTAGCTCAAGGTTATACACAAGAGGAGGGGATAGATTATGAAGAAGTCTTTGCACCAGTTGCAAGGATTGAAGCTATTAGAATTTTTCTAGCCTATGCATCTTGCATGGGCTTCACAGTCTATCAAATGGATGTAAAGAGTGCATTCTTGTATGGCACCATTGTTGAGGAAGTTTATGTCATGCAACCTCCTGGTTTTGAGGATCCAGAGCATCCAGATAAAGTGTATAGAGTCAAAAAGGCTATGTATGGCCTTCATCAAGCCCCTAGAGCATGGTATGGTACTTTGTCTACATACTTGGTGGACAATGGATTCAAGAGGGGCACCATAGATCAGACACTATTTACAAAGAAGAAAGGCAAAGATGTGTTGCTTGTGCAGGTCTATGTTGATGATATCATTTTTGGGTCTACTGATCCAAAGATGAGTGAGGATTTCTCCAAGCTTATGACAGACAAATTCAAGATGAGTGCTATGGGGGAGATGAACTTCTTTCTTGGTTTACAAGTTCAGCAGAAAGAAGATGGTATCTTCATCTCCCAGGACAAATATGTTGCTGAAATCTTAAAGAAGTTTGGCTTTTCTCCACATAAAAAGAGGGCCTCTACTCCTATGGATAGAGAACACCCCTGGGGAAAGATTGGAGATGGGAAAGATGTTGATGTCAGGCATTATAGATCCATGATTGGATCCTTGATGTATCTTACTGCTTCCAGACCTGATATCATGTTTGCTGTGTGTGCATGTGCACGCCATCAAGTGACTCCCAAAGAATGTCACCTTTATGCTGTGAAGAGGATCTTTAGGTACCTAAGATGTTTCCCTAATCTTGGTTTGTGGTACCCAAAGGATTCACCATTGGAGTTGATTGCATATTCAGATAGTGATTATGGAGGTGACAAGTTTGATAGGAAATCCACAACTGGTGGATGTCAATTTCTTGGGAGCAGATTAATATCTTGGCAATGCAAGAAACAAACAGTGGTGGCTAACTCTACAACTGAAGCAGAGTATGTGGCTGCAGCAGCATGTTGTGGTCAAGTGTTGTGGATTCAGAACCAGCTGTTGGATTATGGGTATAATTTTATGCATACTAAGATATTTGTTGACAATAATAGTACTTTATGCATCATTAAGAATCTTGTGCATCATTCTAAAACTAAACACATAGAAATAAGACACCATTTTATAAGAGATTGCTTTGAGAAAGGTTTAATACAACCAGATAGGGTTGACACTGAGGAAAATGTGTCAGATTTATTAACTAAACCTTTTGATACTGGAAGATTTCAGTACTTGGTAACAAGTATTGGAATGGTTAATCTCACTTAATATGTGTTTTGGATTCTTTTTGTAAAAGTATGTACAGGATGATGCATTATTATTATTGGTCTTATTGATGATTTAGATTTTCCACTAAAGTTGTCTAACACTGACAAAGGTTGTTTGAACACTGATAAGTGTTTTTACAACGTTGTCAGCAATATAATTGTCTAATGCTGACAAAGCTTCCTTCAACGCTGTTATGTGTTATCGGGGCGTTGTCAGCAACAATGTTAGTTTTGTGGTTTTTAATCTAAATGTGCAGATGGTGTTAGCAGTATACCATTGGATACAGAGTTGCTTATGGATCAAAGGAGAAGCATTTGGACAAGTTTTTATTTATGGATGATGGTTGGAATGTTTCATTCCTATCTTGACATAAATTTTTATGTTCATGCATGATTTTAGCAAACTTTTTGTATAATAGTTTAAGGGGAGGTTTTAGGAACCTTTAGGATTTTTGGGTATCCATATGATACTCTTATCACAATTCTAGATTGTGTCCACAGGTGAGTATGGGTTAGTTTTACTAAACCATGAGGCACTGTAGCATGCATAGTATATCAACTTTGCATGTTGCCAAGACATTTTTGGCCTAGAATTGGTTGTGGTCTGTTGGGAGACTTGTGAATCATTTTGATATGGGATTTCCCTGGGAGTAACAAGGATTTTATGAGGTAACTTGGTTGTTAAGAATTTTGGTTAGCAAGGGACACTAGAGGACTGTTATGTCTATCTTGCTTATGCAAGTGTGCATAACTGGACAGTGCTTTCCGCCCTATGATAATTATCAGCTTTTGGTTATCTTCTCTAGGATAAATTACTTGTTAAGGTCATTTTTCACTTTTTAAAACAATTTTATTTTTGGACGCTGACAAGATTTTTCCAAGCGTTGTTGTGACCAAATTGGACGCTGACATGGCTTTAGGCGAACGTTGACAAGATTATAGCCGTTGGGCGTTGATGAGTTATATTTGACCGTTGACACTCAATGGGACCTACCCAGTTGTTACTTTTTGACATATTTTCAAGCCGTAATTTTAGGAGTTGTTACTTTCATTAAATGCATGAGATAACTTATAACTTTTTCAATATTTTCATGACTAGTTTTTGAAAATCTTTGCCTATTTTTGGGCCAATCACATGCATTCTTTATCTCCTATAAATTTGGCTCCTATTTTTAAACAGGGTATCTATAACTCTTGTCTAACACTTTTCTCTTATCAACCTTCATCTTCTACACTTCAAATTAACAGCTTTCATCAATGGCACCAAGATTTAACTCAGCAGAATTGGATTTGGGGTTCAAGTCTCAACACAACATGATTGCTTATCTTGTTGCTGATAATGATTTGTTTCCTCAATACACACAAATGGTGGCGTATTTGAACGCATCCCCTTTAAGGTATGCTCTTTCTCATGCACCACTCATTCCAGTCACACACATTAAACAGTTTTGGAACACTGTTAGTTCCTCAACAGTTAATGGAGTGACCACATTAACTTCTATTGTTCATGGGAGATCTTGGGTGGTTACTGAGGCCTTGGTACGCCAGGCCTTGCATCTTGATGATGCTGATGGTATAACCATTCTTCCCATAACTGAAATAGAACAAGGGCTTAGGGCTTTGGGATATCCAATTCCTGATGAAGGTACTCTTAATAAGTACCATAAGCAGGAATTTCCCCCAGCCTGGAAGTACCTCATTCACATTCTCCTTCAATGTTTGAGTCCCAAATGTACTGCACACAATGAGATCAATAGATCCATTGCAACTGCTATTGTGTGTATTGCAACAGGGCAAAAATATAACTATTCTAAAATGATTTTTGAAGGGATGTGTAAAAATAAGGGGACAAAAATGACTTTAGCTTATCCCCGTTTTCTGCAAATGATTTTTGATGATCAAAGATATTGTTCAAGGGATCACAATGATTTTTATAAAATCCCTGAACAAAAGAAAGCTATTTTTACCAAGATGAATTCACCACCCCATAAAGACTTACCTTTAACCCCAGCCATGCTTGCTGTTATTGCAGCAGCACAACCCCAACCAGACCCCCAACCTCAAATTGACCCTCACCCACAACTTGAACCTATCCCTGAACCTTTACCTTCACCTGAACAAATGCAAATAGACCAAGAACCCTTTGACGCTGACACATCTAATGTGGGCGTTGATGTGCCTATTTCCAACGCTGACACCCAACCATCACAATCCTAAACACCCCTTAACCAACCCACATCTACCCATTCTTCCACACCATCTTCCACACCACCTGAATATAGGTTGATTAAACGCCAAAGGACTACTGGAGAGTTCTCCTCTGGTGGTCCTAGCCAGGAAGCAGAGAGAACCACCACCACAAGTGTGGCTGGTGACCTGGATGAGGCTGGGACTATTGGTTCTGGCTTAGCAGCTGGCCAAGGCAGTCCCACCATCATTAAGTCCTCATCTATGCCCAATGAACCTGACTTGGGAGGTCAAATCCCCATTTCAGAAGAGGGCAGACTGAAACCAATGACTCTTTTGGAATTGACGGCTGTCTGCATTAGCTTGCAAAAGCAAAATGCAGACTTAGTACAAATTGTCAGCTCACAAGGCCTTGAACTCAAGAAATTGAGGGAGAGGATTGTTGTTTTGGAGATTAATCAAGCTAGGAGGGGTATGGAGGAGTCTTCCAAAGGGGAGGAAGATCAAAGAAATTTGAGTGATAAGAGCAGTCAAGATGGTCAATCAATGGATGTTGCTGAAGCTCTTACTACTTTGAAGGAACAAACAGGTTTTGATACGTCCTTAATCTCTCCAACCAATCTAAATTTATCATTTACAGCAATGTTGAGAGAGGTTACACAAGGCGCTGAGGGAAAATATTTGAGCGTTGACAAGACAAGTTTGGACGCTGATAGAAGTATTTTGGGCGCTGATAGAGGAAATTTGGGCGTTGACAGATCTGCATATGGAGGTGATGTATTCCAGTCATCATCTATCATCAAGGATGTTCCTACTCAGGTATTACCATCTACCTTACCAACCATTGCACCATCAGATAAGGGTAAGGGTATATTGGTAGAAGAAATTGTTCCAAAGAATGCAGCCCAGGTTGAATTTGATAGAAGACTGGCTGAGAAAATGATGGAACAAGGTGAAAAGGAAAAGTCACCAATTGTTGTGACTTCTGAAGAAGAAAGTGATGGAGCTAGCTCAGACTCAAGTGTGATGATTATTGAACCAGAAAGACTTGAGTATGGTGATGAGCTTGCTAGGGAAAAGTTGAGAGATTTAAAGTTGCAGATTGACTTTGACATGCCAGAGGTGGTTCAGATGTACAATTCTTGGGAAGAAAGCTGTATGGATAATCCAGACTTGACCATTTCAGATCAAATATGGGGTTTGGAGATTCTTCTTAGAGTTCAGAAGGATTGTAAGGTGATTTTGAAGCACAAGGCAAGCAACATTCTCTCTGAGTTGAAAAGGGATAGAAGGAAGCTCTACTTTATGTTGCTCAGATGTCATGGAGTTGGATGGACACATCAGAAGCTGAAGGCTTTGACATTTGATGAGTTGGAACATAGGGCTTATCCTATTTGGGTGAAAGTGTAGGAAGAAAACACTTTCAGACTTCTTTCAGATGAAAGAAAGGAGCAACTTGCAGAAGAGATGGAAATCAAGAAAGCTATGATAGTTCCCAGGCTAGTGAAGAAGGGATTTACACTTGAGTTTCCAAAAGATATGAATCAACTATATCCAAGTGAAGCAGTTATTAGAAAGAGCCTCAAGCTCTCCCCATTAGAAGCTTCAGATATGGTGCAGGTGTTACCATTAGATTCCAGGAATCCAATTGTGAGTTATGATGAGGATGAATGTGGATTCTGGAAGATTGGAAGATATGGCAAGGAGGTACACACTTTTACCACTCTCATATCTTTATTTGCAAGTTGTGATAGAGAAGACTTGGTGGACCTTTGGAGGTTGCTGGAGACCAAGTATTAGGCTGAAGCACCAACTTCAGCTAATGGAATAAAACTTTGGACCACATTTAAAAGAATGTGTGGGACAAATGAGGAAGATCATGAAATATGGAAGGATCTTGAAGATGACCTCAGTGGTCTTGAATGGAGGTTATATTCAGCTGCTGGTGTATACCATTTGAGTTCTACAAAGTTTGCTGATTATCTACTAGTGGATGCTCAGTATTTCATATCCAAGGTTGTTTTGGAAAAGATGAAGGACACCCAGTTGGAGATAGATTATACAAGTGACGTGGCAAAGAATTTGATCAGATTTATTTATTACCAATATGATAAGGTTTGTCAGACTCCTCCAAGTTCTTAATGATTATTCAGAAACTTGATCATAAGAGTGGATATCAAGTTTAGGGGAGGATTGTTGGGAATAAATTAAGGCCAGATCACTTGAACGCTGACAAGAACAACTCAAGCGTTGACAAGAACAAAGTGAGCGCTGACAGCTCAAGCGTTGACAAGTTAAAGTCAAGCGTTGACACATTGAAGACAAGCACTGATGGAAGATATAAGCTACACGTTTATTATGTTCTAGAATACTTCTAGTAAGGATAGAAACGACAATGTATTTTCTATGTTTATCTTTACCTAGAATAGTTGATACGTAGCTTATTGTACAAGGCTTCTTAGTCTATAAAAGAAGGCCTTTAGGTTAATGTTTAATATCAAGTTTTATATAAGTTTTCATTCGTAAACATCTTTCATTGTAAGCAAGTTCGACATTCATAATCAAAGTGAAAGTTTTGTTTACATCTTGTGTTCTTGTTTAAGTATTAAATTCCGCATAATACTTAGATTCACAAAGCACATAACAAAGGTTTCTCTACGTGTTATACTTGATCTAATCTCGTATACACAAAGCTAATCGATCTAAGTTTGGGATCAACAGTACTTTTGGTGGAGTGGTATGAAACAGGATGTTGCCACTTACGTCTCCAAATGTCTTTCCTGCCAGCAGGTTAAGATCGAGCATCAACGATCTGGCGGTCTTCTTCAGCCGTTAGATATTCCAGAGTGGAAGTGGGACAAAATCACCATGGATTTTGTTACTGGTCTTCCGCCAACCAAGAGGAAGCACGATGCAATTTGGGTTATCGTAGATCGACTTACCAAATCAGCTTATTTCTTACCGATCCGCAAGGAAGATTCGGTCAGTAAACTCGTCGATACATATAGAAGGGAGATCATGAGACTCCACGGTGCTCCATCCAGCATCGTGTCAGACAGAGATCCTCGATTCACTTCGCGTTTTTGGAAAAGTCTGCAGAAAGCTTGGGGTACACAACTTAAGCTTAGCACGGCTTTTCATCCTCAAACAGACGGGCAGTCGGAGCGAACGATTCAGACATTGGAAGACATATTGAGGTCATGTGCGTTGGAATAGACGGGTGATTGGGACGATTATATATGTTTGGTGGAGTTTGCATACAACAACAGTTGGAACGCAAGTATCAAGTGTGCTCCTTTCGAGATGTTGTATGGCAGAAAGTGTCGCGCCCCAATCTGCTGGGATCAGGTTGGTGAGCGAACACTTGAAGGACCATAAATCATTGAACTGACTAATGAGAAGGTCGCAGTAGCGAAGCAGAAACTTCAAGAGGCACGATCACGACAGAAGAGCTACGCAGACAAACATCGTAGGGACATACATTTTATCGTAGGAGATCACGTTTTCCTTAAGGTTTCGTCGGCACGTGGTGTTAGACGTTTTGGAATTAAAGGGAAGCTCAGTCCTCGTCTCATCGGGGCGTTTGATATCATTGAACGAGTCGGTGAAGTATCTTACCGTTTAGCGTTACCTCCGCAGCATTCGCATGTACACAATGTGTTTCATGTGTCCTTACTCAAAGGGTACCAGTATCATCCCCTTCACGTGGTTCAGTATCCACTGGAACATATTCGTGAAGATCTCACTTTTATAGAAGAACCCGAACGAGTTCTTGACAGACAAGAACGAGTCATGAGAAGGAAGACGATTCCATTCGTCAAAATCCTTTGGAGGGATCATACCGAGCGAGAAGCTAATTGGGAAACAGAGAGTCTATCCGGGCTTCTTACCCTCATTTCATATTTTGAATTCGGGTATGTTCTTCTTTTACAGTGTACTTTATCTATAATTCGGGGACGAATTATTCTTTTTAGGGGGAAGAGTTGTAAAACTCGCATGCTTTTACCATAAATAGTACCCTTAAGATCGTACGTACATGATTATAACTTTCCTTTTATAGCACGTTTACGTTTCATGAATAAGAATTACAAGTATTACGTACGTGTTATAACACGATAAGTATTTATTACGTAATAACTCACGATAATTATTCCAATAATAATTATAATCACGAACATACGAACATGAAATCATGAACGTAAATTAATCACGAGCTAATATTATCTATGTATATATATTTATTACGAACACGAATAACTAAGTCACGATCGATAACTAATAAGAACACGTAATTTACGAACACGAGAACACACGAGAACACATTATTATTTTAGACACGGAAAAAGGTACGGGTTACCCCATGTGGGGCCCACATGCCGCGGCTACAACAAGGAAACATGGGCTTAGCCCATGTGATTTTTACTAAACAAAGGGGTTAAGGGAATAACATGTTTCATATTTACAAAATCTAGAAAATAACTAAAACCCTAAAAGTTTTCCTCCTCTCATTTTTGTCCTCTTTGGCCGCCAGTTTCAAGAACACCAAAGGGTGTTTCGGGTTGATTTTGATCTTGGAATTATTACAAGGATCGTTGTGTGTTCGTCCTTATTCGATTCACGTGATCGGTATAACTTTTAACCTTTTCTTTTTATGTTTTGATTTATTGAATCACATAAAATCGTGATGTTTTTAACTAAACTAATTAAAAACAAGTATTTTAAACATGTTAATAATCATGGGGTTAAATCAAATCAAGGGTTTAGGGGTGTTTTGTTTCTAGCCGACGCCTAACCGAGCCCCTAGGGGTCTCGGCTTGGCTTATTTCACACCACCGAGACCATATGGTCTCGGTATGGTGGTGGTGGTCCCACGGCAGCAGCAAGGCAAGGGCAAACCCCGACCTTGGTCGGGGTATGGTGATGGTCACGGGTCCGGTTCATGAATCATTTTTTTCAAGGTTTATGATTTTTACAAGTTATGTTATTTTTGTAGACTTAAATTAAATTAATTAAAAACATGAACATGATTAATTTAATTTACATGACTTAGGTTATTAATTTAATTATTAATTCATGAATTTTAACCTAAGTATTTATCTTTAATTAGATTATATAATTAATTAATTATTAAAACCATGACCTATAATTAAATAATTTACATGACTTAGGTTATATTATTTATAGATAATAATACATGTTTTAACCTAAGTATTTTATCTTTATTTAATTAAAATCATGTTATATTTAATTAAAAACTTTAACTTATAGTTTATTTAATTTACATGTAATAATTAATAAACTATACTATAATACTATATAATCACATGACTTAGAATAATAATCAGAAAACACTTAAGCTTATATAATTAGCTTAATTATCCAGCTTATATCTATTTATGGAAACTTTCTATTTTTAGTAACTTATTTTTTTTAAGGCAGCTAATCTATTTATGGAAACTTTCTAACTTTAGAAACTTATCTATTTTAAGCAGTAATTCTATTTTTGGAAACTTTCTATTTTGGAAACTTTCTATTTTTGGAAACTTTCTATTTTTAGAAACTTTCTATTTTAGGAAACCTGCTATTTTTAGAAAGTTACTTATTATTACACAACAAGTATAATAATACATGAAATACAAGTAATACTTAATCAGAATAGACAGAATATATGATAAACACAGTATAAAGCTTAAATCAGTAAACATGACATGAACATATAAAACAAGCTAAAACATGATATAAAACAAGTTACGTATTCAGTAATCAGATACTTATACATGTATGTATTTATGTAGCATTAGTGATACCGAAGTAGGACTCTCTTCCGTTAGTCTTCTTCGTTCACTGGACATAAGGTACGGATTCTCCGTCCTTTCACTATGGACATTCTTCCTTATTAGGATTCCCCGTATGCAGCCAACTGTTTTCCCTAGTGTATGTTTTATATGTTTTGATTGCTTATGTTTAATTAGAATACCTAAAGCCATATACATTCATGACCAGTTTCACCTAGTTATGGAGGTACCATAACCATAACACTAGAGGCACTAGTGTTATGACTTCCCCACGACGGAGTGATTGCTCCTGGCGTCCCTTTCAACTTTTGGCCATTTATTATACTATCAGGTGGGGCGTATGGGTGCATCCTAGTTACATGTTTTCAGCAGATTACTCAGTGTGAATGTGGTGTGTGTCTTGCATCCTTCACAAGGAGCTGATCCCTCCTACCCAAAAACCAGTATATTAAATTAGAGGCAGCCTCTCTAATTTGTATGACGAGGTCACCCCTCCAAGTATTCATGCACGTTGATTTTCATGACCTATATTGGCTAATGGTAAAATATGTTAACAGTTTTCACAAGATAAACATAGGCTTTTCAAACTATAAAACCAGTTTTACAAAGATATAACTGGGTTATTCAGGACTTAGTTTCTTCCGCTGTTTCATGCTTATATGCTTATATTATTCATGCTTTACTTGTACATCCATGCACTGAGCGTATTGCTCAGCCGTTTTCCTTTTCATGTTCCTAAAACGGCAGGTACTCAGGGACGCTCGTAGACTTTAAGCGTACGTGCATATGGACTGGAAGCTTTCTAGCCTTCTTTACTTTATGCATTTATCTATACTTTATACTCATTTCCTGGACATTGTTAGTCCTTTCATTTACAGTACTTATGTTTGTGTGTGATGAGTTCTACTTTTGGACTGCCGATGTTTGATTCCGGTATTTCCTTTATGGTCATGTAATGTTTAGACATTTATCCTTGTATGCTTTGATGACACGCCATAATCACGCGTGACATTCCATTTATCAAAATGGGGTGTTACACATTGCCTCTCTAGTAACTAAGTTGCATTCGTAAAACAGTGCAAGTGTTATTTTTTTATTTTTTTGTCTCAAGATTATGTTTCTATTTTTTTATTTTGGTTGTCTCCGAATTATTATCTAAAGATAAAAATTTATTATACTAAAAAATTCGTGATAAATTCAATTTTCTTAAAGTATATGTTTTTGTTAATTAACAGTAATATGGAAGAGCAATGTTATACCTACATAAAGTTTACAAAACAACTTTTACATTAAATGCAATTTTCACATAGAAGGAAAAAAAATATTAGTCTGAGTATTATGTCAAATCATTGAGTGCAATTTTGAAATCGAAGGAGTAAAATAGTGTGGCATAGTTCAATGGTTTCCAAAACTTGTTTAAGTCACATGTCAGTTCTAACTTTTTCGTCTTGTATGCTATCATAAGCACACTTAATTAATTATTTAGTAAAAAATTAGCCATGGTCAACATCTATCTCTATACTATTCATGTCGTCACATTTTTTTTGATAAATGTGAAAGTAAACTTTGGTTCCCAAAAATATCCCCTTTTTGAAAAAACTTCATATGTTTCAAACATTTAAAAGTATCTTTTAAACTTTTACAGTTTCAAAAACTATTGAGAGTTTCTATGTACAGCAAAATTTTCAATACTCCTATATTTTAAACATAGAAAAAGTCTAAATTTAGATTTTCAAGTTAAGTACTCCATAAAATATTTCCAACTTGTTATTGTGCAAGTCTAATTGACATTAAAATGCAAATCTAATTGACATTAATTGACAACAAATCAACTAAACAAATATAAAAAAAGCCTAAAAACATTAACAAACTTTAAACTCTTAAGTGGATTGAGGTTATTAGTCTCAAGTTTCATGCAGTAGCAGTGACAATAAAAGCATCATTATCAGATCCGAAAAAATCTAAACCACATATATACAATAGCAGATTTACCACCGAAGTAATAAGAATATCATTGTCGAGATATTTTCAACTTTTTTTGAGATTGACAAACACTGGAAACCACTAAAAACTGAAATAGATCTCAACATATATCCAATCACTTTATTCACAAATTCATATAACATACAGATAACAAAAATTAAAACAACTATTTCAATTGCGCATGTCAAAATAAATTAATTAATAGCATTTTTTAATGAGAATAAAAAAACCCTAACAGAAGATGTATAAACCAAATCGACGAGAAACGGCTGCGTCCGAAGATTCCAGCGAGGACACCTGGTGTACATGAAAAACAGAAAAAGTAAAAAAAACCTCATAAAAACCTCAAATGTATAAATACGATTTATAGATCTATGAGTCAACATCAGCGACGGCAGAAACTTTCCAGCGAGACAGTCGCAGGCGCGTGATGGTTGTAACATAGAAAGTAAAAGGGTTTATAAAAAGTCAGATCCATAAATACAATATATAGATCTAAAAAACATTTTCAAACGTTAAGATAAGAAGGCGGGTAATCGTTGCATGTGACATCTGTAACAAAAAACGAAATCAAATTATATATAAAAAAAATCTACAGATTTATAATACCTTTTGGTGATGTTGTTCTCTATGGTCATTTAGGGTAGTGTGTTTTTTAGAGAGAGAGAATTTGAGTGAATTGATGTGTGTGTGTGTGTTTGTGTAGTACTGGTATGTATGGTAAGGTGTATGTGTTATGTTAATTTATTTTAGTAGGACCCACAATTTTTAAACCATTTTAGATTTTCAACTTTTAACCATGAGGATAAATGCTTTATAAGTTATATATATAAAAACACATTTCATTCATAATAAAATATAAATACAAGTTTTACAAAAACAATACACAAATAAAACAGTAAAAAAATACATCTTAAAAAAATAACAATACAAAGTTTTTCCTTCTATGTTTATCCTTCTACCTTGTGCTCTAAACATTCGTACTCTTATTTCCTTTGTTATGAAAAGTAAAAAAGCATTGATCCATGTAGAGAAGAAGAAAAGGCCCATTAGAAACTCGAACCATAAAAAACATATCATGAACAACATCAAAATAAGGTTATTAGGGTTTGTTCTTCTTCACTCATTTCCATCTCCTCCACACCGCCAGCCGCACTTCATCTCAAGTAACATTTTTAAAATTTCTTTTTTTTAAAAAAAAGAAAAAAAAAGTATAACTCAGCCTAGCGCGAGTCACGGTGTGGTTGGCTGCGTCATGGCCTCGCGCCATCGGCTATAATGTCGGCTGGCTATCTCTAGCCCAAAACCCACGACGCCAGCCAGGGTACGGTTGGCGGCGCCATGGCGGCGCGCCGTGATGGCCAGTCAGGCCACGGCGCACCGTACCCTGCCCTCTTATACAATTTATACATACAACCAATCTAAAATATTTTACCATTTATCAACAACCGAACCCAACCCAACCTAACATATTACATTTTTATTTTTATTTTATTTTAATTAATATTAACTTATACAGTATATAAAAAATAAAAGTGTATATTTGCTTTATTATACAACTAACGTGTTAGGCCCAATTTCTATAACTATTTCAAATTTGAAGCCCAAAAAAATTCAGTTTCCAACATATACTCTAATTTCGAGTCATTTGGAAACCTAATCACGTATTCTCCGCCCCATCTTTTTCTTTGAAGCAAAACTATCTTCATCTTCTATCTAAGCTGCAATATCCATTTTTAAACTCGAACCTCATATCTCTTCAATCTTAACATTCATACATCTCAAACAAAACTGTAAAACTCACATGCTTTTACCATGAACAGTACACTTAGTAACGTACGTACATATTAAAAACTTTCCTTTTATAGCATGAATACGTGTCATGATTAGTAATTTTAGAAGTATGTGCGTATTATTATTACGACAAGTATTAAGTACGTGTTAGTATACGATAATTATTATCAATAATAATTATAATCACGAACATGAAATCATGAACGTAAGAATCACGAACATATAATTATGTATTTACGTATATTATAATACGATTAATGTCGTTACGTACAAGTATTTATAATAACACGAGTAATTAATAATAACGTAACACGAACACACGAGCATGTAATATTTTAGACACGAGAAAGGCTTCGGGTTTCCCTTGTGGGCCCTACAAGCCGCGACACCAAGAGAAGGAAAGGGCCAAGCCCATGTTTTGTTTTATTAAAAATAACAAATAAGGGAAATATGCATTTACAGAGTTTTTCACAAAATCACAAAACTCTAATCTCTTTTCTCTCTCTCTCTCTCTCTTGGCCGACGGCAACACAACACCACAAGGAGGTGTTTGTTTGATCTTGGTTAATTAAATTCAAGGAGTGTGTTCGTGTGATCGTTCTCCTTTTATTCCACGTGTTTGGTAATTCGCAAAACATTTTCTTATTTAGTTCTTTTTATTTTTATGATGAACACATGAACAAGGGATTTAAAAACAAGCATTAAAAACATGTTATAAATCATGGTGGATAAAAATTAAGGGTTTTTTCGGGTATAGTTGTTCGGCCACCACTCAAACCGAGAGCCCCATGGCTCTCGGCGTCGTTTGGTTCGCACCACCAACCGAGACTTATGTCTCGGTGGTGTTTGGTTCGGTCGACAACAAGGACAAGGCACCCCGACGCGAGTCGGGGGTGTGCTTGTGGTTTTGGTTGGGTCTCGGCAGCAGCAGCCCACCACCGGCACACAACCAGTGGTAGTTTGGGGTCAAGCAGGGGGAACGCAACGCGCAGCAGCAGGGACCACTGGCACACAGCCGGTGGGAACCTACTGCTGTTAGCAGTGGCTAGCCAAGAGGGACAAGACCATCGGCTTAAGCCGGTGGCAGCCTTAACAAAGGCAGTGGCAACCGGTTAAACCAGTTTGCCACTGTTAAGGGGTGTTTGGTTCGGACCGGTTCAAGGGGTTCTGGGTCCGGTTCACGACATGTCTAAATTAATTACATTGGTCCGGTTCATGACTAAAATATGTACAAGTATTTCATTTAACATGTATTTATTTTAACAAGTTAATTAAATTAATTTAACAAGGCATATAATTAATTTAATTAAATCATGAACTTAGGTTAATTATTATTTATTTAATAATACATGTTATAACCTAAGTATTTAATTATTTAATTTAGACTATAGTATTAATTAACGATTAAGACATGAAATATAATTAATTAAAAATCATGACTTAGGTTATTATTAATACAATATTAATACATGTTTTAACCTAAGTATTTTATACACTTTAATTTAATTAAATCGTGCTTATATTTAATTAAATCATATAACCTATAATTTATTTAATTAACATGATATTATTAATAAACTATACTATAACTACATGACTTATGATATTAATTAAGCTTTATTCTAAATATGAAAACTTTCTAATTCAGGAAACTTACTATTTTTGGAAACTTTCTATTTTAAGAAGTTAATATATATTTAGAAACTTTCTATTTTTGGAAACTTTCTATTTTTGAAACTTTCTATTTTAGAAAACCTGCTACTTTTAGAAAGTTACTTATTATTACACAACAGGTATAATAATACAAGAAATACATGTAATACTTAATCAGAATATACATAATACATGATAAACACAGCATAACGTTAAAATCAGTAAAACAAGACATGAACATATAAAACAAGCTAAGACACGATATAAATCAGTTACGTACCCACTAATCAGAATACTTATACACGTATACTATTTATGTAGCATTAGTGAGATAGAAGTAGGACTCTCTTTCGTTCGTCTTCTTCGTTCACTGGACATAAGGTACGGATTTCCCGTCCTTTCAGTATGGACATTCTTTCCTTATTAGGATTCCCCATTTGCAGCCAACTATTTTCCCAATATTTGTTTTATATGTTTGATACTTATGCTAGAATAAGAGCCTAAGCCATATACATGCATGACCAGTGTCACTTAGTTATGGAGGTACCATAACCATAACACTAGAGGCACCAGTGTTATTACTTACCCACGACGAAGTGATTGCTCGTGGCGTCCCTTTTCAATTTTGGCCATTATATTATATTATCATATGGTGCGTATGGGTGCATCCTAGTTACATGTTTATCAGTATTAGCAGAGTGAATGCGATGTGTGCCTTGCATCCTTCACTAGGAGCTGATCCCTCCTACCCAGACTATTTAATTAGAGGCAACCCCTTTAATTTCATGACGTGGTCTCCCCTCCAAGTATTCATGCACGGTGGAACCTCATGACCTATATAGGCTATTTGGCTAATTAAACAGATTTTCATAGAAACATAAGTCTTTTCAAACTATAAAACCAGTTTTATGAACATGAAACCAGATATCTTAGAACTTATGATATTCCGCTGCTATTAGTCTTATATGCTTATGTTATTCCATGTCATACTTGTATATCCGTGCACTGAGCGTTATGCTCAGCCGTTTTCCTTTCATGTTCCCAAACGGCAGGTACTCAAGGGCGCTCGTAGACTTTAAACGTACGTGCATATGGATTGGAAGCTATCTAGCCTTCTCTACTTTATGCATTTCATCATACATTTTGCTACTTATTTCTATGGACATTGTTTAGTCCTTTTCCTTTACAGTACCTATGTTTGTGTGTGATGAGCTTATACTTTGGGGTACCGATGTTTGTTTCCGGTATTTCCTTTTATGGTCATGTAATGTTTTAAGACATTTTCCTTGTATGCTTTGATGACACGCCATAATCACGCTTGACATTCCATTTACCAAAATAGGGTGTTACAATTATGGTATCAGAGCCAAGGGTTCGACCTGTAGGCTCTCAAAACATGGCCTGTGATTAGTGGGTAGTCACCATGCTCATCCTAGAACTGACAGTCGGTTTTCATGCATTCATTGTTTTCATGCATTCATGTTATATGTCACTGTCGCAGGTTTATGACTAAGTAATGGTTGGTACATGACTGGCCCCATTTAGTCGCATGTGCTTTTATCGAAACTTTTAACTTTGGGACCGACCCATAAGCGTCCCCTCACCATGTCTTTTGTTTTAGGTGAACTGACCATAGGCGTTCACTCTCGAGCATATAAAAGTTTTCATAAACTGCATCATGCATTCATGCACTGTTTTTCCTGCATAAAAATTTTCTCATGATTTATTGACAAAAAAAAAATTTCATGTATATATTTTATGTTTGATCAGTTTAATCATGTATTTTGTTTTATACTGTCAGATGGTTCTCACACGCGAGCAGGAACAACTCAATGCAGCAGTCCAAGCTGCGATGCAAGCTTTACTTCCTCAGCTGAGGAACGAAATCAGGGCTGAGGTGTAGGCTGCCAACAATCAGCAACAGCACCCAGTTCCTCCTCCTCCTCCTTCAGCAACATTGGTCACATGGCTGGAGAGATTCAACAAGCAACGTCCTCGATCCTTCGAGAGAACTGATAGCCCCAGTGAAGCTGAAAGCTGGTTGGATCATATCGAGAAGATATTCGATGCAATGGGATGTGACCCCGTCTTCAAGTCGAGGTTGGCCTGTTACAAGTTCGAAGGCGACGTGCTAGGATGGTGGAAGGCAGTGAAGCAGTCTAAGGGAGGTGACAATTGGGTGGCTGGTTTGACTTGGGCTCAGTTCAGGGAGTTAGTGATGGGACAATTCTTCCCCAAGGCTGAGCAAGACAAGCTGAAGATGGAGTACCACGGAATCAGGCAGAGAGCTGGGGAAATAGCAACGAGTTCATGCAGCGCTTTTTTTCTTTTGGCTGGTTTTCTTGGCGCAGCAGCAGGTACTGCCGAAGAGCAAGCATACCACTTCCGGTGGGCTCTTCGTACATCGGTCGCCAACAACTTGGTGTGTTCTACCTTCAAAAAGGTGGCACAAGTTGCCGATGCAGCACGTAAGCTGGAGATGCTGCAGGAAAGAGAGGAGTTCGGGGAAGTAGAGAGATCCGAGAAGAGGTATTTATTCGTCATTCAGCGGTGATCATTTCAATTCATTCAGTACTATCCAATATTTATCTTTCTCTTTAAACTGCATCTTTCAGGCAAAAGACTAGGGACCGGTCTCAGCCAGCTACCCAGCAACAGCCTACTCAGCCCAAGGGTAACGGTCAAACTCAAGACCGTTTTGCTACGGATAGGCGTGGCGGTAATGATAATTACCATAACTTCTGGAAACTCCAACAGCAACAGGTCCTTACACTTACTCATTCTTTATGTTACATGTTGTAATTTATAATTCTGACACATTAGCAATCTTCTACCAGGAATCATGGTAACGGGAGGGAGCAGAACAAAAGAGGTTCACAACCTAACCGTCCATCTATCACTGGTATTACATCTTATGATTTTCTGCATTGTCCTTTTGTACCTATAAATCATGTCTCATGTGTACTTTTCCAAACAGGCTCCCAGCCAGCACGAGCACCTACTAGAGGGTATACCCGCCCTCTCTGCACTACCTACAACCATAGGCACCCAGGGCCATGTCATCGCGGCAGCGACGCTTGCTTCAAGTGTGGCCTTACTGGTCATCGTATGAAGGAATGCCGCAAGGGCGAGATGGAGGGCACATCTGGACATGCTGATTCCAAGCCGCCTCCTACTAGTGGACGTGTTTACACGACTTCTCGCGATCAGGCCAACAAGTCTACAGGTACCATCACTAGAATCTTGTATATGTATGGTCAAGCTTCATGTGTTTTATTCGACACGGGTGCTACGCATTCGGTCATTTCTACTGCTTATGCCAATAATGTTAGGATATCCCCTATGCCTTTAGAGAATGTTTTAAATATTTCGACGCCTTTAAGAGACTCTATACGCATAACCCATGGGTACAAGAGCCTTCCCCTAGAATTTGACGACAAGATTCGTCCTGTTGATAACTTCCACTGGACATGTGCGATTTTGACATGTTATTAGGCATGGACTGGCTATCAAAACATCACGCCACCATTGATTGCCATACATATCGGGTCATCTTCGGTGATGTAAATGCACCAGAGTACATTCACAATGGGTTCGCACGCAGAAGGTCTGTACAAATAATACTGACCTTGCGAGCACGTGCACTACTGTCACAAGGTTGTGAGGGCTATCTTGATATTGTTCATTATTTGGAGGCCGAATCTCCATCTATCCAGAATCAGCCGATCGTGTCAGAATTTCTAGACGTGTTTCCAGAAGAACTTCCGGGCATACCACTTGCTCGTGAAGTGGAGTTTAATATTGAGCTCGTCCTAGGAACTGAGTCAATATCTAAGGCTCCTTATCGCATGGCTCCCTTTGAGCTGAAGGAGTCAAAGGAACAACTGCAGGAACTGTTAGAACGCGGTTTCATTCGACCTAGTGCTTTTCCATAGGGCGCACCTATTATGTTCGTAAAGAAGAAGGACGACAGCATGCGTCTGTGCATAGATTATCGTGAGCTCAACAAGATCACCATAAGGAATAGATATCCGTTGCCACGCATTGATGACTTGTTTGACCAACTCTAAGGGGCCAAAAACTTCTCCAATATTGATCTGAGGTCAGGCTATCATCAGTTACGGGTTAAAGAGCAAGACATCGCCAAGACTGCTTTCCGTACACGCTATAGGCACTACGAATTCGTAGTCGTGCCTTTTGGCCTTACTAATGCTCCAGTTGTCTTCATGGATCTGATGAACCGTATCATTCCTAGACAAGTTCGTCATTGTCTATATTGACGACATTCTGATTTTCTCTAAGTCCAAGGAGGAACACGAAGACCATCTTTGTACAGTACTACAGATACTTCGCTAGAAGCAGTTGTATGCTAAATTCTCCAAGTGTGAGTTCTGGTTAGACAAGGTGGCATTCCTAGGCCACATTGTATCAGCAGAAGGAATCATCATGGATCCAGCAAACGTTGAGGCTATTACCAAGTGGCCAAGGCTGACATCAGCGACTGAAGTTCGTAGTTTCTTAGGCTTAACTGGTTACTACTGTAGGTTCGTAGAGAACTTTTCCCGTTTAGCACTTCCATTGACCAAACTGATGCGGAAAGGGGAGAAATTCGTCTGGATTGAAGAAAGAGAGAAGAGCTTTGAAGACCTAAAGAATAAGTTAGTATCTATGAAGGTCTACGTGATTTATGGCCTATTCTATGTTATGGATTTGGTGGATTTATGTGGTTGATTGATTGATAATTAATGAAGAAATGAAGGAATTAGATGAGGGATTAGAGAGAGAAAGGAGAGAAGGGAGAGAACTAGAGAGAGAAAGTGAAAGTGGAAAATATGATTAAGTGAAAAATGGAATCAACAACCCCCTCCTAACATGCTAGGAGGGGTTATATATAGCCCACCCTACATGTGGGCTATATGGACTATACATTAAGTAAATAGATCACGAGCCCGTTACATAATTATAGTTGGAGCGACCGATCCTTCATAAATACGTAAAACGTATTTCCAACAATCTCCCCCTAAGGGAGGTCGCTCCAAGTTACAAAGTTCTAAATGGTCTATAACTCGTGATCTATGCTAACTAAGATGTGACCGAGACTTTATAGGGAAAACGCATTTCCAACAATCTCCCCCTAAGGGAGGTCACATCTTTTTACAAAATCTTAAACCTAGCATCTATGCTTGAGTCTTCGATCTTGTTCTTGTGAATATGCTTGATGTGATCTTTGACTTTAGTCTTGAGCATGTTTCCTTGCCTTGACCTTGTGCATTCTTCACTTGTGATATTTGCCTCTTTGTGACTTCATGTTCCACATACTTATACTTGTAAATTCTTGAAAGCTTCAGAGTTTGATACAGCGGAAGACTTGACCTTCAGGCTTTCTTGAATTTGTTGAAGTACTAATTGTATGTAGTATAAGCATGTGATGACGACTTCTTCTGGATTGTACACCGCAATGCCACCTTCTTGTTACGCTGCATAAGACAGTTAGCAACAAAACAATATACACGGATGAAATGGCCTTGAACATTTCATTCTAATTCGGTAGCAATTTACCTCCGGTCGGTGAAGACCGTTGGACGATATTAAATATCGTACTTGTGGCAGGTAGTTTCAATAAAGAACCTCCTTGACAAGATTTCGCGGGTAAACCCGTTCTCTTTACTCGACCGTCCAAAGCTGACTGCGAACGTAAAGAGTGGATCATTTGGATAATATTATCCGCATGATTTGAAGCCGTCAATTCATGTTCCTGGAACAAGTGAAATTCAATTAAGAACCGCACCATCGTTGCTTTCCAGTTGTCACTAGCTTGATTCATATAGAATCTTGCAAGTTACCTACCAAGTGCTGTTTGATGTTAACACTAGAAGGATTTCCACTCGTCACTGTGATCAATAAAGAGTCACTCTGAGTGTTCTGGCAAGATCATATGATAATGCGAAGAGGCCTGGAACGTGTTTAAATTCATTTAAGAATTAAACCACTGTTGCTTTCCAGTTATCACAAGTTTGATTCATAAAGAACCGCACAAGTCACCTACCATGAGCTTTTTGATATTCGCTCAAGAAGGATTTCCATCTTCATTGTAAATACTTTCGTATTACTCGGATGTTCAGGCAAGATCATGAAGATTTTGCGTAGGACTCTTAAGATCTTTCTTACTTTTCACAGTGTGTGAAGAAGCAAGGAATAATGAAAGTGTGTCCTAATGAGATATTTGATGATCTCAAATGGCTCTAGACTCGATCGTGCATTTTGGATTTTTAGTGATCGGAGGCTGGAGAGGAGTGCCACCTTTTCAATACCAGTCTATTCGGAGTGAATAAACCAATAGATAACGTGTTGATCTCCGTGTGATTAAAACAAATACCTTTTGAGAGATATTTGAGTTAGCTGGGAAGGGTTGTGCATTGCATCACTGGGTCCATGACGTCTTTCTTCAATATCGAGAATCATTAGCAAAAATGACCTCAATAGCATATGTATTGACCCGGTTTCTGCCTAAAGTTGTAAGGAGGGCTTCTTTCTTTACACCCTTTATCTTTACATTTCTTTTTCATTCTTCAACCCCTTCAATGCTTACCAATACGTCATAACTAGCACCTTGTTGTGATTGTTCCAGTGCTAACTTAAGTACTTGGTCGACATTCAGCTACGTTCACAATCTTTCTCCATCTTTCCTAAGGACTACTATTTCTAGCTATGGAATGTCCTTGGGAAGATTCCTCCGGTTCTAGAGAAATCATTGGACTTTAACCTATCCTACCATCCTTATGTCACCACAATCGTCACCGTCGTGAATAGAGATGTTTTTGGGTAAGTGTATGTCACCATGAAATCCACTTTGAAGTGCAAATCCATTTTGCTCCCCCTTAACATATGCTACGATATTCGAAAACATTTCGCACATGTCGGGATGAAGCTAGCACGTTAAGTCAAACCATTTATGATTGATCATATCCCATATTAAATCACATTTTCTCCCCCATATTAAAAATATTAACCCAATCGATGTTTTTAATATCAATTGATTTAATAACATTTTAAGAAAATTTGGGAAGAAAAATGCAAGTCCAATTATCTTCATGAATTACACAAGCTCCCCCTCAAATTAATGAGGGTGTGCTGATACGTAAAATAAATACCTTTTAAACACAAGTGTAAGGTATTTATCACGTGCAAAGATCATATATGATAATGAATTCACAAGATTAGCAATTAACGAGGTTGGACCTGAATGATGGAGAACATCATATGAGAGATTCACATGGTTCTTGTTCACGAATGTTGGTCACCTCGTCACGTCCCCGAGAAAATTAATTCTCGTTGTAGAGTCAAAGCTTTCCGGTGAAATGCTTGACTTAATTATGAAAAGCGGGTTGCTATCTGAAATAATAGCAAACCATTTTGAGCATGTTTTAAAAGTTTGAACTTCTGCTCGAACTTTATTTACAACCCCGTGTCATTATTGAATGACATTTCTAGGTTCGTAAATATTATCGATTCCAGAAGACATGCTCGTTTTATCAAAACGTTTTTGAACACACAATTTTGAAAGATTTAGAAAAACCTTTTGAGAAATTCTCGAAAAATTGTGTTCAAAGTTTTGAAAAATAATTACTTGAGCTTAAGATGTTGAATATCTTAAAAGCGAGCTCAAGTCCGAGAAGTTGTGAACTTCCCGTTGTTAAGGATAAGTTACCATCGGCGATAAACTTTCCTTTTATCTGAAGAACGAGTCCTAAGCTGACATTTACTTAGAAGTCGTGTTCATGAGCTTGAAAACTTTGACTGTTTTAACGGAAAGCTCATGACCGAGAAAGGTTAATTTCTCGTTGTGAAGAAAAGTTCTCTTATTTAAAAGATACACTTTCCTTTCTGAGCTTAAAACTTCGAATGTTTTAATACAAGCTCATGACCGAGAAAGGTGAATTTCTCGTTAAGAGGATAAGTTATCATAAAAGATAATCTTTCCTTTATTTTAAGTTCGAGTTACAGTCTGACATTTAACTGTAAGTCATTTACACGAGCTTAAAACCTTTGAATGGTTTTAATGTAAGCTCGTGTCCGAGAAAATTTAATTTCTCGTTGTAAGGATAAGTTTATCATCGGCGATAAACTTTCCTTTATTTGAGGAACGGGTTACCATCTGATATTTAATGATAAACCATTATGCATGAGCTTAAAAACTTGGAATGTTTTTGATATAAGCTCATGCCCGAGAAAAATTAATTTCTCGTTTTTTAGGATAAGTCATCATCGGGATGAACTTTCCTGTCTTTGGAGATCGAGTTACAGTCTGTTATGTGACTGTAAGTCCTTGTGTGCAGCTTAACCATGAATCCCCTGAGACATTTGTTTCTCTGATATCTGCTTCTTCAGCAACCAAACTCTAAGAGTGTCCTTAGTTGAACGGTACACAACGATTGGACCGCTTCGTTCTTTTGGAACATCAACTTTGGTACCTGCATTCTCATTAGGAGTTTGTATACTTTTGCATGGGTTAGAGATATCTATTTGTGAAGCACGTGGGGGTTCACAGTTGGCTTTACTTGTATCAGAGGTGGCCTGAGGGGATGAATCACTTGTCTTAGATGGCAAACGTTTCCTTTTATAGAAAATCTTAAGTTCAGGCTTAAGTGATGTATCATCCTTTGCAATTTCCTCCCTAGTAGTCTTTGTAGAATCGGAGACTATCCTAGTTAAAGGGCACTCGTTTCCTACAAGAGTGAAAGATCTACCAGTGGGGCGCCACATTTTACCAACTGGTTTGATTTTAGCAACCCACTGGGATTTAAGTCTAGCACGGGAGTTCACCTCATTAAGCAATTTTTTGATACAAGCATCATGATTTGCCGTAAAGACACATTTTCTACATGTTTTACAAGTAGCATATTTAATGTCCGAGTAAGATCTAGAATCCCTAGACGATTGATTGATGCTCCTAGGATTGGACATGCTACGGTTAGCAGTGTTGGGTAAACTAGAAGGCATCTGACTAGGTTTGGAATTCCTATCTCTTACATGTGTCTTTTGCTTAGCTTCCCTAAGATCAGATTCATGGCAAACGTCATTTGAACTAGTTCTAGACGTGGTCTTGGTATTTTTAGGGAAACTAGAGGCAATCATATGATTTGGTCTTGCTAAAGCTGGAGTGATCACATTGGGCCTAGTAGCTGGAGTGACTGGTCTAATAAGATGAACCAAATCAACTTGGGAGGCAAACCGCGGTCTCGAGGATTGTGGTCGCTCGGATCTAAATGCAGTAGGTTGTCTGACAATCGGTTGTCTGACGAACTGATTTATAGGCGGTTTCCCCAAGATTGATGGTTTTTCAAGCTTAGTGTCCACACTAGGTCCTTTACTTTTCCTTAACTCGTTCTTCAACGCAGCTATAGCAAAGACCTTTTCCTGTACTTGGGCTTTTAACGTTTCATTTTCTTTGAGCAAGTTATCTTGGGATGCCAACTTAGATTCAAGCAGTTGAATTTGTTTCAAAAGATTATCCTTTTCAGCTTTAGAATCTAGAACAGTTTGATCCAATTTTCTTTCAAGAACAACGTTTGACTTTTCAAGTTTTTCAAAGTATGTTTCAAATTTGTCCGTTTTCTTAGAAAATTCAAGTTTGGCATCCTCAAGATCTTTTGATTGCTGAGCAACAATCGTTTCAAGCTCTTTAATCTTGGAATCAGAATCAGTTAACGAGGCAGTTGTAAAGCATTTATCATGATAAACTATAGCATTTTGAACACTTTCTCCCCCAGTATGACTCACATCGGATGAATCAGAAGTGGTATTGCTATCACTCTTTTCCATCCCATGTTTGTCATAATTAGGTTCAGAATGCTCAATATGCGACATGTCATCAGCATATACATCATAAACAACATTATATTGTACCATGTTTGCCGGCTCTTCGTCATAAACGGGTACGGTGTCAGCAAAAGAGATCTCGTGAACATTCCCTGACGTGCCACTGGTATCATGTTGTCCTCCTGATTCCGTGCTCTTGCCATCGTGAGGCTCCAAGTTGTCAATCGTATGACCAATTTCCTCTTGCATCGAAGAGTCTTGCACTCCATTATCATACCCTTGCTGAAGTCGAGATCTTTCATATATCGAAGACGAGACCGATGACATGAGTTTCAAAATCGTATCACGGAAAACTCGAAGCTCGGTATGTGTATCTCGAAGAAACGATTGGCAAATCATTGAACTTTCAGGCTTGATGATATTAAATTGGAGGAAAGGCGTGAGGTGTGTCACAAGAGCCTTATATGCAAGTACCGATGCAGAGTGATTAAAGTTTCCATGGTTGAGTTGCTCGGCGAGTTGGGTCAAAGCGGTAAAAATGGAGTCGATGAATATATGACGATCTTGTCCAAAGATTGTCACAAATTGGCTCCCTCCTTGAATCCCCGAAAGAGTGACAAGATGAGACTGGAGTAGTTGAAAGGAGGTGATGCCACTTTTCTTAACTTCGTTTTGCCTTAAATACAACTCTCCCTTTTGACATGTCGAATCGAACGAATCCATTAAAGAACGATTAAACGAAAGACCCGTAAATAATACTGAAAATTCCTCAATGGATGGTATAAATGAAGCTCGTCACTTTGACTCGTCACGTTTGTCTTTAAATCCGGCCACAAAACTTTTAACCCGTCACTATAACTCGTCACGATAACCCGTCAAAAATTTGTCACGGTATCTTTTAAAAAATACCCGCCTTAACACGATTTGCCAAAAAAAATAATAAGCCAAAAAATTTATAAAACTAAAATTTTAAAAATGACAAAAAAGACAAAATAAATGTAACTAAAAATAAAAATTTAGATTTAATCTTAAAAATACTTAAAAAAAATGTAACCAAAATTTGAAAAAAAAAAAAAAAAAAAAATAAGTGTAACGAAAGTTTATTACGTTTTCTAAAAAAACTAAATATTATAATGATATTCCAATATTTAAAATATCTAAGATTAAAAAATTAAAATAAAAAGAGGATAGTGCGCTTTGTTTTCTCCGCTCTAATTAAAAATAAACGTGGCTTGTTTATAAAACACCACACGTAGCCCAATAAGGTTGCTTTCACCGCCCCACTTATCCTCTTCTTGTTTACCTCGTTTCTTCCGTCCCTCTCTCCCCTACTAAATCTATCTCTCTCTCACAAATATCAACTCTCTCTCTCTCGGTTCCTCAAAACTCTCTCAAATCTCAAAGCACACAACACTCTTGTAACCTCCGCCTCCTGTAAATCCTCTCAACCAAAAACTAACCAATCTCAATCAAATCAAGATTTATCTATTAATCAATTAACCAAAACGAAAATATCCTATGCATCTTTTTAATATTCTGAAGAATCTGATGCTTCAAGATCCATTGTTGGGTCTCGGGTAAGGTTTTAATTTTAAAGTTTTTGTTGAGTCTCTCTCCTACTGTTGTGTCTTTCTTGTGAGTTTCAGGATGAGTGTGTGGGGTTCTTGGTCAGTTTTTAAATAAAGGTGAGGTTGGGTAGGGGTTGTTTACTGGGTCTGTGAAGATGTGTGAGTTTGGTTTGGGTTTGGTGATCTTTTGGTCTCAGTCGAGAGTCGGTGTGACAAGGGTGAGTGTTGGTGTGAGTGTGTCGAGAAAAAGACGAGAGGTTTGGGTTTGATGAAGGGGGGTGTTTGTGTGTATTAGATAGATGAGACGAGGGTATGAGTCGAGAGTTAGTTTCAAAAAAAATAGTCTTTTGGTGTTTGTGGGTTTTTCTGTTGATTTCGAGAGATTTGAATCGAGGTTGGGTGGGTCTTCGAGGTTGTGAGAGTGTGAGTGTGTGGGTTTGTGGGGTGTGGGAGAGTCGTAACGAGAGGGTGTGAGGGTCCGAGAGTGTGGGTGGTTCGAGAGGGTGTGAGACGAGGGTGTATTGGGTTGTGTTTGTGTTTGTTTGGTGCGAGGGGTGTCGGGGTTAGAGTCGAGAAACGATTGTGTTTTGATGTCGAGTTTGATATTAGTTTTGTAAGACGAGAGGTGTGAGAGAGTATGGTTTTCTGTTTGCTGTGGTTGTGTCAGTGTCGAGGGAATGAGTCGATTCAAAAAGACAATGATTTGCCCAATTTGTCCGTTATGTTTGAATGGATTGCTTCATTCGGAAGAGTTCCGAATCAGAACTTTTTCTTGATCCGGAAGTTCTTGGTTCGGAAGTTCTTGATCCGGAACTTCTTGATCCGGAACTTTTGGCTTGATCCGGAAGTTCTTGGTTCGGAAGTTCTTGATCCGGAACTTCTTGATCCGGAACTTCTGGCTTGATCCGGAAGTTCTTGGTTCGGAAGTTTTCTTGCTTGATTCGGAACTTAATTATTGATTCGGAACATAACAGTTTGATTCGGAACTTTTCAAAAACTTCATGACTGACTGACTGAAGACCCAAAGACCTTGATTAACGACAAGACTGAACAACTGGACAACTGGACAAAAACCTTGATTTTGGACAGCAGGACTGAAGGACTGAGACCCAATAGACTTGAAACCCAGATATAATAAGGAAAATTATATAAAAAAAAACTGATATATAAAAAAAAATTGATTATAAAAACTTAAAAAAACTAATAAAAACAAAAATTAAAGTAGTAAAATGGATTAAAAAATAAAAAAACAAAATTAAAAGTTGAATTTAAGATATTCAAACAAAAAAAAACAAACGAAATAGAAAGAATTTAATAAAAAAAAAATACAAAATTAAAAAGAGAAAAACAAAAACTTTTATAAAAAACACCAACTTTTTTTATAAACACAACTTTTTAAGATTTGAGAAAGAAATTTTTGATTTTTATATATAAAAATTTGTGATTTTTTATCTAAAAAGTAAATAAATTTGAAGATTTGATATGATTTAACACATAAAAACACAAACTTTTTATAAAAAATACAAACTTTTTATGATTTAAGCATGATTAAATCAAAACCCACCAAAATCAAACAAAATAAAAGAAGAATAAACCAAACTAACCATGGCTCTGATACCAATTGAAGGTCTACGAAATTAATGGCTTATTCTATGTTATGGATTTGGTGGATTTATGTGGTTGATTGATTGATAATTAATGAAGAAATGAAGGAATTAGATGAGGGATTAGAGAGAGAAAGGAGAGAAGGGAGAGAACTAGAGAGAGAAAGTGAAAGTGGAAAATATGATTAAGTGAAAAATGGAATCAACAACCCCCTCCTAACATGCTAGGAGGGGTTATATATAGCCCACCCTACATGTGGGCTATATGGACTATACATTAAGTAAATAGATCACGAGCCCGTTACATAATTATAGTTGGAGCGACCGATCCTTCATAAATACGTAAAACGTATTTCCAACAATCTACACCGATTCTTACTCTCCCATCTGGTACAGGTGGATTTCAAATCTATAGTGATGCTTCGGGGAAGGGACTTGGTTGTGTTCTCATGCAACATGGGAAAGTGATTACGTACGCTTCACGGCAGCTTAAACCTTATGAGGAAAATTACCCTACGCATGACTTAGAACTTGTAGCAATCGTGTTTGCGTTGAAGATATGGAGGCACTACTTGTATGGAGAATCATGTGATATCTTCATAGATCACAAGAGCCTGAAGTAAATCTTCACTCAACGTGAGTTGAATATGAGACAGAGAAGATGGTTATAGCTGTTGAAGGATTATGACATTAATTTGCAATATCATCCCGGCAAGGCGAATGTAGTAGCAGATGCACTTCATAGAAAGTCCGGTATGATAAACGGCATTAAAATTGAGGAGGAAATTATAAGAGACTTAGAGCGACTAGACATCGAGATCATGGTACGTGGACAACACGGTTACTGGGCTAATATTAGAGTAGAACCTGAGTTACTCTCTAGGATCAAGGAAGCTCAGAAGGATGATGGTGAATTTGGGCGATCATTAAGAACTTAGAACAGCAGACGGAGTTTCGGTGGATGACGATGGTATCTTATGGCAGGGCACCAGACTTTGTGTTCCTCATTGATCCTACTCTTAGGGAAGCGTTATTAACTGAAGCTCATCGCTCCCCATTCTCCATTCATCCTGGTTCGACCAAGATGTGCCACGACATCAAGCAATACTTTTGGTGGAGTGGTATGAAACAAGATGTTGCTACATACGTCTCCAAATGTCTTACCTGCCAGCAGGTTAAGATCGAGCATCAGCGGTCTAGTGGTTTACTACAACCGTTAGACATTCGAGAGTGGAAGTGGGACAAGATCACCATGGACTTTGTTACCGGTCTTCCGCAGACAAAGAGGAGGCATGATGCGATTGGGTTATCGTTGATCGACTTACTAAGTCAGCTTATTTCTTACCGATCAGCAAGGATAATCCGATGAGTAAACTCGCCGAAACTTACAAGAAGGATATCAGGAGACTTCATGGTGCTCCATCCAGTATCGTCTCGGACAGAGATTCTCGTCTCACTTCGCGATTCTGGAAGAGTCTGTAGAAAGCTTGGGGTACAAAACATAAGCTTAGCACGGCTTTTCATCCTCAAACTAACGGGCAATCGGAGCGAACGATTCAGACATTAGAAGACATGTTGAGGTCATGTGCGTTGGAATGGACAGGAGATTGGGACGATTACATCTGTTGGGTAGAGTTTGCTTACAACAACAGTTGGTACGCCAGCATTAAGTGTGCTCCATTCGAGATGTTGTATGGCAGAAAGTGTCGCGCCCCAATCTGCTAGGATCAGGTTGGTGAGCGAACAGTTGAAGGACCAGAAATGATAGAGCTGAGTCGCTGACCAATGAGAAGGTCGTTGTAGCTAAGCAGAAATTGCAAGAAGCACGTTCACGCCAGAAGAGCTATGCCGACAAGCATCGTAGGGACTTACATTTTAACGTAGTAGATCACGTCTTTCTTAAGGTATCGTCGGCACGAGGTGTTAGACGTTTTGGAATCAAAGGGAAACTCAGTCCTCGATTCATCGGACCGTTTGATGTCATCGAGCGAGTCGGTGAAGTTTCTTATCGTTTAGCGTTACCTCCGCAGCTTTCTCACGTTCATGACGTTTTCCATGTGTCCTTACTCAAAGGGTACAAGTATTATCCCCTTCACATGGTTCAGTATCCACTGGAACAGATTCGTGAAGATCTTACTTTCATAGAGGAACCCGAACGAGTTCTTGACAGGCAAGAACGAGTCATGAGGAAGAAGACGATACCATTCGTCAAAACCCTTTGAAGGGACCATAATGAGCGGGAAGCCATTTGGGAAACAGAGAAGTCTATCCGGGCTTCTTAACCTCATTTCATATTTTGAATTCGGGTATGTTCCTCTTTCAGTTTATTTATCTATAATTCGGGGACGAATTATTCTTTTTAGGGGGGAAGAGTTGTAAAACCCGCATGCTTTTACCATGAATAGTACACTTAGTAACGTACGTACATATTAAAAACTTTCCTTTTATAGCATGAACACGTGTCACGATTAGTAATTTCAGAAGTATGTGCGTATTATTATTACGACAAGTATTAAGTACGTGTTAGTACACGATAATTATTATCAATAATAATTATAATCACGAACATGAAATCATGAACGTGAGAATCACGGACATATTATTATGTATTTACGTATATTATTAATACGATTAATATCGTTACGTACAAGTATTTATAATAACACGAATAATTAATAATAACGTAACACGTAAATACGAACACACGAGCATGTAATATTTTAGACACGAGAAAGGCTTCAGGTTTCCCTTGTGGGCCCTACAAACCGCGGCACCAAGAGAAGGAAAGGGCCAAGCCCATGTTTTGTTTTATTAAAAATAACAAATATGGGATATATGCATTTACAGAGTTTTTCACAAAATCATAAAACCCTAATCTCTTTTCTCTCTCTCTTGGTCGGCGGCAACACAACACCACAAGGAGGTGTTTGTTTGATCTTGGTTAATTAAATTCAAGGAGTGTGTTTGTGTGATCGTTCTCCATTTATTCCACGTGTTTGGTAATCCGTAAAACCTTTTTTTTAGTTATTATTATTTTTATAATGAACACATGAACAAGGGATTTAAAAACAAGCATTAAAAAGATGTTATAAATCATGGTGGGTAAAAATTAAGGGTTTGTTCGGGTTTGGTTGTTCGGCCGCCACTCAAACCGAGAGCCCCATAGCTCTCGGCGTCGTTTGGTTCGCACCACCAACCGAGACTTATGTCTCGGTGGTGTTTGGTTCGGTCGACAGCAAGGACAAGGCACCCCGACGCGAGTCAGGGTGTCCTTGTGGTTTTGGTTGGGTCTCGGCAGCAGCATCCTACCACCGGCACACAGCCGGTGACAATTTGGGGTCAAGCAGGGGGAACGCAGCGCGCAGCAGCAGGGACCACCGACACACAACCGGTGGGAACCCCCTGCTGTTGGCAGTGGCTATCCGAGAAAGACAAGACCACCGGCTTAAGCCGGTGGCAGCTTTAACAAAGGCAGTGGCAACCAGTCAAACCGGTTTGCCACTGTTAAGGGGTGTTTGGTTCGGACCGGTTCAAGGGGTTTCGGGTCCGTTTCACGACATGTCTAAATTAATTACATTGGTCCGGTTCATGACTAAAATATGTACAAGTATTTTATTTAACATGTATTTATTTTAACAAGTTAATTATATTAATTTAACAAGGCATATAATTGATTTAATTAAATCATGAACATAGGTTAATTATTATTTATTTAATAATACATGTTATAACCTAAGTATTTAATTATTTAATTTAGACTATAGTATTAATTAATTATTAAGACATGAAATATAATTAATTAATAAACATGACTTAGGTTATTATTAATGCAATATTAATATATGTTTTAACCTAAGTATTTTATACACTCTAATTTAATTAAATCTTGCTTATATTTAGTTAAATCATATAACCTATAGTTTATTTAATTAACATGATATTATTAATAAACTATACTATAAATACATGACTTATGATATTAATTAAGCTTTATTCTAAATATGAAAACTTTCTAATTCAGGAAACTTACTATTTTTGGAAACTTTCTATTTTTAGAAACTGATCTATTTTAAGAAGTTAATCTATTTTTGAAAACTTTCTATTTTTGGAAACTTTCTATTTTTAGAAACTTTCTATTCTAGTAAACCTGCTACTTTTAGAAAGTTACTTATTATTACACAACAGGTATAATAATACAAGAAATACAGGTAATACTTAATCAGAATATACATAATACATGATAAACACAACATAACGTTAAAATCAGTAAAACAAGATATGAACATATAAAGCAAGCTAAGACACGATATAAATCAGTTACGTACCCAGTAATTAGAATACTTATACACGTATACTATTTATGTAGCATTATTGAGATCGAAGTAGGACTCTCTTCCGTTCGTGTTCTTCGTTCACTAGACATAAGGTACGGATTTCCCGTCCTTTCAGTATGGACATTCTTTCCTTATTAGGATTCCCCGTTTACAGCCAACTATTTTCCCAGTATTTGTTTTAAATATTTGATACTTATGTTAGAATAAGAGCCTAAGCCATATACATGCATGACCAGTGTCACCTAGTTATGGAGGTGCCATAACCATAACACTGGAGGCACCAATGTTATGACTTCCCTCGGCGAAGTGATTGCTCGTGGCGTCCCTTTTCAGTTTTGGTCATTATATTATATTATCATGTGGGGCGTATGGGTGCATCCTAGTTACATGTTTATCAGTATTAGCAGAGTGAATGCGATGTGTGCCTTGCATCCTTCACTAGGAGTTGATCCCTCCTACCCAGACTATTTAATTAGAGGCAACCTCTCTAATTGCATGACGAGTTCTCCCCTCCAAGTATTCATGCACGGTGGAACCTCATGACCTATATGGGCTATTTGGCTAATTAAACATATTTTCATAGAAACATAAGTCTTTTCAAACTATAAAATCAGTTTTATGAACATGAAACCAGAATTCTTAGAACTTATGATATTCCGCTGCTATTAGTCTTATATGCTTATGTTATTCCATGTCATACTTGTATATTCGTGCACTGAGCGTTATGATCAGCCGTTTTCCTTTCATGTTCCCAAACGGCATGTACTCAAGGGCGCTCGTAGACTTTTAGCGTACGTGCATATGGATTGGAAGTTATCTAGCCTTCTCTACTTTATGCATTTCATTATACATTTTGCTACTTATTTCTATGGACATTGTTTAGTCATTTTCCTTTACAATACTTATGTTTGTGTGTGATGAGCTTATACTTTAGGATACCGCTGTTTGTTTTTGGTATTTTCTTTTATGGTCATGTAAGGTTTTAAGACATTTTCCTTGTATGCTTTGATGACACGCCATAATCACGCGTGACATTCCATTTACCAAAATGGGGTGTTGGAATTGGTCGTGCTTGCTGGAGAGAGCGAAGAACGAAGACATTTTCAAACGTTAAGATAAGAAGGCGGGTAATCGTTGCATGTGACATCTGTAACAAAAAACGAAATCAAATTATATATAAAAAAAATCTACAGATTTATAATACCTTTTGGTGATGTTGTTCTTTATGGTCATTTAGGGTAGTGTGTTTTTTAGAGAGAGAGAATTTGAGTGAATTGATGTGTGTGTGTTTGTGTAGTACTGGTATGTATGGTAAGGTGTATGTGTTATGTTAATTTATTTTAGTAGGACCCACAATTTTTTAACCATTCTAGATTTTCAACTTTTAACCATGAGGATAAATGTTTTATAAGGTATATATATATATAAACACATTTCTTTCATAATAAAAATATAAATACAAATTTTCAAAAAACAATACACAAATAAAAACAGTAAAAAAAATACATCTTAAAAAAATAACAATACAAAGTTTTTCCTTCTATGTTTATCCTTCTACCTTGTGCTCTGAACATTCGTCCCCTTATTTCCTTTGTTATGAAAAGTAAAAAAGCATTGATCCATGTAGAGAAGAAGAAAAGGCCCATTAGAAACTCGACCCATAAAAAAATATCATGAACAACATCAAAATAAGGTTATTAGGGTTTGTTCTTCTTCACTCATTTCCATCTCCTCCACGCCGCCAGCGGCACTTCATCTCAAGTAACATTTTTAAATTTTCTTTTTTTAAAAAAAAGAAAAAAAAAAGTATAACTCAGCCTGGCGCGAGTCACGGTGTGGTTGGCTGCGCCATGGCCTCGCGCCATCGGCTATAATGTCGGCTGGCTATCTCCAGCCCAAAACCCACGACGCCAGCCAGGGTACGGTTGGCGGTGCCATGACGGCGCGCCGTGATGGCCAGTCAGGCCACGGCGCACCGTACCCTGCCCTCTTATATAATTTATACATACAACCAATCTAAAATATTTTACCATTTATCAACAACCGAACCCAACCCAGCCTAACATATTAAATTTTTATTTTTATTTTATTTTAATTAATATTAACTTATACAGTATATAAAAAATAAAAGTGTATATTTGCTTTAATATACAACTAACGTGTTAGGCCCAATTTCTATAACTATTTCAAATTTGAAGCCCAAAAAAATTCAGTTTCCAACATATACTCTAATTTCGAGTCATTTGGAAACCTAATCACGTATTCTCCGCCCCATCTTTTTCTTTGAAGCAAAACTATCTTCATCTTCTATCTAAGCTGCAATATCCATTTTTAAACTCGAACCTCATATCTCTTCAATCTTAACATTCATACGTCTCAAACAAAACTGTAAAACCCACATGCTTTACCATGAAAAGTACACTTAGTAACGTACGTACATATTAAAAACTTTCCTTTTATAGCATGAATACGTGTCATGATTAGTAATTTTAGAAGTATGTGCGTATTATTATTACGACAAGTATTAAGTACGTGTTAGTACACGATAATTATTATCAATAATAATTATAATCACGAACATGAAATCATGAACGTAAGAATCACGAACATATAATTATGTATTTACGTATATTATAATACGATTAATATCGTTACGTACACGTATTTATAATAACACGAGTAATTAATAATAACGTAACACGTAAACACGAACACACGAGCATGTAATATTTTAGACACGAGAAAGGCTTCGGGTTTCCCTTGTGGGCCCTACAAGCCGCAGCACCAAGAGAAGCAAAGGGCCAAGCCCATGTTTTGTTTTATTAAAAATAACAAATAAGGGAAATATGCATTTACAGAGTTTTTCACAAAATCACAAAACTCTAATCTCTTTTCTCTCTCTCTCTTGGCCGACGGCAACACAACACCACAAGGAGGTGTTTGTTTAATCTTGGTTAATTAAATTCAAGGAGTGTGTTCGTGTGATCGTTCTCCTTTTATTCCACGTGTTTGGTAATTCGCAAAACATTTTCTTATTTAGTTCTTTTTATTTTTATGATGAACACATGAACAAGGGATTTAAAAACAAGCATTAAAAACATGTTATAAATCATGGTGGATAAAAATTAAGGGTTTGTTCGGGTTTAGTTGTTCGGCCACCACTCAAACCGAGAGCCCCATGGCTCTCGGCGTCGTTTGGTTTGCACCACCAACCGAGACTTATGTCTCGGTGGTGTTTGGTTCGGTCGACAGCAAGGACAAGGAACCCCGACGCGAGTCGGGGGTGTGCTTGTGGGTTTGGTTGGGTCTCGGCAGCAGCAGCCCACCACCGGCACACAACCAGTGGTAGTTTGGGGTCAAGTAGGGGGAACACAACGCGCAGCAGCAGGGACCACTGGCACACAGCCGGTGGGAACCTACTGCTATTAGCAGTGGCTAGCCAAGAGGGACAAGACCATCGGCTTAAGCCGGTGGCAGCCTTAACAAAGGCAGTGGCAACCGGTTTTCCACTGTTAAGGGGTGTTTGGTTCGGACCGGTTCAAGGGGTTCCGGGTCCGTTTCACGACATGTCTAAATTAATTACATTGGTCCGGTTCATGACTAAAATATGTACAAGTATTTTATTTAACATGTATTTATTTTAACAAGTTAATTAAATTAATTTAACAAGGCATATAATTAATTTAATTAAATCATGAACTTAGGTTAATTATTATTTATTTAATAATACATGTTATAACCTAAGTATTTAATTATTTAATTTAGACTATAGTATTAATTAACGATTAAGACATGAAATATAATTAATTAATAATCATGACTTAGGTTATTATTAATACAATATTAATACATGTTTTAACCTAAGTATTTTATACACTTTAATTTAATTAAATCGTGCTTATATTTAATTAAATCATATGTCCTATAGTTTATTAATTAACATGATATTATTAATAAACTATACTATAACTACATGACTTATGATATTAATTAAGCTTTATTCTAAATATGAAAACTTTCTAATTCAGGAAACTTACTATTTTTGGAAACTTTCTATTTTTAGAAACTGATCTATTAAGAAGTTAATATATTTTTGGAAACTTTCTATTTTTGGAAACTTTCTATTTTTGAAACTTTCTATTTTAGGAAACTTGCTACTTTTAGAAAGTTACTTATTATTACACAACAGGTATAATAATACAAGAAATACATGTAATACTTAATCAGAATATACAGAATACATGATAAACACAGCATAATGTTAAGACACGATATAAATCAGTTACGTACCCAGTAATCAGAATACTTATACACGTATACTATTTATGTAGCATTAGTGAGATAGAAGTAGGACTCTCTTTCGTTTGTCTTCTTCGTTCACTGGACATTAGGTACGGATTTCCCGTCCTTTCAGTATGGACATTCTTTCCTTATTAGGATTCCCCATTTTCCGCCAACTGTTTTCCCAGTATTTGTTTTATATGTTTGATACTTATGTTAGAATAAGAGCCTAAGCCATATACATGCATGACCAGTGTCACCTAGTTATGGAGGTACCATAACCATAACACTAGAGGCACCAGTGTTATTACTTGCCCACGAGGAAGTGGTTGCTCGTGGCGTCCCTTTTCAGTTTTGGCCATTATATTATATTATCATGTGGTGCGTATGGGTGCATCCTATTTACATGTTTATCAGTATTAGCAGAGTAAATGCGATGTGTGCCTTGCATCCTTCACTAGGAGCTGATCCCTCCTACCCAGACTATTTAATTAGAGGCAACCCCTCTAATTTCATGACGTGGTATCCCCTCCAAGTATTCATGCACGGTGGAACCTCATGACCTATATAGGTTATTTGGCTAATTAAACAGATTTTAATAGAAACATAAGTCTTTTCAAACTATAAAACCAGTTTTATGAACATGAAACCAAATATCTTAGAACTTATGATATTTCGCTGCTATTAGTCTTATATGCTTATGTTATTCCATGTCATACTTGTATATCCGTGCACTGAGCGTTATGCTCAGCCGTTTTCCTTTCATGTTCCCAAACGGCAGGTACTTAAGGGTGCTCGTGAACTTTAAGCGTACGTGCATATGGATTGGAAGCTATATAGCCTTCTCTACTTTATGCATTTCATCATACATGTTGCTACTTATTTCTATGGACATTGTTTAATCCTTTTTTTTACAGTACCTATGTTTGTGTGTGATGAGCTTATACTTTGGGGTACCGATGTTTGTTTCCGGTATTTCCTTTTATGGTCATGTAATGTTTTAAGACATTTTCCTTGTATGCTTTGATGACACGCCATAATCACGCGTGACATTCCATTTACCAAAATGGGGTGTTACAATTATGGTATCAGAGCCAAGGGTTCGACCTGTAGGCTCTCAAAACATGGCCTGTGATTAGTGGGTAGTCACCATGGTCTTCCTAGAACTGACAATCGGTTTTCATGCATTCATTGTTTTCATGCATTCATGTTATATGTCATTGCCGCAGGTTTATGACTAAGTAATGGTTGGTACAGGACTGGCCTTATTTAGTCGCATGTGCTTTTATCGAAACTTCTAACTTTGGGACCGACCCATAGGCGTCCCCTCACCATGTCTTTTGTTTTGGGTGAATTGACCATAGGCGTTTACTCTCGAGCATATAAAAGTTTTCATAAACTGCATCATGCATTCATGCACTGTTTTTCCTGCATAAAAATTTTCTCATGATTTATTGACATAAAAAATTTTCATGTATATATTTTATGTTTGATCAGTTTGATCATGTATTTTGTTTTATAGTGTCAGATGGTTCTCACACGCGAGCATGAACAACTCAATGCAGCAGTCCAAGCTGCGATGCAAGCTTTACTTCCTCAGCTGAGGAACGAAATCAAGGCTGAGGTGTAGGCTGCCAACAATCAATAACAGCATCCAGTTCCTCCTCCTCCTCCTTCAGCAACATTGGTCACATGGTTGGAGAGATTAAACAAGCAACGTCCTCGATCCTTCGAGAGAACTGATAGCCCCAGTGAAGCTGAAAGCTGGTTGGATCATATCGAGAAGATATTCGATGCAATGGGTTGTGACCCCGTCTTCAAGTCAAGGTTGGCCTGTTACAAGTTCGAAGGCGACGTGCTAGGATGGTGGAAGGCAGTGAAGTAGTCTGAGGGAGGTGACAATTGGGTGGCTGGTTTGACTTGGGCTCAGTTCAGGGAGTTAGTGATGGGACAATTCTTCCCCAAGGCTGAGCAAGACAAGCTGAAGAGGTAGTACCACGGAATCAGGCAGAGAGCTGGGGAAAATAGCAACGAGTTCATGCAGCGCTTTCTTCTTTTGGCTGGTTTTCTTGGCGCAGCAGCAGGTACTGTCGAAGAGCAAGCATACCACTTCCGGTGGGCTCTTCGTACATCGGTCGCCAACAACTTGGTATGTTCTACCTTCAAAACGGTGGCACAAGTTGCCGATGCAGCAGGTAAGCTGGAGATGCTGCAGGAAAGAGAGGAGTTCGAGGAAGCAGAGAGACCCGAGAAGAGGTATTTATTCGTCCTTCAGCGGTGATCATTTCAATTCATTCAGTACTATCCAATATTTATCTTTCTCTTTAAACTGCATCTTTCAGGCAAAAGACTAGGGACCGGTCTCAGCCGGCTACCCAGCAACAGCCTACTCAGCCCAAGGGTAACGGTCAAACTCAAGACCGTTCTGCTACGGATAGGCGTGGCGGTAATGATAATTACCGTAACTTCTGGAAACTCCAACAGCAACAGGTCCTTACACTTACTCATTCTTTATGTTACATGTTGTAATTTATAATTCTGACACATTAGCAATCTTCTACCAGGAATCATGGTAACGGGAGGGAGCAGAACCAAAGAGGTTCACAGCCTAACCGTCCATCTATCACTGGTATTACATCTTATGATTTTTTGCATTGTCCTTTTGTACCTATAAATCATGTCTCATGTGTACTTTTCCAAACAGGCTCCCAGCCAGAACGAGCACCTGCTGGAGGGTATACCTACCCTCTCTGCACTACCTACAACCATAGGCACCCAGGGCCATGTCGTCGCGGCAGCGACGCTTGCTTCAAGTGTGGACTTACTGGTCATCGCATGAAGGAATGCCGCAAGGGCGAGATGGAGGGCACATCTGGACATGCTGATTCCAAGCCGCTTCCTACTAGTGGACGCGTTTACACGACTTCTCGCGATCAGGCCAACAAGTCTACAGGTACCATCACTAGAATCTTGTATATGTATGGTCAAGCTACATGTGTTTTATTCGAAACGGGTGCTACGCATTCGGACATTTCTACTGCTTATGCCAATAATGTTAGGATATCCCCTATGCCTTTAGAGAATGTTTTAAACATTTCGACGCCTTTAAGAGACTCTATACGCATAACCCATGGGTACAAGAGCCTTCCCCTAGAATTTGACGACAAGATTCGTCCTGTTGATGACTTCCACTGGACATGTGTGATTTTGACATGATATTAGGCATGGACTGGCTATCAAAACATCACGCCACCATTGATTGCCATACATATCGGGTCATCTTTGGTGATGTAAATGCAACAGAGTACATTCACAATGGGTTCGTACCCAGAAGGTCTGTATAAATAATATCGACCTTGCGAGCACGTGCACTACTGTCACAAGGTTGTGAGGGCTATCTTGCTACTGTTCATTATTTGGAGGCTGAATCTCCATCTATCCAGAATCAGCCGATCGTGTCAGAATTTCCAGACGTGTTTCCAGAAGAACTTTCGGGCATACCACTTGCTCGTGAAGTGGAGTTTAATATTGAGCTCATCCCAGGAGCTGAGTCAATATCTAAGGCTCCTTATCGCATGGCTCCCTTTGAGCTGAATGAGTAAAAGGAACAACTGCAGGAACTGTTAGAACGCGGTTTCATTCGACCTAGTGCTTTTCCATAGGGCGCACCTATTCTGTTCGTAAAGAAGAGGGACGACAGCATGCGTCTGTGCATTAGATTATCGTGAGCTCAACAAGATCACCATCAGGAATAGATATTCGTTGCCACGCATTGATGACTTGTTTGACCAACTCCAAGGGGCCAAAAATTTCTCCAAGATTGATCTGAGGTCAGGCTATCATCAGTTACGGGTTAAAGAGCAGGACATCGCCAAGACTGCTTTCCGTACACGCTATAGGCACTAGGAATTCGTAGTCATGCCTTTTGGCCTTACTAATGCTCCAGTTGTCTTCATGGATCTGATGAACCGTATCTTTCCTGGACAAGTTCGTTATTGTCTTTATTGATGACATTCTGATTTTCTCTAAGTCCAAGGAGGAACACGAAGACCATCTTCGTACAGTACTACAGATACTTCGCTAGAAGCAGTTGTATGCTAAATTCTCCAAGTGTGAGTTCTAGTTAGACAAGGTGGCGTTCCTAGGCCACATTGTATCAGCAGAAGGAATCACCATGGATCTAACAAACGTTGAGGCTATTACCAAGTGGCCAAGGCCGACATCAGCGACTGAAGTTCGTAGTTTCTTAGGCTTAACTGGTTACTACTGTAGGTTCGTAGAGAACTTTTCCCGTTTAGCACTTCCATTGACCAAACTGATACGGAAAGGGGGAGAAATTCGTCTAGATTGAAGAAAGAGAGAAGAGATTTGCAGACCTAAAGAAGAAGTTAGTATCTACACCGATTCTTACTCTCCCATCTGGTACAAGTGGATTTCAAATCTATAGTGATGCTTCGGGAAGGGACTTGGTTGTGTTCTCATGCAACATGGGAAAGTGATTGCGTACGCTTTACGGCAGCTTAAGCCTTATGAGGAAAATTACCCTACGCATGACTTAGAACTTGCAGCAATCGTGTTTGCGTTATAGATATGGAGGCACTACTTGTATGGAGAATCATGTGATATCTTCACAGATCACAAGAGCCTGAAGTACATCTTCACTCAACGTGAGCTGAATATGAGACAGAGAAGATGGTTATAGCTGTTGAAGGATTATGACATTAATTTGCAGTATCATCCCGACAAGGCGAATGTAGTGGCAGATGCACTTCGTAGAAAGTCCGGTATGATAAACGACATTAAAATTGAGGAGGAAATTATAAGAGACTTAGAGCGACTAGACATCGAGATCATGATACGTGGACAGCACGGTTACTAGGCTAATCTTAGAGTAGAACCTGAGTTACTCTCTAGGATCAAGGAAGCTCAGAAGGATGATGGTGAATTTGGGCGATCATTAAGAACTTAGAACAGCAGGCGGAGTTTCGGTGGATGACGATGGTATCTTATGGCAGGGCACCAGACTTTGTGTTCCTCATTGATCCTACTCTTAGGGAAGCGTTATTAGCTGAAGCTCATAGCTCCCCATTCTCCATTCATCCTGGTTCGCCTAAGATGTACCACGACATCAAGCAATACTTTTGGTGGAGTGGTATGAAACATGATGTTGCTACATACGTCTCCAAATGTCTTACCTGCCAGCAGGTTAAGATCGAGCATCAGCAGTCTAGTGGTTTACTACAATTGTTAGACATTCGAGAGTGGAAGTGGGACAAGATCACCATGGATTTTGTTACCAGTCTTCCGCAGACAAAGATGAGGCATGATGCGATTTGGGTTATCGTTGATCGACTTACTAAGTCAGCTCATTTCTTACCGATCTGCAAGGATGATCCGATGAGTAAACTCGCCGAAAATTACAAGAAGGAGATCATGAGACTTCATGGTGCTCCATCCAGTATCGTCTCGGACAGAGATTCTCATCTCACTTCGCGATTCTGGAAGAGTCTGTAGAAATCTTGGGGTACAAAACTTAAGCTTAGCACGACTTTTCATCCTCAAACTGACGGGCAATCGGAGCGAACAATTCAGACATTAGAAGACATGTTGAGGTCATGTGCGTTGGAATGGACAGGAGATTGGGACGATTACATCTGTTGGGTAGAGTTTGCATACAACAACAGTTGGTACGCCAGCATTAAGCGTGCTCCATTCGAGATGGTGTATGGCAGAAAGTGTCGCGCCCCAATATGCTGGGATCAGGTTGGTGAGCGAACACTTGAAGGACCAGAAATGATAGAGCTGAGTCGCTGACCAATGAGAAGGTCGCTGTAGCTAAGCAGAAATTACAAGAAGCACGTTCACGCCAGAAGAGCTATGCCGACAAGCATCGTAGGGACTTACATTTTAACGTAGGAGATCACGTCTTTCTTAAGGTATCGTCGGCACGTGGTGTTAGACGTTTTGGAATCAAAGGGAAACTCAGTCCTCTATTCATCGGACCGTTTGATGTCATCGAGCGAGTCGGTGAAGTATCTTATCGTTTAGCGTTACCTCCGCAACTTTCTCACGTTCATGACGTTTTCCGTGTGTCCTTACTCAGAGGGTACAAGTATCATCCCCTTCACATGGTTCAATATCCACTGGAACAGATTCGTGAAGATCTTACTTTTATAGAGGAACCCGAACGAGTTCTTGACAGGCAAGAACGAGTCATGAGGAAGAAGACGATTGCATTCGTCAAAACACTTTAGAGGGACCATAGCGAGCGGGAAGCCACTTGGGAAACAGAGAAGTCTATCCAGGCTTCTTACCCTCATTTCATATTTTGAATTCGGGTATGTTCCTCTTTCAGTTTATTTTATCTATAATTCGGGGACAAATTATTCTTTTTAGGGGGGAAGAGTTGTAAAACCCGCATGCTTTTACCATGAATAGTACACTTAGTAACGTACGTACATATTAAAAACTTTCCTTTTATAGCATGAACACGTGTCACGATTAGTAATTTCAGAAGTATGTGCGTATTATTATTACGACAAGTATTAAGTACGTGTTAGTACACGATAATTATTATCAATAATAATTATAATCACGAACATGAAATCATGAACGTGAGAATCATGAACATATTATTATGTATTTACGTATATTATTAATACGATTAATATCGTTACGTACAAGTATTTATAATAACACGAATAATTAATAATAACGTAACACGTAAATACGAACACACGAGCATGTAATATTTTAGACACGAGAAAGGCTTCGTGTTTCCCTTGTGGGCCCTACAAGCCGCGGCACCAAGAGAAGGAAAGGGCCAAGCCCATGTTTTGTTTTATTAAAAATAACAAATATGGGATATATGCATTTAAAGAGTTTTTCACAAAATCACAAAACCCTAATCTCTTTTCTCTCTCTCTTGGCCGGCGGCAACACAACACCACAAGGAGGTGTTTGTTTGATCTTGGTTAATTAAATTCAAGGAGTGTGTTTTTGTGATCGTTCTCCATTTATTCCACGTGTTTGGTAATCCGTAAAACCTTTTCTTTTTAGTTCTTTTTTTTATAATGAACACATGAACAAGGGATTTAAAAACAAGCATTAAAAAGATGTTATAAATCATGGTGGGTAAAAATTAAGGGTTTGTTCGGGTTTGGTTGTTCGGCCGCCACTCAAACCGAGATCCCCATAGCTCTCGGCATCGTTTGGTTCGCACCACCAACCGAGACTTATGTCTCGGTGGTGTTTGGTTCGGTCGACAGCAAGGACAAGGCACCCCGACGCGAGTCAGGGTGTCCTTGTGGTTTTGGTTGGGTCTCGGCAGCAGCAGCCCACCACCGGCACACAACCGGTGGCAGTTTGGGGTCAAGCAGGGGGAACGCAGCGCGCAGCAGTAGGGACCACCGACACACAGCCGGTGGGAACCCCCTGCTGTTGGCAGTGGCTAGCCGAGAGGGACAAGACCACCGGCTTAAGCCGGTGGCAGCCTTAACAAAGGCAGTGGCAACCGGTCAAACCGGTTTGCCACTGTTAAGGGGTGTTTGGTTCGGACCGGTTCAAGGGGTTCCGGGTCCGTTTTACGACATGTCTAAATTAATTACATTGGTCCGGTTCATGACTAAAATATGTACAAGTATTTTAACAAGTTAACTAAATTAATTTAACAAGGCATATAATTGATTTAATTAAATCATGAACTTAGGTTAATTATTATTTATTTAATAATACATGTTATAACCTAACTATTTAATTATTTAATTTAGACTATAGTATTAATTAATTATTAAGACATGAAATATAATTAATTAATAATCATGACTTAGGTTATTATTAATACAATATTAATATATGTTTTGACCTAAGTATTTTATACACTTTAATTAAATCTTGCTTATATTTAATTAAATCATATAACCTATAGTTTATTTAATTAACATGATATTATTAATAAACTATACTATAACTACATGACTTATGATATTAATTAAGCTTTATTCTAAATATGAAAACTTTCTAATTCAGGAAACTTACTATTTTTGGAAACTTTCTATTTTTAAAAACTGATCTATTTTAAGAAGTTAATCTATTTTTGAAAACTTTCTATTTTTGGAAACTTTCTATTTTTAGAAACTTTCTATTTTAGTAAACCTGCTACGTTTAGAAAGTTACTTATTATTACACAACAGGTATAATAATACAAGAAATACAGGTAATACTTAATCAGAATATACATAACACATGATAAACACAACATAACGTTAAAATCAGTAAAACAAGACATGAACATATAAAGCAAGCTAAGACACAATATAAATCAGTTACGTACCCAGTAATTAGAATACTTATACACGTATACTATTTATGTAGCATTAGTGAGATCGAAGTAGGACTCTCTTCCGTTCGTCTTCTTCGTTCACTAGACATAAGGTACGGATTTCCCGTCCTTTCAGTATAAACATTCTTTCCTTATTAGGATTCCCCGTTTACAGCCAACTATTTTCCTAATATTTGTTTTATATATTTGATACTTACGTTAGAATAAGAGCCTAAACCATATACATGCATGACCAGTGTCACCTAGTTATGAAGGTGCCATAACCATAACACTGGAGGCACCAATGTTATGACTTCCCTCGGTGAAGTGATTGCTCCTGGCGTCCCTTTTCAGTTTTGGTCATTATATTATATTATCATGTGGGGCGTATGGGTGCATCCTAGTTACATGTTTATCAGTATTAGCAGAGTGAATGCGATGTGTGCCTTGCATCCTTCACTAGGAGTTGATCCCTCCTACCCAGACTATTTAATTAGAGGCAACCCCTCTAATTGCATGACGAGGTCTCCCCTCCAAGTATTAATGCACGGTGGAACCTCATGACCTATATGGGCTATTTGGCTAATTAAACAGATTTTCATAGAAACATAAGTCTTTTCAAACTATAAAATCAGTTTTATGAACATGAAACCAGATATCTTAGAACTTATGATATTCCGCTGCTATTAGTCTTATATGCTTATGTTATTCCATGTCATACTTGTATATTCGTGCACTGGGCGTTATGATCAGCCATTTTCCTTTCATGTTCCCAAACGGCAGGTACTCAAGGGCGCTCGTAGACTTTAAGCGTACGTGCATATGGATTGGAAGCTATCTAGCCTTCTCTACTTTATGCATTTCATCAAACATTTTGCTACTTATTTCTATGGACATTGTTTAGTCCTTTTCCTTTACAATACTTATGTTTGTGTGTGATGAGCTTATACTTTAGGGTACCGATGTTTGTTTCTGGTATTTCCTTTTATGGTCATGTAAGGTTTTAAGACATTTTCCTTGTATGCTTTGATGACACGCCATAATCACGCGTGGCATTCCATTTACCAAAATGGGGTGTTACAAAAACTAAACACGTTATTACAACACTATATTTAACGATCCTTTTGGTTTGGCTCTCGCGCTGCACCAAGTGGAAACAGGGAGGAACTCATACCGTCCATGCTAGGTGTCCAACCAGAGCCAGAACAACGTCAAGAGCAGAATATGAGCTTTATCGAGCTTTTGAAATATAATCTTTCTCAAGCTTTTCTATGTAACAAAGAAAACATCCAGAGTAACAACAAAAGCAACCAGAGCGACAAAAACATGATAAGGAGCAACAAAAACATGACATGTGGCCAAGTTGGCTATAGGATTTGGAGGTCACTTACCGACTCGGTCGACTCTTTCTCTTTGTTGCCTTTTGTACTCTTTGAATATAATAATAGGTTTATTTTTGTCTTATTCTCACGATTGGTTGGATTGAATCGCGGATAAACACAGTTTAAGAGCAATGGGAGTGGTGGTGTGGTTGGTTGGTTTGGTCCATCCGCGCGAGAAAAGGCAACGGCGCACCATTCCGTGCGTTCGCGCCAAAGGCCAGACGCCATACCGGCCAACCCACACCATTTGAAAAAAATAATATTTTTTTGAAAGTTTGAAAAAACGGTCATATTACCGTCGGGGGAGCGCATTTTCAAAAAAAAAACCCTAAAACTCAATTTATCACTACCAAAATTCCTATAAATACTACCTAAAAATCCCATACTTCCGACACTTCTCTTCTTCATTTCTATCTTCCAAAAAAATGAATCCCAACCACAACCAAAATTGGATTTCCGGTATGCTTTCCGACCCGACCAACCGAATGACGAGTTCTTCTTCAAACCCGAACCCTCAACCGAATTTCTTTTCTAATAATTTCGCCCCCCCCCAATTTCAAAGTCAAGAGGAATTGTTGATGTTTGAACAATTCAAAATGCAACAAATGCAACAATTTCAACAACAATCACAAAAAAACCGTATCCAGCTTCCCAACCTCGATCCGAGCATGAATCGCACCACATTGAAGAAGTTCAAGATACCGATGATGAAGAAACGTCGGTCCCGACTTCGACATCGAAACCTAGACGTAAGAAGAACACGTCGAAAAAAACAAAGAGAAAGAAGTCGTTCCACAAGAAAAAAGATTTCGTTGTGTGTGGACACAAGAAGAAGAGGAGATTTTGGCGAAATGTTATATACAAGTGTCTGAGGATCCGAAGACCGGAACCGATCAAAAAAAGAATACTTTTTGGTACCGAATTCAAGCCGTCTACAATGAAAAAGCCGTGAAAGAAGGTTATCCTATACGTACCAAAAACATAATAACATGCAAGTGGACTCTAATGAATCAAGCGGTTACAAAGTTTAATGATTTGGTGAATAAAACCGCGGTGCATATTGGGGAGAACAATCAAGATTGGATGGCGAGGGTGTACAAGTTGTATGAAATGGTCGTTGGATGTGAGTTTAAGCACCGAAGTGCATGGCCTTTTTTGAAATACAAACACAAGTGGAAAAATCCCGACTCAACTCAAGCTAGAAGAAGTCGTCTTATGGGCACCGACGACGAACCGGATCACTTTGGGCATGATGAGTTACCTCGACCCGCCGGGTTATTCCGACTTAATGAAAGTCAACGCACCAACTTTAACTCAACCGCTAGCTCCGGTTCTAACCCGGTCGCGTATCAAGAGTTCATGGCGGAACAATACAAGTTAGACCGAGATGCAAAATTGGTCGTGCTTGCTGGAGAGAGCGAAGAACGAAGACGGTTGATCCGAACACAAACGATCACGGAGGACATGCGTTTGCTCCAAATGGATACGAGCCGTATGAATCCGGTCGACGCTGCAATTGTCGAGGCCCAAAAGGTAATCATCCGAGCAAATTATGAATCACGAGATTAGTCGGCTTAATTTTATGTTTTTTTAAGTTTATGTCTTTTAATTTTATGTTTTTTTTAATTTTATGTTTTTTTAATTTAAGTTTAATGTAATGTTTTTTTAAATTTTAATAAAATTTTAGTTTATGTTAAAAAAAATATTTAAAAAAAAATCATTTGGCACCAGAATTGTCATGACACATCACTCCCCCTGAAAACTGGTGCTATAACATTTCTGATGTCAAAGCCCACTTTACTAACGTAACAGTACTTTTTACCAACGACACCAGCTGTTCTCTGTGCTCTAATATTGGTAATAATAATAGGCTTCTACTTTTACTGTCAAATATAATGAATGGACCTCTGACAAGTTCAATAATCAGAATAAAAGTTTCAATGTCATCGTGGATTTGTAAAAATTGTAATAGACCATGTCACACAATTGATAGATTTTTTTGGGTATCTCTACCTGACTACCTAGCTTTAAGAAGAAATATTTGGATACTGGAAATGTTTCTAGTAAAGTTGTCGTTTCAAGCTATTGCACGGAGACGGATATGAAAACGGGATGGGGACGGGAACTTAGAAACGCCAATGTCTCAAAATTCATAAAACGGATACGGCTGGAAACGTTTTAGAATTTTATATATATTTATTAATAAATTAAATAAACATGAATCTTTAACCGGTAAATCAAAAAAAAATAAATACTGACGGTGAGACATAACATATACTTAACATTAAACAAATACTGATAGTCAATTTTTAAAGTTTTTTTAGAAGATATGTCGACCTACCGTATGTATATACAATATAAATAGACCAAAAATGTTTCATGGCCCGAAAACTAGCCCAAAAACGTGTTAAAATCCCAAGAAACGTTTCCCTTCGCGTTTCTGTTAGAGCCTCGGGGTTTCCATCTTCATGAAACGTTTCCCTTTTTAGGAAACGTTTCCGTCGCGTTTTCGGGCGTTTCCAACCGTTTCCCGTTTCCGAAACGTTTCCGAGACGAGCACGACACCCGAAGGGCATTTCCGTTGCAACATAGGTTTCAAGACATAATGTAGATCAAAGATCTGGATATTCTAATTCACGTACTTTCACTAATGATCACTTTCAAAAGTTGATCTCTTGTTGTTACTTTTTGTACTTCAGTATTTTTCCATTTCAACACAGATATTGGTACAAATATTTTTTATAATCTTGAACTCTCAAATAATTACATTTAAAGTAACTGACTAATATATGAACGTGTTTAGATTGATGATAGAATGCTTCACTTGTACCTTTAATATTACAATTCTAAAGAACACCTCGATATAATATTTGGGTGTTCTATTGGTATCGTTCTCACCCACTGAAAATGTAGAGAAAAAGTACAAATGTTTTTTTTTTTTGTCATTTGGTCTACGGTGCAACATTTTTTTATCAGTTTTTGTTCAGTAATTTTTATTAGTTTATTACTTTTGACATAAACTTTATAATTTTTGTTCAAACGCAAGACTGTGAGAAAAATATTTTTATTTTTATGTAAACGCGAAACCGTGTGAAAAATATTTTCACATGTATCCAAAAAACTGGTGGGATGTTTTTTAGATCGAAGTAACATTTTGTACAATCATTAATTTTATTTTTCTATATTGACATGACATTTTTGTCTTATTCAAAAAGTGAGACTCGTCGTTGACATTTCTTTTTTCATTTTTCAAAAAAGTTTAGAAAAAAGTGTCATATTGGTGGGGTAAAAAGAAATTCATTATCGCATAAAACGTCAAGTCGATTTAGCAAAAAATATAAAACCAAGTTTTGAAGAAGTGCCAAAAAAAAATTATGAAGTCCCATGACTAGTAATTGCACAAAACTGATTTGGAAAAGAATTTTTATGCCAAAATGTGAAGAATAGAAATTTTGTCAAATAGTACAGAAAACTTTCGGCAATTCATAGGCGCCGAGTTAGAATTTGGACTGAAATAGAAAACCATTTTAGAAAGTTTTGGTTTTCCCATAAAAATCAACTATGTCAACTCCCTCCATCAAAATATTCATTTCCCTCCTTTATCAAATCTCAAAAACTAAACAAATATTTTCCTCAAAATGAAAAATCAAAACCATCCCTCCAAACCCAAAAACCATTACTGTATTATTTATATCTTCCACACCAGCTCCAATTAAATCACCACTAATTTTCTAATTTTGTAACAATCTTCTAAAAGATGGAGGGAATGATCTCTTTACTACGCCAAAACTGCGATAAAGAGAACATCCCTCCCTTCTTGCCCATCAACAAGACCAAGTCCAGTTATTATAAGCTCAGCGCAAAGACGACGCTGAAGAAAGATAACAAGCACAGGAAGCCTCTAAATGATATTACTAATCTCTTCGTCGAATCTATGAATCAGTCTTGTCAGGCTTTGCCATCATGTCTATTTCCGCTGTTGCAATCGGGTTTGGTTTGTAGGTCTACTCCTATTGGCCGCGTATCTGTTAACAAGAGGCGTGACAAATCGTTGCGGTTTAGCTTTAGATAGCAATATGTGGCAGATCACGGAAATAGAGTTATGTATCGTATTGATATGTTACTGGATTTGGCGATTGGCAATTGCAATTACTAAACTTATTAATTAATAAAATATACAAATTGTCATACTTCTTGTACATGGTTTGTTTTTAAGTTAGGCGCTCTTAAACAATTATGCATATGTTGAGTTGACCAAATATATATGGCCTCAAGTCATGATCAATAGTTCAGGTGTTCTTTGTGAAATACAGACGACTGATATAGGATGACAAGGATGGTAGGAGTACAAGTTAGTGCAAAATATTTGTTGTATGAAATGTTGACATAGGCAAATAGCTATTGAAATATTTATTCATAAGTGCAATTGAAATTGGACAATTTTACACAGTTTTGCTTATAAAGATATACATATAGAGTATAGCTGAAATTTGATAGCACAAAGGTACAAAATCTTCAAGTAACTAAGACTATCCGTAATGAGTGGTCGAGTAGGAGGTCGGTTGCCTTTTCAAAGTTCATACACATCTCCCCCTTTACGCAGGAGCGGACCAGGATTTTAAAAAATGATGTTACAAAAAAAAAATTGTTAAACCAACTTGAGTTATATCGTAAAAAATAGGGTAACATGAAAATTTTTGGAGGTTGCACGTACTAATAATATGACATATTTGAATATTTTTTGCACTTAGTGACTTCAAAATGAGTGTAACCCGTGCCACATCCGGCATTTATGTGGCTCCGCTCCTGCCTTTACGCTTCTCTCATGGAATGCGTCCCCCTAGCAAAAAAAGAGAGACTTTGTCGTTTACTCAATAGAGACATCTCCATTATTTATTACATAGTAAATTGTTTGTGAGTATTGTGTATTTGTGTGAGGTATGTTTATTTTTATGACCGTGATCATTTTGTTACGGGTTCAATTTAGATTTAGAGTCTCAATAAACAAATAAGATCGTCACTACAAACAAAAACTTATTAAGGCATCTCCAACCCAAGTTAGAGGTTTAATTCTAAACTTTTTGATATTTATGGTCTGTTTGGTTTGAAGTCGCGTTTTACTTTGGGTTTGAGTTTATAAAGTAGATGATTTAAGATTGGGTAAGATTTGGATTTAATATATGAGAGATAAATTAATATATTTTAATAAATATATTCTTTTATAAATAAATATAAGTATAAAATATATTATTAATTATATACTGTGTTAAAATTATGATAGGACCTAGTAAATATTTGTGGCTAAGAAAATAAGATGGCAAGTTGTGTCAGAAAGCCTATGAGTTCCCATCATTTTTAAATGGCATGGGTTTTATGAATCTAAACCCTCCTACTATTTGAAAAGCAATAGGGTAAAAGTCATATAATACCAACGTACTTATTAAAATATCGATTTTAAACACTTACAATTTAATTGCTAGACATTACCATCGAACTTGTTTATTTTGTAACAATGTTACCAATATTACCGGCTACATTTTCACGTCATTAATTTATTTAATTTACTAATACACATCACTAATAAAATTTATTGGGCCCACTCATATTTTTTTATCCATCTTACCCCACCCACTTGGAAAAATTAGACTGTCAAACCAAACGCACCTTTTATGATATGCTCTGTTTATAATATGTTCAACGGTTTGTGTTTATTAGTAATAACTAGCATGGACCCGCGCAATGCGGCGGCGAGTACTCATAATTATTTTTTGAGACTAACAAATATTAATCTTTTATCCATTAAGTTTGTATTGTTAAAGTTGTAAAAAATCGAAAAAAACCTCTAAGTTTCAAAAAAATTAATAGTTAATAAAAATATAGCAAAATGGATATTATTGAATAAAAGAGCATAAAATTTTAGAAAATATGGTGAAATTAGATTATAAAAATAATAAATAAATAAAAAGATTTTTCAATTTTAAAAGAAAAAATGTTATTTAAGTAGGCTGTTACAAAAGGTTGTTAGAAAGGGTTATAATATATAATGTTGATGAATACATCAACAACTTGCTTTATTTAGTAAGAAAAAAGTCTGAATTTTCAGCCTTCCTATTTTAAGAAGGTCCTAAATGCTTTATAAAGTAGTATAGATAATGGGGGAATGAAATAAATAGCTAAAATAAACATGATCCAAATGCAACGACAACAGAGTGAGGTGGCTTTTGACACATATCGTCACTCTCGTCGGAGCCTCATTCAGTTTTTGGAGACCATCCATTTTTTACGGACAATCAGCAATATTGTCTAGCTCCGGCGACAAAGGGAGATCGAAGAAAAGATTCATCCATAAATCCATATAGACGATTACCCGCGCATAGCGGCGGAATTGGCTAGCGATATATAATTAACGATATGCTAGTTGACTCAGCCGTCAAACTCGTGACCGACAGCTAGTTAGTGACTATTTGTAAGTTAGTGACTATTTGTAAACATATTTTAGATGACCAGGGAAAAAAAGTTGCAAACACTCATACATAGATTAAGACAAGATCATGACTATTGGTAAACATATTTTAGATGGTGTTACAATAGAAACTATTCGTTCATGAACATGTTACAGTTTCATGAGCTAAGGCGAACTGATAATAATCTATGCAATCATAAACAAACTTAACAAAAGATAACGTGGCACCGGCTTGTCACTGTTTACGATGCATAAGTCACCTTGTCTCGAGAGGATTTTAGGGTCTATCTCCATTCTAGATGTAAACCTTGTACAATTTAGTTTAACATGTTCTATTACACACGAATGACACGGGTTTCAAAGATATACGATCAATTGGTTGGGATGCCCCTGGCTCTTGAAGGATTGTGAGTCCACAAGCTTCTTTGTTCCCATGCAAGGTATCTACGCAATTATTATGTTAAGACTAATATAAAAAATGATGGTAGCATAATGCAGTGCACGTAAGAAACACGAATGTCACGAGATTTCAAGAAACGTACCCAACTGACCTTGTTGATGGGTTTGTTATTGAAGGAGCGTGAGATGGCAAGGGTCGAATTCTCTGCATGATATATCTGCATAATTCAATAAACATCATTTTAAGAAATGTATATAGACAAATATGAAACATAAGTGCAGCAAAATAAAGTTGGTATACCTTTGGTCATAAGGCAAATGATAGCTTCACAAAGTAGCTTCAATTCAAGACATGGTTGTAATTGATTAGTCATTTCTACATCATATACCAGCCATGAATTTGGAGGCACGTTCTCAGCAGTTCCTTTAAAACCCACACTACACACAACCAAACAACAAAGTATGTATGGTTAGTCGTTTAGAAATGGCATAAATGTGCAACATGGGTAGTAGGTCAAAACGACAAATTTTTTCAGTGATGGTTAACACAGGTGAGACCTTTCCTTCGCTTTAATTATTTAATACTGAAAACCAACTGTGAAGAGGTTTTTATGCATTGTGGGAACACTTGGGTGACTTCTGGCTATTATATAGCTATAAAAATATGCTACGCATCTGCCTGTTGACGAAGTATACCTAATATGACTCGTTTACCCATAAATAGCCTATATTGCCACGTCATGTGTCATGAAATATAGTTTGACGTAGAAAAACAAAAACTCAGTAGCTAACATACCTCATTGATGGTGGAATGGTAAGCTTTCTTTTGTCACCAACTCACATACCTGAAATTTGTTCATACATCAGTAATATCATCCATTAGAAACATAGACTCTGAATTGTTTCACAAAAACTGCAATCTTATCTTTATTTTAAAAAATTCAAAAGAAAGACATTTGTGTCTGCATGGTTCTTCGAATTTAAAACATTGTAATTTGCACAAAAAAGAACGCCTAGAATTTGAAACTTAAATAAGTGTTAGCTATTTACCATCTAGACCAACATTCAGCTCCTCAATAACTTCTTTGTCACCTGCATAGTTAAGTTATCATATGTATAAGTGCAAAATCACAAAATACGATACATTATCATATAGAAATTCTAAATACCAAGTCAAAACTTATAGGGAGATTTCCCATTTGAATCAATGACGTGTCTGTTTTGTTTCAATGTGACAACATATTGTACCTTCACATGGATCCATAATATATAACTTACACAACAATGAAAGTGCTTTTACATAAAAGTGGAAGCAATATTTGTGTAAACTTTACCTTTTTTGTTGCAATAGCCACTTTTCCTTTAGACTTTCATGTCTTAAGGTCTTCAATAACAAGTCCATTTGACAGTGTCTTTTTGTTACACAACTCAGACTCCTTCTCTTTATCTTCAGGCTTTGTTGTAGATGTTTTACTCGTTTCCTCTTTTTCTCTTTTGCCTTCTATTCATCTGACCGACTTACATTAGCTAACTCCTTGGAATCAATATCAAGAATCCTACATGAAAAAAAAATCTATTTTAAATCATCATGTAGGGCACTATATAAATATAATGTGGATACTGTAAATAACACGGTATAAAACACCCATCCTAAAACCTAGTTCATAACACTAAGTGGTTTAAACTGTAAATCTAAAGCCTGGACCAACACAATCTACATCTAGGAAGTCACTATACGAATTTATTTGGTGGCTTATAAGGCCATAGTGTTTAAAAAACGATATTGCTGCTTTTTAATTTAGGCTTTTAAAGACGGTTGGTCACGATCTCTAACTGATGGTGCATCCATCATCATATCGTCATCGTCCAAGTCTAAGTCGAGATGTACTGACCTATTTGCGAGCTTCTCAATAATGCTCAGTCCTGCCTCATCCATATTATTTGAACATAGAAGATACAACAAATTAATCCAACGAGGATTAATGCCCGCGCTCCGCAGCGGGGCATTTTGGAGCGATGTTTATAAAAGGTCATTTGGGGTGATAGATCGTATAAAAGACCGATGGGTTGGGAGATAGTTAATAGGAAAAGTATTTGGAGCTATTACTTTAAAATCCAAGAAAAACTTTCAAAGTTATTCACAATTATAAGGTTTAACCCGTGTATTGTACTAAATAATGAACATATAAAGCTAAATGAACATATAAAGCTATATGGACACTGATGCAACTCCCTACAAAATACAAACATCTCATAGTTTAACATTTGCACATGACCCCTCACAAATTCTTCTGTACTTGGCTTTGCAACACTTCGTATTAGCCTTCTTGCATCATGTTTTAGCCGTCACACAGTCATTGCCTTCACAATGTCACTATTGCTGACACAATTATATGGCAACCTTTCCGATAAGAACCGACCCTAGCCACTTTGCATTTTAAAAGAATGTTGTAGCAGCAGTAGGCAAACGCCCCTAAATGTTGAACATTTGCAGAAAGGAAACTGAATCCAACAAACTGGAAACAAAGTAAAATTGAAATAACATATAGAAATCCTTACAGATTTATTGCTATCGATTAGGAGTTGTTGCTTTTGCCTAACTCGTCTCTCTCTCTCCTTATCTCTCCTTAGATGCTTTTTTACTCCGAGTATTCACTTCATTCCAAAGTATATAAAATGATTGATACCGAGTCATATTGCATCATGAATACTTACCTTCTATAAAGTTCGTTGCCTTTTAAGCAATTCACATATTACCTAACAGTTTCATTTAGAGACACAATGTTTCGTAATAACACAATCAGATATTTATAAATGTGTACAAAAAAAACATTTGATCCGTTAATCCCTTAATATTAGATCTAGACGCTAAAAAAAATCATTACTCACAACAGAAGCATATCCAAACAGAATCTAGTTAGGACCATTTTATTATTACTGATCATTCAAATATGATAATTACATGTCACATAACCATTTTTTTTATTTGACGACTTCTTATAAAAATTATTATCTGACCACTTCTAAATATATAGTATATTATGAAAAAGTAATTTCAAATCCAGAGCCAACTTCTTCACTTTCTTACAATTTTTTTGCGCAAGATTAACGAACTTGTAACTTACTTGATATTCGTTAACGCTTGAGCTGCTCATTTGACTTTACCCCTGTCACCAATAGTGTTCCTGCTTTCGTCCATATCTGCAACAAAAGAGTCTAAACCTAAGTTCTTGTAAGAAAAAAAGATACCTTCAAATAAAGGACTAACCTTATGCGGTCACTGGCTTCAGCATTTCATAATCAGCTGCTTAGACGCGACACTAACAGCAGGACCTCTTTTCTTTGTTGGTCCCACTTTAATTCCTTCTGGCGGAGTTCCATCAAGGTTCTTAAAATTCTCTATCAAGTTGTTTGATTATGTTTTGGAGGAAGATTTTCGTTGGTGGCCTGCATCATTACATACCAAACAGTAAGAATAACATTTAAATTTTAATTTCTTCATATAGATAAAATGAGAAGATAAAAAGTAACCCAAATAGAACAATCTAAATATCAAAACCAGCTAAAAATATCATAGAATTAAAATCCTAAATTGAACATAAGGCAACATGGTCACTCGTTATACACTTAAAACAACTGACAACAAATAAAACATAAAACACTTTGCAACTTTTGGGACACCTAAACCCGAATCAGATAACACCCCTACCAAATCAACCCGATAACCCGATCCAATAACACCCTTGCCGAGAAAAATCAAAAATGCAATTTAGATGATGTGGATCTGTAAACTTTTTTTGAAACGACAATATTTTTTTTAGAGATACATACCTGGTAAAATCAAACTGAGTTCAGCATAAGACTCAAATTCATCCCCGTGTAATTGACATGTTAGCAACAATCAGAACCAAAGTAGCTTGCAAAATGGAACATGCTTTGACAGTCGTCTATGTCAACTTATGAATAGACGCATGCAACCAATACATTGAAAAGTTAGAAAGAGAAAAAAAGGGCTGGGAACAAACGCACCCAAAAAAACAGTACCCCTTAGTGAAAAAAATTAAAAATTAGGGAAAAAGAACATTTGCTTCTACCTAACGTCGAACCACTGTTGTATTGTCGAGTTTTCGTGAAGTGCTAAATGAAGGTTAAACTGCTTATGCTTCTTTGACTTGAATGGCTTGTAAGGATGCTGGTATTCTTAAACGCTCATTGATTTCAGTTAAAAAATAGATATCGAACGAATTTATCATCAATGTCTGTAATACGTTTGTAAAAAATGGCGTTGTTATAGACCAAGAAAGGCTCAGACTTGTAAGGAATCTAAAAGTAGGATCAATCCACCGCGGCTGCAAACTTATCAAGCTGCCTTGCCAAGACGCGGATAATCCAAGCTTTGGTGCAATGAATACATAGGAATCCAAGCAATGTCACCATAGCCACTTATATCCAATCTAGCAGGGTTCGTAAATTGCACCGGTTAGATCATATTTTTTTATTCTTTGTTTTTCCGTAAACGACCCCATTTATAGTGTGGAGGTGCCCATGTTTTTCTAAACAACCGAAAAAAGTGGAAAAATCTAGCATACCTGCAAACTTTATGAATTTGTTGGCAATTAGCTTGCATTTTTACTACTGTTGTGGCATTCTGAAAATGAATTACCAGATAAGGTGGTGTTTGATTCAAAAGAATTACCTGCGAGACCAGCCTTATAACGCGTTCCAAATGGCTTCCACTCCGGCACACTTATGGTCTTCCCATGGCCTTTTCATCAGTATCCGCTGCTTTGCGGTTTCTCGTACATCATTCTGCTCAAAGTACCTGTATCATTAAAAAACATATTGCTAGATTTAGAAATATATGCATAAAAATTGTTCTATATGAGTACATGACAATTATTGTAACGACATTACTATTATTTAAAAGTAAACTCAAGCATAAATCTATTAAAAATTAGTACTCACCATTTGTTTTATGTTTAATTTTTCCAAGATTCTTTCTTCAATATATATATATGACTCCACCACATATGATCAAATGTAAAACAATAGCAACCAAACCTAAATATGTAAAGGCGATATTATACGAAGCACTAAAATTTATTACTGTAATAAAAAGGCGATATTAACAACATCCCCAAATCATGACAAATTCTCAATTTCAAAATTCAATTTTTTTATATGTTTCCTACATCTAAAACATAAAAATATGTCGGTTTATACACACATGATACATTTAAAAAAAGAACTGGAAGGTTATAAAAAGAAGTAAAAAAACTTACCATAGAAACAAAGAAAAAGTGTCCACCTTGATTTCCCGCACAACTTGATCCAAGAATGGCAGCGTTTAAGCTTTAGTGCATTTTGGAAATCAATAAAGGCACATATGCTAGGGAAAAAAGATTATATATTTTGAGGCTCAGATATGCTAATGCGGGAACCACGTGGGACACGCGCCATGGCTGCAACCACAATTGAAGTGCGGCTGCCCAACCATGACACGGGTGTCCATAAACCGTGTGTCACAAAACACGATTGTAGAAGGTTATCATCACTGCCTATAGTCAAAACGGTTAAAAGGGTGCGAAAGACGTGGCGGCTGCAAACACGATGTCGTGATGCCATGCCATGCCAAGCCACGCGTCCCTTTTAAATGTTAAGCAACTTGTAAAAAGTACACAACTAACCAATATAAACGCATGAGTATAATCAAGCATCTGAAAGAAAATTTGTGGAATATGTCATGCAACCATCAGTAAGCTCGTGTATTCATATAAATATATGATTTGGCTTAGAACACAAATATGCCCCAATATCTAACAATTTGCTTCGCCCATAACAAATTAGGCAACGGGACAGAATGTTTCGCTCAGAACACAAATAAACCGCAACAAACAATATTTTTCCTCAGATTTGTATGTTCATCGCCTATTATACCCAAACAATAATAGCATGTTTCTTTTCGCACAGCTTAAGCATGAGCAGAAGTGAAAATATAGAATCAATTCAGGACACCGACAGTAGGCCAACTACAGCCAGGGTGATGCAGAAAAAGTAGCTAATAGCTTATTTTATGCTTATCAGCCTATAAAAATTGTCACACAATGTAATCTCCACTAACATTACACGTCATGGATAACATCAACGAAAGTATCAGTGTGTGAAACATCAACTCCAACACATCCTATTTTGGTACCCACCCGATCCACCAACAGAAACACATAACACGTGTTAATCCCCCGACATCAGATTCTCTAATGAAACCTACATTAATATGATTAACATAAATAAGCAACCAAATTTTAAATTTTAAAATTCTGAATTTTGCCTAATTCATTTTCATAAACTATATTTCTACTACTTGTAATCATAAGCAAAGTTACCCATATCAAAGACATAAAAATAATCATGGATAAACTATAAAAAAGATACAATAAGACTTACCACCGATGGCCTGAGAGTTCTGAACACATCAACACTAAATTTAACGAAACATGGAAAAATCACCATAATTGAGGGATAACCTCACCAATAAGGGGGTGATTGTTTTAACAAAGAACAACATAGAAGAATCAAAACCCATCAAAAATTAGGATTTCCAACAAACAAAAGAAATCAGTGCTCTCAACCAAGTGTTTGATCGTACAAACCACAATCAAGATATAGGTAATCAAAATACAACAACCTTCTAGCTTCTACAAATCCCAAAAGCCGACAAACAAACCACCCATCATCACCAGCCGATCAACAACACCACCCACCAAGCGGTGGCGGCAATGAAGAGATCGGGGCAACAAAAGGTGTTTTTATGTGGTAGATCGATCCGATCAAAAATAGATCTGTATTATTTGAGAGAGAGAGAGAGGGACTGATATGTATCTGTTTGAGAGAGAAAGAGTGTGTTTCTTTCTATAGTCACACACAAGAATCACAATAATATGGCCTCACCATGCACTATACACATATAATCGTCAGGAAAATCTTGAAGACTTTTGTGACAACACATCTAAGGGTTACAAATAGGGTTTCTAAAAAGACCCATACCCTTGACTCCATTTTCTACCCAACAAACGGTTAAGATGTTACTTTGGCAATCAATAGCTGGGAGACATTTCAAGGGTTTATCACCTTCTACACTATTTTCCACACAGTAGACGGCTCAGATCTGAAGCAATAAAATCGATGGTTGGGAGAGAGTTATATTTGAGGGTGGAGATGAAGGGTGTTGACAAATGGACGAAGGATAGTGTTTTTGTTACTGTTCTCCTCACATAAGTTTTATTATTGTTTATTCTTGATTTATACATTCCCCTTAATGTATTAAAGGGGTAATATCAGATATTTATAAAACACGAATATCTAAGACATATACCATTAGTATAAGTTCACTTGTGACCCATTTCGTAGAACAGATACATTCATTTAACTATGACTCTTTAGAACCTACCACTTCTTATATGCAGTCGTCACCTAGTTTATCGATTGTCATATTTTTTTTTGAAAGACATACGTATATTAAAAACAAACCAAGAAAACCAATACAAACAAACGAGATTCCTCCAATCCAAACAAGTCGATTAAATAAGAAGAAAACCAGGAAGGAAATAAGCATACACAATGGCCAAGACAAACGACCAATAAATCAAATTTAAAAGATACCATAACAAAACTTTGACAAACAAAATAAAAGGAATTTGGACAACTTATCCACCACAAACCAAACAAAAGTCCTCATTTTTCACAAGACAAATCTTACTACACAACCCATGTGGAACGGGACTAAAAAAGTGGACAACAAAAGCTATGAGTAAAGGTCCCCACACTAGTTATGACACACCACAATTAAAAGAATATAATTGTGCAAACTGAAACCAAGGCACAACGATACCCAAACTAAAATATCAGATAGCACAAAACCTTAATGCCAAGGCATGCCAGAACAAAAAAAACCCGTGCAGAACCCGATTGCAAAAAAAGTTCAACTGACACCCGAAGTTGGAAGGGAATACTTATCTGTTTATAGCCCTAACCAAGTAACTGAGCGTGGAAGGTAAGAATAGTTAAGGTTGTGGTGCTTGCATCATTTCCAGTAGCTACATGAGAAGCGCATGTTTCAGAGGCGACCGTAATACTTGTAGCAGTAAGTGAGAGTCACCTAAGGCATGACAACCCCAATGTACCTGCAAGTATCCAAAAGTCAGTAAGGTCCAATATGGAAACATCTCTTGTTAGTCATCTTGATTAGTATATACATAAAACTGTATCTAAATCATATTTGATACCTACTATTGTTTGGGTTATATATCAATGTGTTTGGACATCAAGACATTATCGCTAATCGACAGATATCAGGAAGCTTAATGACACATTGGCGAAACTCACGTGTGGACTGATATATGTGTACATGTCCTCGGTTTCAATATAAGATTAAGAATATACAGCTTATTCCATTCGAGATAAGCACTTCCCGACAATTCAAATCGCTTATGCTTTTAGAAATTCACTAGCTATTTAAAAACAACCTATTTCACCCAAATATCCATATAACCACTTTCCGAAGGCAATCCAAAACACCCTAAAAAGGCGTATTTCACCACCTAATAATCATATAAAAAGCATCGAGTATTTGAGTAGAATTACCTATCAGGCCTGTTAATGTAATTAAACCTATACCAAACTTCAAAGGCAATAAAAATTAAACAACCCTAAACATCCCATAATAAGTTATAAGTGGCAGTGCCAACATTGTCAAAATGGTCATTTTCGAACCAGCAATCACAACTTTTTCCCAAAAAATTTGATGCTTTCAGCTTACCTTTTCACTAAGGACATGTCAAATCTATAATCAAATGTCATGAGGAAATATTCTAATACTTTCTTAATTTAAAATCTAAAACAACCAACTAAGAATAATCTATGAACAAAAACACAAAAATTATAAACTAATTCCATAAACCACGCTAAATCATCAAATCAAACATAAACCATATTTGAAGCGACACTGAAACTATTACCATCAAACAAACTAACCGGCATTTTCACATTCCCACCACAAAACGACGACACAAAGTATGAGCACGTTAAATTTAAAATAAAATGGAAACAATATTGTAATGGCATGTTGTTTGTTCTAGGTCATTAACGAATTTTGATTTGGTTCAACTAAAAAACAATAACACACACACTTGGTTCACCCATCCATAAGTCATATTTCGCAATAACATTAAATAGTAAGCTAGACCATAAGAGCTAATGCATCTACAAAATAATGTTAGGTAAGCTAACAACCCTACAATAATTAAAATTTACCCAAGACGTTTACTGCTGTCCAAATAAAGCTTACCCAAACACCCTTTCTAAATATTTATAGAATCTCTACACCATAAACCGCAAAAAATTAGAATCAAACTTTAAAAAATTAAATGCATCACACACTTGCAGTCACAAACCATTAACAATCTGATGAGTATAAAATAAATGTATAAAATAGAAATATTCACAATTTACCCTGGATTTTGTTACACATGTAATCCACCACCATAACAATAGAACTTTCTGCAGCTGCTGAGACCTAACCAAGTCGATACTGCTCTGTGTAAAGTCCTCTGGTTGTGATTGTCTATCCTGCAAGTGTCATACACAAAGGCTCGGTTTTTTGTGTGTGTTTTCAAGGATTAGGGGTTTTGTGTGTGTCTGCCGACCATCAACGCCGCACATCATGACGGCGGCAACGAAGTGGGTTGTGGCTTGTGGGTATAGGCTCGCATGAACTCAAAACAACAAACAATATCCTCAATCAGAACTACCTGAAACCACCTAAACCATCAAAAGAGGGTGGCGGTTTCGGCAGATCAAGGTGAAGGTAATACGATTGTGGTGGCTAGGGTTTAGGGAGAGAAATAAAATGATTGTGTGTGTTTTATAAATACATTTGGCTTTCACAAAACGTATTGAAGAATTTTTTGATTTTATTGAAACTGCCCATGATGCGTTTTATTGTTTTATTCTGTATTTCCTTCTATACGTGAGAAATTCAAAAACGATATTAATTTGATAAGTCTAATTCTATACTTTCCATATGCATTCATTTATTTTGTGTATCTACTTTCCATACGCATGCATGACAACAAAAAAAAGATTTGAAACTTTCCAAACAGGTGATACAAGAAACTTACAAGGAATGCTAGATAGGAAAATTTTCAAGTTTCAACATTAGTTATCCCTCCTTTATAATTAGTAAAGATGATGGTGGTAGGATTTTGCTTTGTTGATCTTGCTATGTTAATGTGATTAGGAAGATTAGGGATGTTGGTTTTGATATTTTTTATGTTATTGGTGAAGAGTATGCATTTTTGTTTTGATGTTTTTGATGAATTCATCCATAAACATTGTCTAGCCTACTCTTCATGGATTAAAGTTGAGAAAGTTTGAGCTCTTTGTTGTAAATGGAAGAAGCATGTGTCTTAAGTGGACCAAACGTATTTAGTGGAAATCAGACATGGAAAAGAAAATTAAATAAATTAATTACGTGGATATTACCGTGCCAGCGTGTCGGTAACAGGTTACCAAATTGGTAAAAACGAAACAATTTTGAAAGTTCATAGGTAATGTTTAGCGATTAAATTGTAAGTGTTTAAAGTCGATACATTTTGATAAGTATAATGTTATTATATGACTTTTACCCAAAGCAATAAACCAAACTAATATTTTTAGGACTCACCCTATTCCAACAGTGCTACACCCCTTAACCAAACGGCCCTTAATGCGTTTTTTGTTAAAAGCTTAAAGACTTCAAATCTTTCATTTGTTTTAAAGATCTAATACTCCGTAATGTTTTTCACAATCAGTGGTACAATATTCCATCAATCTTGAGAGGTGCCAAAAAATATAACGTTGGGATCAATAAATAATTGGAGTAATTACTAAAGCAATTCAATAAATTTAAACGAGTACAAACCAATCCTTGGCGCCTGAATCAATAATTTGACCAAAATTACAAAAACAAATTTCATGTTTATATTTCTCTCCTTTATTTAACATTAAAAACCAAATATGTCAACCTATAAAATCATCTCTCTACCAAAGGCCTCTTGGCCTAGCGGTATGTGAGTGGCCCTCTAACCTATAGGTTGTGGGTTCAAGTCTCGGTGGAGACATGTGAGATAGAATTTGTGAGATAGTGTGTGAGTTGTAAAAAATTGCCGTTAAAAAAAAAATAAAAAAATAAAATCATCTCTCCAAACCAAAAACCCTCACATATTTATATTTGCAACACTTTAGTTCATTCTACATCCCTTCTTGATTTCTTTCTTCACATTTTAGGCACCATATTGATGGAAGGAATTATCTCTTCGTGCCAAAACAACGATAACAATAAAGAGAACATTTCTCCGTGTTTATCCGTCAACAAAGCTAGTGCTAATAAGCTCGGTCTAAAAATCACGTGGAAGAAGAAGTGTAAGCATAGGAGGCCTCTAAAGGACATTACTAATCTCGTTGTCGGAACTTTGAACCAGTCGTCTCAGAGTTTCCCATCACGTTTATTCCCGCCACAGCAATCAGGTTCAGTTTGTACGTTTACAACCACTAGCAAGATTTCTATTGAGAACAGACGTGCCAAAACGTTGAGATTTAATTTTAGATAGAAAATGTAACATCTTAGTTTATTACATATATTGATATGTACAAGGATTTATGCATGAAATTGTTAGACAGTGAGTTCAATTTTATACTTTTATTTAGATGTTAGTGGATTTGTAGTTACCATTATATTCTTGCACTAGTTTATTACTTAAGAAAAAATCTATACTACAGCCGGGTTTATCTCCTTTCTTGAAATTGATTTTTTGACATTTTTAAATGTTGAATATTATTGGGTCACGGTCTGAATATCCGGGTTAACTCGATCAAGTCACTGGATCATGCGATTGACCACCAGTCAACCCAGGGGCGGATCTACAGCCAAAGGAGGGTATGCATGTGCATACCCTCTTCAAGATCTTAGGGCGCGTTTGGTTAAGGATATGAAATCAAAAAAATGGAATCAATCTTTCATACGCATGTTTGGTTAATAATAGTTTATCACTATGGGAATAAAACTATTAAAGCACACTCATAGAACCATAAGGTGAAGCATCTCTTTCAAAAACCATTCCTTAATTGCTACAACACTTTTCTTCTACCTTCGTGATTATACTATGTTATGTTGCTGCTGATGCTTTATAATCTTCGCTAGAGGGGGTTCATACTCGCGATCGTTGTCGGTCGCCGTTGCCAAAATAGATTCATAAAACTTTCTAGAGTTGATTCTTAGTCACCGAATAGTCTTTATTGAAGTAGGAGAATAAGATCACCATTTATGAATTTTTACCTTTCTTATTTAAGATCTAGTCCTCATGATATGATCCTTGGAAATGATCCATGAAATTATATAAACGAAAAGAATTATGGTGTTATCTTTATTTTACGAAGATGTATGCCGTGTAATTGTTTATATCTTCTTTGATTCATTTTATGAATAGAAAAGCATGTGGAAGCTTTCTTTGGTGAGGTTGAAATGGAAAGGAAGAATTTTTTTTTGAAGATATTAAGCCAAGTTGACTACATGATTCTCATTTCTTACTCAAACCATACAATATAATTAGATATAATACCAACAATTATACCCATTTACAAGTGTTTTTACTACTCTTTAGGGAAAGATAGCAAAACAGGGAAAGTATTAAGTGTCGGTTTAGGAAAACCAAGCACTAATTATCAATGAAGTTCAAGTTCATTTCCTAAGGAGGCAAGTGTGTTGTGTAGAGAGATGATTAAATTTTGTGATTATAATTTATGAAGAAATAAAATAGAAGAGAGATTAGAAGAGAATGACGGTTACGATTATGAATTAAACTAAGACGAATAGTCGTACACGTAAAACCGTAAAAAGTGACAAAATTAAAATTTACCCTAAAAATTCCTAGAAAATTGCAATAAATCCTAAAAAATATAATTAGAGTTTACAAAAAATTAAAAATCACTAAAACCTTTTATTTAATTAAATAATAATTTTTTAATGCTAATTAAAGCCCAAAAAATCAATTTAACTAACAAAAAGCCCAAAATGAGATTTTTTCAATCGTAAACCTCTAAAATACCTTAACTAAATTATTAACTATTTTTAAAAATTTTAAAATTAATTAAAACTATTTAAAAACAATTAAAAACTATTTAAAAACAATTAAAAACTATTAAAACTTAAAATAATTCTAAAGATTAATCTAATGACAATAAAAATATTCTAAAAAATTTAAAATTCCTAACTTAATGTATTTGAACTAAGAAAAATGAAAAAAATTGAAAAATATAAATTTTAATTTTTAATAATAAAATAATAATAAAAATACAAAATTTATAAAAAATTCTAAAAAGTTGCAAACTAGCTTATTTTAACCTAAATAATACAAAAATAAAGTTGAAATTACAAAAATACCCCTAATGGGCCTAGAAATGGGCCAAAAGTCCAAACAGACCCCTTAATGGGCTATTTAAGGCCCAATAAGAAAAATGTTGTCCAATTAAGCCCAAAAGCTCCTATCTAACTTAAAATTTGATTTTAAGAACAAAACTATGAAGGCCCAAAAGCTGAAAATGTGTTTAAGCTAGCTTATTTCAAGGCAGCTTATTCTTAATGGGCTTTTTGGCCCATTAAGCTATAAGCTGATGCCATAAGCTCAAATTTGACACACAAGCTTCTTTTGAGTTACTTAAGAGATCTGAAAAAGAAAATTGAAAAAGCACAAGAAATAAGCCTGAATAAGCTAAAAGCTATCTTCACAAAACGACAAAATAGTCGTTTTCGAGTTCTAGGTCACCTCAAGAGCTGATTCAACTTTCAAAAGCTTTTAAATGACTTAACTAAGCAGAATAATCAAAAATTTTTCCAATAAGCACACTCAATAAGCTGAAATAAGCAGATAAGCACTTAATTTAAAGTCAACCTTATGAGTTTTCTAGTAAAAAGTCAAAGCCAAGGTCTGATAAGCTCCAGATCAAATAAATGGGTCAAATAAGGAAGATCTATCACAAAAATAAGTTGTTGCAAGTCTGGATAAGCCAATTTGGCTTATGAATAAGCTGAATGACAAATTACACTAGCAGGGGCTAGTTTTGGGTGTTGAGTAGTGGGAAATTTTCCCACTGCTTGACTTTCTTGACTTTTTGTCTTTAGTGACTGTTTTGTTGATTCAAGTTAAGCAAAGGCACCCAAATGATCAGTTAATCATAAGAAGTCAATAACAATCACAAAAACACAATTACAAACAGCCAATCAGTGCAGTTAATTCAAAAGATCCACAGACCTAGCCCAGATATGAACAATAAGCAGTTATGAACTCAATAAGCTGTTTTAGCAAAATTCAGCCACCCAAATTACACCAAAAGCATACACAAGCTATATTTAATTCAAATGAACAAATACAAACACATTTCATGCAATGATTCAAGGTCTAGATCAAGATTCAATCACCAAAAAGTTACTGATGAACTAAGAACATGCAGTCATGAACACTTGCTGATATACTTGACCACACAACCAAATTCAAACACTTAAGTCTCCTTAATAGGTTATCTTGGATATGATTTATCACTTTTTATCCTAAGTCTAAGCCTAGAACTAGGTGTGCACCAAATTGATAGGTGTGTAAACACCCATCCTTTTACCACTTAATTCTGGCTAAAACGAGACTAAAACGCGTATTTAATATCATATGTTTGGAATTATGCGTGGTTTTTGTGTTTATTGTGTTTTCAGAGCCAACCGGATGAATATTGAAGAAAACATGGGATTGCACGGGATTTATCGAAGAAAAAGACTCAAGACAGAGTCTATTGTCCAAGAGATGCAAAAGATTTGAAGTCACTGGGCCTATTCGAAGATTTATCGAAGAAAAGGACCAAAGATGGAAGATTTTACAAAAGTCGAAGAAACTCAAGTCTATTAAACGAAGAAATTAAAAGACGAGTTGAATTTAATCGACGACAAATCCCGAATCAGAATCGAAAACGTCAACTTTTCTGAAAAGACGAGAAGACAAGAAGAACGGGAGAAAAGCCCACTCACCAACCAAAGGGAACACCTATATAAAGGGTTCCCCTCACACTTTGCATCCAGTTTTTTAGTTTTTTCTTTCCCCTCTTTTTTCTCCCTTTCTGTTCGTAGGTATCACCAACACCACTAGGGTGTTTGGTGATTTTAATCTTTGTTCTTCAATCTTGTAATTTTAATCTTTGTTTTGTGATTGTTAAAACCTTAATCATTCAATACATCAATCTATTTCATTTCATATTGTTCATCTTTCCTCTTTTCATTCAAGTTCTTAAGTTCTTATTTGATTGATTTGATCTTTAAAAAGTTGTTGAATTTGTATTTTTACTGTTGGGATTTGTTATTCATGGTAGTTAAATGATTATTGGTTAATTTGGTAAAACCTTTTTGCTTATTTAGCTTGATTTTGGATTAAAATCGTTTTCCCTGTTCTTCGGTAGAAGTTACTGTTCTTGTGTATTTCCAGAAGTTCCGGATGAACACAAACTTCCGGATGAACAAAAAAAAGTTCCGGATGAATTTAAAGTTCCGCATGAGTTAAGAAGTTCCGAATGAATTTTCCCTTTAAAAGTTCCGAATGAATTTTCCCTTTAAAAGTTCCGAATGAATGCTTTTTCCAAATCTTCCGAATAAACTTCCGAACGAAGTTCCGAGTGAAAGTTCCGGATCAACCTTCCGAACAAAGTTCCGAGTGAAAGTTCCGGATCAACAACTTCCGAACGAAGTTCCGGGTGAACTTCCGAACAAAGTTCCGGATCAAGGGTTCCGAGTGAAAAGTTCCGGATGAATAGTTCCGAATCAAGGTACTTCCGAGTGAAAAGTTCCGGATGAATAGTTCCGAATCAAGGTACTTCCGAATCAATTTCCTGTGATTATTTTTAAGTGTTACTGTTTCTTGAGTGTTACTGTTTCTTCATTTTTATTTCATATTTTAATTTTAGTTTTTATTTACTGTTATTAATATAATTGCCTTTAAATTTAAGTTTACATTTTATGCATTTAAACATTTAGTAGAATAGAAAACCACTCCCCTTGTTAGTAACCAAGAACAATCATTCCACTTAGAACCAAGATCAATTCGAGAGGATATCGAGAGAATCTAGAACCCCATACAAAATGCTAGTATCAAATGGCGCCGCTGCCGGCTCTTCTCGTTAAGATCAAAAGTTTTTTGTGAGAACTTGGATTTTGGGATCCGTTCCCCGTGAACGTTACTTTTTCATAAAAATTTTCAAAAATCCTAAAAAATATAAAATTTTCAAAAATCCTAAAAAGTAAAAAACATAAAAAACCAAAAATATTTTTGCTTTGTTTTTCTCTTGTTAGTTCTTTTGCAGGTGTATGCGCACTCGATCAACGTCTTATCAAGAGCCCGAGCCTCTCGATAACTTAGACATGGCCGGTGTACAAAACAACAACAACATACCACCTCAAAACAACCATAATAACAACAACAACCCACCTTTCAACAACATGAATAATAACAACAACAATGAGCCTCTACCGGATAATCGCCCGATGATTGAACTGCTGCAAGCTCATGTAGATGGCAACACTGATCCAATTGTTATACCAGCGATTGCAGCCAACAATTTTGAGCTCAAATCCGGCTTTATCCAGATGGTCTCTGCTCAACCATTCTTGGGGCGTACCATTGATGATCCACATGACCACATCAAGAGATTCTTGCAACTCACCAACACGGTCAAATTCAATGGTGTTCCACAAGAGGTAATCCGGTTACAACTTTTTCCCTTTTCTTTAGAGGAACAAGCCCGGAATTGGCTTGCTAAGGAACCGCCACAGAGTATTCTCTCGTGGACGGATTTGGAGACCAAGTTTATCAATTACTTTTTCCCACCCTCTCGTACTACCGCTTTGCGGAATGAAATCATAAATTTTGAACAAAAGTACGATGATTCGTTCAGTGAATCTTGGGATCGTTTTAAAGATCTTTTAAGAAAATGCCCACAACATGGTTTTACCAAAGTGCATCAAATTAATACTTTTTACAATGGTTTAAGCATGAGTGACCAAGATTCACTAAATAGTGCCTCGGGGGGTAATCTTTTGGCTAAGACTTCCAATGCTGCTTGGGATATCATTGAGAATAAGTCTCGTGTGCAAACCAAGAGTGTGAGGACCAATGTCGCTAGTGCTAGTACTAGTGACAGCGACAAGCGAATTGACAAAATCACTGAGCTTCTTGAATCGCTTTCTACCCAAACCGCCAGCAACACTAACAACATCAACACTAGAAACGCTAAAGACGCTCAAGTCAATGCTGTTAGCCAACCATGTGAAATATGCGGGGGTCCTCACTCTTACACCACTTGTACTGCCACCCTAGACTACCCTTCTAAGAACGTGAATGCAGCATACGGTACCTATCCTCAACCTGCTTATCAAGCAAAACCTCAAGGTGACCGCAACTTGCTTAGCTACCGCTCCAACAACTATCTCTCACCACCTGGTTTTAATCCTAACAACCCAAACCAACAACAAAACCTCAACCGCCCTCCTCAACAACAACAATCTCGTGGACCATACATACCACCTCACAAACAGCAACAACCACCTCAACGAAACAACCAAGTTTACCATCAACCTGCTTATCAACCACCCGCTTACAATGCTCCTTCCAACCAAACCCCCGCATTACATCAAGACATTGGAACCTACATGAAGACTAACGATGTGCTCATGGACAATCTCCAACAGGAAGTACGCAACTTGAAAGCCGACCTGGTAAAACAAGGGAACGATCTGAGAGCTGATATGAGAAACACTATGGATAGTCAAACGAATGACTTAAGAAACATGATGGCTAGTTTCTTCCACGGTAATCAACCCTCTTCTTCGGGTACTCTTCCGAGTAACACCGTTGCGAATCCAAGAGGGGAGATGAAAGCAATCACCACTCGCAGTGGCAAAGGTACCAAGGAACCCGAGCTTCCTATACCTCCACCGGTGGTTGTGACTAAGGAGAACGAGTCACCTGCCCCTATTCCTCATCCTTCGACTTCCCCAATTTCTTCACCTCTTACTTCTACCCCTCCTCCACCCACGGATGTGAGTGACCCTATTCTCCCAAAGCCTTCCTCTTCTTCCGATATACCTTATCCCTCAAGGTTGAGGAAAGAGAAGCTCAAAAGCAAGGATGATATTCAGGTTTCGAACTTTCTTAAAATGTTCAAACAATTGAATTTTAACATATCCTTCGCTGAGGCTCTCGCTCACATGCCTAAGTACGCGAAAATGTTCAAAGATCTTCTTAGCGACAAGGAGAAGCTTCTTGATATTGCTAACACCCAACTTAACGAGAATTGCTCTGCAGTACTCTTAAGGAAATTGCCAACCAAGCTTGGTGATCCGGGTCGTTTCTTAATCCCCTGTAACTTCCCGGGAGTAGAGAATTACATGGCCCTAGCCGATCTAGGTGCCAGTATTAATCTAATGCCTCTAAGCGTTTGGAAGCAATTATCTCTCCCTGAGCTAGTCCCCACCAAAATGACTTTGGAATTAGCTAACCGTACGGTTGCTTATCCAGTGGGGATAGCCGAAGACGTCTTTGTAGGAGTCGACAAATTCACTTTTCCTGCCGATTTCGTCGTCGTCGACTACGAGATGGACCCTCGTGTTCCCTTGATCGTGGGTCGTCCATTCCTGAGGACCGATCGCACTCTCATCGATGTTGAAGCCGGTGAGCTTATCATGAGAGTGGGTGATGATAAAATCGTCTTCAACATGGGAAAGTTGTCTAAACAACCTTATTCCAACGAGAGTGTTAATTGTATTGACGTTCTTGATGAGGCTTGTGAAGAACACTTCCAAAATGCTTGCAAAAGTATTCCTACTTCTCTTCCCAATGTTGAAACCGTTTCCTCTATTGATTCATCACTGTCTCTATTTGGAGAAAGTGATTTCTTTTGGAAAGATCTTGAAGCCGCCATGGGAGATGTGAACTTAGCTAATGATGATTCTCCCACCGATGGGGATGAAGACATGCATTTCTTTGAAAACCTTCTCAACGAAGACAATCCTTCTCCTCCATCTCCCACGGTTATTGCTATCGATACTCCGACTTTGAAAACGCCTCCCGTCGAAAATCCTCCGGATTTAGAACTTAAGGAGTTGCCGCCCCATCTCGAGTATGTGTTCCTTGAAGAAGAGAAGAAGTCGCCAGTCATCATTGCTAAGGATTTGAAGGAAGAAGAAAAATCTCGCCTCATCGCCGTGCTTAAAGATCACAAAAAGGCGATTGCTTGAAAATTTCTGATATTCGCGGAATTGATCCTCACTTCTGCACACACAAAATTCTCATGGAGGATGACTTTAAGCCCACAATTCAAAGCCAACGAAGGGTGAATCCAAAAATCCATGAAGTCATCAAAACAGAGGTTATCAAACTTCTTGATGCGGGTATGATTTACCCTATTTCGGATTCACCATGGGTTAGTCCAGTCCATTGTGTGCCCAAGAAGGGCGGAATAACCGTTGTTCCCAATGAACACAACGAGTTGATTTCCACTCGTCTCGTTACTGGGTGGAGAGTTTGTATAGACTACCGCAAACTCAATGATGCCACGAGAAAGGATCATTTCCCTCTACCTTTTATGGACCAAATGCTTGAACGTTTAGCAGGTAATGAATATTACTGCTTTCTTGATGGTTTCTCGGGTTATTTCCAAATACCCATCGATCCCCAAGATCAAGAGAAGACAACATTCACTTATCCCTATGGCACATTTGCTTACAAAAGAATGCCTTTTGGCTTATGAAATGCCCCCAGGACTTTCCAAAGGTGCATGTTAGCTATCTTCCATGACATGGTTGAACAAACCATGGAAGTCTTCATGGATGATTTCTCGGTCTTCAGGGATTCCTTCTCTTCTTGCCTTGCCAATTTGGAACGTATGCTCAAGCGGTGCGAAGACACTCGCCTTGTTCTGAATTGGGAAAAATGCCATTTTATGGTCAAAGAAGGCATCGTGCTAGGACACAAGATTTCCAAAGCCGGTCTTGAAGTAGACCGTGCTAAAGTCGATGTTATCGCTAAGTTGCCTCCACCTTCAACCGTGAAGGGTGTGAGAAGTTTCCTGGGTCATGTGGGCTTTTACCGTCGATTCATCAAAGATTTTTCTCAAATCGCTCGCCCGATGACCCACCTCTTGGAAAAAGATACTCCTTTTATCTTTTCCAAAGAATGTCTTGAAGCCTTCAACTCGCTTAAGGATAAGCTAACTAAGGCACCTGTCTTGGTTACCCCTAATTGGGAGCTGCCTTTCGAGTTGATGTGCGATGCTAGTGACTTTGCTATTGGTGCGGTTTTGGGCCAAAGAGTGAACAAACACTTCCAACCAATCTATTACGCTAGCAAGACAATGACGGGAGCCCAATTGCATTATACGACAACCGAGAAAGAGCTTTTAGCTGTTGTCTATGCCTTTGAAAAGTTCTGCCCCTATCTTGTCCTTTCCACCACAATCGTTTACACCGATCATTCCGCGTTGAAGTACTTGTTGACTAAGCAAGATTCCAAACCAAGACTTCTTCGCTGGGTTTTGCTACTCCAAGAATTTAAAATCGAAATTCGCGATAAAAAAAGGAGCTGAAAACCTAGCCGCGGATCATCTCACTAGACTTGAGGATCCTTACCAGGGGGATCATCCGAACAAAGAAATCAATGATTCTTTCCCCCTGGAGACCTTAATGTCTATCAACTCGACTTCTGATGAAACCCCGTGGTTTGCGGACATTGCAAACTACTTGGCGGGTGGAATTCTCGTTGACGGGTTAACATCCCAGAAAAAGAAGAAGTTCTTTAACGATATTAAGACTTAGTTTTGGGATGACCCGTATCTATTCAAACAATGTGCTGATTTGATTATTCGCCGATGTGTTGATGGACTGGCAGCTTTGGAAATCCTTGATGCTTGCCACAAAGGACCCACCGGTGGTCACTTTGGTCCCAACTACACCGCCAAAAAAGTGTTTGATTCGGGATTTTATTGGCCCACCATCTATCGTGATGCTCACGAGATGGTTAAACGATGTGATGCTTGCCAAAAACAAGGCACGATCACACATAAAGACAAGATGCCTCAGAATTTCATTCAAGAGTGTGAAATCTTTGATGTTTGGGGTATCGACTTTATGGGGCCATTCCCTTCCTCTAAAGGAAACAAATACATCCTTGTAGCCGTTGACTACGTTTCAAAGTGGGTTGAAGCCAAAGCTTTACCTACTAATGATGCAAGGGTGGTTTGTAACTTTTTGAAATCGCTGTTCGCTCGATTCGGCGTTCCTCGTGCTATTATCAGTGACCGCGGGACTCATTTTTGCAACGATCAATTTGCAAGAGTCATGGCTAAGTATGGTGTCAATCATCGTCTTTCCACCGCCTATCATCCCCAAACCAATGGGCAAGCCGAGATATCCAACCGTGGATTGAAGCGAATTTTGGAGCGTACTATGGGAAAACATCGTGCCGCGTGGGCCGATAAGTTAGATGATGCTCTGTGGGCTTTCCGTACTGCTTACAAGACCCCGATCGGTTGTACACCTTATCGTCTTGTGTACAGGAAAGCATGCCATCTTCCCATCGAGCTGGAACATAAGGCGCACTGGGCCTTAAAGTGAGCTAACTTCGACATCAACAAAGCCGGTGATCATCGCAAGATTCAACTCAACGAGCTCAACGAACTGAGGAATGACGCTTATGAGAACTCGCTGATCTACAAGGAGAAGACGAAGATCATTCATGACGCAAAAATCAAGAACCGAGAGTTCCACGTTGGTGATCAAGTCTTACTTTTTAACTCTCGGTTGAAGATCTCTTCTGGCAAGCTGAAGAGCCGCTGGTCTGGTCCATTCACCGTCGCCAAAGTCTTTCTATATGGGACCATTGAGCTTTCTCAGCCAAATGGGCCCAATTTCAAAGTGAATGGCCAGCGTCTGAAGTTGTACTTTGGTGAGGACACCTCTCAGGAGATGATTCCATCCCTCACCACGTTCCCCATGAACTAATTTTGGGTCGAGTCAGGCTCGTGACTCGGTTATCAAAAACAAGCGCTCCTCGGGAAGCAACCCGAGTATCTATCCTTTTATGTTTTAACCTCCTAAGTGTAGGGGGACCTCTATAGGTTCTTTGTTTTTGTGTGGTGATGTGATTACAGGGATAAGTGCACTCTTGGAATCTTTGAAGAACCGTGCTCCCGTGTTATCCGAAATCCGGTTCTATCTCTCAACTATCGTGATTTAATTTTCTTCATACTCACATTTGAAATTGATCACTTTAGTCGTCTCTTCCTTAACTTGATTTAACCAACGTGCACAATGTCATAAGTGTAGGGGAGCCTTTTCCCACATGCTTAAACATTGAGGACAATGTTTATCTTAAGTGTAGGGGGACTTCTATCGAAGTTTTAAGTGGACTTTTCCATGAAAATGCCTTCATTTAACCAGAAAATCATATTTTTCAACATTTTTCAAATTTTTTATTAACTTTGGCCATTTAGTCGTAATTTTTAAATTTTTATCGTTGCTTTCGTATGTATATATCCCGCAATAAAGTCACAAAATATTAATAAAGTGGTGTAGCTAGTTTAGAAGTCTTTGACATATTAGGCCCGTTGCGTTTATTTTGACTCAACCCGAATAAACTTAATTAAGTTTATTCTAGCTAGTATCCTTAACCATGTAGACCTTAATTGGTTTATTAGGCTAAGTATCCACGAATCTCATTACTTGAGATTTTAAATTGTGGAGAGCGAGAAATGATAGAGTCAATTATAAGTCGGTATTCTTGCACAAGCTCACTTGGTGTAATTATTTGCCTATTCTCCCATCACTTGCTAATAATTTATCTGCAATAAGTAAGGTCGTACGATTTGAAAAGTTACATAGCTTCTAGCCCAAGATCGTTTAAAAGTTGCTCGGTAATGATAAGAGTTCATAGCCAAGGCATAACTTATGAAGCGGGGCGCGAAGATTGGCGAGTCCGAAAAGGCCCTAACAAGGCATGAGGATTCCATTTTATTGCTAAATATCCAAAGTGATGTGAAAAGCATTATTCCCAAAGTCAATATGAAGGATCAAGACTCACGACGAAAAGCAATCAACTCCCATAAAGATGATGGAGAAGTCTATCCGAAAAGACCCTAACAAGGTATGAGGATAAATAGATCCAAGTCCGAAAAGGAGGCGGATCGTTGTATCTCAAAATCCCAAATAGAGATTGAAGAAATAATCATGAAGTCGTGGTCAACAAAGTTGGAGTACCCCTCAAAAGTCTCCAAGTGAAGAAACTCTATGAACGATGAGAAGACCATTATCTCAAGCACGTCTCTCAAGATATGAAGTATGAAGTACATGCCAAATATCGGCCCGAGAAAGGTCTCAAATCGTGAACCGAGTTATGCCAAGATATGAACTTCTTGATATCCCGAGAAGCAGTTTTAAGAGATTTTGTCCTTTAGCTAACTATTGATCAAATCGTCCTACTTTGCTTTCAGCCTAAATAAACTATCGAAATAAGTCCAAAAATGCATCTTCATGACCATTCTAAGACAAAAATAAAATATAAGAGATACACCTAGGAATAAGGGAGTTTAAGCATTTAATTAAGCCATGTGTGTAAGTGTTTGATTTGCTAACTTATAGTAACAATGATCTCGTTTTTAAGCTTAGTTTGGGGAACGTGAAACTTGAGGGTGATAAATCTTCGCAGCACCAAAGCCCTAATGTAAGTCCTTTATCTCTTTGCAAGTTATTTCCGTATAGCTATTTTCAAGTGAAAATGGTTTTCTATCCTTTTATTTACTTTAAATATTTTAATTTCTCTTAGTACTTAAATTTTTGTTTAATAAGGCCAAGGTTGTTTAATTATGAGAAAAGTGTAAAATTGCTTTATCACTAAGCATTGCATGAGGGCATGGCAATGGTTAAGTGTAGGGGATTTGATAGGTGTGTAAACACCCATCCTTTTACCACTTAATTCTGGCTAAAACGAGACCAAAACGCGTATTTAATATCATTTGTTTGGAATTATGCGTGGTTTTTGTGTTTATTGTGTTTTCAGAGCCAACCGGATGAATATTGAAGAAAACATGGGATTGCACGGGATTTATCGAAGAAAAAGACTCAAGACAGAGTCTATTGTCCAAGAGATGCAAAAGATTTGAAGTCACTGGGCCTATTCGAAGATTTATCGAAGAAAAGGACCAAAGATGGAAGATTTTACAAAAGTCAAAGAAACTCAAGTCTATTAAACGAAGAAATTAAAAGACGAGTTGAATTTAATCGATGACAAATCCCGAATCAGAATCGAAAACGTCATCTTTTCTGAAAAGACGAGAAGACAAGAAGAACGGGAGAAAAGCCCACTCACCAACCAAAGGGAACACCTATATAAAGGGTTCCCCTCACACTTTGCATCCAGTTTTTTAGTTTTTTCTTTCCCCTCTTTTTTCTCCCTTTCTGTTCGTAGGTATCACCAACACCACTAGGGTGTTTGGTGATTTTAATATTTGTTCTTCAATCTTGTAATTTTAATCTTTGTTTTGTGATTGTTAAAACCTTAATCATTCAATACATCAATCTATTTCATTTCATCTTGTTCATCTTTCCTCTTTTTATTCAAGTTCTTAAGTTCTTATTTGATTGATTTGATCTTTAAAAAGTTGTTTAATTTATGTTTTTACTGTTGGGATTTGTTATTCATGGTAGTTAAATGATTATTGGTTAATTTGGTAAAACCTTTTTGCTTATTTAGCTTGATTTTGGATTAAAATCGTTTTCCCTGTTCTTCGGTAGAAGTTACTGTTCTTGTGTATTTCCAGAAGTTCCGGATGAACACAAACTTCCGGATGAACAAAAAAAAGTTCCGGATGAATTTAAAGTTCCGCATGAGTTAAGAAGTTCCGAATGAATTTTCCCTTTAAAAGTTCCGAATGAATTTTCCCTTTAAAAGTTCCGAATGAATGCTTTTTCCAAATCTTCCGAATAAACTTCCGAACGAAGTTCCGAGTGAAAGTTCCGGATCAACCTTCCGAACAAAGTTCCGAGTGAAAGTTCCGGATCAACAACTTCCGAACGAAGTTCCGGGTGAACTTCCGAACAAAGTTCCGGATCAAGGGTTCCGAGTGAAAAGTTCCGGATGAATAGTTCCGAATCAAGGTACTTCTGAGTGAAAAGTTCCGGATGAATAGTTCCGAATCAAGGTACTTCCGAATCAATTTCCTGTGATTATTTTTAAGTGTTACTGTTTCTTAAGTGTTACTGTTTCTTCATTTTTATTTCATATTTTAATTCTAGTTTTTATTTACTGTTATTAATATAATTGCCTTTAAATTTAAGTTTACATTTTCTGCATTTAAACATTCAGTAGAATAGAAAACCACTCCCCTTGTTAGTAACCAAGAACAATCATTCCACTTAGAACCAAGATCAATTCGAGAGGATATCAAGAGAATCTAGAACCCCATACAAAATGCTAATATCACAAATCACAAGCCAAAATATCACTTAATCAAGATTTTATAAGCATATGTTTGATTTAGGTGTTCAAAAGCATACAACTTGCATATATTCACTCTATTACACTTCTTAAACAAGAACAAGCAACATACAATAACAAACACTTAACCAATAACTCTATAACTTCAATATGCAGTTGACCCAAACAACCCTTTATAATTTCAAAACAAGATTTTCAAATCAAAAGTTGGAATTAGGTTAGCACATGCATACATAAGCATCAAAACATCAAACATAAACAAAAACAACAAGATTTGGAGCCCAAGAACAACACATACACAAGCAGAACTCAAATATCATAAATATCCAATTTTTTAACAGATTTTGAGATTAAGGGTTCAAACCTCATAGATGTACATCCACACCCATGTATGTTTGAGCTTATGTGCTAGCAAGAACAAGCACAAGCTTCCAATATCAAGCTGCTAAGACGGAACAAAGTTAGAAGCACAAATATTAATCAGAAAGGTGACAAATCCTTGATTAATGCAACCCTTGTACCCCACACTTGATTATCCTCAAGTTATAAGCCTCACAACACCTTGATAACACAATATCAGGGTGCTATGATCCACTTATAGCCCAAGAATTCCAAGGTGTACCAAGGACTTAGCAAAATATCAAGATTTAAGAACTTTGAGCAATTTCTTGCACAAAGCTTAAGAAAACGTTTTGAGATTCAGTTTTAGCAAACATGTAAGATAAACAAACAGAATAAGAGATTATCACTTGACTTTTCTTCACAATTTCAAACACAATTCATTAACATGAAAATGAGATTTACAGAAAAGTGAACAAGGAAAAATTCAAGAGCAAATGTAAATGTAGCAGGTCCTATGCCTTATATAGGCTACAATGTGAACTACAAAGAAATAAAAAACGTAAAACCCTAGTTGTAGAAGTCCCAAAAATGCCCTTGAGGATTTTGGCATTTTGCTTGATCATGTGACTGAATTGGTAGTTTGTGTGAGTTGTCAATCGTGTAGAAGTGATCAAAGGCTCATAAGGAGCTTAGGATGTAAGCAGGAATCTTGTATGTTGGATGGCTGGCAAGTTTTGGCTTTTTCTTCAAAAACCGTGTGGGAGGGTTATTCATGTGACCAAGGTGATGATGTGGCATGGGTTTTCAAAGTTGGGTTGTGTTTAGGGACACCCTGATCTTAATTATGGAAGAGATTAGGGTATAATTGTTGGTAATTAACAAATGCCCAATTTTGTTCAAGAACATGAAGAACACTGGTTTAATGTGTTGGGTTTAAAATGGGGTGTTTAGCGCCATTTATTAAACTAATCAAAGATTAGTTATAAACGGTTTATAGTGGAAGGTGACATGGCTAAAGGCTGAGTGGTGATTGGTGGTTTTGAGTGAGTGGGGCACGTGTCACCCCACCACTGGTTAAGGTAAGTATGAATGTTTGACAGATTTAATCCCTTGTTTCTCCTTTCTTTGTCACTTTGGTTTAAACATGCTAAAATCCGTTTTCCTTTGTTAATGAAGTTTCACTTTTCACACTTTTGCCCCAAATATTTTTCCAAAGTATTTTTCAGGGGTATTTCTTGCTAATTGTTGATTCTTGAAGGGATGATTTGGCATTTTCTTCATAGATAATGGTCTTGACTTGTATGGTTGACTTCTTGGAGGACTGAAATTGAAAAGTCATGATTTATGAAGGACTATTTTTGCCAATTCTTTAAAGTGGAGGGTCCTTTTTGCAATATTGACAAACTTTAAGGACCAAACTTGTAATTATGAATATACAAGGGTTTAAAGTGTCAATTCTTCAATATTGGAGGACCCTTCTTGCATAATCTTCAAATCTTCAAGGGTTTTTCTTGGAAAATCTTCATTAGGGCTTGGTTCATTGTGCGGCTTCGTTTCCCGTGTTCGTTTTTGCATGATTCTTGTGATCTTTTGTCATTTTCTCAATATCCGTACCTAAAATACACAAGTAACAAACACAAGCATATATTTGGCCAATTTCATGATATTTAATGCATTTAAAGCCCGTTTTGGACGATGAGACTATGTATAAAAGCAGTCTCATCACTCCCTCATACTAAACCATTGCGTTGCCCTCACGCAATGCTAGAATAAAGTATCATAGCACCTCCAAAATTTATTTTTATTCACTTTATTGAATGATAAACTAGCTACACTACTACTATTGCTACTACTTGCGTTTTAGACATAATGTATGATTTTCATCGCAAAATGGGACGTTTAGGTTCGTAGAATAAGAACACGTGAATGCTTCGTTAGAAATAATTTCATCGTCCTCGATTTTCACCCCAATTCCATGCTAAGCGTGCAACGAGATCATTGTCATTATAAGTTAGTAATGCTAACACTACTCATATGCCCTAATCACGTACTTATCATCCCATTTTCCTAAGTTGTATCTCTTATATTTTATTTTGTCTTGAATGTTTCACGAGGATACATTGTTTGACTTATGCGATAATAGAGATTAGGTCTAAAAATAGAGTCCTAACGGTGTAACCAAGACCATCGAATTAATAACCCCTCCTAATAGACAACGATGTCAAAAAATTAAGTCAACAAGAAGGATCGATAAACACGATTTTATAACGGTTTTGAACATGAGACTTATTACCAAGACTTTTATACGCCCCCTAACAGAAGGGCCTTATTATCATAGGTTTACCTCCATCTTTTATTCAACTTCGCCATGAAGCTTTTATTATGACTTCGGTCTTGCCTTGCCTTTTATTTAACCTCGCCATGAGGTGTTTATTGTGGCCAGAGACGTATATCCTCACGCTAAAAGCGAATTTTGGATCTTTAAAGCTTCAAAGATTAAGGCTTGATTCACTTTCAATTTTGCATAGATTTTTCGGCCTTGTGAGCTTCAAATTGTTTGCTTGATTTAGGTGAGAACTTGAAATCTTATTATTAGGTGAAGCTTTTGATTATTCGAGTTGCCAATACTTCAAAACCGTGACGCTGATGATACCTTAATGTCTTCCCAATTTAATTACATGGAAGCTACTAGAAAAGACTAGAAACCAACAATCAAGACTAAACCGCTAAGTCAATATTTATTAAGCAAAAAATATTTACAAGCGAAGGGAGAATAAGCAAACAACGAGAGCACATGAGTTTTTGAAAGAATACGAGTACTCTACGTTTAGCATATTAACTTATAATTAACTCTATCATTGCTCGTCCTCATTCAAGAGACCTAGCCTAATATAAAGTTAAGGAATCGAAGCTAAGTGCTCAACACGCACGGTCGAGTCAAAAATTACTCTTATTCTCGCCATCGGAAAATCTACATTCGTGTCTTCAGACACTTATAAAACATGAGAAAAATATTAAAATTTGGCCATTTTTAGCCTTATTTTGCAACAAAACGATAAACAAAAAGATAAGTTTTGGAAAGCGTGAAGGTTTGGCAAGGCAAGTATCTATTCACCCCCCCCCCCCCCCATACTAAAGTTAAACATTGTCCTCAATGTTTCGAGTCTAAGGGTGCAAACACCCCCATACTAGAGATGTAGTCGAATGCTTAATCTAGCATGGAAAGGGTGTAACCGTTAAATTTAAAGCCGTTTATGAAGTGTGCTAAAAACCTAAGGTTAGAACATCAAAGGATATATCATGGATATTGAGAAAGTCTTCAAAGAAAACGATCAAGTGCTCCCATAAAACGAACACGAGAGGCTCCAATCGTGAAGATCATGATCATCTAAAATCCACAATTCACAAACAACCATGGAACAAAGGTTGGAAGGGCACAAATCCCCACACGTTACTACATTAGAAAGCGATAATATATACATAGGATAAGCATGAGACTCCCCCACGAGGCACCTCGTTTTTTATTACCGAGTCATGAGCTCGACTCGATCCCCTCAATACTAATTATCATTGGGGAAGGTGATTTGGTCGAGGTAGTTCAAGGATGGAACTTCCACACCAAAGTAGTGCTTCAACCTATGTCCATTCACCTTGAAATTGGGGCCATCATTTTGAGCTAGCTTGATGGTCCCATATGGAAAAACTTGAGTCACGGTGAATGGACCGGACCAACGGGATTTCAACTTACCAAAAAAGATTTTCAATCGTGAGTTAAAAAGCAACACTTGATCCCCAATGTTAAAAACCCGGTTTTTAATTTTTGAATCATGAAACTTTTTAGTCTTTTCTTTATAAATCAATGAATTTTCATAAGCAATATCCCTTAATTCATCCAATTCATTTAATTGCATTTTCCGGTGTTTTCCCGCGATCTCCATATCATCATTACAATGCTTAAGGGCCCAATAAGCTTTGTGTTCGAGTTCAATTGGCAAGTGACAATTCTTCCCGTACACGAGCTTATAGGGAGTGCACCCGATGGGCGTCTTATGAGCGGTCCTAAAGGCCCATAAAGCATCGTCCAACTTATCCGACCAAGATTGTCGGTTTTCCCTAATAGATCTCTCCAAGATCCTCTTCAAAGCTCGGTTTGAAACCTCGACTTGCCCACTCGTTTGTGGGTGATAAGCCGTAGAAAGACGATGTGTAACCCCATATTTCCTTAGGACCCTTTCGAATTGGTCGTTACAAAAATGGGTTCCACGATCGCTTATGATCGCACGAGGGGTTCCAAACCGAGAAAACAAGCTTTTCAAAAACTTAACTACCACACGAGCATCGTTGGTGGGTAAAGCCTTAGATTCCACCTACTTAGATAGGTAGTCAACGGCGACAAGGATGTACTTATTACCACGAGATGATGGGAACGGCCCCATAAAGTCAATGCCCCAAACGTCAAAGATCTCACACACTTGGATGATATTTTGTGGCATTTCATCGTTTTGTGAGGCTTTTCCTTGTCGTTGGCATAAATCACATGACTTCACAAGTGCATGTGCATCTCGGTAAATAGTAGGCTAAAAGAAACCGGCATCAAAGACCTTCTTAGCCGTGAGATTAGCACCGTGGTGACCACCCGTGGGTCCCTCGTGACAAGCTCTAAGGATGTTAGAAGCTTCGGTACCAAAGACACAACGTCGAATAATTTGATCCGCACAAGTTCGAAACAAGTAAGGATCGTTCCAAAAATAGAACTTGACGTCACGAAAGAATTTTCGTTTTTCTTGAGTCGTCATACCCTTGATGATGAAGTTGCCCGCATGGTAATTTACGATATCCGCAAACCATGGGGTAGAAGAATCAAGCTTAGAATTCACTACACCAAGTGTCTCGAGCGGAAATATTTCGGTGATTTCCTTGGGCTCGTAAACACTTTGGTGAGGATCTTCCAAACGAGAAAGATGATCGGCCACTAGATTCTCGGCTCCTTCTTTGTCAACGATTTTGTGATCAAATTCTTGAAGGAGGAGAATCCAACGAATTAATCTTGGCTTAGCATCTTGTTTATCCATAAGATACTTGATAGCCGAATGATTCGTATACACTATGCATTTAGTCAGGATGAGATAAGGTCGGAAATTCTCAAATGCATACACCACGGCAAGGAATTCCTTCTACGTTGTAGTGTATTTTAGTTGAGCCTCGGTCATCGTCTTACTAGCATAGTGAATAGGCAAGAATTATTTTTCATGACGTTGCCCCAATACGGCCCCAATAGCGTAGTCACTAGCATCACACATGAGCTCAAAGGGGAGGTTCCAATTGGGAGCAACGAGAATGGGAGCTTCGGTAAGTTTCCTCTAAAGGATTTCAAAGGCTCGTACACAATCTTTGTCAAAGATAAAACGTGCATCTTTTTCAAGGAGATGTGTAATAGGTCGAGAGATATTTGAAAAATCCTTGATAAATCGACGATAAAAGCCCGCGTGTCCTAGGAAACTCCTAACTCCCTTAACGGTTTTGGGATGAGGTAATTGGCGATGACGTCTACCTTAGCTTGATCTACCTCAATCCCCGCTTTCGAAACCTTGTGCCCTAAGACGATTCCACTTTTAACCATAAAATGACATTTTTCCCAATTAAGCACAAGGTTGGTTTCCTCACAACGCTTCAACATTCTCTCAAGATTCGACAAACACGAAGTGAACGAGCTACCAAACACGGAAAAGTCATCCATGAAGACTTCCATCGTCTTCTCGATCATATCATGAAAAATAGCCATCATGCACCTTTGAAAGGTTCCTGGTGCATTGCAAAGTCCAAATGGCATTCTAGGATAAGCAAACGTTCCATATGGACACGTAAACGTAGTTTTTTCTTGATCACGAGGATCGATGGGAATTTGGAAGTAACCGGAAAAACCATCTAAAAAGCAATAGAAATCGTTTCCCGCAAGACGCTCCAACATTTGGTCCATGAAGGGCAAGGGAAAATGGTCTTTTCAACTTACGATATTCAATGCACACTCTCCATCCGGTCACGAGTCTAGTGGGAATTAACTCGTTGGCATCGTTTGACACAACGGTCATTCCTCCCTTATTAGGGACACAATGAATAGGACTCACCCAAGGGATATCGGAAATAGGGTAAATCATTCCCGCGTCAAGGAGTTTTAGGACTTCCTTTTGGATGACGTGGTGAATTTTGGAGTTCACCCTCCTTTGACATTGGATTGCGGTTTTGTAATCCTCCTCCATTAAGATTTTGTGGGTACAAAATTTGGGATCGATCCCCTTAATGTCGGATAACTTCCATGTAATTTCCCCTTTGTGATCCTTTAGAACATCGACAAGTGCGGTTTTTTCATCATCCGAAAGATCTTTCGCAATAATAACCGGCAACTTGTCGTCCTCCTCCAAAAATACATATTCGAGATGTGGAGGTAAATCTTTCAACTCGAGGATAGGTGGTTCCTCAATTGATGATTTGGGATCGATACTCATAACCTCCTCGGGTGGAGGAAATGGGAAATCGTTAAGAAAATCCTTGATAATCGAGAAGTCCTCATCATTGTCGAGGTCTTCGTCACAAGTACGTGGAACATCGAATTCTTCCAACGTAAAACCACCACCTTCAAATGGAGTGAAGGTTGGTGTCGAGTTATCAAGAATGGGATCTAACATAGTGGGATTGCCACTATTTTCATCATCACCAAAACCTAGAACTTCTTGTGAAAATTCCTCGCAAACAACGTCAATAATATCAACGAGGTTTATGGTTGCAACGGAATAAACATGAGAAATTTGAGAATTTTGAGTTGCGTTTATAACAAGTTCCTCGTCGTTGAAACGTAAGGTGATCTTTCTAGCATGCACATCAATTAAAACATAGACGTATCTAAAAACGAACGACCTAAAATAAGAGGAACTTGAGGATCCGTGGGAATATCAACAACGATAAAGTCTACCGGATAATAGAACTTTCCCACTTTCACAAAAACATCTTCCGCCAATCCACATGCGGGAATCGTGGAATGGTCGGCCAACTCGATAGACATTAGTGAAGGAGTAAGATTAGGAAGATTGAGCGACTTGAAGATTGCAAGTCGCATCAAGTTAATACTAGCACCAAGATCGGCCAAGGCATAGCATTCTTCCATATCTTGGATTGCACATGGAATCAAGAATTTACCGGGATCACCGACTTTTTGAGGTATGCGGTTAAGATAAACCGCTGAACAACTAGACAATTATTGCAATTTCTCCTTGTTGTTCAACATACTCTTGAAGTTAGCGGCAAATCGAGGCATCATGACCAAAGCATAGGCAAAACTCACATTAAAATGGACGTCACGAAACATTTTCATATAAAGCTCAAATTGATAATTATCGCGCTCTTGACGTTTCTCCTTTCTAAGTATCGATGGACAGGGCAAAGGTGGTGTGGGTTGAGGCATAGGCATAGCCTTTGGAATCTCGGGTTCCAAATGTGGTAATGGGTCAACCGTAGGTGTGGCATGAGCGGTACTTCGTGGGATTTGGACATGCTCCTTTTCGACCACCACCTCGGGTTCTTCCTCAATTGCATCCTCCGTAGGAGCAATTGGTTGAGGAGTCGGTTCCTTAAGTGTCTTACCACTACGTGTGGTAATAACTTTCATCTCTCCCTTAGGGTTCGATATAGTGTTACTAGGAAGACTACTCGAAGACGGTTTGCACATAATAGCCTCAAACATAGATGAAATTTTATCCTCAAACATGGATTGCCTCTTCTCGTCCTTAATCATCTCTAGTTTTATTTCATGTTGCCCTTGTTCCATTTTTTGTTGGTTTTGTTGTAACCTAGTTACATTTCCTTCCATTTTGTTTGTATGGATTTTAAGCTCATTTGCTAACTCGTTTTTCAACTCCTTCTTCAAGTCGTTCTTAAACTCGGATCTTAGGCTAATGATTTCTCTTTGAATGTTGTCAAACCTAGCATCGTTTTCATTAGCGTATTCAACAAATTCATTTGGAAGATCTTTCAAAGTTTGCAAACCCTTGTTGCTGTTTTGAAAATCATTATTTTGATTTTTGTTTGAAACTTGATTATTAGCCCCTTGATTCCCATAGTTTCCTTTGTAATTGTTTTTAAAACCAACTTGATTGTTTCGATAGTTGTTGTTAGCATTTTGATTGGGAGCAAAACCCGGTGGAGTCAATTGATTGGAGCGGGTAACTTGGCCATTTTGGTTGTAAGTTTCCGTAAACACCCATCCTTTTACCACTTAATTCTGGCTAAAACGAGACCAAAACACGTATTTAATATCATTTGTTTGGAATTATGCGTGGTTTTTGTGTTTATTGTGTTTTCAGAGCCAACCGGATGAATATTGAAGAAAACATGGGATTGCACGGGATTTATCGAAGAAAAAGACTCAAGACAGAGTTTATTCTCCAAGAGACGCAAAAGATTTGAAGTCACTGGGCCTATTCGAAGATTTGTCGAAGAAAAGGACCAAATATGGAAGATTTACATAAGTCGAAGAAACTCAAGTCTATTAAACGAAGAAATTAAAAGACGAGTTGAATTTAATCGACGACAAATCCCGAATCAGAATCGAAAACGTCAACTTTTCTGAAAAGACGAGAAGACATGAAGAATGGGAGAAAGCCCACTCACCAACCAAAGGGAACACCTATATAAAGGGTTCCTCTCACACTTTTCATCCAGTTTTTTAGTTTTTTTCTTCTCCCCTCTTTTTTCTCCCTTTCTGTTCGTAGATATCACCAACACCACTAGGGTGTTTGGTGATTTTGATCTTTGTTTTTCAATCTTGTAATTTTAATCCTTGTTTTGTGATTGTTAAAACCTTATTCTATCAATATATTAATCCTTTCATCTCATCTTGTTCATCTTCATTTATTTGGTTAAAAGTTAAAGTTCTTATTTAATTGATTTGATCCTTAAAAGTTGTTGGGTTTTAAGTTTTTATTGATGGGATTCGTTGTTATTGGTTAGTTTATGATTCGTGTTAGTTTTGTTTAAGTTTTTGGTTAGAAACCTGGTGATTTTTGGCTTAAAACGTATTCCCCTGTTTTTTCTGAGATTTTACTGTTCTTGAGTATTCCCCAGGTTCCGGATGAACACAAAGTTCCGGATGAACAAAGAAAGTTCCGAATGAGTTTATGTTAAAAAAGTTCCGAGTCAGTCTAGAAGTTCCGAATTAATTTTCCTTTCAAAAGTTTCGAATGAACTTAAACTTCCGGATGAACACAAAGTTCCGCATGAGTTTAAGAAGTTCCGAATGAATTTGCTTTTCAAAAGTTCCGAATGAATTTTCCCTTAAAAAGTTCCGAATCAATTTTAAAGTTCCGAATGAATGCTCTTTCAAAATCTTCCGAATAAACTTCCGACCCAAAAGTTCCGAACCAACTTCCGGATCAAAAGTTCCGAGTGAACTTCCGGATCAACAACTTCCGAATCAACTTCCGAAGAAAGTTCCGGATCAACTTCCGAGTAAAGTTCCGAGTGAAGGTTCCGAGTAAACTTCCGAATGAAGTTCCGGATCAAGGGTTCCGAACCAAGTTCCGAATGAACTTCCGAATCAAGGTCAAACTTCCGAATCAAATTTCTTTGAGCATTTTTAAGTGTTACTGTTCTTACTGTTCTTAATTTTTACTTTATATTTTAATTCAAGTTTTTTATTAATTGTCATTAAATTAATTGTTTTTAATTTAAGTTTTCATTTTAATACATTTAAACTTTTTAGTAGATTAGAAAACTAAACCCCCTTTTTAGTAACCAAGAACAATCATTCCACTTAGAACCAAGATCAATTCGAGAGGATATCGAGATTAAAATTGAACCTAGCAAATCAAAATATCAAATGGCGCCGCTGCCGGCTCTTCTCGTTAAGATCAAAAGTTTTTTGTGAGAACTTGGATTTTGGGATCCGTTCCCCGTGAACGTTACTTTTTCATAAAAAGTTTCAAAAATCCTAAAAAGTAAAAAAAAATATAAAAAACCAAAAATATTTTTGCTTTGTTTTTCTCTTGTTAGTTCTTTTGCAGGTGTATGCGCACTCGATCAACGTCTTATCAAGAGCCCGAGCCTCTCGATAAATTAGACATGGCCGGTGTATAAAACAACAACAACATACCACCTCCAAACAACAATAATAACAACAACAACCCACCTTTCAACAACATGAATAATAACAACAACAATGAGCCTCTACCGGATAATCGCCCGATGATTGAACTGCTGCAAGCTCATGTAGATGGCAACACTGATCCAATTGTTATACCAGCGATTGTAGCCAACAATTTTGAGCTCAAATCCGGCTTTATCCAGATGGTCTCTGCTCAACCATTCTTGGGGCGTACCATTGATGATCCACATGACCACATCAAGAGATTCTTACAACTCACTAATACGGTCAAGTTCAATGGTGTTCCACAAGAGGTAATCCGTCTACAACTTTTCCCTTTTCTTTAGAGGGACAAGCCCGGCATTGGCTTGCTAAGGAACCGCCACAGAGTATTCTCTCGTGGACGGATTTGGAGACCAAGTTTATCAATTACTTTTTCCCACCCTCTCGTACTACCGCTTTGCGGAATGAAATCATAAATTTTGAACAAAAGTACGATGAGTCGTTTAGTGAATCTTGGGATCGTTTTAAAGATCTTTTAAGAAAATGCCCACAACATGGTTTTACCAAAGTGCACCAAATTAACACTTTTTACAATGGTTTAAGAATGAGTGACCAAGATTCACTAAACAGTGCCTCGGGGGGTAATCTTTTGGCTAAGACTTCCAATGCTGCTTGGGATATCATTGAGAATAAGTCTCGTGTGCAAACCAAGAGTGTTCAGACCAATGTCGCTAGTGCTAGCACTAGTGACAGCGACAAGCGACTTGACAAAATCACTGTGCTTCTTGAATCGCTTGCTACCCAAACCGCCAGCAACACCAACAGCATCAACGCTAGAAACGCTAAAGACGCTCAAGTCAATGTTGTTAGCCACCCATGCGAGATATGCGGGGGTCCTCACTCTTACACCACTTGTACTGCCACCCAAGACTACCCTTCTGAAAATGTGAATGCAGCTTATGGCACCTATCCTCAACCTGCTTATCAAGCTAGACCTCAAGGTGACCGTAATTTGCTTAGCTACCGCTCCAACAACTACCTCTCACCACCCGGTTTTCCTCCTAACAACCCAAACCAACAACAAAACCTCAATCACCCTCCTCAACAACAACAACAACCTCGTACACCATACATCCCACCTCACAAGCAGCAACAACCACCTCAACGAAACAATCAAGTATACCAGCAACCTGCTTATCAACCACCCGCATACAATGCTCCTCCCAACCAACCCACCGCTCTTCACCAAGAAGTGGAAACTTATATGAGGACTAACGATGTGATAGTGGGAAATCTTCAGCGAGAAGTGCTCAACTTGAAAGCAGACCTGGTCAAACAAGGGAACGATTTGAGAGCCGACATGAGAAATACTTTGGATAGTCAAACAAATGACTTAAAGAACATGATGGCTAGTTTCTTCCAAGGTAATCAACCCTCTTCTTCGGGTACTCTTCCGAGCAACACCGTTGCGAATCCAAGAGGGGAGATGAAAGCAATCACCACTCGTAGTGACAAAGGTACCAAGGAACCCGAGCTTCCTATACCTCCACCGGTGATTGTGACTAAGGAGAACGAGTCACCTGCTCCTATTCCTCATCCTTCTCCTTCCCCAATTGATCCACCTCCTTCACCTTCTACCCCTATTTCCCCACCACCCGTGGTTGTGAGTGATCCTATTCCCCTAAAGCCTTCTTCTTCATCCAATATACCTTATCCTTCAAGGTTGAGGAAAGAAAAGCAAATGAGCAAGGATGATATTCAAGTTTCAAACTTTCTCAAAATGTTTAAACAATTGAATTTTAACATCTCCTTTGCCGAGGCTCTCGCTCACATGCCCAAATACGCTAAGATGTTTAAAGATCTTCTAAACGACAAGGAGAAGCTTCTTGATATTTCTAACACCCAACTTAATGAGAATTGCTTTGCAGTGCTCTTAAGGAAATTGCCAACCAAGCTTGGTGATCCGGGTCGTTTCTTAATCCCTTGCAACTTCCCGGGAGTAGAGAATTGCATGGCCCTAGCCGATCTAGGTGCCAGTATCAACTTAATGCCCTTAAGCGTTTGGAAGCAATTATCTCTCCCTGAGCTAATCCCCACCAAAATGACTTTGGAATTAGCTAACCGTACGGTTGCTTATCCAGTGGGGATAGCCGAATACGTCTTTGTAGGAGTCGACAAATTCACTTTTCCTGCTGATTTCGTCGTTGTTGACTACAACATGGAACCTCGTGTGCCATTGATCGTTGGTCGTCCATTCCTGAGGACCGGTCGCACTCTAATCGATGTTGAAGCCGGTTAGCTTATCATGAGAGTGGGTGACGATAAAATCGTCTTCAACATGGGAAAGCTTTCTAAACAACCTTATTCATACGAGAGTGTTATGTGTATTGACGTTCTTGATGAGGCTTGTGACGAACACTTCAAAGATGCTTGTAAAAGTATTCCTACCTCTCTTCCCAATGTTGAGACCGTTTCCTCTATCGACTCATCACTATCTCTATTTGGAGATAGTGATTTCCTTTGGAAAGACTTGGAAGCTACCATGGGAGATGTGAACTTAGATCATGACGATTCTATCACCAATTGGGATGAAGATCTCCGCCTCATTGAAAACCTTCTCAAAGAAGACAATCTTTCTCCTCTATCTCCGACGGTTACTGCTATTGACCCTCCTTCTCCTAAAGAGGTGACTAATGATGATCAATCGTTAGTTTCACCATTTATTGAGGATCCTCCCACTCTTGAGCTTAAGGACCTACCTCCTCATCTTGAGTACATTTTCCTTGAAGACAACGAGAAGTCGCCCGTCATCATCGCAAAGGACCTAAAAGAAGAAGAAAAAGCCCGACTTGTCGCCATGTTAAAGACGCATAAAACAGTTATCGCTTGGAAAATCTCCGACATTCGTGGAATTGATCCTCACTTCTGCACACACAAAATTCTCATGGAGGACGACTTTAAGCCCATAATTCAAAGCCAACGAAGGGTGAATCCAAAAATCCATGAAGTCATCAAAACAGAGGTTATCAAACTTCTTGATGCGGGTATGATTTACCCTATTTCGGATTCACCATGGGTTAGTCCAGTCCATTGTGTGCCTAAGAAAGGCGGCATCACCGTTGTGCCCAATGCAAACAACGAGCTGATTCCTACCCGTCTCGTCACTGGGTGGAGAGTTTGTATAGACTACCGCAAACTCAATGATGCCACGAGAAAGGATCATTTCCCTCTACCTTTTATGGACCAAATGCTTGAACGTTTAGCGGGTAATGAATATTACTGCTTTCTTGATGGTTTCTCGGGTTACTTCCAAATACCCATCGATCCCCAAGATCAAGAGAAGACAACATTCACTTGTCCCTATGGCACATTTGCTTACAAAAGAATGCCTTTTGGCTTATGCAATGCCCCCGGGACTTTCCAAAGGTGCATGTTAGCTATCTTCCATGACATGGTTGAACAAACCATGGAAGTATTCATGGATGATTTCTCGGTCTTTGGGAATTCCTTCTCTTCTTGCCTTGCCAATTTGGAACGTATGCTTTAGCGGTGCGAAGACACTCGCCTTGTTCTCAATTGGGAAAAATGCCATTTTATGGTAAAAGAAGGCATTGTGCTAGGACACAAAATCTCTAAAGCCGGTCTTGAAGTCGACCGTGCTAAAGTAGATGTCACAGCCAAATTACCTCCACCATCAACCGTGAAGGGTGTGAGAAGCTTTCTGGGTCATGCGGGTTTCTATCGTCGATTCATTCAGGATTTCTCTAAAATCGCTCGCCCGATGACCCACCTCTTGGAAAAAGATACCCCTTTTATCTTTTCCAAAGAGTGCCTTGAAGCCTTCAACTTGCTTAAGGATAAGCTTACTAAGGCACCCGTCTTAGTTACCCCTAATTGGGAGCTGCCTTTCGAGTTGATGTGCGATGCTAGCGACTTTGCTATTGGTGCGGTTTTGGGCCAAAGAGTGAATAAACACTTCCAACCAATCCACTATGCTAGCAAGACAATGACGGGGGCACAATTGCATTATACGACAACCGAAAAAGAGCTTTTAGCTGTTGTCTATGCTTTTGAAAAGTTCCGCCCCTATCTTGTCCTTTCCACCACAATCGTATATACGGACCATTCCGCGTTGAAGTACTTGATGACAAAGCATGATTCTAAGCCAAGACTTCTTCGCTGGGTTTTACTCCTTCAAGAATTCAGCATCGAAATTCGTGACAAGAAGGGAGCCGAAAACCTGGTCGCGGATCATCTGAGCAGACTTGAGGATCCATATCAAAGGGATCATCCGAACAAAGAGATCAATGATTCTTTCCCCCTTGAGACCTTAATGTCTATGAATCTCAATCTTGATGGCACCCCGTGGTTTGCCGATATTGCAAACTACTTAGCGGGTGGTGTTCTCATCCAAGGGTTAACATCCCAACAAAAAAAGAAGTTCTTGAACGATGTTAAGACTTACTTTTGGGATGACCCTTTTCTATTCAAACAATGCGCTGACTTGATTATTCGCCGATGTGTTGACGGACCGGCCGCTTTGGACATTCTCGAAGCTTGCCACAAAGGACCCACCGGTGGTCACTTTGGTCCCAACTACACTGCCAAAAAAGTGTTTGATTCGGGATTCTATTGGCCCACCATTTACCGTGATGCTCACGAGATGGTTAAACATTGTGATTCTTGCCAAAAACAAGTCAAGATCACACATAAAGATGAGATGCCTCAAAATTTCATACAAGAATGTGAAATCTTTGATGTATGGGGCATCGACTTTATGGGGCCATTCCCTTCTTCTAAAGGCAACAAATACATCCTTGTCGCTGTTGACTACGTTTCCAAATGGGTTGAAGCCAAGGCTTTACCCATTAACGACGCGAGGGTGGTTTGTAAATTCTTGAAACAATTGTTTGCTCGATTCGGTGTTCCTCGTGCTATTATCAGTGACCGCGGGACTCATTTTTGCAACGATCAATTTGCAAGAGTCATGGCAAAGTATGGTGTCAATCACCGTCTTTCCACCGCTTATCATCCTCAAACCAACGGTCAAGCCGAAATATCCAACCGTGGATTGAAGAGAATTTTGAAACTTACTGTGGGAGAGCATCACGCCGCGTGGGCCGATAAGTTAGATGATGCTCTGTGGGCTTTCCGTACTGCTTATAAGACCCCGATCGGCTGTACGCCTTATCGTCTTGTGTACGGGAAAGCTTGCCACCTCCCTATCGAGCTGGAACATAAGGCATACTGGGCCTTGAAGTGGGCTAACTTCGACATCAACAAAGCCGGTGATTTTCACAAGATTCAACTCAACGAGCTACAAGAATTGAGGAATCAAGTTTACGAGAACTCATTGATCTACAAGGAGAAGACCAAGATTATCCACGATGCTAAAATCAAGAACCGAGAGTTCCACGTTGGTGATCAAGTCTTACTTTTTAACTCTCGGTTGAAGATCTTCTCGGGCAAGTTGAAGAGCCGCTGGTTTGGTCCATTCACCATCGCCAATGTTTTTCCCTATGGCACCATTGAGCTTTCTCAGCCAAATGGGCCCAACTTCAAGGTGAATGGCCAGCGTTTGAAATTATACTTTGGTGAGGACATCTCTCAAGAGATGATTCCATCCCTCACCACGTTCCCCATGAACTAATTTTGGGTCGAGTCAGGCTCGTGACTCAGTTATCAAAAACAAGCGCTCCTCGGGAGGCAGCCCGAGTATCTATCCTTTTATGTTTTAACCTCCTAAGTGTAGGGGGGCCTCTATAGGTGTTAGTATTTATGTGGTGATGTGATTACAGGGATGAATGCACTCTTGGAAACTTTGAAGAACCGTGCTCCCGTGTTATCCGAAATCCGGTTCTATCTCTCAACTATCGTGATTCAATTTTTCATACTCACATTTGAAATTGATCACTTTAGTCGTCTCTTCCTTAACTCGAGTTAACCAACGTGCACAATGTCATAAGTGTAGGGGAGACTTTTCCCACATGCTTAAACATTGAGGACAATGTTTATCTTAAGTGTAGGGGGGACTTCTATCGAAGTTTTAAGTGGACTTTTCCATGAAAAGGCCTTCATTTAACCGGAAAATCATATTTTTCAACATTTTTCAAATTTTTTTTATTAACTTTGGCCATTTAGTCGTAATTTTTAAATTTTTATCGTTGCTTTCGTATGTATATATCCCGCAATAAAGTCAAATTTTAATAAAGTGGTGTAGCTAGTTTAGAAGTCTTTGACATATTAGGCCCGTTGCGTTTATTTTGACTCAACCCGAATAGACTTATCCAAGTTTGTTCTAGCTAGTATCCTTAACCATGTAGACCTTAATTGGTTTATTAGGCTAAGTATCCACGAGTCTCATTACTTGAGATTTTAAATTGTGGAGGACGAGAAATGATAGAGTCAATTATAAGTCGGTATTCTTGCACAAGCTCACTTGGTGTAATTATTTGCCTATTCTCCCATCACTTGCTAATAATTTAACTGCAATAAGTAAGGTTGTACGATTTGAAAAGTTACTTAGCTTCTAGCCCAAGATCGTTTAAAAGTTGCTCGGTAATGATAAGAGTTCATAGCCAAGGCATAACTTATGAAGCGGGGCGCGAAGATTGGCGAGTCCGAAAAGGCCCTAACAAGGCATGAGGATTCCATTTTATTGCTGAAGATCCAAAAGTGATGTGAAAAGCATTATTCCCAAAATCAATATGAAGGATCAAGACTCACGACGAAAAGCAATCAACTCCCATAAAGATCATGGAGAAGTCTATCCGAAAAGACCCTAACAAGGTATGAGGATAAATAGATCCAATTCCGAAAAGGAGGCGGATCGTTGTATCTCAAAATCCCAAATAGAGATTGAAGAAATAATCATGAAGTCGTGGTCAACAAAGTTGGAGTACCTCTCAAAAGTCTCCAAGTGAAGAAACTCTATGAACGATGAGAAGACCATTATCTCAAGCACGTCTCTCAAGATATGAAGTATGAAGTACATGCCAAATATCGGCCCGAGAAAGGTCTCAAATCGTGAACCGAGTTATGCCAAGATATGAACTTTTTGATATCCCGAGAAGCAGTTTTAAGAGATTTTGTCCTTTAGCTAACTATTGATCAAATCGTCCTACTTTGCTTTCAGCCTAAATAAACTATCGAAATAAGTCCCAAAAATGCATCTTCATGATCATTCTAAGACAAAAATAAAATATAAGAGATACACCTAGGAATAAGGGAGTTTAAGCATATAATTAAGCCATGTGTGTAAGTGTTTGATTTACTAACTTATAATAACAATGATCTCGTTTTTAAGCTTAGTTTGGGGAACGTGAAACTTGAGGGTGATAAATCTTCGCAGCACCAAAGCTCTAATGTAAGTCATTGATTTCTTTGCAAGTTATTTCCATATAGCTATTTTCAAGTGAAAATGGTTTTCTATCCTTTTATTTACTTTAAAGATTTTAATTTCTCTTAGTACTTAAATTTTTGTTTAGTAGTATTTTAATAAGGCCAAGGTTGATTAATTATGAGAAAAGTGTAAAATTGCTTTATCACTAAGCATTGCATGAGGGCATGGCAATGGTTAAGTGTAGGGGATTTGATAGGTGTGTAAACACCCATCCTTTTACCACTTAATTCTGGCTAAAACGAGACCAAAACACGTATTTAATATCATTTATTTGGAATTATGCGTGGTTTTTGTGTTTATTGTGTTTTCATAGCCAACCGGATGAATATTGAAGAAAACATGGGATTGCACGGGATTTATCGAAGAAAAAGACTCAAGACAGAGTTTATTGTCCAAGAGACGCAAAAGATTTGAAGTTACTGGGCCTATTCGAAGATTTATCGAAGAAAAGGACCAAAGATGGAAGATTTACATAAGTCGAAGAAACTCAAGTCTATTAAACGAAGAAATTAAAAGACGAGTTGAATTTAATCGACGACAAATCCCGAATCAGAATCGAAAACGTCAACTTTTCTGAAAAGACGAGAAGACATGAAGAACGGGAGAAAGCCCACTCACCAACCAAAGGGAACACCTATATAAAGGTGTTCCCCTCACACTTTTCATCCAGTTTTTTAGTTTTTTCTTCTCCCCTCTTTTTTCTCCCTTTCTGTTCGTAGATATCACCAACACCACTAGGGTGTTTGGTGATTTTTGATCTTTGTTTTTCAATCTTGTAATTTTAATCCTTGTTTTGTGATTGTTAAAACCTTATTCTATCAATATATTAATCCTTTCATCTCATCTTGTTCATCTTCATTTATTTGGTTAAAAGTTAAAGTTCTTATTTATTTATTTGATCCTTAAATGTTGTTGGATTTTAAGTTTTTATTGATGGGATTCGTTGTTATTGGTTAGTTTATGATTCGTGTTAGTTTTGTTTAAGTTTTTGGTTAGAAACCTGGTGATTTTTGGCTTAAAACGTATTCCCCTGTTTTTCTGAGATTTTACTGTTCTTGAGTATTCCCCAGGTTCTGGATGAACACAAAGTTCCGGATGAACAAAGAAAGTTCCGAATGAATTTATGTTAAAAAAGTTCCGAGTCAGTCTAGAAGTTTCGAATGAATTTGCTTTTCAAAAGTTCCGAATGAATTTTCCCTTAAAAAGTTCCGAATCAATTTTAAAGTTCCGAATGAATGCTCTTTCCAAATCTTCCGAATAAACTTCCGACCCAAAAGTTCCGAACCAACTTCCGGATCAAAAGTTCCGAGTGAACTTCCGGATCAACAACTTCCGAATCAACTTCCGAAGAAAGTTTCGGATCAACTTCCGAGTAAAGTTCCGAGTGAAGGTTCCGAGTGAAGGTTCCGAGTAAACTTCCGAACGAAGTTCCGGATCAAGGGTTCCGAACCAAGTTCCGAATGAACTTCGGAATCAAGGTCAAACTTCCGAATCAAATTTCTTTGAGCATTTTTAACTGTTACTGTTCTTACTGTTCTTAATTTTTACTTTATATTTTAATTCAAGTTTTTTATTAATTGTCATTAAATTAATTGTTTTTAATTTAAGTTTTCATTTTAATACATTTAAACTTTTTAGTAGATTAGAAAACTAAACCCCCTTTTTAGTAACCAATAACAATCATTCCACTTAGAACCAAGATCAATTCGAGAGGATATCGAGATTAAAATTGAACCTAGCAAATCAAAATATCAGCCGCGTAGGCACTCGAAGTGTTACCACTGTTGGTAATGCACTCGGAGAAATCATGACCTCCACCACAATACATGCATGAAACCTCAACCTCTTTAGCCTTAGCGGGAGCACTTTGTTCTCCAACTTTTAATTCAATTAAAAGTCCTTTAAGCTTATCAAAGATTTTGTTTTCCAAGTTCGCCTCAATTTGGCAAGCATCGATGGTATTAGACAAAGAAGGTGAAGCCGAAGACGAAGCCTTACGAACACTCGATGTGTTACGAGGACTATACACCTTAGATCTATTCTCAATTATCAACAACGCTTCCTCAACCGTTTTACACAAAAAATTACCACCCGCGGCGGTGTGACACCCCCAAATCAGGTTTGCAGCGGAATAGTAATTGGGTGTCACGTTGCGGATCACAGAACAAATGGCATACAAAGCATTGATCATAATTATATGATTTGAAATACAATTGATACAAATATTGTTTTAGTACAATCAGTTGAAATGTTGAATATCAGTTGTTACATATATCCCTGTGAAAACAGATCCCCCAATAATATGATGCTCCTAAATGATGCTCAGTCCATGCTCAAATAATCCAGCTTAATTTCCTGAGAAAAACATGCTTAAAACAGTCAACATAAAGTTGGTGAATTCATAGAGTTTTGTAAAATCATAGTTCCTTTGATATAAAAATCAAGTTCAGTATCTCAAAGTATCCCGTATAGTATTTCATAAGGTTTGATAAAAATAAAGTTCAGAAATATCAAAATGTTCCATATTGTACTGGACAAGGTGTGATAAAAATCTAGTTCAGAGATCTCAGTAAGTTCCATGTATTAATGTACCAATTAATGTAAAGTCAAGTTTAGAACCGCAAACGTCACAAAACTAGTATCGCACAAAGCCAAATACTATAAGATAATTTCATTTCCTATTGCCCGAAACTGACACTTGACATAGTTGAGCCCTCAACAAATGAGAGCGCTTCGCCCTTTCTAAACAGGCACCCATCAATAGTAAGTGCTGACATGGTAAACACCTGTTGTCCCGGCCAAGGCACAGTGAGCATGACTGACTCAGGTGGGGATGGTCAGTCCCAAATAGATCTATTTATAACATTCAGGTAATCCAATGATTTTAACAGTTTCAGTTCACGGCTCATGAGGAATTCTACAATAGGCAAATCTAATTAAAGGTAAAGTTCAGTTTGCGTCCTATAAAATATATTACCAGTTTTCTCACGCAGTATTTAATCAACAGTTTATTAAATATAAGTATCGGGCCATGATCTCATGATATTAAAATCATATAGTCAAAACAAGTTATAACATGTCTCCCCATCGTGGGTTAGTAAATACATAAATAGTTGTGAAAAGCGAGGCTATGAACTCACCTGAATAATACTGCTCGAGGTTGATCAAGTATTCAGGTCATAGTGCACACAGTACATCAAATACCTAAGTAATTAATATGACTCAGTAGATGCACAAATAAAATGCACATATAGATGCAGTTGATGAAAATGCATGATCACAGATTAATTAAGTTGTTATCGTTTTAAGTGTTAACTTATTATCGAAACATGTACACCTTTAATTTAATAAAGTGTATTTACCTCGTTCGAATTGTAACAGTTTAAATGAATTAAATAAAATGATTTTTATTTAATTAAGTCTTATTAATGTTTCATAAGGGTCCTTCAAGTTTCCATTGTACACAATTAGTCCTCCATGTTTCACGAATTACAATATAGCCCTTATAGTTTATTAAATTAAATAATTTTAATAAAACTTAAGTTAAATTGCTCATGAGTCCTTGGTTTTAATATAATTACCAAAACAGCCCCTAGGGTTTGCTAAACTTTCAAAAAATGACAAGATTGGTCCTTGTGTTTCAAGTGTTTTGTGACTTAAACATTGATTTTTGAAAGCCATTTACGGGTTCGTTATTTAACCATAAAACGAACGGAAAACATATCTGTATTCTCGGACACGCCGTCTACAAGTTTCGTTCTTTAAGTTTTGCTTGAAAACGGCTCTAAAATGGGTAAAAACGAGCTTAAAGCCAGCGGGTCAGAATGACTAAATTTTCATCAGCTTTTAAGGTGTGCGAGGTAGATTTTTAAAGGGCTGTAACTTATTCGTTACTTGACTGTTTTTAGTGTTCTTGGTGTCTACGGAAAGGTAGCCATGAGATCTACAATATCCTAGTTGGTGTCGGGTTCTGGTTCTAACTCTAACTTGCTCAAAAACGAGGCTAAAGTCGACTGGCCAGCCTAGTGGTAGGTGCTGCCAGTTGCTGACAGATTTTGTGTGTTAATCACAGATTTTCAAACTCAGTTTTCCGCTTTGTTATAGCTCCGTTTTGGGTGATTCAAAAGGCTGTGGAAAGCTTGCTAGGTGATCTACGAAATGCCCCCATAAGCAGATCTATAGTCGGGGTCCTAATGGGTCAAAACAGGCTCTAAAGTAGGCTGTTCGGGCTACTTTTTCACATGAAATAAAGCTCATGTTTTATTTGTTTAACATAGCAAACGTGTTCCGTTTTCGTTCAAATTTGGCAAGGATACTAACTAAGGGATAACTTAAGACCTAGTATTCACGTTATTGCCCAGCTCGTGATTTAAGTGTACGTTTCCCAATGGTGCGTTACTACATCAGAAGGTGTGTTCCATGCTTTTTATTTGGGATCTATGCTAGGAGGTAAACTAGTGTATTTGATTTCTAGTTTTCTAAGATTTGGCATAAACCTAAGGTATGATTAACAAAACCCCTAGGAGTTCGGGTCTATATGAAAACATGTTTATGTAGGCCTAGCCGAGACATACAAGGTACTAGATCTATGGTTTATACATGCTTCTTGTTCATATGTATGCTTGTAAGTATATGATGAAATGGGTACGTGAACTTACTTGTTTATTTAGTATGATGAATGAATGAAGGACCTAGTGAACCCGTAACTTTCTTCCTCTAGATCTACACGAATCCAACCCGAAATATATATGTTTACTTGCGGCGACTAGCTTGCTTGATGTTTAAGACCCTAAGACTAGAAGTAAATGTTATGATGTTGATGAGAGAGACCAAGATTGTGTGTGTATTTAGGGTATGCCGAGAGGGAGAGATATATGAAGATGAAGGAAACTAGGGTTGGTAACAAGTGTGGTTGTAGGAGAAGCCACACGGGTGTGTGTTTGGTGTAATATGTGGTGATAGATGTTGCTACATAGCCTAGGATTTAAGGGTGATGTGTTTGATTTTCGATGGAGGAGGGTGGCCAAAAGAGTGCAAGGGTTTGGTGTGTGGTGTGGGAGAAGCAACCATGTTACATATACATGTTTAAATACAAACCTAGATGGGAGATGTGTACAACTAATGGCCAAGGAAATGTTGTGTCTAGTAATTTTGTGTAATACCTCATGTGTAAATGATCAAGGTGTTCTAAAATATTTTATTGAGTTGAGTTAATTGTACTAAAAGTTTATGTCCAACAATTAATGTATATAGTTTCAATGCATAATATTTTGGATCGTCATTACTTATAATATAATTAATAATTTATTTATGCACATAAAATGTGTCTAAAAATAAATAAATAAAATAGCTCTATGGTTAAAATGTCATGTTTTTAAGTAATATAAGTAAATATATAATATTTACTATATTATGATCTCGTTTGTAAAGATGGTCGGTAAAAATATTATACGATGAGTGGTAATAAGAGTAAAACAGGTAACGTGTCAAAAGCCCAAATTTTGGGGTTTTACAGGCGGCATTTAGATAATCCCTTTCATGATCATTCAAACCATTGTAAAACGTGTTAATTTGATGCAAGTCGGAAAATCCGTGATGAGGACATTCATGTAACATTTCCTTAAACCTATTCCAAGCCGTTGAAAAACTCTCATTAAATTCTTGTGAAAATTTTTAAATCTCGTTTTTCAAATGCGTAGTCTTAGAGGGCGGGAAAAATTGGTTCACAAACTTAGAAACGAGATCCTTCCATGTCAATATAGAATTGGGTAGCTCTTTCTCTAACCAAATTTTAGCGGGCCCCGCTAAGGAATACGGAAAAAGCATCATCTTAATCGAGTCATTAGCAACATCCTTAAATTTTTAAGTGGCGGTAAGACGATTGAATTGGCGGATATGGTTGTGCGGGTTGTCCTTTTTATCACCACGGAATTTGTTGTTTTGGATCATCGACAACAAACCCGTTTTCACTTCAAAATTCTCCGCAAGGATAGCGGGAATCACAATAGCCTCTCCATAACCCTCGGTGGGTGCTTGAAGTAACTCCATCATAGTTCGATTTTCCATGGTTGGTTCTTCTCTTATGATAGGTTCGTCAATAGGAGACTCCTCACTAGAAAGATTAGGAGTAGGTGTTGACTCCTTTCGGTTTCTTCATTTACGTGCACGTCTTGCTTGGTTGCGAGTTTGCATAAACGTCACGTACAACGTGGGGATGAGCAAAGAAGATTCTTTTTGGTGTTTTTAATTTTTCCAATTTTTTTGTGTTTTTTGATTGTTTTTACTTTTTTTGGATTTTTGTGATTGTATTAAGTAGATAAAAATCTACAAATCTCCTCCTTAATCAAATCTCTTGATTAAAGAAGCCTCGAGGAATGAAAACGATCACGTGAAGTGAACGCCTTCGATGACTTTAGAACATTGGTGGAACACCAAAACGTTCAAGAGGGTTTAATCAAATGAAACCAAGAAAATATATATGATACTTAGATAATACTTTGGTTGGCAAACCCTCGATTAGCCCTTTTTATCTAAACACTCACAAGCAAGCGGGGAAACAAGGCGGCGCGAAGAACTTAAGAGCCTTTTTCCTTAGGGTATATTTTATAATACCCGCCTTATACCCACCTTATAGTTTTTGTTTTTCAAAATTAAGCTTCACGAAAGTATTTATCTATTTTGCCTTTTCTTTCTTGTTTGAGATTCGAATACAATGATTGGGTAATGACCGCCCAAGTCAAGGTTGTGTTTTCACACTTTTGGAGTACTTGTGAATTTATTGTTCTACGTATACAATATAGTAATAGTATTCACACAAAAAACAAAAACCGATAATACGTATTAGTAGAGTGCTACTAATACAAATAGATATTATGGCTATATATAAAAACAACAATTTCAAATCAAAACACAACACGCCTCCCCGGCAGCGGCGCCAAAATGATGTAGTGTTTTTACTACTCTTTAGGAAAAGAGAGCAAAATAGGGAAAGTATTAAGTGTCGGTTTAGGAAAACCAAGCACTAATGACCAATGAAGTTCAAGTTCGTTTCCCAAGGAGGAAAATGTGTTGTGTAGAGAGATGATTAACTTTTGTGATTATAATTTATGAAGAAAGAAAATAGAAGAGAGATTAGAAGAGAATGACGGTTTCGATTATGAATTAAACTAAGACGAATAGTCGTACACGTAAAACCGTAAAAAGTGACAAAATTAAAAATTTACCCTAAAAATTCCTAGAAAATTGCAATAAATCCTAAAAAATATAATTAGAGTTTACAAAAAATCAAAAATCACTCAAACCTTTTATTTGATTAAATATTAATTTTTTAATGCTAATTAAAGCCCAAAAAATCAATTTAATTAACAAAAAGCCCAAAATGAGATTTTTTCAATTGTAAACCTCTAAAATACCTTAACTAAATTATTAACTATTTTTTAAAATTTTAAAATTAATTAAAACTATTTAAAAACAATTAAAAACTATTAAAACTTAAAGTAATTCTAAAAATTAATCTAATGACAATAAACATATTCTAAAAATTGTAAAATTCCTAACTTAATGTATTTGAACTAAGAAAAATGAAAAAACTTGAAAAATCTAAATTTTAATTTTTAATAATAAAATAATAATAAAATATTAATAAAAATCCAAAATTTATTAAAATTCTAAAAAGTTGTAAACTAGCTTATTTTAACCTAAATAATACATAAATGAAGTTGAAATTACAAAATACCCCTAATGGGCCTAGAAATGAGTCAAAAGTCCAAACAGACCCCTTAAAGGGCTATTTAAGGCCCAATAAGAAAAATGTTGTCCAATAAGCCCAAAAGCTCCTATCTGACTTAAAATTTGATTTTAAGAACAAAACTCTGAAGGCCCAAAAGTTGAACATGTGTTTAAGCTAGCTTATTTCAAAGCAGCTTATTCTTAATGGGCTTTTTGGCCCATTAAGCTATAAGCTGATGCCATAAGCTCAAATTTGACACACAAGCTTCTTTTGAGTTACTTAAGAGATCTGTAAAAAGAAAATTGGAAAAAGCACAAGAAATAAGCCTGAATAAGCTAAAAGCTATCTTCACAAAATGACAAAATAGTCGTTTTTGAGTTCTAGGCCACCTCAAGAGCTGATTCAACTTTCAAAAGCTTTTAAATGACTTAACTAAGTAGAATAATCAAAAAAATTACAATAAGCACACTCAATAAGCTGAAATAAGCAGATAAGCACTTAATTTAAAGTCAACCTTATGAGTTTTCTAGTAAAAAGTCAAAGCCAAGGTCTGATAAGCTCTAGATCAAATAAATGGGTCAAATGAGGAAGATCTATCACAAAAAATAAGTTGTTGCAAGTCTGGATAAGCCAATTTGGCTTATGAATAAGCTGAATGACAAATTACACTAGCAGGGGCTAGTTTTGGGTGTTGAGCAGTGGGAACTTAATACACGGTTTTTGCCAAGTATGAAAATTTGTTCATCTCGATTCTATTCGAATTGATCTCCGGTTAAATGTGTGACTCAGTCGTTCTTGGTGAATAAAAAGAAAATGTCGTTGATTATCTATAACTAATTAAAAAGTAAATGCGAAAAGTAAAAAGAATAAACTAAAGGCGAATGACAAATAATAAAGTAACGTAAAACAAGACGAATATTAAAAACTAAAAATTAAAACGATATTAAAACGAATATTAATACAAATATTAAAAGAAACAATTAATAAAAGTAAAAGCGAAAATAAAAAAATAAAAATAAACTTTTTAAATTAAAAATATAACTTACTTAAATAAAAATGAAAGAAATTGGATTATAAAACTATTTTAAAAAGAAACGAATCAAATAATAAAACGTAAATTAAAACAAAACAATTAATAAAAATAAATCTAAACGAAGAAATTAACTATCGACTCGAAAATAAAGTTTACCTAATGAAAAAGGAGAAAATAAAACTAAGAGGGTACTTTAAAGTTAAACAAGGCAAAACCTTAAGCAGGTACCTAATAAAAGATAAAACTTGAACCTTATGAACAAATATTAATTTAAAAATTAGATGAAAATTCAACTAAAAATACGTAACTTTCAGAAATAAAATCGGAACAACTTTCAGATTAAACTAAACAATTACGGAACAATATTAATTAATAAATAAGCAGGCAGGCAGGTTGCTTAAGCACGCAGCCTACCTGGTCAAATTGGCGGGAAAATGAGCTAGCATCCTAGCATGTCATTCTTATAGTTCTTATACGGAATACTTCTTTCTGCTTATACGGAATATTGCCATGCTCTGTCTTATACGGAATGTTTAGAACTATTCTTATTCGGAATATTAGTGCATTTCTTATCCAGATTTTTTTTTACTTATCCGGAATAACTTTTTACAAATTATCCGGAATTTCTTTTTTGGCCTTATCCGGGATATCGAAAACACTATCCGGAATGTCTAAAATCTCTAATCCGGGATCCAAATTATTTGTCTTATCCGGGAAATGAAAAGTTGCTTATTCGGAATAACTAAAAAAAAGCTTATACGGGATATTGGGGTTTATAAACCCGGATAACATAAAAAAATGCAAATAAGCTAAAATCTAAAAATAGCTAAAAACTAATAAGCACTTACCCAAAAATTAAACCAAATAAATTTTAAGAAAAACTAAATAAGCCAAAATTTAAAAACTTTTAAAAACACTAAATAATAAAAATATTTAAAATCAACTTTTTATAAAATAATATAATAAGCACTTATCTAAAAACTTAACCAAATGGAATTTAAAAAAAAAACTAATAAGCCAAAATTTAAAAACTTTTAAAAACACTAAATTATAAAAATATTTAAAAACAACTTTTTATAAAAATTAACTAATAAGCACTTAATTAAAAATAAGAAAATTAAGACAATAAGCACTAAAATACTACAAGCTATAAAAATCAAACATTAAAAGATCAATAAGCACAATCAAACACAAACATCAATTAAACAAAAAACATGATTAACAAACTACATGATTATCAAAATTAAACAAGATTAAAAAGATTAAGAAAGGAAGAATGAGAATGATTAATTGAAAAGCTTGAAATTAAGATGATTAAGATTCAAATTACAAGATTAATGAAAATGCTTGAAAAAACATTAAGAAAAGCTAGAGAGAGAAAGTATTAAGCTACTCCTTATCCTAAACTAATCTACTCCTAATTTTCTAACCACCTCCTAATGACACATTAGGAGGGTATTTATAGGAGGAGTAAAATGTTGATGCTTTCTTCATTCTTTCTTCTTGTCTCGACTCGATTTAAATTCTTTGTCTTTCTCGACGTCGTCTCGGGATTTGTCGATATAAATTGAACTCGTCTTATAATTTTCTTCTTTAATTAGACTTGGTTCTTCGACTTCATTAAACTTTCGTCTTTAGAGTTTTTCTTCGATAAATCTTCCGAATAGGTCTTGGACTTCCGTTCTTTTTGCACTCTTGATCTTTTGACTTCGTCTTTTCTCGTTTTCTTCGATAAAAGCCGTGAAAGCCCGCGTTTTCTTCCCTTCTCACATTTTGATCCTAAATCACAACAAAAACACAAACCACGCATAATTCTGACTTTTACGACATAAAATACACGTTTTGGCTTGGTTATTATTATAATTAAGTGGTAAAAGGATGGGTGTTTTCACACCTATTAGAACTTTTCCCACTGCTTGACTTTCTTGACTTTTTGTCTTTAGTGACTTTTTTGTGGATTCAAGTTAAGCAAAGGCACCCAAATGATCAGTTAATCATAAGGAGTCAATAACAGTCACAAAAACACAATTACAAACAGCCAATCAGTGCAGTTAATTCAAAAGATCCACAGACCTAGTCCAGATATGAACAATAAGCAGTTATGAACTCAATAAGCTGTTTTAGCAAAATTCAGCCACCCAAATTGCACCAAAAGAATACAAAAACTATATTTAATTAAAATGAACAAATCTAAACAGGTTTCATGCAATGATTCAAGGTCTAGATCAAGATTCAAGCACCAAAAAGTTATTGATGAACTAAGAACATGCAGTCATGAACACTTGCAGATATACTTGACCACACAGCCAAATTCAAACACTTAAATCTCCTTAACAGGTTATCTTGGATATGATTTATCACTTTTTATCCTAAGTCTAAGCCTAGAACTAGGTGTGCATCAAATCACAAGCCAAAATATCACTTAATCAAGATTTTATAAGCATATGTTTGATTTAGGTGTTCAAAAGCATACAACTTGCAGATATTCACTCTATTACACTTCTTAAACAAGAACAAGCAACATACAATAGCAAACACTTAACCAATAACTCTATAACTTCAATATGCAGTTGGCCCAAACACCCCTTTATAATTTCAAAACAAGATTTTCAAATCAAAAGTTGGAATTAGGTTAGCACATGCATACATAAGCATCAAAACATCAAACATAAACAGAAACAACAAGATTTGGAGCCCAAGAACAACACATACACAAGCAGAACTCAAATATCACAAATATCCATTTTTTTAACAGATTTTGAGATTAAGGGTTCAAACCTCATGGATGTACATCCACACCCACGTATGTTTGAGCTTATGTGCTAGCAAGAACAAGCACAAGCTTCCAATATCAAGCTGCTAAGATGGAACAAAGTTAGAAGCACAAATATTAATTAGAAAGGTGACAAATCCTTGATTAATGCAACCCTTGTACCCCACACTTGATTATCCCCAAGTTATATGTCTCACAACACCTTGATAACATAATATCAGGGTGCTATGATCCACTTATAGCCCAAGAATTCCAAGGTGTACCAAGGACTTAGCAAAATATCAAGATTTAAGAACTTTGAGCAATTTCTTGCACAAAGCTTAAGAAAATGTTTTGAGATTCAGTTTTAGCAAACTTGTAACATAAACAAAAAGAATAAGAGATTGGCACTTGACTTTTCTTCACAATTTCAAACACAATTCATTAACATGAAAATGAGATTTTCATAAAAGTGAACAAGGAAAAATTCAAGAGCAAATGTAAATGTAGCAGGTCCTATGCCTTATATAGGCTACAATGTGAACTACAAAGCAATAAAAAAACGTAAAACCCTAGTTGTAGAATTCCCAAAAATGCCCTTGAGGATTTTGGCATTTTGCTTGATCATGTGACTGAATTGGCAGTTTGTGTGAGTTGTCAATCATGTAGAAGTGATCAAAGGCTCACAAGGAGCTTAGGATGTAAGCAGGAATCTTGTACGTTTGATGGCTGGCAAGTTTTGGCCTTTTCTTTAAAAATCGTGTGGGAGGGTTATTCATGTGACCAAGGTGATGATGTGGCATGGGTTTTCAAAGTTGGGTTGTGTTTAGGGACACCCTAATATTAATTCTGGAAGATATTAGGGTTTAATTATTGGTAATTAACAAATGCCCAATTTTGTTCAAGAACATGAAGAACACTGGTTTAATCCGTGTTGGGTTTAAAATGGGGTGTTTAGCGCCATTTATTAAACTAATAAAAGATTAGTTATAAATGGTTTATAGTGGAAGGTGACATGCCTAAAGGCTGAGTGGTGATTGGTGGTTTTGAGTGAGTGGGCACGTGTCACCCCACCACTGGTTAAGGTAAGTATGAATGTTTGACAGATTTAATCCCTTGTTTCTCCTTTCTTTGTCACTTTGGTTTAAACATGCTAAAATCCGTTTTCCTTTGTTAATGAAGTTTCACTTTTCACACTTTTGCTCCAAATACTTTTCTAAAGTATTTTCAGGGGTATTTCTTGCCAATTGTTGATTCTTGAAGGGTTGATTTGGCATTTTCTTCATAGATAATGGTATTGACTTATATGGTTGACTTCTTGAGGACTAAAATTGACAAGTCATGATTTATGAGGGACTATTTTTGCCAATTCTTCAAAGTGGAGGGTCCTTTTTGCAATATTAACAAACTTTAAGGACCAAACTTGTAATTATGAATATACAAGGGTTTAAAGTGTCAATTATTCAGTATTGGAGGACCCTTCTTGCATAATCTTCAAATCTTCAAATCTTTAAGGGTTTTTCTTGGAAAATCTTCATTAGGGCTTGGTTCATTGTGCGGCTTCGTTTCTCGTGTTCGTTTTTGCATGATGCTTGTGATCTATTGTCATTTTCTCAATATCCGTACCTAAAATACACAAGTAACAAACACAAGCATATATTTGGTCAATTTCATGATATTTAATGCATTTAAAGCCCGTTTTGGACGATGAGACTATGTATAGAGGCAGTCTCATCATTTACATTCCACTCTTAAATCAAACCCATATCTATAGTGATTCCGGCTAGCATACCAAACGCCTCGTTTCTTTCTTAGTAGTATAAAATTTCTTAGTAGTATAAATTTTTTACAACTGAAGCTTTATATAACCATTATAGCTTTGGTGCATACCCTCAAATGACCATGAAAATAATTGTTGCACACCCTTAGATTTCTCAAAGTGAACAAAACAAACATATATAAAACCTACAATATAAAAGAAAAAAAAACTTATAGGTTTTTTATTTGATGAGGAAATGTAGAGGAGGAAAAACAAAGACGAGATGGGGGAAAAAGTACTTTGTCTATATCCCAATATGACAATATCCACCACACAATCTGACAGTACGTTTAGTTTTTAGATTGATTATTAGAGTCAAGGGTGTCACAACACAACTTTCCCTCTTCATTTTGTTCCTACAGCTCCCACATTAGCGCCACATGAGTAAAAACAACTAACAAAAATACCCCTTCACTCATGACATGCCAACCCCTCTTCACTTTGGCCCTACCACTATCTTTTATTTTTCTTTTTTTTCATTTTCACATAAATTATTTCATTCAAAATAAAAACTACAAATACTTAAATAAAAATTACAAATACGAAATTTAAAAATACGATACTATACAAGTTCTACGTTGTTTAATCGGATCCGGGATCCGAATCATATGAGTCTGGTATAATACCCAAATACCTCAAGACGAATTTGACGTTCTCCTCTTTCTTGATTTGCTTCTCCAACTCTTTTTTGCCCTTGCTTCTTCTGCTAATGTTTCTCGTAATGCTTCTTTATCAAGAATCATTTGACATTCTTATTCCTCAGTAATACGAAACTCAACAGGTACATCGTATTCTTCAACAGGGCTCTCTGGTTCATAAAGTAGACCATCAATAGTAGGAAGTGGGTAAGGTTGTGGGGGGGTTGAGTCATGTATTTTCTCCGGTGTCGATGGATTGCTTCGAGTTGCATTTTGTTTGTTTTGTTTCTTGTTTTCACAAGTGTTTTCTTGAGACATGTTTGAGAGTAGGGTTTTGTATGATAAAATTATAGCTAATGGAAGTAGTATTTATAGAGAAAACATATCCGTTGAAAAATTCAAATTAAAACATAATCGTTGGAAAATTTAAATTACAACACAGAAAATAAAATTACATTACTGAAATTCAAATAACAACATAGAAAATAAAATTACAACTACGAAATTAAAATTACAACACGGAAATTAAAATTCTCTCGCCCATTCCTTTTTAAATTTTATTTGTCTTTCGATTTTAGCGGCTTCATCAAACAAAGCATCATGTATCGTATCGTCCTTTCTTATTCTTTTTTCAAAAATTTGATTATCTTATTCTTGTCTTATTCCTTCGTCTTCATAATATATAGCTCATTGGCTAATTTTGTCATCACTTTTTTTCTTTTTTTTCTCAACCTCCTATTTTTCACAATTTTTTTTCTTCATATATCACATCCCCCTCACACTTCGCATAAACATACACCACAAAAAATACAAATAAAAGCGTGCATTCTCCATCTTTGTTGGTATGACACATACAAATACGAAGTGCGGCATAGCTAATAATCATACAAAAGCAATCCAACATACCAAGTATCTAGCAACCAAATTTTAGATTTTGACAAAGGTAAAATTGCAACCGGGACATATCTTAGATTTTTCAAAATTTATCATTTTCACCATGAGATTGATCTAGTTATTATCATATATATTTACCTTAACACTTGAAAAAAAAATATACCAAGGGAAAAAAATGTAAATTTTTTAATTTTGGCCCCCGAAATACAATGTTTATAAATTAGTTTCGTTTTTCCAATTTTACCACTCCCTCAAACTTAAGTTTTGCATTGTCCTCAATGTAATAAAACAAACTTCAAAGCGTGAAAAATAGGGAAAATAAATAATAAGTCCAAGAGAAACAAAACTTTCCGGGCCAAAAAATCGAATTTGAACTCCTTTTGATATAATGCCATGTATGAGAGATAAATTGATTTCACTTCTAAGAAATGTTTCCACTCCAAAGTGTAAAATTTACCCCAACTAATCCATCCTCCTCGAGCTTTATTAAACCTGCAAATAAAACTTAACTTACATAAAACACGTAAAATTTAGAAGCGCACTTTCGTAGGCAACACAATTGCATTTAACGTATACATAAAGCCTTTAAACCCTTCGGTATCCCGAGTGGACAAGTTGTAGTCTTGTGAGGGTTTACAACGAGCATACCCATAAAGTTCATTACCTAAAACAATTTATATAAAAATATAAATAAAATTAAAACTTCTTTTTAAGAAGTGGCAGCAACCGCTCGACCTGACCTCAAAACCGCCGATCGTTTGACATCGCGTCGGCAGCCGGACCAGCGACCAACCCAGTCGACCGGCGAACCGCACTCAGAAAGTGCAGACGGATCAACGAACGACGGCAACCGCTCGGCTGCAGACCTGCAACAAAAAAAAGTTTTTTTAAATGTAAAATTTTTAAACAAAATAATTAATAGTCTAAAGATGATAAAAATATAAATAAAGTCACACAAAGTTATTACATATAATCCTAATAAAGTACGAAATAAAAGGAAAGAAAATAATATATGAATGTTAGTAGCAATACACCATCAAACATCTTGATCACATGTTGTCTTTTATCGATCCTGTCATCATATTCCATAATACTCGCGTCCGAGTTGGTTGGTTGTGATGGAAGCGGGTTGAAGGATTGTAAATCTTGCTTATGTTTCTAGAGAGAGAAAGAGATAGAGAGATGGTGGATTTCACACAAAGCTAGAGAGAGAAAGAAATGTTTACTATGTGAAAAATATGAAACCACACACCCTCTCCATCAAAGGAGAGGGTTTATATACCCAAGCCCTTGTCATGGGCTTGGGCTTACTTTTGGGCCGGCCTACACATGTTGTAGGCTAGGCTTGTTCTTGTTTGATAAATAAAGAAAGTTAACTAAACTACGAGCTATTACATGGACTATTAATGGAGTGACCGATCCTTCTTAATACGTAAAACGTATTTCCAACAATCTCCCCCTAAGAGAGGTCACTCCAAACAAGGGCGTTACCCAAGTTACAATAATAAAATAAACCTAGCATACTATGTTTGTCTTGAGCTCGTAGTCTTCGTCTTTCTTTTCTTTTTTTTCTTTTCTGGTGAACATGCTGATGTGATCTTTGATATCAATCTTTAGCATCAATCTCTTGCCTTGATCTCGTGCATCCATCACTTGTGATCTTCGCCTCTTCGTGACACCATGTCCCACATACTTATACCTTCGTACTTCTTGAAAGCTTCAGAGTTCGATACAGCGGAAGACTTAACTTTTAGGCTTTCTTGAATTATATGAGGTATTAAGTGCATAAAGTATAAGCATGCGGGGACGACTTCTTCTTGGATTCCGCAACGCCACCGTCTTCAAATGCCGCAACATAAGTAGACACGAATGAAATGGCTTTGAACATTTCATTCTAAATCGGTAGCATTTTACCTCCGGTCGGTGAAGACCGTTGGACGATATTAGATATCGTACCCGTGACGGATAGTTTCAATTAAGTAACTTCCTGACAGGATTTCGCGGGTAAACCCGTTCTCTTTACTCGACCGTCCAAAGCTGACTGCGAACGTAAAGAGTGAATCATTTGGATAAAATTATCCGCATGATTTGAAGCCTTCAATTCATGTTCCTGGAACAAGTGAAATTCAATTAAGAACCGCACCATCGTTGCTTTCCAGTTGTCACGAGCTTGATTCATATAGAATCTTGCAAGTTACCTACCAAGTGCTGTTTGAGGTTAACACTAGAAGGATTTCCACTCATCACTGTGAACACTAAGGTATCACTCTGAGTGTTCTGGCAAGATCACTAAGATATTGCGTAGAGGCCTGGAACGTGTTTAAATTCAGTTAAGAATTAAACAGCTATTGCTTTCCAGTTATCACAAGTTTGATTCATAAAGAATCGCGCAAGTCACCTACCATGAGCTTTTTGATATTCGCTCAAGAAGGATTTCCATCTTCATTGTAAATACTTTCGTATTACTCGGATGTTCAGGCAAGATCATGAAGATTTTGCGTAGGACTCTTAAAATCTTTCTTACTTTTCACAGTGTGTGAAGAAGCAAGGAAATATGAAAGTGTGTCCTAATGAGATATTTGATGATCTCAAATGGCTCTAGACTCGATCGTGCATTTTGGATTTTAGTGATCGGAGGCTGGAGAGGAGTGCCACCTTTTCAATACCAATTTATTCGGAGTGAATAAATCAATAGATAATGTGTTGTCTCCGTGTGATTAAAACAAATACCTTTTGAGAGATATCTGAGTTAGCTGGGATGGGTTGTGCATTGCATCACTGGGTCCATGATGTCTGTCTTCAATATCAAGAATCATTAACAATGATCTCAATAGCATATGTGTTGACCCGGTTTCTGCCTAGAGTTGTAAGGAGGGCTTCTTTCTTTACACCCTTTATCTTTACAATTCTTTTTCATTCTTCAACCCCTTCAATGCTTATCAATACGTCATAACTAGCACCTTGTTGTGATTGTTCCAGTGCTAACTTAAGTACTTGGTCGGCATTCAGCTACGTTCACAATCTTTCTCCAACTTTCCTAAGGACTACTATTTCTAGCTATGGAATGTCCTTGGGAAGATTCCTCCGGTTCTGGAAGAATCATAGGACTTAACCTATCCTACCATCCTTATGTCACCACAATCTTCATCATCGTGAAATAAATGGGTTTCGGGTAAGTATATGTCACCATGAAAATCCATTTTGATATGCAAATCCGTTTTGCTCCCCCTTAACATATGCCACGATATTCGAAAACATTTCGCACATGTCGGGATGAGCCATCACGTTAAGTCAAACCATTTGTGATAATATCCCATATTAAATCACATTTTCTCCCCCATATTAAAAATATTAACCCAATCGATGTTTTTAATATCAATTGATTTAATGAAGTTTTAACAAAGGTTTTGGGAAGAAAAATCCAAGTCCATTTTATCTTCATGATATCAAACGTATGAGATATGATACCGATTTGTAACATGATCACATATTCACCATATTAAAAAGAATTGACAAGGTTGGACCTGATTGATGAGAACATCATATGATAAGATCAAATGGTTCTTGTCAGCATATGTTGGTCGCCTCGTCACGTCTGAAGTCATCTCTTGACACCACGTGTACGATTGGTATTATTGTCTTGACACCAACTTGTGAACTTGGCACGTTCGGCATCGAAGATTCTGAATGATTGACAATTGCTCCCCCTCAATTGTTGACCCGTGTTCTATCGAAAGAGCTGTAGTCGTCGGTTGAGTAGTCGCATCGTCGAGTATGTAGATACCAATTGTAGATAGCATGGTTGTAGAGATGATAGCTTCATAAAAACAAGACTTCTCTTGTTTTAACAAATAAATGCACTGAAACGTACATATATTTGTGTTAGACCAAGTTATAAAGTAAACTTGATCCCTTACAAGGTTTTAAAGTAAACCTTGCCCGAGAAACTTAATTCCCGTTGTTAGCCATAGCTTTCATAAGAAATACCTGACTTTAATGTGAAAACCGGGTTGCAGTCTGAAATAACTACAAGCCATTTAGGCATGTTTTATGAAATATTTACAACTTTTGTACGAACTCTATTTATGGCGCTGTGTCGATATTAATCAACATTTCTAAGGCCGTAAATATTATCGTATCAAAAGACATGCCTTAGAAAAATAAAGTAAAAATATTTTTGGATTTTTCTAGATTTTTCAATTTTTATGGTTTTTATATGGTTTTATATTTTTGTATTTTGTTTTTGTGGATTAAAATATAAACAATATATACAAATGATCACCAAGGATACGGAGAATAGTTTTACCAAGACTATTCTTTCGCTTCATCTGCTAGTTCCTTTAGAGTCTCAGGCGAGAAAGTTCTCATTCCTAGCTTGTCGGCCAAAAATTCAATTCGAGCTCGATCTAAAGCCTTCGTGAAAATATCCGCCAATTGATACTCAGATCGGACAAAGTAAAGCTCGATTACTCCATTTTCCACTTGCTCCTTGATGAAGTGGTAGCGAATGTCAATATGCTTCGACCGGGAGAATTGAACGTTGTTGCAGCATAAGGCAATTGCACTCTTGTTGTCACAGTACATCGGAATCTTGTTGAAACCTAGACCATAGTCGGTTAATTGCGATCTCATCCAAAGAATTTGAGCACAGCAACCGGACATAGCTATGTATTCTGCTTCCGTACTTGAAATTGCAGCGCTTTTCTGCCTTTTCGATGCCCAACTGATTAATCGATCTCCTAGTAGTTGCAAAGTTCCACTCGTGCTACGCCTTGTATCTTGACAACCCGCGTGATCCGCATCTGCATAGGCCATTAGTGCAATAGAAGAGTCCTTCGAATACCAAAGTCCCCGATTAATGGTTCCTTTAAGATATCGAAAGATCCTTTTAACAGTAGCTAAGTGTAACTCAGTAGGCCTAGTTTGATACCTGGCACACATACATATAGCAAACTGAAGATCAGGTCGACTGGCTGTGATATACAGAAGAGTACCGATCATTCCACGATAAAGTGTCGGATCAACGGCAACTCCATGTGGATCTGCATCAAGCTTAGTTCGTTCCACCATTGGAGTATCCATGGGGTCGCAAGATTCCATCTTATACTTCTTAAGCGATTCAAGGGCATACTTGGATTGATTGATAAAGATGCCTCTGGGACTCTGAGATATCTGAAGACCTAAGAAAAATGATACCTTGCCCATCATTGACATCTTAAACTTGGAAGACATTAGTATCCCAAACTCATCCGATAAGGTTTGGGTCGAGGCTACAAATATAATATCATCAACATATATTTGTACCATAATCATATCTTTACCTCGTTTCTGAATGAACAGCGTGGGATCTACCTTGCCTTTAGCGAAGCCTTGCATAATGAGGAATTGTGACAATAGATCATACCATGTGCGAGGAGCTTGCTTCAACCCATAGAGAGCCTTCTTAAGCTTGTACACATGATTAGGATAATTAGGATTCACAAAACCATCCGGCTGTTGAACATAGACCTCTTCCTTGAGTTCACCATTAAGAAATGCCGTCTTCACATCCATCTGATAGACGACCATATTCATATGGGCTGCATAAGCGAGGAATAGTCTAATAGCTTCCAAACGGGCAACAGGTGCAAAGGATTCCATAAAGTCGATGCCCAATATTTGCTTGTATCCACGAGCTACTAGACGAGCTTTGTTCTTCAATATTCCGCCTAACTCATCGACTTTCACCTTGTAAACCCATTTCAAAGTGAGTAACTGCACTTGATCCGGGCATGGGACAAGTTCCCAAACATCAATACGTATGAATTCGTTAAGTTCTTCTTGCATAGCTTCTATCCAACAGGATTGAGTAAAAGCTTGTTGCCATGTCTTAGGTTCAACTTCAGTGAGAAAAGCATCAAAGTGACAAAATAGTGCACTTTCTTGTAACTGACTTCGTGTGGATACTGGACGATTAGGGTCACCAATAATAGAATCTATAGGATGATCCTTTGTCCACTTGCTGTCATGTTCACGAATCCATGGATTGGAGTAAACTGTAGAAGGAGCTTCCTCTGAGGTTGACGACCCGGCTTGATTAGGATCGGGAATAGATACACCAAAGAATGAAAGTTCACGCATTTGAGCGAATTCCAGATCGTGATCATCATCATCCTCTTCATCATCAATAGGCATGACATGGGTAGTTGAAACATGTGTTGGTTGAGAATTACTCGTTGAAGGTATATCTTGACCCATTGTAGGTGCAGATGTATCTGATTGTGCTTCGGTTGCTGGAGCGACAACTTCGGTTACCGGAGCTATTACCTCAGGTTCTGGAGCAACAATAGTTGGAGGAGTAAAGAATTCATCAAAGAATGGTTGAAACAACGTATCCCATTCAGTCCTAGTAGGTGGTATAAATGATGAAGAAGTAGGGTTATTTGGGACAAGACCAGAACTAATGTTACTGGGTCCCATTTCATGAAGTGCGGGTTCAGAGCTGCTTTGCTCAGAAGCCATTGCTGTCAGCTCATCAAAATCAACATTCATAGTTTCGAGGATCTTGCGAGAGTTACGGTTGTAGATTCGGTATGCCTTCTTTGCGGGTGCGTAACCAATGAAAATACCAATATCGGCCTTTGGTTGAAGTTTTCCCAAATTGTCACCATCATTATTTGGATAGCAAAGAGAACCAAATACATGAAGATATGATAAATCTGGTACTTTTCCATGGAGAAGCTCATAAGGTGTTTTACCATGGCGTTTACGAATTAGTGACCGGTTTTGGGTGTACACTGCTGTAGATACTGCTTCTGCCCATAAGAACAATGGAGCCTTTGCGTAAATTAACATCGTTCGAGCAGCTTCCATAAGTGTGCGATTTCGCCTTTCAACGACACCGTTTTGTTGTGGAGTGCGTGCAACGGATGTTTCATGAGAAATGCCAACTTCTTCATAATAATCACGCAAAATTTGATTCACAAATTCGGTTCCATTATCTGTACGAATGCGTCGGACGGTAGTGTTGAGACGCACTTGAATCATCTTGAGAAATCCGATGATGAATTTAGGTGCCTCATTCTTTGCTTTAAGAAATTTCATCCATGTAAACCGAGAGTAATCATCGACAATGACGAGGATGTACTTTTTGCCACTAAGACTTTCAACACGCATTGGCCCACAAAGATCCATATGCAAAAGATAAAGTTTCTCTTGGTTGGTGTCTTCCGTCTTGGGTTTGTAAGATTTCTTAGTGCTTTTCCCCATTGTACACGCGGAACACAAATGATCCTTGTGAAATGAAAGTTTAGGAAGACCACGAACAAGTTCGTTTTTCGCCAAGTGATTAATAGCATCAAAGTTAAGATGAGATCACCGTCGATGCCATAACCAAGACTTAGTCTTCGATGCTTTGGAGAGAAGACATACGGGAGAAGCGGCCATCATGTCTTGTAGAGACAAAGTATACAAATTATTCCCTCGAGTACCTTTCAATAAATCAACCCCTTCCAAATTACGAATGAAGCAGGTATGCTCTCGAAAAGCAACTTCTAGGTTTGCATCACAAAATTGTCCCACAGAAAATAAGTTGTGACCAAGACCTTCCACGTAATAAACTCTTGAAATTATAACATTCCCAATATGATATTCACCATAACCCATTATCTTTGCAATATGATCATTTCCAAATCGAACCGTACCAAGAAACTTGCTGACGAAATTTCTGAGCTGAGAGCGATCTCCGGTCATATGCTTGGAGCAACCAGAGTCCAAATACCAGAGAACAATTTGGACCACCTGTTTTCAATCACAACAGTAGACAATGCATTGGAAACTATTGGTTCCGGGGTGTTAGCAGATACAGATATGTTATTATCAGAATTGCTAACATTTTTGTTATCCTTAGATTTCCTGCATTTTCTAATGTGAGTTTTAGCATTTACAGGTTTTACTGTTCCAATTTGCTGAGGTTTTGGAGTATTAGCGGGCACTACAGTGGGAGTAGACCTATTTAAAGGTCACTTTGTTCCTACAGTAGTGTTGGTGTTCCTAGTTAAAGGACACGCTTGTGTTTTGGTAGCCTTGGTACTCCTAGTTAAAGGGCACGCTTTCTTCGCTTTAGTGGGAGTGATCCGAGTCAAAGGGCACGTATTTCCTACTATAGTGAAAGTTCTACCAGTGGGGCGCTACATCCAACCAACTTGGGTTAACACTTTCCTAGTCGGTTTCCATTCTAATCCATTTTTCCGGGCATACATCTCATTCACATGGTCAATAAGGCAAGAATCATGACGACTAGAAAACATACATTCATTGCAATTCCAACATTTCAAATTAGAATTCACACTAGGCTTAGAACGCTGCACAACCGCAGAGCCTTTAGGTTTAGCTACATGATTCTTTTTATTCAAAACAGAAATAACATTCCAGGGATGGGCTTCTACTTTCTTCTTCACTTGACTACTAGATGGGGGCAAGATCCTATCATTCTTCTTGTTTCTTTTAAGCTTAGATCTTTGAGCCTTAGTAGTGGTGCTTACTCCTATAGAAGGCAACACGGGAATATTAGAAGCTGGTTTTGATTCCGCCTTATCTTTAGTGACCAAAGTTTGAGATGGTTTAGTCTTAGGGCCCTTGTTAAGTGGTGTGACGGCTATTAGGTTCCTTTTGATTGCACTAGAGGACGAAGCTGAGATAGTGGCTGCGTTATCCACAACATTCTTACCTTTTAGAGTACGAAGTGTTTCCTTTAACTCAGCCAAGACCAGATTTTTATCACAAATTTGTTCCCTCAAATCAGATATTTCCACCGACTTTCGATTCAATTGTTCAATCAATGATTGATTCTGTGCAGTGGTATCAACACATGCGGGCTGTACTGAATCGAAGAGTCGTGTATTTTTCTGTTTTAAGTTATCAACTTTGGACAAAATCTTGGAAACTCGATTATCTAGATCAAGTCTAAAATTCTCAGCGGCCTCAAGTACGTTCACACAGTTAAGCTCCTTAGATTTCTCTATTTCTATCGGCAAAGAGTTAGCAACTTTGTCACTTGGCTGACGCTGTTTTGATTGTAAATTCAATCGAAAATTCTTTTCAAAATTTGCATCATCGATATTAACACCTTCGAATGACGTTTCAAAGATTTCTTGAATAAATTGTTGCTTGCATTCAAGCGAAATACAATGTGTTTGAATCTCATCAAAACGTTTTGAAAGCGAATAATATGAATCTTGAAGCTTTAAAAATTCAGCGTCAAATTCGTGACAAGTACTATCTACCACATTATCCACAGATTCAACATTATGCACAGTAGAATCATTATCAACACATTTATTCACACAGACGGAAACTATATCATGAGACATCACTTGCTTCAGAAGCTGATCATTTTGGCGTGAAACCCGTTCTATTTCAAGTAAACTGTTTTCATAAGCATCTTCCATTTCATTGAAAACACGTCTAACTTCTTCTATTTCCAAAAACAAATCTTGATCAATATTACGAAGACAAGCTTTAACATTCTTTACAAACGGAACAATTTCATCTCGAAACGCAGCTCTAGTGTGCTCAAAGTTCCATTCACCTTCCGTTATGGCCGTGGCCGTCGTACGTTCCAAAATGACCTTGTCAAAATCGGCTAAGTGTTGGTGAACCGTATTTAAGTTAACGGACGCCTTACTTACCGGTGGAATTAACTTCGTTAAATCCTTTTTGACGAGTGTAGGAGACGTACTAGGAAGGTTTTCATTTGACAAACTTTGGGGCACAAGAACTGTCAATTCAGCTAATTCCTTTTGTAAGCGAATGCGGGTCTTTTTAGAAAATTGATCTTTGTTATGTTGATCATAATCAATTGTATGGAATTTTGAAAGCATTTTAGAATGAGTTTCATCCGCAAGTGATTGTGTCGCGTCAGAACTACGAACAAAAGGTGCTTCTTTGGATTTGCCAATTATAGTCATATCATAAAGACCGGGAATATATTCCTGAGCTTGTTTTGCATAACCGGGATTAGGTGGTAAATCTTGAAGACGCTTAAGTTCGAAGTCTTTAAATGATTTAGTTAAAAGATGAACCTTTTCTGTGGAAGCGTATTGTTTTAAAAGCTGTTGTTCTTTGAATTTAAGAAGTTTGGTAGCATTAATTTCCGATTCAAACTTTTTAGACTCGAGAGTTTCGAAATCCATTTTAAGTTTCTGAAAATCATTGACAACCGACTCTTTTGCTTTTAATTCATTGGAAAGATTAGCTTTTAATGATTCTATTTCTTTCAAGTGTTCAATCTTTTCAAAACGAAATTGGTCAAATTCAGAACATGTTATTTTTTCTTCTTGAGGGACCATTTCAAAAGTTTTGACCTTTTCTTTATGCAACGCAAGCTCAGCAGTTAGGGTGGAATTCGTATCTACGAATTGTCTGAGGGCCATATGCATTTGATCAATAATATGTTTAGGCACCATGACCAAATCATGTTGAGCATAAGATTCCATACCCGTCGTAGCATTTGGTTGAGGTTCACTCAAATGTGTAGGTTTGGGTACCACATCATTTGAATTACTAGTTCCCGAATGCTGTTCGAGGTTGTCATTTTCATGCCCAACTTGATGTTGGTTATCATCAATATTATTAGATGTGGTTGGTACCTCACTGATGACATCAGAACCGTAGTGAGAGAGATTAGCAACGAGAGCAGCTTGGGCAGAGTGAATATCATCACAATCCGAATCGTATGCATCAAGATCGTCCGCTTGATAAGCTGCATTAGAAGTGGAAACGACTGCAATGCCTTCAGTATCTGCTGCCCCTGGGTCTGCAAGAAATGCCAACTCCTCTGAATCCAAAATCTTCCCCTTAGACTGAGCATCAACCAAATACATCTTCTCACGAAACCATGCATCATCCCTCCTCCTTTTCGGCTGAGTGCATTCCCTAGCCATATGACCTTGTCCTCGGCAATTGTAGCAAGTCACAACCTTCTTAGGACCAATAGGACTCCCATTACCACTAGCTTGAGAATTCACAACTTGATTGTTCCCAGTCCTTGTAGGAGGTCCATATGAATTTTGCCTTCCCTGAATTGGTTGCACCATCACTTGACCATCTTGAACAGTGGCTTGTTGTCGAGGATTTGATGAGGTGCGGAGCTGATTGTTTGTTGGTGGAAATCCTCTAGTTGCAACAAGTTTTGACAAGTAAGCAGTGAGATGGTTTAGAACATCAGCTGGCGTATCATTTGGAGTAAAGACCGGTGCTTGGATTGGTGGAAGTTCATTAGAGTAGAAAGCTTGTGCTGGTTGTGCTTCTATTGGAAAATATCCTTGCTGAGGAGTATAGCCCAATAAAGAAGTGTTGGCTTGTGATGGTGATGTCTGATATTGTGGTTGCTGCGGAAAAGATTGTTGATGAACACCTTGTTGATATGCTTGCTGTGGCATCACTAGTGGTGGATAAGATGGTTGTTGTGGTTGCTGATAGTTGTGTGGTGGTGTCTGCTGCAAGTATGATGGTTGTTGATAAGTATAAGCCATGTTTTGTTGAGAAGCATACATTGCAAGTGGATCATTAACTTGAGGTGTAGACAACCGAGCCTCGATCACATGGCATTCATGTTGTTGAAGAAAAGCTTGAAGTTGATCCACATTGGTGTTATGCAAGTCCTTAGCCAATTTAACATCCGTCACGTATTTTTTCCATTCTGAAGGAAGAGTGTTCAAATACTTGGTGTTCAATTGAAAGGTAGGAATTGTCATGCCATAGATATTGAGCTCATTCAACAATAGGGTAAATCTCAGATAGTAATCATTGAGAGTCTCCCCTGGCACATAGGCAAACTTATCAAAAGTATCATAAAGCTTACACTCTCGTTCTTGTTTAGTTAACAAGGTACCTTGCATTAGAACACGAATTCTATCCCATAACTCTTTGGCAACTTTATGTTTACTGACGAGTTTGTAGACATCTGGAGGAAGGGCTTGGAGAATGATGTTTGTAGCATACTTATCACATTTGTCTTGAATCTTCATATCTCCAGTCAATTCACCCGTTGTGTGAGGACGAGTAGTTGTACCTTCCGTCACAGTACCATAATCTAATGGTCCATTGAGCACCGATGCCCAAATTAGATGTCCATTCTCCTTGTTTAACATATAAAGTTCCATTCGGGAAGCCCATTCCTCATACATAGTCTTCACCAACATTGGTGGACGATTATCCGTACCCGAGAGGATGGACTTATCCGTAAGAGATGTGTACTCCATTTCAATAAGTTAAGATTTACAAACTTTGATCGATCAATGAAAGAAAGTAAATGTGTTTGTTGTTGTGAGTTGAAGTCGAGAAACAATGTTAAACTCCCTAAAATATGTTCTCAATAAACCAAAAATTCCAAGTCAAAATTACACACGATCGAAATTTTTTAAGGAATAATTTTGTTATCGGAATAGTGATCGGAATAGTGATCGGAATGATGATCGGAATGAGTTATCGGAAAACCTAATCGGAATACTTGATCTGAACGCCAATCGGAATGCCAATCTGAATACCAATCGGAATGTTGTGATCGGAATACCAAATCTGAATGCCAATCGGAATGCCAATCGGAATGCCAATCTGAATGCCAATCGGAATGTCGTGATCGGAATACCAAATCTGAATGCCAATAGGAATACCAATCGGAATGCCAATCTGAATGCCAATCGGAATGTCGATCTGAATGCCAATCGGAATGTCGTGATCGGAATACCAATCGGAATGCCTAAACCCTATTCTGATTACACTGATCGGAATGTACTAGAAACCCCTTTCCGATGACCAGATCGGAATATTTCCCACTTTTCTCGGACAAAACTCAACCAATTCGTGATTTTAAGCCAAAAAATGATCAAAACACCCAAAATTTTTGTGTTTTTAGCCAAAGTAACTATACCAAATCCCTACCACAACTATGTAGAAGATTTGTATCAAGAAAAAACCATCAAAAACACAAAAAAAAAAATTGGACGTGTGAAAATGGATCAAAAATGGCGTATGAATCAAGAACACAAACACATGAACAATACAATCATCCCATGGCTCTTGATACCATTTGAAGGATTGTAAATCTTGCTTATGTTTCTAGAGAGAGAAAGAGATAGAGAGATGGTGGATTTCACACAAAGCTAGAGAGAGAAAGAAATGTTTACTATGTGAAAAATATGAAACCACACACCCTCTCCATCAAAGGAGAGGGTTTATATACCCAAGCCCTTGTCATGGGCTTGGGCTTACTTTTGGGCCGGCCTACACATGTTGTAGGCTAGGCTTGTTCTTGTTTGATAAATAAAGAAAGTTAACTAAATACGAGCTATTACATGGACTATTAATGGAGTGACCGATCCTTCTTAATACGTAAAACGTATTTCCAACAATAAGCACAACACCTCTTGAAATTATCCACGTCGACTAAGCGCGTGACACTGAGTACAACAATGTAACCCCTTTAAGTGATAGTTATCCGAGTCATCAACCATCCACCCCGAACCCGGAAACCAGATAACCAAGTCTTCATTCTAGGATTAAGCACGAGCAAGTTATCTAGTAAAAGATAAAATAAATACACGCCTTCGAAAAATCCGTCTTCAACGTCACGTAATTAATACCCGATCAAACAAAATCTGAAGCCACTAAAAAAAATCGCCCATTTTTCTTGGTCTCGTCAAAATAAATTCTTGTCACATTTGTCACTTCATTTTGTCGCGTCACATTTCTCGTCAGCCCATCAATGTCAAGAAAGAATTAAAGAACCACAAATGCGACAAAAAAAAACTACAAATTCAAAAAAGGAATTTGTTTGTTTGAGCATCCATTCTCCTTAATAATGTCTCGTCACTTTTTGTCTCGACCCGATGTCACAATGAATTAAAACTTAATACACAACAAATTTATTTAAAAAGTTGTATGTTTTTAAAAAAATTTGTGTGTATGTGTTATCAAAACACACGGTTCAAATTATTGTTGTTAAAGAATGTGAGTCATGGCCTAAATCATTTAGCCTGGCCCAACTCCAATTTAAACAAAGCCAATGTTTAACCAAAATCGAGTGCCATGGCCCAAATCACAAAGTGAAACCCGGTCCAATCACATCATAACTTAGTTATAAATTAGTTAAATGGGGTCAAACCCTAAAATCACTCACACAACTTCATCTCACCTAACTTCATCTCCCATCATAGAAACTTCCGCCTCTCTCTTTCACTCCCATCTGACACCCCAACCTCGAAACCTCCGTCCTCCAAAATCTCTCCGCCTGTTACACCCACCAAACAGATCTTATATCCTCCACCCCAAAATCATCTAAAATCTCAGTCTAACTTAATCAACACAATAAATAATTATTCCGATATCTTATCACTCACAGTCACCTCAAACCAAAATTAACACATCATCTAAACGATTGATCCAAACACCCCACGAATATATCAAATCAAAAGAAATGAAACGAACGGTTTTGGCATCAAGTTCTTGCAAAGATCTCGGGTAAGTAAGTGGTCGCGAGTAATTGCATGTTGGTTTTTGGTGTTGTCAATGAGACCGGGATTAATAATGACATAGTTGTTATTAATTAATCTTGATACTCAAAAATTAAGAACATATCTGTGATGATGATTTAATTTTCGTGAATAGTTAGATCTTTGTGATCTTGACGATTCTAAGTCACAGAAAATTAAGAGTCTGAGATTGTATTTTATGATTTTTCGGTTGGATTCTGATTAAAGAGGTGTCTGTAGATGGGATAGGTGACGAAGGGAATTAGGTTAGATTGTGGTGTTGAGGAGTAATAAGGCTGGTAGTATCGAGTCAACTCAGTGAGTTAAACTCAGTCAATGAAGAGTTATGGTCGACTCAGTGAGTGATCTGAGTCAACTCGGTAATTACTGAGTTGACTCGGTTGGGGTGATTTTGGTTAAAGTCACATTTTTTGTTACACAAGTTTTTAACAAAAACAGTCCAATCGGAATGTAAAATACAATCCAATCGGAATGTTTAAGTGAGTGGTCTCATCGGAATATTTAAATTTGTGAGTGTCATCGGAATCAAACAATCACCCCAATCGGAATAACCAATCCGAAAGTTCAATCGGAAAAACAATCTGAAACCCAATCTGAATATCCAATCTGAAAGTGCAATCGGAAACCCAATCTGAATATCCAATCTGAAAGTTCAATCGGAAAGGCAATCTGAATGTCAATCGGAAACCCAATCTGAAAAGGGTTTTGAAGGACCCGAAAAAGGTGGATCTGCATATTTGTCCTTATCTATCTGCATAAACCCAGAAAGATTGACCAAAATTGTATGACTTTTGACCATGAAGATTGATGAAACCGAGACACAAATAGATATGATAAGACCCAAAAACGTGTGACAGATTGGACAATGGGACAAAATAATAAGACGTTACCTAAAAAAATTTGTGAAAATGGACAGAAATAATATAAAACGAGACACAAGAATGAATTAGACCACCAAATCGCATAAATAAACACGATCCAAGGATAGAACCGAGGCTCTGATACCAAATGTAGAAAAGCTATTATTGATCTGGTGGTCTAATGTGGTGGTAAATGGTGGTGGAAGCCATTGTTGGCTTAGAGAGAGAGAAAGAGAGGTTGAGAGTAAAAGTGTGTGTGTTCCCAAATGAACAAAATACAATCAACACCCCTCCTTGGAAGCTAAGGAGGGGTATATATAGTCACGCACACAACCTAAACTATACAAAGAGCCTAGTCTAGTCTAAATGTGCGTGACTATGATAACTAACGGGAATTCTTAAATGTCGTCACATAAAGTGAGTTTCCAACACGGGTACACAAGAAAGCGCATACCGGGCACACCAGGTGGGTTGTAGGGGTGAGGCATAGTCATATTATGCTCGTGGGCATATCAGATCAAAATGGGCTCAAAATAGTCCATTTGATAAGCTAGTATCGAAACCATCCCATATAACTCCGATAACTTTCCATTTATCTCTCCAAGTTCATCTCTTTGTTGTAGCGGTGCCTCATGCTCAATTCGATCTTCTTGCTCCATATTCTCTCCATTCTCAATCTCTTGGTCAACATCATTTTCTTCATCATCCTCATCCGGTGCAAGCAACTCATTTGTTTCTTTATCAATGAACTCCACAAATGCTTTCTTATCCAACAACCCCGATTTCAATGGTTCCAAACACTTCTTTGTCTCTAATGGATCTAATAACCTAAGATTCTTAACAATTCTAGTAACCCGATGTCCTCCTCCTATCTTACTAGCAACCCTCTTTTCGACGGCTCTTTTGAATAAGTACGTGGTTACGATCAAAGGAACATTAGCCACATGCCTCTCGGGAATCAAACTCATTAACCAAATATCCGTTTGGAATAGCTTATCTCGACTATCCTCACGATGAAGGACCGCATTCACTAGAAACTTGTGAATTAATTTCAACTTTGGGTCTTAGAGCGAAGTCACATTTTTTCTACCATTATCATTCTCACTAATTTCCTCCTAAAACGAAGCAGTAGGAAATTTTTTAAAGTTCATGTCCCTCGCCATAAGGTACGAAGCAAAGTTCGGATCACTAATTTCTTTCTTCGTGTACAAACTAAGAACAACCGCAAAATCCAGAAGGGTAAACTCATAATTGTTTCCACATAAGTGAAACCACACACATACCTCCTTTGTAATATTCCCCACCTTAATTTATTCGTTAACCCACAATGTAGAGAAAAACTCCAAACACCATTCTTGGTACACATCTTCCTTAACTTGAAAAGCTTTCAACCACGCTCGACAAGTAAAAACCAACTTGTCATCTTCCTTAAACCGAATCCTAAACAGCTTCTTTAGCTCACTACTAATTTTGATATCATCCAACACACTTCAATCAACAAGTTTTGGAGTTATAAAACTCCTAACTTGTAGTTCCACCAATTTCACATCATAAGCTTGCTTTTCCAAATCACTACACCCATTCCATTGCAAATTCTTGTTAGTTGTAGATTTCACTTTTGGACCATCCGGGTTTACTCAACGTCTCTTAGATTACCTAATCACAAGTGGATTCATTATTTCACTTTCATTTGATGAACTCGCCTTTCTTTTATGTAACAATTCAACAAATCATGCTAGCGTTTATGATAAACATCATATATGCCATATAGAACGAACGTACGTGCGGATAAAACAAGTAGAATGGTTTTTGAAGGTCTTGATCGACCACCGACAGCCTTGGCAATGGCCAGGTTGAAAGGATGGTGTCAGCCAGCGGCTGAGTTCTTCAGCTTATGGCCGAGCTTAGGAACCACCAAAAAACTTGCAAGAAATTCCGCCACTTACTTCTTCTAATTTATCATTTTTCCTAGGTCCTATAACATATAAGAAACACTTTTAATAAAGGGAATATAGTCCTAATCTCTACCAATTTTGCGCTAGCATTTTTCTATGATGCCGAAAAACTCAAAAATCAAGAACGTGTGATTTGTGATGCTAATAGCTTCAACCTACTGTGAAAACAAGTTTAAACAACCCCAAGATAATCCTACAACACTATAAAATCAACCAATTTGAATCAAGATCATCCTATATATTCCATTTTGTTGAGACCGCAAATAATGTGAGTAAATGCGATTGTCTGAGCTAATAGCTTTGTTGGAGTCGATCTCTCTTTCTCATAATAGTGACCGTTGGGTTTGTGACATAACAGATGACAGTGCTTTTAGGGTTAAGGAAGTTCGGTCATTCATTGATGATTTGTTTCTTCCACGTGGTAACCCTACAGAATGGGTAAAAGCTATTCCTGCAAAGGTGAACATTTTTGTTTGGCGTGCTTGAAATGCTGCCTTCTGACTAGGATTAATTTGATGAAAAGATACATCCTTTTAGCCTCCTTTTTATGCCTAATGTGTGATGCTGCTGATGAAGACTGTTCTCACATTTTTTTTTCGATGTAATTTGGCGGGGAGGTTACTAAAGAATGTGTGTCATTGGTGGGATTTGGCTCCCCAGGTTTGGTCTTCGTTTAATAACTGGAGATCATGGTTCTCTTCTATTCGGATCACATACAACTTAAAGATAATATTGGAGGGAGTTTTCCTAGTTACTTGGTGGTTTATTTGGCTCTTTCTTAACCAGCTAATTTTTGAAGACGCTCCTCCACGCCGATCCAATATTTTTGATGATATTGTTCTAAGTTCGTTTAATTGATGTAAATGGCGATGCCATCTTTCTTTTTCTTGGTTAAATTGGTTGAAAACCCTTGTTTAATTTCCTTGTAATTATCTTCTAGCACCTTGCTAGTTTCAATAAAAGTCTCCATTCAAAAAATATAAAAAATGCGAGTGCTTAGATAGTGATATCTCCTAGCATACTTAACCAAATCATATAATTCCACTTGCATTTTGATCTCCTAATCAACCTCTAGCAACCCCTAATCATAATTGGCTTAATTCGAAACGAATCAAAAACACCTAATTTTTACCCTAGAAATAAAAAAATGAATTAACTAGAAAGAACATGAATTAGAGGTGCAAATTTACCTTTGTTGGTGCCATGGAATCACTAGGAATGATAAGAAACGATATACAAACACTTAACAATCGGATTTGAGTACTAGAAGCATGTTTATGAGTTTATGTATTTTTAAGATTTTGACTTTTTAGTGGGTTATGAACTCCAAACCTAGGTTAAGGTATTTAGCCTTTGGCTTGTTGCATTTTTTTTCAAAACTTGTCTCAAAATTCTACTACTCGCAAAAATATGTTCGAGCAACAAGTAGTAAGAGTTTCGAGCAATGGTTTCCATAACGTTTTTTTTCTTTTCTTTTTTCATTCGATTTAACCGCAACCAATCAAATTTTCACAAACTCTCAATACCGTCATGTTTCTCAAATCCTTATAAACAAAATAAAAATAAATAAACACAACTTAATAATAAGACGTAATAAAAATGAAACGTAAAATAAACTAAACTATAAAAATAAAAACTTACAATAAAAAGTTAAATAGGTGAGAAACAACCACAACCGGATGTGGCATTACTCCCTTTTTTCCGCAAACATGACCTCATTTTTTTCCAACTTGTCCGTCTCGTGCATTTCCACTCTATTTTTTATTCGGACTACAGCAATCACCATCACTATGAAGGAAAGTCACTAACTATTTAAGCGCTCCGTTCTTTCGCTGAGGATTTCCTGCGAATTCTAGCTACAAACTTTATCACAAAACAACTAAAACACGATATTGGGTTAAGGTTAGTAAAAACAAGATAAAAATACACACTAAGATACTTTATAAATCATTTAAGCAGTTACAACAATTATAAAAAAATAAGCAAAACAAAGTAAAAACTTTTCTTTTAGTTCCAAAGGGCTTTAGTCGCAGGCCACTGGGCTCGGCCATAAGCTGGACTCACTTGAGGCAAGACAACCTGGGCACGACCAAAGGCTGAGACATTAGCCGCATGCTAAACCACTTTGGCTTAGAAGACCTGGGCTCGACCACAGGATAAGTTCCTTGGTCGCAGGCTAACTGCTACAAAAACTACACAACCTTGGCTCGGCCAGCGGCTGGGCTAACCGGTCACTGGCTAAACAAAACAATTTTTTTATTTATTTGGGTGTGAGCAGCCAACCAGCTGCCTGAACCAGTCGGCGGCCGATGGTACTCATAAACATGGAGCCGGTCAGCCACTAGGAGCAGCCGCCCGCCGGTCCAAACAGAAAGATGCAACCGTTCAGCCGCTGGGAGCAGCCGCCCGACTGCAACAAACCTACAGCAATATATATATATATATATATATATATATATATATATATATATATATATACTAGTTTCAAAACCCGTCTGATGGACGGGTATGACTTCTGATTGTCATTTTTTGTAGAATTGTGTTTGGGTGTTTTGTTTTTTAATTTAATTTTTTATTAAATTATAAGTTTTATTTATTTACGGGTTATGGTTAAATTTTTGTTTGTCTATTTAATTTTTAATGTGCTTTAAATTATTTTTTTTTTGTATTTACATGTTATGGTTAAACATATAATCAATTTACAGGGATATACGATCATTACATGTTATGGTTAAACATGTTATCAATTTTCACGGATATATGATCGAAAAATGTATTAATTTTTAACAATGATCTTTTCTTTTACAACTTTAATGCATTTGCTTTTTTACTTAATTGTTTTTAGATAGTTTGTTACTTTTTTTCTTGTTTCTTTATATTGTTAGATTATTTATCTCTTTTTTGTATTTTTATTATATTTTTACATTTGTAATAGAAACTGAATATATTCCATATGCCAATTATATAAATTGGTTTTTTCCTTTTCATTTCACATTGTATTTTTCTCCTACCTTCGTTCCCTTGAATATTTGAACATTTTATCTATTGTTTCTAACTGATCACTCAAACATCAAGTCAAATAGTAAAACAATTAATTTCAAAACGGAATTCCCAACAGTCCTAATACGAAACACCAAAACAAATAATGTCATATCTCTTATGTGTGTAAGTCTTCTAAGTTTAAAATAAATCACACAAATGCAACTCTACTGTATTCTACAATGATTTTTGTCAGCATAGTAGAAGTACATTTTTATAATTGTTTACGTTGATTATATTACTTGTACATTAAGTAATTAAAAATTGTATTAAATTTAGTGATACACGACAAATTATCGAGAGACTTGAACATTAAATAATAAAAAATAATTTTAATTTTTAAACCTTGTTGTAAACTATAATGTTTGTCTCACCAATGATTTATCAAAATCTACGCCAAAGCAAACATGATAAGGCCTTGTGGATTAATCAAAAATGTATATTAGTGAAAAGAATAAAAAAATTGTATATCAAAACATAAAAAGAATATAATGTATGAAATTTGTTTGAGTGTTTTGAAAGATGACACAAAATTTGATAAACACGTAGGACAAAATATAAGTAAGAAATAAAGTTTCATAAACGTTTTCGACCATCCAAATGGTTAATTGTTCAAGTGAAAAGGAAAAAGGTAATCCTTCCGTCTCAAAATGATTGTTATTCGACAAAAAACAAATAGTTTAAGAAAAATAAATTTATTATTGTTTGTTTCGTTAACAAAATGACAGTTTTACCTTTAGTTAACTAATTATTTTATTTTTTAAAATTGTAATAATAATTTCAATCAATGACAATATGGTAAACTTAATTAAATTTCTCAATTTACTTTTAGTAGTGAACAATTAATTTGAGAATATAAATAATAAACGAACAATTTGAGACGACGAAAGTATAATGATTTTTGCATAGCTATACCAACGAAGTACAAAAGTATTACGACCAATGTGAAAAGCAAAAAAATTTTGCACAAAAAGTGTCAAGTAAGACATAGAAACAATTTCAAATAAGTAACGTTTGTTTCTGGTTTAGATATCACATATAAATCATTCATTAAAAGTCTTAGCTGGAAATTATAGGATGAGAACCTAACTATGTTTTAAAATTAATTTAAGCTAAGTATGAGCTTGTATACCTTTTCCTTAACATCTAACATATACTATAATCATAAGCACAAAGCAATCAAAGCATTATCAAAGAATAGCTATAGAGTTCATGGTGCATAGCTCCCTTGATGGGCGAGCGAGACTTATGAGTTTTCATGAAAAAACATTTATAGACTGCATTTAAAACGAAAAAAAAAATGTTAATCTGTTAAGAGAAAATAAAAATTAATAAATTATCAACAATAAAATACATATTTTTGTATAATGAAAAATAAAGCTTCTTTCTGTACAAAATTGGTCATTAATTTTATGAATTTGTTATTTTTATCATAATAAAGAATCTTTAATCCATTACTCTAACATTCGAGACAATAAGATATAGTTGACCTAAGGGAGAAAACTGGTGTTCGAAGAAATGGTCTAATTTTTTTTACAATGTTTGATGTTGACTTTTATTGCATTCATGAGTATTTTTTGATAGGAGATGATTTGTACACTTCATTAAATATTTGGCACACTCTAAATGTATGTGTGTTGATATTTGTACCCTTTCATTAATATTTGTACCCTTTCATTAAAGTGTGTCAATCTTTCTATGAAGTGTGTAAATCACATCCCTTTCTTGATATGAGGGAAACCTAACGTAGTAGTAACATTCACCTTCTCTTCATCTCATATAAATGTTTGAATGTAGTAAACAATTCAAAGACCAAATACTGTTACAATGTTCCAAAAAATAAAGTTAGTCATCCATCAATAAAATTAATGACCAAACTGAAACATTTAATATCATAATAATACAAATATACAAAACAAATTTAGACTTGTGATACATAAGGCCTAGTGACATCGACGACCTATTCGACTTTGTCGATCGATTTCGAAGTCAATCGTCATTGATGAGGCCGTTCATCATGTCGACCGATTCCAAAACAAACAAAAATCTAACTTTTGATTTTAATTAAAAAAATTAATTTTAAATTTGAACACGTACTTTACTTATAAATACCCACTCACTTAGCAAATTTTTTATCAAAAAGTTATTTCGCTAAAAAAAATATAAATTGTTCACTTCACATAACGTAATTACAACTTTAGTTAAAAAGCTATTTTACGAATATATCGTTCGTCATAAAACGATAATGAACATAGACACAACATTTTAACACTTTACCTGTGTAATGCTCTCGTACGTATGGCATGGCAGCTGTTTGAAGTTTAACGTATTGCTATAGGTCACTTTTATAGTATTTAAATATGATTGCAATAATTGTTATCTTACATGCTAAAAAAATTTAAATCATTTTAAATTATTCCTTTAATGATTTTTTTTAAAGAAACTTAATTTTAAATTAAAAATTTACGTTTTCTCTTATTCCAATTTACTTCTAAAAAAAGTTTTTTATTTCCGAAAATACAAAAAAAAAGATAAAAAATCTTAAATTTTAACACAATTTTTTTATATTTTAAATATGTTTGAAAAAATTATAATTTCTTTATAAGTTAAAACTCTTTTTTTTAAAGACAAAAACGATCGTTAGTTAAAAGACTAACGATGCAAAATTTGACATTGGGCTGAAGGGTAAAATAAGTAGAAAAAAGTTTGAGGTACCATATTAACAGATTCAAGTATCATCTTGGCAATTTTATGAGTACACGTACGATATAGATATATCTGAAAAAATACGTAGCTATTAATGCCTTAAACTCTTAAAAATATGAATTTACTTTAGTGGTCATAGTTGGGTCTTTTGAATATTGTTCTCAAGTTCAACTTAATCTTAACTTAACTTGTCTCTTGCTTTTAAAACAAAAGTCTAAAGAAACTCTAGCAACATTATATGATATTGAAAGCCTTTAAGAAATTGCGTGTGAGAAGGAAGAAGCAATCAGACACACACAGAAAACCGATATTAGAAAGCATGTTCAAATCAAAGATACTATAAACTCTTAGAGTAAGGAATTTATCTATATAATAGCGAATACATACTAAAATCATGAATGTTTTTTATGTCTACTACACTTCGATGATCAAAAAATAATCATTGGGTCTTTGTATTAAGATATTAAATTTAAATAATTCATAATCATCACATTCGTCATAACTTTATCAGAAACATTTTGTGTTTGGTGTGTAGTTCTTTTTTGAAGTCAATTTAATTCATTTGCTGACTATGCGCCATCTATATGATGAAAGTATTTGAGTAAGTTATTACGCATTCATTAGTAGCATGGTCACATAATTTTGTTTCTTTACCCATTATCTATAAAATCATAGCACCCAAAAATAATAAATAATAAAAGCATAGACATATAGCAGTGTGCTTCTCCTTCAATCTTATACAGTGTTGTAGCTCTTCAGTCATCCCAAAGAACGGATAGTAAGTGCTCTTTGTTTCTCCGCCAGAAGTAGAAAGTATGACATGCACAAGAAGGTCAACATCATCAAGATGTCAATATGCAGTATGTAAATGTTCATTTTATTGTTTAATAAAAATGTTCATATACACCGTGAGGTAGTCATCCCAAACAGACTCAGGCGCATGCGCATCCAACATATTTGCATAGTTAAGAAAACAAAGCTCGATAGTGTCTCTGGACCATTCAACATATCATGCACGACATTCGAATCTTTCTTCAGGGTCCTTACCTTTGATTTAATATGTTTATCCGTAAGACCAGATTTTGGAAAGCGAACTTTTAATTGTTGTTCAAGATGTAGTGGATATCCAGATTTAAAGCCATTATCGGATATACATCAGCATTACTGATCATACCTACAAAAAGTTTCACATACAGCAAGCATCATAAACATGTAAGAAAAGAATAGAAAAAGGTTGTCCATACACAGACATGTTCTATCCGAGATAACATAAATTTACATACCGCAGATTTTCAATAACTGGCTGGCTTTAGTAGAGGTGGAAATTTCAATAACTGGCTTCCAAATCTGCAAACTGAACATCTGAGCCTTTGTTTTTTCAGTCATCCACAATGTATGAGCCCTTACCCTGAACTTAAGCTCTATTTTTATTATCGGTTCAAAGTAACTTGATAATCAACCTCTACATCCCTCATATCTGCTTTAGAAGAGGCACATGCTTCAAATCAGTTATGGCTGGTATGGAGCTTGTCACAGAGCTAAAGGTCCTCCTCACGCTCCTCCTTGGTGATGAGGAAGGACTAATGTCCGGGCATATTTGGGTTTCCATATCCCTTCTTTCGAGACTTCACGGGAAATCTACATGGCAGCATCGGGATGGTGACCAAAAAATACTCATATTTATGCATACCCCCAACAATTAAGCCAATTATATAAAGAACAATAGATTCTAAAAGAAATTAAAAATTTGGCATTGAATATCTTTAGCTCATGGAATATGCTTATTGTTAAAGGGGTGTATGGTTCCACACTTACTGCTGCAGCAAGGGGCATTTGGTTGCTGCAACAAGCGGCGTTTGGTGGATACATCAAGAGCATTTGGTACTTATTCTAATACTGTAGTAAAGGGAGTTTGATTGCTGCTACAGGGGTGTCAAACAAAACATTCACCTTCTTGAACTAATAAAGTCAACTATGTCACTAATTAGGGGGCGCAAATTTGCTTGCTCTTGAAGACACATTTAATCTATTCCTAGACACTAAATACTAACTATTGTGACAAAATCAAAATGAGAATTCGAAATAATACTTGACATCTTGAAAGACTACATCCAATTTTCACATCCCGAAGACACTATACTTCAGCACAACCAACAGTGTCTCTATCGCCTTTTGTATACTTGTGAAATAATCATGAATCGCTGGGTTAGAGGATCGTACTGTCCTAGATGCAACTCTAACATCAGAGATAGAACAATGAAAACACATGCTGATAAAATGATACTATTGTATTCATTGACCCGAACACGAAATTTAACCTCATCAGAGGTATTCTTAAATGAGGCAACAAACGCCCTAAACCTGACATGAACATCCTCCTCATCACCTAGACACGACAAAACCTTTGAAATAAAAAAAAAAATTCAGGTAAGGAAGCACATACCTTAGTAAAATATTGTTGCAAATCCCTTCAGTATAGCAAGCTCCACTGATGTGCGATCGAAGTAGTGAAAAAATCATTAAAATTCATCTCCAACAAATTTGAAGTCCGTACCAGACCGTCTCTAAAACTTAAAAACATTCATGGCTCGGCTTCTAAGCGAACTTTCCAAAAAACACACTTCCACAAGAGTTACTAAAGTAGTTAAATCTAACAACGGGGTTTTTTCTCTCATCAGTAGATGCCAATCAAAGTGTCCCATAAGAGTGAGACCATATATAATCTTTATGAAACCAATAATTAGCTAAATAAACAGTAATACTTTATGAAATCACACCATCCGTGTTAGCTGTACAAACCCAATTTTCCCTCACAATTGATGCAAACTTACACGAATTCACCTCTGAGGATATAGTTTTGTCAAGAGTTTATGAATTCCATGTGCCAGCTGAGGGTGGCATCAAAGTTGGTTTTATCAAGAGGAATGATTGCTCTTTACTTTGATACGCTCTCGATTAAGCAAGCATCACATGTTCTCACCAGACACACATATACACACATATACAGGTGTGTGAACAATGCCTACAACTACCATAAAGTAGGTGTGGTGAAATAATATTATTTCTAACTGGTATTCCTGCATTCCTGCATTTCTGGCTTCGTTTTCCTCATTACCTGCTCAAAATGTGGTGAATATTACCATAATACGATTCAGAGAGCGTACATCACTAACTAAAAAGGGAACACCACTAATTTAATCGTTACATAGTGAAACCATACACACCTTAATATGAGCTTCTACTCATGTAAATAACAGAGAATAAGAGATATAATCAAATATATAAGAAATTGAGTCAGGGGGCAATTCTGAATAAGCTTACAATATACTTCTGAATATATAGCAACTAACATGATTACCAAAGCATTATATGATACATTACTGCAAGGTTTACGTTGAGACAATGCAGAATTTTAAACTCGTTTTGTATTGCACAAACTGATGCTAAAACAACTCCAAGTTTCTCCATTTTCACAAATTATCAAAAACCCAAACGTACCTGATCGAACTCTTTTTAGTCCTCTCACCATACCATTTTATCTAAAATAGGTCACTGTGCGTTATTTTTATCTCTAGTATCAAATGCTTGAACCTTAAAAGTCTAGCTAAATTCATAATGGATCACAGGCTGTATTCAAATGGTTATAACTACAACACTTATTAATATCTCAAAATTTTAAAAAGTAAAACTGAGGGGTTTGAATGTTGAAGGATCAAAACAAAATAATTACTTCATGGCAAAAAAAATTGATAAGGATTTAACTACCTAACTATTAGGCATCTACAAAACAGCGTCAACAAACACCAGCCTTACAATAGTTTACCATCACAATCAATGACTCGAACCTCTTGCTGCTAGTGCTAGTAGTAGATACAACACTGGACTTTATATACGTAAGCATACCTACTCCTTCGATAGCTGCCACCACGCCACGAGCTACTAAAGTATCCCAACGCCCAGTTTGACCTAGGATAGTGTCTAGTGCATTAGCGGTATAGAATCCAAGTGGTAGAAGAAATGCCTTCATCCGTATGTATTTTCTGGCAGAGTTTAGATTCTCCAGTAGTTGTCTCCCGCTTGCGGTGACTATCTGGCCCAATCTTGTTTGGCCCAGGCTAGGAGATGGGTCGCTATTGACACTTTCTTGATCTCCATTGGTAGGTAAACCACCCGTATTTAAAGCAAAAGTCACAATTCAATAAAACCAATCTTAGTCACATATGGGGGTGATGGACCAGGACCAAACCATTTTGCTAATTGATTTTGTAAGTTTATAGTACTTGATAAATAAGATTGTCTGCTCGCATTTTGTGGGACCATATAATCTCGAGAGTGTTAGAATCAGAAACCATTGCAGCGGCAAATGCATTTGGACCACTGCGCTCAAGAACATAAATTAAAGAGTAAGGTAGAAGCCTACCTAGGGCAATACGCTTGGCCAAGGGCAATGATGAAGAAACTACAGCTTCTACACCGCCATGAAAAGCTTGGTGAACATATGCCATGGAATATAATTGAGCAATTGCAAGGAGATCCGATCCAGGGTATGCGAGAGCAAAGTAAAATACACCAGAACTGTATTGTCTTATCATCGCCTTTTCTAGAGAAGATATAATGGATACGCCAGATTCATTTATATTATGTGGATAAAAAGCATTTAGCGTACCTAAGGAGGAGCAAGAACGTGAACTCGGCTAGCAAGCATTCAACGAAGTTCAGGAATATCATGCAATTTCTCCGGTCTGGGTGGGTTTGACCCGTCTTGGTTGGTTATGACTTATGAGGCCTCTATTGCAATACCACATTTCCCTGCCTTATCTGTAATGTTTCTTGCCATGTTCAAACAGCCGGATTCACCCCATCCTGCACCCCACGAGTTCTTCACTATCCAGTAATTTTTCCATCTTCTGACTCTTAACCAACAGCGAGCACACCATGGTCATAAGACTTGGATCATGTGCATAAGATATTATCGAGTGTAGAACTGGAATTCCGTCACTGGCTTCAATGGAAACAACTATAGGTTGGTTTGAGACAACCTTTTGCAATGTTGATTCGTGGTTAACTGGAACATCTTCATAACCATCATGCTAACAACCTTTGTGTTTTCCTACTTAAAGCAAATATAAATGATCCACTTAAGAAAATGTGGCTTAACTTGAGCAAGTTGTATATACAATCTTCTACTATTAGTTCAGCATTATAAAATTCATGTCATCACATGTGCATTATTATTAAAGCCAAAGCTAATGTAACTTAACAAATTAAGATATCAGTTAAGAGTAAGTATGTTTTATTCAAGACTAAAGCAGATAAAATGGAGCTCCGTGCAGTCATCATAGCACCGTGTTTGTCTTACAACCCCGACAATCAAATCAAAGTAATCAAATGGTTACACTACAATTCATTATTTTACAATTAAAAGGCGATCTAGGTAAATAAAAAAACTATTCCAAATATGGTGTTCGGTTTTTGCATACACTAATTAGAAAATTGATTATCAAATTGAGAAAAAAATACCCATAGCGAGTTCAAGTGAGGATATTGTAGCTTCTCTACCCGCGGGTGTTTCACATGTGTAGCCCATGTCCTCTAGATTTTTCTCGTTGTGGTTAATGATGTGATTATGGAAAAAAGTACCTATAGAAAACACACTGGAATGCTTGAATGATTTTATGGTTATGACATTGAAACTTACATAGGACCTCTTGCTCTTAACAAAATACTTTCAAAGGAATAGGATCAACTCAAATAATTAGAATTAAAAGTATGTAAGTAGGGTTTTGAGAAGAAAATATTACCTGTATGCATATCCTAAACCTACACAACAATAACAAAAAAAAAACTCATGGATCTGCGATTAAATAACTCTCTTACTTGTAGATAGTCCTTGGTGTGTCATATCTTCAAACATGTCCCAGCAATGATGATCTGCTTACTTGTATGAGCTCCTACACTATCAATTAATAATCAGATTAACATCAATAGACAAAAGAAAAACCTCAAATATTGTGTTGTTCAACCCATGAACCCGTGTTGACCTTTTACCTAGTTTTATAGTATCGGTTTATAGGGATTCAATTTAATGTTATGGGTTCGTGATTTTGTTTTATGATATTTCTCACTGATGATTTAAAGTTTTATGGAGTTTTGGGTTCGGATTTTGTAAGCAAGCCCATGTGCTGACTGGGATTAGTTTCTTTATTGATGACGTGACAAATCCCTCCTGTTATATATAATGTAAAGATATATATATATATATATATATATATATATATAGAGAGAGAGAGAGGGGCGTTATTGTGAGTACCACCCTTAAGATAAAAACAATAGGAACCATTTCAGACCGTAGGATCAAAGTTTTTGGATGATCATTAAAATTAATAAGCAAATGGCATAGTTGTAAATTGTATACAACATAAAGGCCATTATGTGTTAGTTTAAAACATAGTAATAAATAAATAAAAAACAAAATAAATCATTATTATTAAACAAATAATCTGCGTATCCCAAATTATTCTCTATCCGAGCAAGATCGAAACTGGATTTCATGCTTTTTCAATAAAAATTGTAATAAAAATCCCTCACGAATCGCTTTGTATCAGTATCCCCATCCCCAATTTTGTATAAAATGTAGCGTTATAAGCAGTCTATTCTAAGGCCAATTTTTTTTACAAATCAATTGAAAACATGAGAATAGATGGATACGCTGAATGGTAAGTGATACATTGTTGGTGTATTTTTATAGTTGCTTATTTTATAACGATATTTATTGATTTTTTTTGTTTTGTTTTGTTTTGTTATCTGAATGATTATTTAGTTAGAAGAAGTGAAAGGTTGTATGATCGAAAAAATAAGGATGGGATTGATTTTGTCGATTTATCATCTATGAAATGGAATGAAGGGGTAGGTATGTATCATCGAATTATCCACATTGAATTGAATTAATTTTACATTTTTAGTGTCGCGTTTTTAATTATAGTGTATTAGATTGTAAAGAGTTTGATGGTGAGGAAGACACACTAGGGGAGGTACGGATGTGGATGTGTCGTAAAGAGAATGTGTGCAAAATAGAACATTTAGACAATGTGTGCGACATAGACTGTGTGGCACATAAGTAGTATGCGTCATGTAGACAGCGTGTGCCATATAGTTAGTGTGCCTCAGTTACAATGTGTTTCATAGGGACAAGGTGTGCCATATAGAGAGGGTGTGCCATATATGTAGTGTGTGACATATAGTTAGTCCGCGTTATATACAGTGTCTGATAAATCACTAGTGTGTGTCAGGTCATTTAAGTGTGTTTCACATAGACATCGGCCGTCATATAGTTTTTGTGCCATATATAAAGAAACTGCCATATGGAATACTCACTTATGACAGAGTATCGAATACTCTGATGATGTTATTCTGCTGTTACTCTAAGAGAGTATGCTTTATCATAGTCGTGATAGTAAACTAAGCATAGTTAGCTTCGCCATTGTGTTGTTCTTGTATTTGATGAAATAATGCTCAGACATACAGCTACTTGGAAAATAGTGATCTCAATTCTAGTTCACTGGCCAAAAATAGGGTTGTTTATCTAATTATAAAAAAACCCTTGCTTCGTCTCTCACTATGGGCGATTTTGATAACAACCTTTGCTCCAAACTATTCTGATTGCTGCTTATTTTTTAATTCCTATCCATCAAATGGTTTATGTATTCTAATTCTTATATTAGTTTATCATATCTATTTTTGTGGGTAGCGTGTATTGTAAAAGCAAGTTGCGATTGATCTATTTTTAAAGGTTTTTTCAGCCGTCATTTTTTATAGCGGTCACATTTTTTAATCATCAAATATGCGTGTCTTATCTTTCTTCCTTAACTTTTACTCCTTAATTTCGTATTTGATATTTTGATCATGGTTTAGCTTCTGTTTTTAAACATCGAGTTATTGGTTGATGATTACTAATGGGTTTCGTTTTGAGTGGTTTTGATCCTTCAAATCTGTTCTTACTAAGCATTGGTTAACCGATCTACCTTTAAATGAGTGTTACAAAACTGGGTTATAGGGATGAGCACGATACCATTTTGGTACCGTACCGGCACCGTTTATGTAGTACCGTATTTTTTCTCGACCAAAATATGTTTTCCCGATCCCGGAACCGAAGGGTATATCGGGACCGGTACCGGTTCTGGCGTCGGGTAAACCGGTACCGCACCGAAATTAGTACCGTTTAGCATAAAAACTAATCCCAAATTTGTTTATGCACAAATACTGGTACTTTCAAAGAGTTTACTTATTCTAGATACAAACTTTCAAACATGTATACTGTTATGATATTATGGTTGCTTGGTGAGGGTTTGTTGTTTTATGCACAAATACTTAAAGTGAGTACTATATGTTACTTCGTGCATGATAACTAGACTTTGACATTTGTTATGAGTTATGATATATTAACTTTTCATATTATATATGTTTCTTCTTAATGCGGTATCACGGTAATGAAGAATGATAATTACTTTGCATTCAGTTGTGAATGCTTTGTTTGTTTTCACTTCTCTGTATATATGATTAAAGTTTTATTGTAATTATGAACAATAAATTGAAAGTGAACTCAAAATATGATGTCAAATTCAAAGTTTCAAACGACCAAATTCTACAGGGAATTTACAAAGCCATGTCAAAACTATGTCAACCATATATATATTCCGGTGCCAAACTCGGGAAATCCCGTCTTAGTACCGTACCGTTTTTAATAGTACCGATTTTTTTAATCGTTTTTTAAGGTACCGGTACCGTACCAAATCAAGAGAAACGGTACCGGTATGTGTCGGTACCGGTACGGTTCCAGTACCGTACCGTTTTTTCGGTACTCATGCTCATCCCTACCGGGTTATAACCTTTAATCATTACGTGCGTTAGGCTGTTTTAATTTTGATTTTAGGGTTCAACTTGTGTGGGTTTGATTGTTTGTTGGTGGTTGATGCTATTTGTGGATTATATCTGCTTTATATCCAATCTCCACCTATGTTTCTTATATATTATGGATGCTAGTTAGTCGGGCCGTGGCTTCGTTATTATTATTTGCTAAACTAGCTGTTGTGGATTACTGGTTGCGGGATGAGATGGAAAAAGGGTTTCTACAAAACAGTTCTCGTATTAAATCTAATGGGGGAATTACTTCGAACAATGATCCGAATGAGACTATAGGATTTTTGTTTGTTTAGGTACCAAGGAGTGAAACTCTAGGTGATGTTGTTCGGTCTAAGTTTGGGTGTTAATCAGAAGAGGGATGGACGAGCACTAAAGATGTCTCTTTTATTGTGGTTGTTAAGAATGTCAGAGGTAGTACAAGTTCTGATCATACTGATACTAAAACAAGGGTAGTGTGTGCCACAAAGTAGTTTTATGATAGTATATTGCTAGTGTGTGTCACGTCAGTTATGCGTGTGTCACATAGACAGTGGCTGCCATATGGTTTTGTGCCATATAGACATAAGGTGGCATAAGGAAATGGCGTACCAAACACGCTGACCTATTGACCGTGAGTACCATATAGTAGTGTCTCATATAGTGCTTGTGTGTGTCAGGTCAGTTATGCGTGTGTCACATATACAGTGGCTGTCATATGGGTTTTATGCAATATAGACAGAATGTGCATAAGAAAAAGGTGTGCCAAACACCCTGCCCTTTTGACCGTGTGTGCCATACAGTTAGCGTGTTCCATGTAGTAAGTGCGAGTGATATAGGTAGTGTCATCTAGTTAGTGTCTGATATATTGTTAGTGTGTGTCGGGTCATTTAAGTGTGCCATGTGTGATGTTATATTAAGACTTCATTTTAAGGTTGTCAAAACTTAGAAATGATATATCCTAATTTGTATATGGTAACTGTGTGTATGTTAGTTTTAAAGGACCTGCGCGCCAAGTATGCTGCAAAAATACTACTGGTCGATTGCAATATGGGTAAAAAGAAGTTTGAAAAAGAAACTCGTGCATACAAGGCGATATCACCAGCAGAAAAGAAGTGGCTAGCTGATTCTGCTTATGAAAGAATCATTTCGTGATCAATGAAATGAATCGTTTAAGTTTATGTATTTTTGATTAAATAAGTAGCATTGTCATTGACGATTTTAACGCTTTTTTTGTTTCCAAATTATGTATGGACAATGGTCATGTATTCTTACCGACTAATCATTTTTATAAAGATTGTTATGATTGTCATATAAGTTGTTATGTTTTCTACTTGGAGTGTTGTATACTACACTGTCTATGTGACGCACAATATTTATATAAATGCACAGACTTCAACTATTACATGTTTATAGGACTCCATGTTTTCTTGTAACAACTACAGTTTGGTATGGTAGAGTTTATACACAGGTTTTAAAGAGACTGAGAGAGAAGAAAGGATAATTGACAAAAAAAACTTATGATTGATGATGAATGAACAGAGGTTAGAGAAAAAAAGGATAACCATCCGCTATTTATTTTTCTAATTTCTTTTCCTTTGAATATGACAAAATAAAAATTACTAGAATACCCTTACAGACAAAAAAGGCTATTTTAATTTTATTTTAAATGAAAAGTACACATGGCACAATATGATTGGTTCCTACAGTTTTTATCTTAAGATTGGTTCTTACTTGAACGCAAATCTATATATATATATATATATATATATATATATATATATATATTATATAGGTATAATTATGACTTAAAACCACCGTTTTAATCCATGTCATATCCCAGTCACATCTTTTAGCCAATAGGATTTCAGAATTTCCTAGAAAATCTCCAAATTCCACGAATTTTTCGTTTGAAATCGCAGTTTTATGAAAAGCGCGTTTTGAAAACGTAGTTTTGAAACGAATTTTCCGTTTGAAATCGTTGTTTTATGAAAAGCGCGTTTTGAAAACGCGGTTTTGAAAACTGCTTTTGGATTTGCGTTTTAAAGTTCTGGGCCGGTCCGGTTCAAGTCTGGGCCGAGCCGGGTCTATACCGGTCCGGTTTAAATTTGGGACGAGCCGGGTCAGAACTGGTCTAGTTCAAATCTGGTCCGAGTCGGGTCTGGACCGGTTCGGTTCATGTTTGGGCCGAGCCGGGTTAGACGGTCCGGTTCGGTTTATGTTTGGGTTGAGCCAGGTCTGATCTTACGCCGATTGAACTGGGTCAGACCTCGGGTCATGTTTTACTTGAACTGGGTCAGGCTTTTTTTGGACCGGTCGGACTAGAAACGGATCAAATTAATTAATGACAAAAAGTGACACTAACCAGATTTGAACCTTGGTCTCTTCCCTCAAAACTTAGCACCACTCAGTTTACCAACTGTGCTATGCATAGTTATAGTTATAGGAATGCAAACCTATATGTTTAAAGATAGTTTAGTTGGGCTTTTGTTGGCTTATATAATATTTAAGCTTGTCCGACCTATAAAAGATGCATCAGATGGCCCCAATAAAAAATGAAAGTACCTTTGGAATCGTAATCTCGTGCTCTTTTCAATGGAGTGCCCGTGGTTAAATATAAACCCCGTTTTTATCTCAAAAAACGTGTAAACATCGACAAAACACACCCGAAAATCACCGTTTTTAATTCCTTTTATGTCCTTTGTATCTCTAAGACTCAATAAAGTATACAAACATATTTTTACTTATATTTAGCATATTTTAGTCTTATTGCCCTGTTTAGAGGGTATTTTGATAATATTTTTAGATGCGATTTGACACAAATCGTTACAAAATCATACACAACTTCAACAAAGAACTATGTATTCATTCAATAAAACACCTCCAATCATAAATCTATACAAAAAAAAGAATTATACATTTTAAGTTATATATATAACCTATTTTATCATAAACTATTACAAAAATATACAAACATTATATTACAAACTAAAAAAACAAAAAAAAACAACACAAACCACAACAAATAACTATCTATTTATTCAATAAAACACATCCAATCACAAAACAATATAAAAAATCATTATACATTTTAAATTATATATAGAACCTATTTTAACGTAAATTATAACAAAATATACTAAATATTAAATTACAAACTAAAAAACCAAAAAAACACAAACCACAAATCCTCCCCAACAAGAAAAACCGACCCCTCCCGTTGGGTATATTTTAATCTTATTGGTCTATTTAGAGGGTATTTTTATAATATTTTTAGGTGCTATTTGACACAAATCGTTACAAAATCATAAACAATTTTAACAAAGAACTATGTATTCATTCAATAAAACACATCCCATAAAAAATAAAAAAATAAAAAAGAATTATATATTTTAAATTATATATATAACATATTTTAGCAAAACCTATTTTATCGTAAACTGTAACAAAAATATACTAACATTAAATTACAATATCAAAAAATAAAAAAAAACACCACAAACCACAACAAAGTTACAATAAAACACATCCAATCACAAAACAATATAAAAAAAAAAGATCTATACATTTTAAGTTATATATAAAACCTATTTTAGCAAAAGCTATTTTAGCATAAAATCAAAAAACACAAAGAAAACAAAGAAAACAAAGAAAACAAAGAAAACAAAGAAAACAAAAATACACTAAATATTAATTACAAACTAAAAAACCAAGAAAACACAAACAACAAATCCTCCCCAACAAGAAAAAAACGACCCCGCCCTTTGGGCGGGTTACGACGCTAGTATATATATATATATATATATATATATATATATATATATATATATATATATATATACATATATATATATATATATATATATATATATATATATATATATATATATATATATATATATATATATATATATATATATATATATATATATATATATATATATATATATATATATATATATATATATATATATATATATATATATATATATATATATATATATATATATATATATAGTGTAACTTTCTTTTAGAACTCATATTAGTGCGAGAACCGACATAACTATTTTTAAACCATTAGATTATCTAATCAATGGATGAGATGAATTATGCCATTAATGTAATTGTTGTATTTAAAAGGAGTGTTAGACAAAAGTAATTAAATTTGTTAAAGGGCAATAAAGGAATTTTGAAATTACTAAATTTTCAACTATCCACAAATCGAATTAAATAGGATAATTAATACAGTATAAAATTAGGTTAAAAATATTAAACTTTCTCTATCTCTCATTTTTTAGTAGCCACTTTTTTCCATCATCTACACCAATGACAGACATCTAATCTATCTCTTTTATGTGAGATCTTTTTTTCTTCACACGGTTGTTGGAAAAATATGGATCTTTACGGGGATATTTCATTTCGAATTTCGCATAATGACGCGTACTTTGACGTTGCAATATAAGGTTTGTTATATCCTTTAAATTATTTAATTTTTGATCTGCTATTTTATTAACTTTATTCGTGACTAAATTGCTTTGAATTTGATTACACCGATTAGTGCATACATATTTTTATTTTAATTGTTAATGCGTGATTCTCATAATTGTAATTGATCAATAAAAAATAGTTAGATCATATATGTAATCAATCAAAACTGTTTTTAGATATTTTTATTATATAACCGAAAGTGTTAATTTCAAAGTTAAATCGTGGGTACCTCGTTTACATCATATTTGTAGTGAGCATTTCAATTTTAAATACTTATTTATTAATTGTAGTATTTGTATTTCACATGTTGGTGATTCGCCTCTCGTGTGCACGAGTGTAGTTTAAAAATGAATGTTAAGTTAATACTAGTTACTTATTCTAAGCTACAATTTGATGTTTTAGTTTAGCAACTAAAACTAGGTGGTCCATTGGATTTGGTAAATTGGTCCTACGTGACCAAATTTGTTTATGGTTTGATATAAAGATCTATGTTTTAATAACAAATCTTCAAGTGTGTGGTATTTTTTCGGGTCGGGTTTAGATGGATTAATTTGGTGACTTTGTGTTTAAAATGATACATACATGTTTTTATCTACACATGTATGTTTTTCACCGAAACATATATGTTTTTTCACCGAAACATACATGTTTTTCTTACTCATAAAAGTTTAATGTATTAGTGTTTTGACTAATAAGAAACATGTATGTTTTTTACATGTGTGAGATTTTGTTATAGAAACATATATGTTTTCAGAAAGTGCGAAACAATTATACTTTACATTATAAGAAACCTTACTGAGAAATTTACATTAATATTTTGGTTGTTGGCATATTTTTTTATTTAAATTATGAATGCATTTGTTTAACTAAGATTCTCATGTTACGCTTTGTTTTTTTAAATACAAGATGCAATTGACTAATAAAACAACGCAGTTCATTTTTTATGCAAATATAGGATTAAGTATGTCATTTCCCATGACTAAAAAAGTAGTTTTGCTTGTTTGTGCATGTATGTTCTCGGAAAACATGTATGTTCTCGGTTGGTGTTGTCTTTAAAGCACAATTGACTGGATTTCCTGTGTGTGATGGGGATTACGAGAGAGAGAGAGATCATGTTAAAGGGATACATGAGGTAGGATGTTGAGATATTTGTAGAAGGGATATAGTATTATAAGTATTCTTGGTAACAAGTGACTTATGTTGAGGCGGATGTGTATATTTTCGAGGCGGACGTGTATGTTTTTTAGTGGACATGTATGTTTTTTAGGCAGACATGTATGTTTTTTGAGACGGACATTTATGTTTTTTGAGGCGGACATGTAGGTTTTTTTAGGCGGACATTTATGTTTTTAGAGGCGGACATTTATGTTTTTAGAGGCGGACATATATGTTTTAGTACATGTATGTTTTTTAAGACTTCAAATAAATATTAGTGCATGTGTACTTTTGGTATTATTAATAATTTCTATTTTAACTGATATCGAACGTGTATGTTTTTAGTTTGCTATAAATTTACATTATTCAAAAAATATATGTGCACACGTGAAAACTCTAACGAAAAACATGTATTTTTATAGAAAAATTCAAAAAATTGTAAAGTACAAAAACATGTATGTTTATACATGTAAAGTTGTTTTTCTTTTCAAAACACTAATGTTTTTTGAATTTTGAAAAATAAAAGAATTTAAAAAGCAAAAGAAAAAAAATTATAAAAAAAACTAATTTCGAAAAAAATTAAACAAAAAAAATCGAAAATTAAGAAAAAACTTATTTTAAATTTTGAGAAAATAAAGAAATAAAGAAATTAAATAAAAAGCTAGTTACAAACAAAAGTAAACTATAGGTTTTCCTATTATGCCCTTTTGATTTAAATAAAATTCTTTAATAATACTAAATTCTTATTGGCTGATTATGATTCTGATAGTTTTGTCACTTAAAATAGTTCTAAAAATAAAAGCCCCATATATATATATATATATATATATATATATATATATATATATATATATATATATATATATATATATATAGTGTAACTTTCTTTTCAGAACCATTTTTAGTGTCAGAACAGTTAGAACCGTCTTTGTTACACTATATAATGCATAACATACACCATATTAATGCACAATGACATTTTTTTTTATTTAAAAGAAAAGCTTTGGCTAGAATTTAATAAATAAGGGCAAACATGGTATTCAACATTTAGGTTATATCTCTACATTTATATCAATTACAATAAATGTCCACTAATTAGATAAATACAATCACACGATCGTATTTCACATTCTTCATAAAATTACCGACAGTTTTCTTCTCCCTCATCAAAACCATAGCCTTCGGTTTGCCTCAATCTTGTTATTATCCAGATCCACAATGAATCGAAGATGTAACTACATCGAGATTTGAATAATCACATCATCTCATTTGAGTTTATTTGTCATCTTGATCGGCTCATCATTATTGTTGATTGACGACACAGGTTTTCTTGCAAATGATTTTTCTTTCATCAATTATGTTAGGTAGGTTAATTAAAATATTAGATAAACAACTATATGTAATGTAATTTTTTAATACATTCTTAATATACGTAAGATCTGTTCTTATCAATAGTTTTTAAAAGTATTTTTTTAAAATTTGGATCTTGTATGAAAAACATTGAAATTGATTGATGATTGTACGTAGGTTAAGTTTTTTCTTTGTGATCTGCTTTTTGAAAACAAAAATTAAAATTGATAATCATTTAAGTTTTGTTTTTAGATATGGTTCGTAAAAAAAAATATTTTATGGATGTTAGATTTTTTAAATCATATAAAAGGTTTAAATAAGAATTAGAATCAAAGTAGGCCACATAGACATTTTCTAAAGACGATGTTTTCGACGAATATGTTGGTGCAGGTTGCGTGCTTGGCAAAGGGAATCAGGTATCTATTGCTAATGATGATGTCTTTCGACGAATACATGTATGTTTTTTTATATATTTTATATTTACGAACATGTATGTTTTACAAAATAAGAATAAACACTACTACGAACATGGATGTTTTTTTTACAAACATGTACGTTTTTTTTACAAACATGTATGTTTTTTTTCACAAACATGTATGTTGTTTTTTTTCACAAACATGTATGTTTTTGTTCCAAACATCTATTAATAATACATACATGTTTTTTTTGATAAAACTTACATGTTTTTTGTTAAGTTGCAATAATTGTGTTATTATTTCACGTACACAGTTAGACATCTTTTGTTGTAGCAAGGCGTGCATGTATGTTGTTACAAGGCGTGCGTGTATCTTCAGAAGATTCTGATAAAAAAAAGAGAAGTACATATATGTTCTTGGAAGGCTTCGAATGATTAGATTCATTTATTTTTTTGCTTTTTAGAAATTTGTATTATAGTTGATTTCAATTGATATCAAATTTTGTATATTTTGAATTTTAAAGAAATGTTTGCTACATAATAGACATGATAATCATCTTAAGCAAAACACAATAAAATTCTATATACATCTTTTATCTCAAAACATACATGTTTGATCGAAAAACATACATGTTTTATCGAAAAACATACATGTTTTATCGAAAAACATACATGTTTTTATCGAAAAACATACATGTTTTATCGAAAAACATACACATACTTATTTATCCAAAAATATACACGTTTTTTTTTTATCAAAAACGTAAAAAAAATACCAAAAAATAAAATAAAATTTAATATCGAAAAATAAGAGTTTTTTTTAAATAATACCGTCTGAAAAACATAAATGTTTATGTTTTATAGGATAACTTATTTTTTAAAAAGATTTTTTAAAAACACAAAATAAACATGAGGAAAAAAACATAAGACCGAGTTTTAAAAAAATTATATCCCGATATATTTTGAAAAAAATACAACGACATTATCTCTTATAGATAATCTGCTATTAATTTGAAATGTAAAAGTTTCTATAAATTGTTAACAAACTACTTTTACATAATTGCCCTTATGCATTTTTGTCTATTAAATTAAATCAAATTAATTATCTAAATTATGATTGGTCTATTATGGTTCTGATAGTTCTCACACTTATTATGGTTCTGACAAGAAAGCCCCATATATATATATATATATATATATATATATATATATATATATATATATATATATATATATATATATATATATATATCAAAAACCCTTATATAGGAAGGATGGTGAAACAATGCCTTAAATATAAAATTCTATGAAAATGACACATGTAATTTATTAAAGGGTTTCCATAAAATGCTTCAAAAAAATAGGAATTACAAATGATGCCTTAAATACAAAATTATATAAAAATATATAAGGAATGATGGTGAAACAATGCCTTAAAGTATAAAAATAACACATGTAATTCACTAAAAGGTTTCCATAAAATGCTTCAAAAATAAAATAGGAATTACAAATGATGCCTTAAATACAAAATTCTATAAAAATATATATGGAAGGATAGTGAAACAATGTCTTAAATACAAAATTTTATAAAAATGACACATGTAATTCATTAAAGGGTTCCCATAAAATGCTTCAAAAAGAAAATAAGAATTATAAATGATGCCTTAAATACAAAATTTTAAAAATGACATATGTAATTTATTAAATGGTTTCAATAAAATGCTTTAAAAAGAAAATAGGAATTACAAATGATGCCTTAAATATAAGATTCTATAAAAATATATAAGGAAAGATGGTGAAACAATGCCTTAAATACAAAATTTTATAAAAACCACACATGTAATTTATTAAAGGGTTTCCATAAAATGCTTCAAAAAGAAAATAGGAATTACAAACAATGACTTAAATATAAAATTCTATTAAAATGACATATATAATTCTATAAAGAGTTTCCATAAAATGCTTCAAAAAGAAAATAGGAATTACAAATGATTCACAATAGTTTGACTTACTAAAATGAAAATATTTTTAGATATTCGGACTCTCAAGTTTTGGACGGGGCTATATACTGTTGCTATATTATACATGTGACAAAAAATAATACTAGGAATGAGCGTTTTGTGCTTACTTTTGCTAGAATACACTTTACCACAAAACTTACAAAACAAAATGATTTCTAAAAAATATTTAACTACATGCTAACAACAAAAAACTTAACAATAATATTAATTTCAAAAAAAATTAATATAAAAAATTTATTCATAACATTAACATATACAAGATTTATTATCTCATAAAATTCAAAATTACATAAAATATTTATACAATATTATTAAAATTCTAAAATTTTTAAATGTAACAAACTTAGTCATAACGTTAACGTATATTCAATTAACTCATGATATTCTTAAATAAATAAAATATCTTAAACTACGTTATTTTTGTTTATTCTATGCTATATTATTAAAATATTAATGTCATAACTAACACTACATATACTAAATTCCTAATACAAACACATATAACTTCAATTTTTATTAAAAATATATACTTAAAGCTAGCCCGTCCATCAGACGGGTCTAAAGACTAGTATATATATATATATATATATATATATATATATATATATATATATATATATATATATATATATATATATATATATATATATATATATATATATATATATATATATATATATATATATATATATATATATATATATATATATATATATATATATATATATATATATAGTATTACTAAGGCCATCTCCAATGCACCTATTTGGCATACACACTATATAAAAAAAACGTTGACTTGTTATACGAACAATGCATTGTGAAGATGCCATACAACCACACTTTATTTGATGTGTTTCTCTGCACATTCATATAATACGCTATGAATGTAAAACCAAATTTGTACTTTAACTAATTAATTAAAGCAAACTATATCACACTTTTCTAAATTCACGTACTAAGCAAACCGCAAGGAAGTCGACAGGAGGCAAGGCTCCAAGGAAGCAGCTTGCAATAAAATTTTATTTTGTGTGAAAAATGAAAATAAAATAAAATGGTGAGTGGTTGGACCCAAGTGAAGAGTAGAGAGACTAGTTGTGAGTAAGTGGGTGTTTAGTTGATGTTTTGTTTTGGTTAGTTGAGATAATGTGGCGCTGAGGTGACACAATTGAAGAGGTAATACCTCTTCGTGACACCTTTTTGCTCTAAACAATGTATAAACATAGAAAAAACAAAGTAGATCCAGTAATCAAAATACTCCTCTCCTATTGGTCAGAATACAAAACACCGGATCACAATCCGTCATCACGCTTTCATTGGCAACCGTCCGATGAAATCTAAAAAATCTACAATCCAACGCCTCACATGACTCCCCGAAATCGCAAATATTTCAAACAATCCCGCCCACCCAACCCATTTCACTATAAATACCCCCAAACCCCAATCACAAAAACACACACTACTTTCACACTCAGAAAATACACACTCGATCTAATTCTTTCAAAATCATAAATGGCTCGTACTAAGCAAACCGCAAGGAAGTCGACAGGAGGCAAGGCTCCAAGGAAGCAGCTCGCAACAAAGGCCGCACGAAAGTCAGCACCAGCAACCGGAGGAGTGAAGAAGCCACACAGATTCAGGCCAGGAACCGTTGCGCTACGAGAGATCCGTAAGTACCAGAAGAGCACTGAGCTTTTGATCAGGAAGTTGCCGTTTCAGAGGCTTGTGAGGGAGATTGCTCAGGATTTCAAGACGGATCTGAGGTTTCAGAGTTCTGCTGTTGCTGCTCTTCAGGAAGCGAGTGAGGCGTATTTGGTGGGTCTTTTTGAAGATACTAATTTATGTGCCATCCATGCTAAAAGGGTTACTATTATGCCCAAAGATATGCAGTTGGCTCGTCGCATTCGTGGTGAAAGGGCTTAAGTGTTTAAGCTGTTGTTGATGATTCACTTCTTGTGAAATGATGTTTAGTTTTATGGTTTTATGCTTTAATGTGTAGCTGTTTAGTTTGGAAACTCAAAAGTTAATGAATCAACTTGAATTTTAATTCTCTGTTTATGTTATAAATTGAATGGTATTTGATTATATTTGCAATTGTTAATCACTTTAACGTGTTACAATTAATACAATAATTTGGGTGTTTATTGGGACTCAAAATAAGATTTGACTCCATTTTGAATTTCAAAAAACCATAACTTTGCCAGATTTGTTAAAGGCCTTCGTGTTTATATGAATCTGATTTTTTTTTTTTTTTTGAACAAAATATGAATCTGATTTTAATAGTCAGTATTTATTGTCATTTGTGAAACCATTAAAAGGAAGTACCTTTTGACTACGTATTCAGTCTTCTTGGTATAAACTGCTGAAATCTGAACGTGCTCAAGGTGACTCTTCATTGTCTTTGATAACAGATGTTACATGGCTGAATCCCTGTCAAATAATTATTGTCATTTGTGAAACCATTAAAAGGAAGTACCTTTTGACTACGTATTCAGTCTTCTTGGTATAAACTGCTGAAATCTGAACGTGCTCAAGGTGACTCTTCATTGTCTTTGATAACAGATGTTACATGGCTGAATCCCTGTCAAATAATTATTGTCATTTGTGAAACCATTAAAAGGAAGTACCTTTTGACTACGTATTCAGTCTTCTTGGTATAAACTGCTGAAATCTGAACGTGCTCAAGGTGACTCTTCATTGTCTTTGATAACAGATGTTACATGGCTGAATCCCTGTCAAATAATTAGCAGACCTTAAGTTAGCTATTATTCCATCCATCACTTTAATCACTGTAATTTTTAACATAGCAAGACGGAAGTACAAGAGTGTGTTTGGGAATGCTTATTTAAGCGATTATATGAATATTTTGGAAACAGTATAAACAGTTTGAGTGTTTGGATTAGACTTTGTATCTGCTGACTTTAGAGTAAATCAGCATGTTGCGACCTGCTTAAGTGCAAGAAGATAATCAGTTAAAGTTACGTAATCCCAAACACCCCCAAAGTTTGTTTTTAGTTTACATTAGGTATCTTTATTCAAACAACTTTCATTGACTCATAGGCGCCGAATTAAACATTTGGACTGAAATATAAAAACCTTAAAAAGTTTTGGTTTTTCCTATAAAAATCCATTTGTCAACTCCCTCCATTAAAATCTTCAGTTCCCTCCTTATCAAAATATCAAAACTCAAAACCAAACAAATATTTTCACTGTCAAAATGAAAAATCAAAACCATCCCTCCAAATCTCAAAAAAGCTAACCCATTATTTATATCTTCCACACTCCAATTCATTATAACCCATTTTTCAATCTGTATTTACTACTTAAAGATGGAGGGAATGATCTCTTTGTTATACCAAAACCGCGATAATAACAATAAAGAGAACATCCCTCCTTTCTTGTCCATCAACAAGACCAAGTCCAGTTATTATAAGCTCGGCGCAATGATGATGTTGAAGAAGGACAACAAGCACAGGAAGCCTCTAAAGGATATTACTAATCTCTTTGTCGAATCTATGAATCAGTCTTCTCAGACTTTGCCATCACGTTTGTTTCCGCTGTTGCAATTGGATTCGGTTTGTAGGTCTACGCCCGTTGGCCTCATTTCTGTTAACAAGGGGCGTGGAAAATCGTTGCGTTTTAGATAACAATATGTGGCAGATCACAGAAATAGAGTTATGTAGCGTATTGAGATGTTACTGGATCTGCAATTGCAACTCTTTAACTTCTGAACTAATGAAAGATACAAATTATCATACTTCTTATATAAGGTTTGTTTGCAATTAAGTAAATTTAAACACTGCCTTTTAAATAATTATATGCATATGTTAACCATGATAAGCTCAATTGCTAAAATTCCCACTGAAATATGTATTCATAAACTCAATTGGAATTGTACAATTGTAAATTTAGTTTCCCTTAGAAAGGTATACTGTAGTATAACTGAAATTTGATGGTATTGTTGTAATTTAAGAGTTCTGTGTTTGGAAAATAGTTCAATCACTGAGAATGATGGCGAATGGCTACATGATGTCGAAATGCTAATCCCTATCTTTCACGCTAGCTCCAATTCAATCACCACTCAATTTCCAGTTCTATAACAATCTACTCAAAGATGGAGGGAATGATCACTTTACTATGCCAAAACTGCGCTAAAGAGAACATCCCTCCGTTCTTGCCCATCAACAAGACCAAGTCCAGTTATTATAAGCTCGGTGCAAAGATGACGCTGAAGAAAGATAACAAGCATAGGAAGCCTCTAAACGATATTACTAATCTCGTCGTGTTAACAGGTCTTCAATTGTGATTTTCCAGGATCGATCATAACCAAACAACACGATCATATATACACAGAATTAATAGGGATGAACAAGAAGATTGATTTGGGTTTTGAACCCTTCCTGTTAAAACCACATGAATGAAACCTATATAATACTGTCTAAACCTAACTATATGGGTCAGTTATGGGCTTTTGACCCATACTACAATTGTACAGACTAAAAACAAAGATTAATAGGATTAAGTTTTCCAACACGGTCGTCGAATCTATGAATCAGTCTTCCCAGACTTTGCCATCACGTTTGTTTCCGCTGTTGCAATCGGTTCGGTTTGTAGGTCTACCCCTGTTAGCCGCATTTCTGCTAACAAGGGGCGTGGCAAATCGTTGCGGTTTAACTTTAGATAGCTATATGTGGCAGATCACTCAAATAGAGTTGTGCAGGGTATTGAGATGTTACTGGATCTGCAATTGCAATTCTTTAATATAACTTGGTACTTTTCTATCACGTCAACAGGAAACTCTTTCCTGTAAAGTGTAAACGCTTTGAACCTTTGGTGGTTTTCATCATTCACTTTTACATCAACATTAGATTGATCATACTCTGCATCCTTTGGCACCAGTAGTTGACCGCCAAGTCGCCTGCCCACCCCCAAAAACGGCTTAAACTCTGTTGTCCCTTGTTTGCTCTTCAGCTTTCCATCAACCAACTCTTTGGTAGTAGTTACTTCTGTTATTTTCAATTCCTTCATCAACTGGGCAAATGACTTAACACCTCTTGGCACTTTTGTTCCACCTAGTCGCCTCCCTTTACCTGGAAACCGTTTGGTTTCGTCATCCTCTGATGTAGTACTCTTTCGTTTACCAAGAACGCTTTTTTTCTTATGATCGGGTTCTTTATTATACACCAATGGTTTGATCTCAATAGTTTCACCAGTTTTTAGAGAAACAAAATCCCTAAAAGCTTTTTCAAGAAACGGCATATGATCTGAAAGAGTAAAGAACTTAGTATCATGTGGTTGTAACTTAATGTACTCCCCTCTTCGTAATCTAATGTTCTTGATATTCACTTTGCCACCTTCTTGTATTGCCAGGCTTTTCATCATCCACGTGGGCAATAAAACTGAGTCCTCATCGGCAGTGAACTCGACAACACCACAATGAGAGTACAGGCCTGTGGTCTCATTTGTTATGCGAAAAAGCATATCTTGAGAAATAAGTTGTTCGAGGGCAGAAGGCGGCATAATGATCTTGTTTCCAGCTTCGGGATGATTTTTGGAAAGTGAGAAAGCTTTGTAGTATTCATCAAAATTGGAGACAGGGATTTGGGTAGGAATTTCCATGTTTAAGATGATCTTTCGATCGAGTAATAGCGTACGAAGATGTTAACTACGTATATATAGGACTATGAGGCGATTAACCTAAATAAATTAAATGATCATTCCTTATTGATTATTATTAGGAAAGTCCCTTGTTGACCAAGTTAATAAGAGGTCGGTTGCCCTAATGGGCCGACTAATATTATTCGTAAATGTGCAAATATTTCCTTTTTTTTTTTTTTATCGTATGTCGGTTTCGTGGTGTTTATAAAACGCCTTCCAAAACACTGAACAATCGACAAACAAATCCCAGGTTGAAGATAAAAAGTCAGGTTTATATCGATCTTAACAAACTGAACCTCCTCAATCTCATATCGTTAATAAACTACTAAAATTATGGAAGAAGATAAAAAGTACAGTGCTGAATTGCTTGCTAATCACGCTTTGCGATTGCCGATATCAGATGCAGTTCCTGTTTATGAGCAGCTTTTGGCTACTTTTCCTACTGCTGCTAAATATTGGAAACTGTTAAAAGTTTTGATCTAACCTGGTGTTGCAGAAAGTTGTGTTTGTATTTTTTGTGTGCAGGGACTAATGTTGCTTATATAAGAAAGATGAAGGGAAGTTGTGTCAAGATTAAAGGAACGCAAGGGCTAAACTTGGATAAGAGTTAAAGTTGTGGGATGGTGCTATTTAAGCGAGTCAACAGATTGGTTTGATCATAACTTGATCAATCAACTCTCTCTCTCTCGTTTTCACATAGTTGCGATATTAGTTTTCTGGTGATTGAGATCATCTTGATCTTGTTTTGTAATCTTGGTTTTGTTTCTTTAATCTTGTAAAACTATTATCATTTAGATAATAGACCCATACCAGCTTTATTCTGTGGTGGGTTTTTTGGTTTTAATTGAAGTTGATTTGAGAATCATCTTGGTTTTATAAATCTTTTCATGGTATCAGAGCCTGGTTACATCACCTTGCTTTGATATTGTGGTTTTTTGAGAAAACGTTTTTTGATCTTAAAAATTGGGGGTTTTTCAAATTGAGAGGTTCTTGATTGATCAATTAGTGTTAATTGATTGATTTCGTAGTTAATTCGTTCTTCCTGGCTGTTCTGATCATTAGCCCTAATTCTTGAAAATTAGGGTTTGGTGATTGATTGATAAGATTTGGGTGATTGAGGTGCGATTGGTGTTAATCGTTGGTGGTTTTGCTCGATTGGCATCTTGGTTTGATTGATTGGTGATTTTCCCTAATTTCTTGAAAATTAGGGTTTGGTTCTGGGTTCTTGATTGTTCTTTGACTAAGCGAATCAAAGAATAATTGAGTTGTCTTCCGCTGGTTCTATAGCTCTGTAACACCTCTTTGACCTTTACACTTTTCTTTTTTTGCTCTTTATTTGTTGCTGTGGTTCTTGGCTTGATTGATTAGTTGGCTTTTGTGATTCTTGGCTTTGTTTTTGTTTTTTGTTAGTAGTGTAATTTTTTCCTTTACGCGTCTTGTCAATCTTTGGCCCTTGACCTACCATCTTGAATGGTTTGGAAACCTGGGAACTAAAAGGGATTGATCTTGACTTCTTTACTGTTTCTGTTCTTCTTGATTGTTCTTGCTTGTTTTAGTCATGTCTGTCTATGGTGATTTTGTTCAGGGTAGTGAACATGGTTATAGTGAGGATTCTGAAGCCTCAGTTACTATGATTAGTAAGTTGGATCTTAGTGATCCTTTGCATCTTCATCCTAATGATTCTACATCTTTGACTGTTGTTTCTATTAAACTAAAAGGTACTGAAAATTACCAAGTGTGGTCTTGTGCTATGTTGCTTGCTCTTGAGGGTAAAAATAAAACTGGATTTATAGATGGGACCTGTAAAAGGTCTAATGTTGATGAAGTTTTGGGTAGACAATGGGATAGGGTGAATGCTATTGTTCTTGGTTGGATTTTAAACTCTATTACTGAGGAGTTGTTCTTGGGTCAAATTTTTTCTAAAAGGGCTAAACATGTTTGGGATGAACTTAAAGAAACTTATGATAAAGTGGATGGTTCTGTTACTTTTAATCTTCACCATAAAATTCATTCTTTATCTCAAAATGGTTCTGTTTTGGCTGATTACTATCACAAGCTTAATGCTCTTTGGAAACAATTTGATGCCTTGGTACAACTCCCTAAATGTACTTGTCATGCTGCTGAGGACTTTAAAAAGCATAATCAATTGATGAAATTAATGCAGTTTTTAATGGGGCTTGATGATTCTTATATGCAAATTAGGAGTAGCATTCTCTCTAGAGATCCTTTGCCTGATGTTAAATGTGCTTACTCTATTATCTCTAATGAGGAGTCTCATAGAATTATGTCTGGTTCTGGGACTTCTCAAAGGAGTCAGTCTTCTGTGTTTAATTCTAATGTGAATAGGGGTAATACTCAAAACTTTAATACTCAGAGATCTCAAAATGCTAATTCTAATAGACCTGCTGGTAATAATTCCAATAGACCTACTACTTCTAATAGATCTGCTAATGGAAATAGAAGGCCTAATGGAGGTCCTACTTTGGTTTGTGAGAACTGTGGTTTTAATGGTCATACTATTGATAGATGCTTCAAATTGATTGGTTATCCACCTGATTTTGGAAAGAGAAATAATTCTGGAGGTTCTAATAACAACCAAACTTCACAGAATTTTAATAACAGATTTGTGAATAATAATAGTGCTGGTTCTAGTTCTACTTCCTCTTTTACTGATGAGCAGTTGTCTAAAATCATTGCTTTGATTAAAGACAATTCTGCTGGTGCTCAAGCCAATATGGCAGGTATTGTCTTAAATCAAAGCTCTGTTTTTCATAAAAATTTTCATAAGTTTTTCTGTTCTACTAGTCAAGTTAAAGCTAGTCTTGTGGATAGTGGGCTTATTGTTGATTCAGGAGCAAATCAACACCTTACATATGATGATAAGTGTTTGGTTAATGTTATAGATATTTCTAAGCTTGGTATTAAAGTGTCTCATCCTAATGGGACTGAGGCAATTATTACCAAGGTTGGCAATATGGTATTAAACAAGGACTTAACTTTATATGATGTGTTAGTTGTTCCTGAATACTGTGTTAGTCTTATGTCTGTCCATAAGATAGCTAAGGATAGTAAATTTGTTGTTGCTTTTGATGAGTCTAGATGTTACATATTGCCTCAGGATTTGAGGGAGATGAGACTATTGGGGACTGGTAAACAAAAGGATGGCTTGTATTTTTTTGATAGAGGTACTGGTTTTGAGAAACCTAGTATAAATTGTTTTTTGAGTAAAGATATTTGGCATTGCAGACTTGGTCATCCTTCTGACCAAGTTCTTAATGTGTTAAAAGAAGATTTAGTTTTTGAAAAAACTAAAGATATTATTGTTTGTGAAACCTGTCAAAAAGCTAAACAAACTAGGGAACCTTTTCCTTTAAGTGATCATGTTTCTACTTGTCTAGGTGAATTAGTTCATTTGGATTTGTGGGGACCTTATAAAGTTACTAGTAAGGAGGGGTTTAAATATTTTTTGACTGTGGTTGATGATTTTTCTAGGGCTGTTTGGGTTTATCTGTTGAAGAGTAAGAGTGAGGTGTTTGATTGTATAAGGTTGTTTTTTAATTTGATTAGAAATCAGTTTGGTAAAACTATTAAAACTTTTAGAAGTGATAATGGTACCGAGTTTATTAATCATAAAATGATACAATTTTGTGAATTAAATGGTATTATACATCAAACATCTTGTTCTTATACACCTCAACAGAATGGTGTTGTTGAACGGAAACATAGGCATCTTCTTAATGTGGCTAGATCCCTTATGTTTCAGGGGGGATTGCCTTTAAATTTGTGGTCTGAATGTGTTCTTACTGCTACTTATTTGATTAACAGGTTGCCAACTTCAGTGCTGAAAGGAAAAAGTCCTTTCCAAATTGTGTTTAATAAAAAACCTGGTTTAAAACATTTGAGAATGTTTGGATGTCTCTGTTTTGCTACTTTACTTACTAGTAATGATAAGTTTAGTAGTAGATCAGAGAAATGTGTTTTCATTGGGTACTCTGGAACTAAAAAAGGGTATAAGCTGTTAAGTCTTGAAAAAGGTCGTTTCTTGTTTTCAAGGGATGTTAAGTTCTTTGAAAATGTTTTTCCTTTTAAGACTAATAGCAATGGTTCTCTTAGCAGTGATAATCAGGATTTGTGTCTAGATAGTTTCTTAGAAATTGTTGATAGCATAGATCCTGGTGTGCCCAATGATGATAAATATTCTGCCTCACAGTCTTTAGGTGGCAACTCCTCTTTGAATAATGATCCTCTAGATAACTCACTTGAGAGTGAGGAGGATAATTCTCAGGTTTCTAGTGAGCCTGATAATGAGGGTGAGATGGCTGCTCCATTTATTGAGCATGAATTTGAGGGCATTAATAACAATATTCCTAATGCTGTGAGTCCTGTTGTTAGAAGGTCTGAAAGGGTTTCTGTTTTGCCTAGAAAATATAATGACTATGTTTTGACATCTAGAGTTAAATTTGGTCTTGAAAAATTTGTCAGATATGCTAGGCTTAAGTCTGATAATCTGTGTTTTGTCACTGAGCTTAATAAAAGTGTTGAACCTAAAACTTTTTGGGAAGCTTCTAAAAGTCAGCACTGGGTTGAGGCCATGAATAAAGAAATGGATGCTTTAAATGAGAACAATACTTGGACTATTACTGACTTGCCTAGTGATAGAAAAGCTATTAATGGTAAATGGGTGTATAGAATTAAGTATAAGTCTAGTGGAGAAGTTGAGAGGTATAAAGCTAGATATGTGATTAAAGGTTATAACCAAAAGGAAGGAATTGATTTTGATGAGACTTTCTCTCCGGTTGTTAAAATTGTTACTGTAAGATGCTTGATTAACTTAGCTGTGCAAAATAGTTGGCCTCTTTTTCAACTTGATATTAACAATGCTTTCTTATACGGTGATCTTGATGAAACTGTGTATATGACTTTACCTGATGGTTATTTTGATAAAAATGATAAAAGAGTGTACAAGTTGAATAAGTCTTTGTATGGGCTTAAACAAGCTCCTAGACAATGGAATGCCAAATTAACTCAGGCTCTTGTTGAGCATGGTTTTATTCAGAGTAAAAGTGACTATTCTTTGATTACTAAGAATGATTCTGGAGTGTTTCTTGCTTTGCTTGTTTATGTTGATGATATTGTGATTACTGGAAGTAGTGTGAGTCATATAGAAGAGTTTAAAAGGTTTTTGAAAAGTAAATTTCAGATTAAGGATTTGGGTAAACTTAAATACTTTTTGGGTATTGAAGTTATTGATACTGACTTTGGATTGTGTCTTAACCAAAGAAAGTATTGCCTGGATTTGCTTTCTGATTTTGGATTGCTTGCGTGTAAACCTTCTGCTACTCCACTTGAGCAAAATTTGACTATAGCTAGTGACCCTACTGATTCTGATGTTGTGCTTGATAATATTACTGAGTATCAAAAACTTATTGGTAAGCTTATCTATCTTACTCACACTAGGCCTGATATCTCTTATGCTGTACATTGTCTTAGCCAGTTTATGCATAAACCTCTTAAGTCGCATCTTAAAATTGCTCTTAAAGTTTTAAGGTACTTAAAAGGTTCACCTGGTAAAGGCATTCATATTGTTAGGAGCTCTAGTAGTTCTCTTGATGCTTTTGTTGATGCAGATTGGGCCAAGTGTTTAGTAACTAGAAAGTCTGTCACTGGTTTTTGTTTACTGTTAAATGGGTCATTAGTTTCATGGAAAAGCAAAAAGCAGAATACCATTTCTAAGTCTAGTGCTGAAGCCGAATATAGGGCTATGGCTTCAGCCACTTCAGAAATTGTTTGGGTCCTTAAAATCTTAAAGGACTTGAATTGGGAACATTTCTTGCCAGTCAAGCTGTTTTGTGATAGTCAAGCTGCTATTAAGATAGCGGCTAATCCTGTATTTCATGAGCGAACTAAACATCTTGAAATTGATCTTCATTGTGTGAGAGATAAAATTTTGGCTGGTGTTATAAAGACTTGTAAAGTTAATACTGTTGATCAGACTGCTGATATCTTTACTAAAGGACTTGACAAGTTGCAACATGATAAGCTTGTTGGTCAGTTAGGGTTATATGATTGCTTCCAGGTTCAGATCAAGGAGGGGTGTTAAAAGTTTTGATCTAACCTGGTGTTGCAGAAAGTTGTGTTTGTATTTTTTGTGTGCAGGGACTAATGTTGCTTATATAAGAAAGATGAAGGGAAGTTGTGTCAAGATTAAAGGAACGCAAGGGCTAAACTTGGATAAGAGTTAAAGTTGTGGGATGGTGCTATTTAAGCGAGTCAACAGATTGGTTTGATCATAACTTGATCAATCAACTCTCTCTCTCTCTCTCTCGTTTTCACATAGTTGCGATATTAGTTTTCTGGTGATTGAGATCATCTTGATCTTGTTTTGTAATCTTGGTTTTGTTTCTTTAATCTTGTAAAACTATTATCATTTAGATAATAGACCCATACCAGCTTTATTCTGTGGTGGGTTTTTTGGTTTTAATTGAAGTTGATTTGAGAATCATCTTGGTTTTATAAATGTTGAAGCACATATGTCTGTCAATAACGATGATGCAACAAAGCAGATTTTTAGCCGATGCTTGTTGAATTGCCTGCATATACCTCTATGGCGGTCTTATATCTATTTTATCAGGAAATCCAATGACAAGAAAGGTCCACAGGGTCAAGACGAAACCAGGAAAGCTTATGATTTTATGCTCGGTTATGTTGGATCTGATATTGCATCTGGCCCCGTGTGGACCAAGTATATCAACTTCTTGAAATCGTTGCCGGCTCAAAATCCACAACAAGAGTCACAGAAGATGCTTGCTGTACGTAAAGTTTACCAAAGAGCTATCGTCACCCCTACACATCTCGTTGAGCAACACTGGAGAGACTATGAGAATTTTGAATATTCAGTTAGCCGTGCTCTCGCTAAAGGACTGGTATCCGAGTATCAACCAAAATATAACAGTGCAAGGGCTGTCTATAGAGAGCAAAAGAAGTATGTTGATGCTATTGATTTGAACCTGCTTGCTGTTCCACCATCTGCAGGTTCTGTTAAGGAACAACTGCAATGGACTGCGTGGAAGAAATTCTTAGCCTTTGAGAAGGAGAACCCTCAAAGGATAGATGCAGCGTCCGCTAACAAGCGCATCTCGTTTACTTACAAGCAGAGCCTAATGTATTTATATCATTACCCTGATATATGGTTTGACTATGCTACTTGGCATGCAAAAACTGGCTCTATAGAATCTGCTATCAAAGTATATCAACGGTCATTAAAGGCTCTCCCAGATTGTGCATTGCTAAGGTATGCTTATGCTGAGCTGGAGGAATGCCGAGGGGCAATTCAGTCAGCCAAAAAGGTATATGAAGGCCTTTTAGGAGATGGTGTCAATGCTACTGCATTATCACATATACAGTATATTCGATTCTTAAGAAGGACAGAAGGTGTTGAAGCTGCTCGCAAGTATTTCATTGACTCACTGAAATCACCAAGTTGTACTTACCATGTTTATGTTGCTTATGCTAAAATAGCATTCTGTATGGACAAGGACTCAAAGTATGCTCACAATGTGTTTGAAGTAGGTTTGAAAACATTTATGCATGAGCCTGGATACATTCTTGAATACGTGGATTTTCTGTCACGCTTGAATGATGATAGAAATATAAGGGTTTTATTTGAACGTGCATTGAGCTCCCTTCCACCCGAAGACTCTGTTGAGGTATGGAACAGGTTTGTTCAGTTTGAGCAGACATATGGGGATCTTGCTAGCATGTTAAAGGTGGAACAAAGAAGGAAAGAAGCCCTTGCTGGAATGAGCCAATTAGGGGGAGCATCCGCGTTAGATAATTCTTTGCAAGATGTTATATCAAGATATAGTTTTATGGAACTATGGCCATGCTCCTCAAAAGAAATCGATCATTTATCTAGTCAAGCGAGACCCACTTCGAGTGAGGTTTCTGGATCGAGCAAATCCCATTTGTTCACACCAAGAGACCGACAACATGGGAAGAGAAACAGGCAAGACGATGATGACACTACCACTGTTCAAAGTCAGCAATTGTCCAAAGATGCTTTTAAGATACGACAAATGAGAAAAGCTCGAGCTGCTAATACACCAAGTGGAGCTGCATCATCTGGGAGTGTACAAACTGGTTCAACTTCATATGGTAGTGGGTCTACAGGGGAGCATTCCGGTAGCTTTTAGCAGTGGCTCAATGTTTCTGTTTCTTTGTGCTTCATGAGGCGAGTTAAAAGTCGAGCAACCAGTGAAGTGGATTGGTTTGGAAAGCTGTGCAGTATACCATTTTTGTTCTGTAGATAAGTATTAATTGTAGCTACTAGATTAAAGTTGTACTTGTTAGTCGGTTTATTATGGGCTAAGCCTTATTTGGTTACTAGGCCCATGTTGTCTTAGGTTTATGCATGTATATATTCGATCTTTGTATATCGTTACAGTAATTCAATATATAGATTTATAATATTCCTACATGGTATCGAGCCTAACCCTAAAAAAAAAAACACGACTTCCGCCGCTTTATTTTTCTTTTTCTTTGTCGACCTTGCGTTGTCGACGTGTTGCTGTTGACAGGTTTGTTGTCAACGATCCATAGTTGTTGTCGATTGATAAGTTGTCGACCACTTTGTTTTTTTTCCGTTTTTGATTGGTTTTGATTTACACAAACCCTAATCTTCTGTTGTTCATTGCACACCCTTTACCATGTCGACTGCTGTAACACCCCCAACACCTACACTCTCCCTCTCCGACAAACTCATGACCATGAACAACCTCGCCACTTTTGTTCCTATTAAATTAGACGTAGACGAGATGAACTATGCGGATTGGGTTTACTATATAACTGATCTTTGCACTGGACATGGCTTGTTGGATCACATCATAACACCCTCTACCAGCGCATCCACCTCACCCACAAAGGACGCCGAATGGATCAAGCTTGATTTTATCATTCACACATGGATTACTAGCACCCTCTCTTCGACTTTGCAATCTCGCTTGGTCGTTTTAAAACCTAAAACGGATAAAGAGGCTTGGGACCATCTCGAGGCAATTTTTAAAGATAACAAACGTCCTCGGGCAATGGCCTTGAAAACGGAGCTTCGTAACTTGAAACTTGGTGAGCTCACTATAGATGCTTATTTTCGGAAGATTGAGTCCATTGTTTTTGTGTTATCCGGTCTCGGTTATCCATTAACGGATGAAGATATTGTTACCTTTGCCTTAGATGGTCTCCCGTCCACCTATGAAATCATGTCTACAATTATAGTGAGCCAAAATCCGTTTCCCGATCTTAAAACGGTTCGCTCGTTGTTAACAACGGAAGAGATGCGGCTTAAGAACTGGCTCCAAGCCTCATTTGTGGATCCTACATCCGCCTTTCCCACGGTTCTATTGGCGAATACCAACAACAGGCGCCCTACTACTTCGTCGGACAAGGTAAATAAACCTTGTTTTTTGTTTAACAAGGGTATGTGTCGGTTTGGTGAAGCTTGTAAATATCTCCACAACGGAGTTCACGGGACGGTTTTCTACATATATTATTACTGTTGGGTTTGTTCCGAGTCGTTGTGACTCTTCCTTGTTTATCTACAGGCAGGGTGATGATACAACGTTTTTGTTACTTTATGTGGATGATATTGTTCTCACGGCTTCATCTGATCGTTTGTTACAACAGATTATAGCTTCATTACATCGCGAGTTTTCAATGACAGATTTGGGTGCTCTTAATTACTTTTTGGGAGTTTCAGTTAAGCGTGACTCTTCTGGGATGTTTTTGTCACAGGGTAAGTATGCTATGAGATTTTGGAGCGTGCACATATGGTTGGTTGTAATCCCCCTCGGACTCCTGTTGATACTGAGTCCAAGTTGGGTGCTCGTGGTGCTCCGGTCGTTGATCCTACTTTATATCGGAGTCTCGTGGGCTCTCTTCAGTATCTCACATTTACTTGCCCTGACATTACATATGCGGTGCAGCAGGTTTGTCTATATATGCATGATCCGAGGGAGCCTCATTTTTCCTGCTCTTAAGCGGATCTTGCGTTATGTTCAAGGGACTTTAGATTATGGTTTGCAGTTGTTTTCTTCTACTACTGATTCTTTGGTTGCTTATTCGGATGCGGATTGGGCTGGTTGTCCGACTACTCGACGGTCCACTTCGGGGTATTGTGTATTTATTGGTAACAACCTACTCTCCTGGTCCTCTAAGCGCCAGCCGACGCTTTCTCGTTCCAGTGCTAAGGCTGAGTATCGGGGTGTTGCCAATGTTGTAGGTGAGACATGTTGGATTCGGGATTTGCTTCGTGAGCTTCATACTCCTTTATCTTCTGCTACTGTTGTTTATTGTGATAATGTGAGTGTTGTATACTTGTCTTCTAATCCGGTTCAACATCAGCGTACTAAGCACATTGAGATTGACATTCATTTTGTACGGGATCTGGTTGCTACTGGGCAGGTCCGTGTTTTACATGTTCCTTCTCGGTTTCAGTATGCGGATATCTTCACCAAGGGCTTACCTTCCGCTTTATTTGATGAGTTTTGTGACAGTTTGAGTGTTCGTTGTACTCCCGCTCCAACTGCGGGGGAGTGTTAGTCGGTTTATTATGGGCTAAGCCTTATTTGGTTACTAGGCCCATGTTGTCTTAGGTTTATGCATGTATATATTCGATCTTTGTATATCGTTACAGTAATTCAATATACAGATTTATAATATTCCTACAGTACTAACATATAGTTTGACCCAGAAAAATCGGTCATATAAAAATTCAGAAACTCGTAATGAAAGATTAATTTAGGAGTTTGAGAAAGTACGTTTCTAATATAGACTTTAACTCTTCTTATTTTATATATAGTTTGGATCATCATTTCATTTGTAATCATTCTCTAAAACCTTGTATTCCGTAATTCAATTTTCTTTCAACTTCTAATTACATTTGTGAATCACTGATCAATAGATACGGGTTCAAATCTTCCTTATATGATCTCTGTGTGTTAATCATCTAATAACTACGCTAATATAGTCGCATGCGTGACAATGGTGGTTTTTATAGTGTGTATATTCTAGTGTCTACCTGTGTGGGAACATGACAACGATACAATATATGTTTAACGTATATTGAGGAAAAGCTGCTAAGCAATTCAAGGAGTCTAAAAAATATTGTCAACATGCCTTACCCAAATTCAGAATTCACAATAGAACAGTTCAACCGATTAATTTATGATGAATTGGATTATAACATTCCTGAGCTTATAATCCTACACCAACAACTATTTGCAAGTTGATGAGCAAAGAGTTATATACAAGACTATTGTAGGTGCTTGCGATAAAAATAAAGGAGGAATGTTCTTTGTATATGGTTATGGAGGTACTGGTAAGACATTTTTATACAAGACACTAACTGCTCTATACGGTCGAGGGGTGAGATAGTTTTAAACGTTGCATCAAGTGGCATAGCTTCACTATTGCTGGACGGCGGAAGAACAGCCCATTCACGTTTTGCTATCCCGATAAATATTGTGGAAGATTCTTTATGTACTATTCCTGCTAATGGCGACCTTTGCAGAGTTTATACGAGAAGCAAAGTTAATAATATGGGATGAAGCCCCGATGATCAATAGACTTGCCTTTGAAGCTTTTGATAAAACGTTAAGAGATATATGTACAGTTACACTTACAGCGAACTCAAATTTGGTTTTTGGGGGTAAAGTTGTTGTTTTTGGTGGCGATTTTCGACAAATATTACCTGTTATCTCGAACGGTACTAGGCAAGATATTGTACACGCCTCTCTCAACATGTCTAATTTGTGACAGCATTGCACCGTTCTAAAGCTTACTAAAAAATGAGGCTTCATGTGGGGTGCAATCCAGCAGATGCAGCTGAGATTAGTGAGTTTGCGGATTGGATTCTTAATATTGGAGAAGGAAAAATTGGTGGAAAAAATGATGGTCATGCTGAGGTTGAATTCGCGGAAGAAATGTTAATCCCGGATTCTGACGATCACATTGAATCTCTTATAACAGAAACGTACGACTATTGGGAGCAAAATCTCTAGGATCCAACATATTTTCAAAATAGATCTATTCTTGCACCTACTCACGAGCAAGTTGACAAAGTAAGTGAACGAATGTTGGCATTGCTTCCCGGCAGAGAGAATGTATCTTATAGTTCGGATTCTGTTTCCGATGTAGATATTGATTTCAACTTCAACGAGTCTCTTTACACCACTGAATTCTTGAATACTATCAAGATGTCCGGTATTCCACACCACAAGTTAGTATTAAAGGTTGGTGCTCCAGTTATGTGCTTGCGGAATATCGACCAGAGAGGGGGACTTTATAACGGTACGAGGTTACAGGTTTTGAGAATCAGCCAAATCAACATAGAGGCTAAAATTATATCTGGCGGCAAAGTAGGTACAGTCGTGGCTATACCTCGGATGAGTATTAGCCCATCAGATAAAAAAATGCCTTTTCAGCTAAATAGGAGACAATTCCCTGTAGCGCTTTGTTTTGCAATGACAATTAACAAAAGTCAAGGACAAACGTTGGCTAAGGTTGGTCTATATCTGGAGCGACCGGTTTTTTCGCACTGTCAACTTTATGTTGCTGTATCAAGAGTTAAAAGCAAAAAAGGGCTAAAAGTATTGTGTTGCGATAAAGATGGTCATTATTGCAACTACACAAACAACGTCGTTTTTAAAGAAGTTCTGCATCGACTATGATTCCATTTCAGGTATGTTGTATTTTGCATGATACGTTTAATTTTTTCCTGTAACTAATCCATGTAGTTGCCCAGTTTATTAACTTCTTATGACATTTATTCTTATGATCAAACACCACATTCATAGTTGCAATATAATATTTCTGTTGATGTTGCAGGTTCTCTCTATTACAAAGATCTTTGCCGTCAAATTCCAAAAGAAACTATGAGTTTTATTCAGTCATATTCAGTTGAACACGTTTTCAGTTTTAGTTCTTTTTGGTGTAACGCATAAACATGTTTACTAATTGGATTATGTATTTTTCAATAAAATTTTAATAACATTTTTTAGTCCAAATTGAGTGTTTGGAAGTCATGTTTTTATAAGAATTACATCATAGACCATGTATTTTTGTCAGAGTATTTTGTTACATGATATATGGGTGTAAACTTGAAGCTAATATAAGAATGAAGTTACTCTAACAAAAAGTTTTTTAAAACAAAACTTCTTCATAATATTCTAATTTAAAAATTTATATATTTGAATCTAGCCGCCCAACGGGCGGGCCTTAAAGCTAGTTTTATATATAGTTTGGATCATCATTTCATTTGTAATCATTCGCTAAAACCTTGTACTCCGTAATTCAATTTTCTTTCAACTTCTAATTACATTTGTGAATCACTGATCAATAGATACGGGTTCAAATCTTCCTTATATGATCCCTGTTTGTTAATCACCTAATAACTACGCTACTATAGTCGCGTGCGTGACAATGAGTTTTTTTTTGTAATTGGTGGTTTTTATAGTGTGTATATTCTAGTGTCTACCTGTGTGGGAAGATGACACATTCAAGCCATCCAACTTTTGCTTCACACGTCCAAGCCATCCAAGTTTTGGGCTTTCTTTTCAATTTTGTTCGTTTAATACATAGGCCTAGCGACAACTTGGGGCCCACTCATTTTCAGTCAACCAAATTTGTGCCACGGTGGACATATATTCCCCAACGACATGTTGCCAAGATTATACCGATGAATTAACAATGTTAATTAACATGTCACCGGGGATTGGTTTCGTATTATGTTGATCGTCAATGCCCCGAATAGCAATTTTGTGGTTTAGTGGTGATTTTCCCTTGCGACATGTCGCTGGGTATTCTTTTCGTATTACGTTGACCGCCAACACCCTGAGTAGCAGTTTTATCGTTTAGTGGTGATTTTCCCCGGCAACATGTCGTCGGGGATAACTGTTGACCAAACCAAAAGGTCAAACGTTACTATTGTTAAAAGTCTAAGTACATCCATAACATATCGACTCATCCGTTGAACATCTAATGTACAACCATATCATATCGACTCATCCATTGAACGTCTAACATATAAGCATAACATATCGACTCATCGTTTAAACATCTAATATACAACCATAACATATCGACTCATCGTTTAAACGTCTAATGTACAACCATAACATATCGAATCATTCGTTAAACATCTAACATACAACCATAACATACCGAATCATCGTTTAAACATCTAATGTACAACCATAACATATCGAATCATTCGTTAAACATCTAACGTACAACCATAACATATCGACTCATCGTTTAAACATCTAATGTACAACTGTTGGTCCCTTGTAAATCGTTATTACTTATCAACCTTAAGTAATAACTCTTTACTACGACTCAAGTGTGTTGTTTTAACAATAGATAAGAACTATATGAACAATTAAAACAACAATACCAATAACTTTTCAACGTATAGACTTTTATTAGAATCAAATAAGGAATCTATAACCAACTTTGTTTGCGGAATAAGAAAGTGGTTGAATGACAATGGGTTGTGATCTCCTCTACTTAAACGTATAACCAAATTTAAAGTCTAAGCTCCAATCTAAACGTTCATATGCATCTTGGCTATATGGTTTAGTTGGTATCGAGAGAGAAAGGTTTTACAGAGTTTATGCTCTTGTATTGGTTAACACTTTCTCTCTCGAGGTACACTCCTTTTATAGGTAGTGTAAACTAGGGTTTGCATTTACATGTTTCAATGCATGGGTTTATCCAGTGGGTGGTTAATGCCCATGCTGGATAAACAGTACAAAGTACATATTAAACTATTCTAGAAAAGATAAAGGTTGTACTTATATCTAACTATACAATAAACCTACTTTGACTTAAAGTTATCTTTTCCCGCCTAATGCAAACCATCAGAATACTGAAGAGTCTTCAGTATCCTAGAGGAGATCGTCTTCATTCAGTTTGGTATTGTCAAACCAAACTGAACTGAAAGCCCTTCTTCAGTCCTTGTTCTTCAGCAACTAGACCGCCTAGTATTTGAAGCGAAGACTCCTTTGTCTTCTAAGTTCACTGGAAGGGGAATGCTGAACGTTCTTCAACTACAAAGTCTTCAGTAGGAACTTTGTTCCTCTGGTCATTCAGCAGACTGGCCTTATTGCTGAGCATGAAACACTTAGGGGGATTTTATATTCAAATCCTAGAGTTGCTTTAGGGTCAGTAAATATTGACCCAACAATCTCCCCCTATTTGGATATACAAATAGCCTAAGTCTAATGTCAGTAGTAAGTGAGCATAACAACTTCTTCTTACTTGCACTGAACAAATTAATACTTATAAACATCAGATAATCATTTATTCATGAACATTACAAATTACAACAAAAATAGTACAAATGATTATTCAGTTTTCCTTTGGCCTAAGTTCTTCAATGACAGGAGTCTGAACTGATGGATCAGAGTTTTTGATGTCCAGTATTGATAGTAAGCACATGCTGAAAGTTTTAGCAGCTTCAGCGAGTCCTGGACCACCATGGTGAGCAAAGAAGATTTTCTGAATGTTCCCAAGAAGTTCATTGGTCAGATCACCAAGATCACTAATACCCACAAAGTCTTGACGTTCACGATGATTGAACATAATCATTCCCAATTATGGTTCTTCTAATACATGTCCAGGGAGATGATTTTCAAACTAAACAAGATCTTTGTATTTCTTTGTGGTGACAAATATGTCACCCACACCAGGTTGAACCAGATTGGCTCTTTTGTTCAGCTCCAGAATTGGATCTTGATCCTCTAGTGAGATTTGATTGCTGATGTTAAGATGCTGACCAAGCCTTTCATGATTTATTACAAAATGTTCAATTCTGGTGCGAACCTCATCCCATCTCTTGGATTTTCTTTTTTCAATATTTCTGCTCATCTCTAACCATTTAGTATATGAGAGTTCCTTCCCTTGGAAGTCATATATGATCTCATCAGACCCATCTGCTCTCTAGAACTTCATATTAATATATCCCTTGTAAGTCACCATGCCAACGTTTGTGATTTCTGAGAGATATCTTCTGTTCAGTCTTGTTATGCAAAACTTTTCGTATAACATCTTTTTCTTGAAGGGGCCTTCAACTTCAGGTTTTCTAATTTTATCATATAAGCTCATCTTCAGATCTCTGAGCCTTTCTTCAGCTTGAAGCTTATGAATTTTATCAAGTTCTTCTTGAGTGGCCAACCAAGACTTGATAATTATTTCATCTAGTGTGAATTCACCTTTGCTTTTAGGTTTGATAGGAGGTGACCCATTATCAGATGAGTCGTTGCTGGTGGTAAGGCCATCAACATGACTGTCCTTAGCTGAAGACTCCCCCTTAGTCTTAGCTGAACTTTCTTCACTAAAAGGTGATACATACACAAAAGGTTTTTTTTGGGCCTTCTTTTGTGCATTTTTTTAAAGAGCTGGTGAATAGTGACTTTCTCCCCCTCAGCAGAAGATTTCCCTGTAACTTTTGATGAACCCCCAACAGGCAGACATGCACATAAAGAGTCTAAGGTGGATGATACCTTGGCCAACATTGCAGGAACATTTGCAAGGGCGTTTAGTTTTTGCTGAACCTCATCTGATAGGTTCAGTTTTTGTTGTTCCAGTGGACCTACCATGTCTTTGATCTTTGATACCAAATCACATAACTCATTCAGCTGACTGGAAATTGGCTTGAATTCAGCGGGGAGCTCAAAGGATGCAGTATTGATGGAGTCCACGAGTGTTGTGATTTCTTGCTTGACAGAAGTGGTGGTGGCCACATCCTTCACTAAGGGCTTCCGAGCTGTGAGAATGGCGTTCTTGATTTGCTCAGTAGCAGGAGGAATTGGCCTTGCTAGAAGAGTAACTAGTTCAACATCAGCAATAGACTTTTCCTTCTTGAGTTTGGCCACCTGTGACTGAAGAACCAACACTTGATTTGTCAGCTCATTTACCTTAGTGGTTCTGGGGGATGGTGGCTTGGGAGGTTGAGCAGCAATATCATCTTCAGGTTCACTATCATCCAGATTTATTGGAGTCCTTTCACTCAACCCCAACTCCTTCTCTAAGTGATCATCAGACATGTTGAATACAAATGTTGGCAAGTGTCCCCCCTTGGCGCCAGTGGAGAGATACACTTCCTTGGTTGTCTGCTGATTGTCACCTTCAGTGTGCTGGTCAGTTTCAAGTCCTTCACCACCAGGGTTGGTTTTACCTGATGGATCCTGAGAAAGAGTCCTTGATGAGTTAAGATCAATATGTTTTTGGTTCCTTCAGTAGGACCCTGTTGTGAGGGAACTACATCATGAGATACAGAAGGGCCAGGGTCAGCGTCAGCTGTTGTATTTGCTGACGCCTCATGCCCTGATGCAGACTCAGAGTGACAAATGATAGAAACTGGTAATGGAATTTGAGATGTATTCAGATTTAAATTACTTACCAATGTTGACTCCACACTATTGAGCTGAGGGTACGCTCTATCTTCACCCTTCTCTCCTAAAGAGGTTGAGAGAGGGGTTGCCTTCAGGGCCTCTTGATGCATGCCACCTTTAGCAGAGACTGAAGGTGGCGGCTGGCTAGGGTTTTGGTCCTTGGTCGAGGACTTTTGTTTCTTTAAAGCTTGGCCTTTGGGATCATCAGTACTCTTCTTTGATAAAGATCTTGTGGGGTGCCTCCTTTTCTTAGACGCACGTTTACACTTTATAGTATTCACTGATGTGCTCTTTTGACGTGGTCCAGAAGAAGCTCCAGACTTTATACATGTCAGATCCCCTTCTATAGTTGGAGGAGTGTCTTGTGGAGCTTCGTACACTACTAGAGCATTTGTTGAGCAAATGTCCAGCATGGGCTGTGTGAAAGGAGGGTCAGCTGTGCTAACTAAAATGTTCCAGCGATTGATATCAAAGGTTTGAAAAACCAATTTTACTCCTTGGTTGTTTGAATACTCATCACCAAAGTGTTCAACAAAAATGAGGGATAAAAACATGGTGTAAACCACATTCTTTTCCCTAGTTTTCTTCTCCATTTTTCCATGAAGATCCTCAAAGATTAATTTTCTAAGATCAGCTTTTATACCCTTTGCTAGACAATATAAAATCAAGGCATCCTTTTGGTTGATTTTATCAAGCCCTCCAGTTTTCCCACCCAGACTCTCAATTAAGATTGACATCAAAAGTTTCCACTTAGGTGGTAAGCAGCTTCTCTTCAACCCACCCTTATCACAAATGTCTTTAGTGTATCCAATTTCTTTGAAAAATGATTTAACAACAGAGAAATCATTAGGTACAGCCTCATACTCACTAGAGTCATCCAAATAGTTTAACCCTAAAACCTTTCTAAACAACTTTAAACTTATTTTCCCATGAATACCAAAAGTTGTAGAATCAAACTCAATAGATTTCTTGTTCTTTGACCCTTGTGCCGTGAACCAAAATTCTTTTAACACGTTTTCAAACATCATCCCTGGATCTTCGAACAAGGCATCACAAATCACACATTTAGATAAAAAATTTAGTACTTGCTTTCTAGGATCAGATGTTAGGGTTTCTGGTTTGATCAAGGTGAGGTTGTTGGGTTTAAAAAATATGTCCTCTATGGGATAGTTAACATGGATGGAAGGATTGAGGGTGATCTCAACCTCTTGTGGTTGTGAAGATGATTCAGTAGCCATTGATGTTTGTTGTGTGTGTTTTTATTTTGAAAGAGAGAGAGAGTTCGTGTGTGTGTTTTGAAAGCTTTTGCAAATGATATGAATCTTCAATCTTCAAAAGATATATATGTAAACACTTTAGACTGATTTGTGAAAGTTTGTAAAAACATTTAAAAGAAACAATAAAACTTTTAGGGTTTCTTTTGAACAGATGGCACAAACTCTCTCCTTAATGTTCTAAAAAGTGATATGATTTTTTGTTGCTTTGAATAGTGAAATGCGTCATTGTGTTAGGAATTTGTTGACTGTGATATGGACCTTGATATTTCCTAGATAAACAATTGACACCTTTTGAAAGAATGTTTTGTATTTATTCTCAAGAACTTTAATGCCATTAACTCCTTTGAAACACATGATTGATTTGTTTTAAATACAGTTGCTCAGATATGTTGAAGCTGATGGCATACTTATGAGCTTCAGTGCGTCAGATGAGGCGAAAAAACCCCATAGGCATGTTCACATAAGTGAACAAGACATATGACATTGCACGCTCCTCTACTCAGGCCTAGCTACTCAGTTGTATTAAACCATTGTTCAGTATTTGCTGAAGAAACCTTTTGATGACTGGTGATCATTTGTTCAGCTTCAGTGAATCAGATAAGGCGACAAAACATCATATACACAATCACATAAAGTGAAATAGACATGACATTGCACACCCCTTTACTCAAACACTGCTACTTGACATTAATCAAAATCTTTTATGAATTGATGAACCTTCAAGCTTCTTTAGTGAATGCTAAATGTTCAGGTTTTGTATCATCAATGTTCAGCATACCAAGCTCCATTATCAATCTTTTGAAAGTTGGTTCATCCAGTGGTTTGGTGAAGATATCAGCCATTTGATACTGAGTGGGGATGAAATGTAATCCAATGTCCCCTTTCACAATATGATATCTGATAAAGTGATATCTGATATCAATGTGTTTTGTTCTTGAGTGAAGGACTAGATTGTTGGATATTACAATAGCACTAGTGTTATCACAAAAGATTGGTACCTTTTCATATTCTATGTCATAATCAGCCAGTTGGCTTTTGATCCAAAGAACATCGGCACAACATCCAATAGCTGCCACATATTCAGCTTCTGTTGAAGACATGGCAACTGTTTGTTGCTTTTTAGCACTCCAACACACACGTTTGCCACATAGCAATTGGCAAGCACCAGATGTGCTTTTTCTTTCCATATTGCATCCAGTATAGTCAGAATCTGAATACCCCTTTAGATCAAATCCTGAGGATTTGGGGTACCAAAGACCTAGACTTGGTGTACCTTTTAGGTATCTGAAGATTCTCTTTACAGCAGTAAGGTGTGATTCCTTTGGATCTGCTTGGTATCTTGCATAAAGTCATGTAGAGAATTGAATGTCAGGTCTGCTTGCAATTAAGTACATGAGTGACCCAATCATACCTCTATACTGAGTCTCATTGACTGATTATCCATTGAGATCAGGTCCTAAGTAGTTAGGGGTACCATTGGAGTCTTCACTGAAGCACAATTGATATCATACTTCTTTAGCAGATCCTTGACATATTTTTCTTGATTGATGGAGATACCTTGGTCAGATTGTTTAATCTGAAGACCAAGGAAGTATGTGAGTTCTCCCATCATACTCATCTCAAACTTGCTGAAAGCTTGGCAAAGTGTTTGCAAAGTTTCAAGCTTGTAGAACCAAAGATTATGTCATCCACATAAATTTGTACCAGAATGGTGTCAGTTTTAGATTTATAGATAAACAAGGTGCTATCTATTTTTCCTCTGAATCAAAGACTTTTTTCGCGGAATCAAAGACTTTTTTCGCGGTGGAGTTGTCACCATGATGTCCCCCGGTGGGTCCTTCATAACAAGCTTTAAGAATATCTTTAGCTTCTTTGCCATACACAAACCTACGAATCACTTGATCTGCGCACACTCGAAACAAATAGGGGTCGTCCCAAAAATAGTAAGATATGTCCTTGAAAAACTTCCGTTTTTGTTGGGACGACATACCCTTAATCACGAACTTCCCAACATGGTAATTTGCGATGTCCGCAAACCATGGGGTACTCTCATCACCACGAAAAGCAATCATACCAAGCGTCTCGAGAGGAAGTGTTTCATTAATTTCCTTGTTCTCTCGATTACTTTGGTGAGGATTCTCAAGTCGAGATAGATGATCGGCCGCGAGATTCTCGGCTCCTTTTTTATCTAGAATTTTGACATTAAATTCTTGAAGGAGGAGAATCTACCAGAGCAACCTCGGCTTTGCGTCTTGTTTATTAAGAAGATATTTTATAGCCGAGTGGTCCGTATACACTATGGTATTAGACAAGACGAGGTATGGTCTAAACTTTTCGAAATCATATACAACGGCAAGTAACTCCTTTTTCGTTGTAGTATACTTAGTTTGAGCATCCGTCATAGTCTTACTTGCATAGTGTATATGCAAGAAATGTTTGGTCTTTCGTTGCCCCAAAACCGCACCTACCGCGTAATCACTAGCATCACACATTATTTCAAAAGGTAGATCCCAATCCGGGGCAACTAGAATTGGTGATTCGGTTAATTTCTTTTTAAGCATCTCAAAGGCTTTGATGCACTCATCCGAAAAGAAGAATGGAGTCTCTTTTTTCCAAAAGATGGGTCATAGGCCGAGCTATCTTAGAGAAGTCTTGGATAAAACGTCTATAGAAGCCGACATGGCTGAGAAAACTCCTAACTTCCTTAACGGTGGTTGGTGGAGGTAATTTTACAATCACGTCGATTTTGGCCCTATCTACCTCAATACCGGGCTTAGAGATCTTATGTCCTAAGACAATGCCTTCTTTGCACATGAAATGGCATTTTTCATAGTTAAGCACGAGATTTGTTTCCTCACAACGTTGTAACATTCGTTCCAAGTTAGAGAGACATGAACTGAAAGACTCCCCAAAAACCGAGAAATCATCCATGAAGACTTCTATGGTTTTCTCAATCATATCATGAAAAATGGCCATCATATACCTTTGGAACTTCCCCGGAGCATTGCATAACCCAAAAGGCATTCTATGATAAGCAAATGTTCCATAAGGACAAGTGAATGTGGTCTTTTCTTGATCACGAGGGTCTATAGGAATTTGGAAATAGCCGGAAAATCCATCCAAAAAGCAATAGAATTCATTTCCCGCTAGTCTCTCTAACATTTGATCCATAAAAGGTAATGGAAAATGATCCTTCCTAGTGGCATCGTTAAGCTTTCTATAGTCGATACAAACACGCCATCCAATCACAAGTCTAGTAGGAATCAATTCATTATCCTCATTAGTCACTACCGTCATTCCTCCTTTCTTTGGAACACAATGCACGGGGCTAACCCATTGGCTATCGGAGATAGGGTAGATCATTCCGGTGTCTAAAAGTTTCATAACTTTCTTTTTGATCACCTCATGAATCTTTGGGTTAACCCTTCTTTGATTTTGGATAGCGGGTTTATAATCTTCCTCCATCAAAATTTTATGAGTACAAAATTTTGGGTCAATACCCTTGATGTTGGAGATTTTCCATGCAATGGCCCGTTTATGTTTCTTTAAAACCTTAATAAGTTCCTCCTTTTCATTTTTTTCAATCCTTTTGCAATAATCACCGATAATTTATCCGTTCCATCAAGAAAAGCATACTCCAAATGAGTGGGAAGATCCTTAAGCTCTAGTTCGGGTGCTTCTTCAAGAGAAGTTTTCACTTTTATTTCATTTTCGTTTACAACTTTTAAGTCCATCGGAGGGAGTGAAAATGGGTCCATATTCAACAATTTTTCAATTAAAGCAATATCTCCCTCCAGATCAAAATTTTCATTATCAAACTCACTAGCATCAAATGGTGTACTAAGGTAATCAATAATTTCCTTATCGATCTTTGAACAAACATTATCCTCGAGCTCTTCTAGAACGAAGTCCCATCCCTCAAATGGAGTGAGTGGAGGTGTAGCTAAAGAGATAATCGGACTCGATGAAGTGGGATTGCCACTTTTGGAAATATCCGAAAAACCAAGCATATCTTGCGAAACTTCTTCACTAGCAACATCAATCACATCGATTTGATTGACTGATTCCTCGTAGTACTTGGAAGAATATCTCGAGATATGACCAATATCAAATGTGATATATTCATCATCAACACGTAAAGTCAATTTCCCCGCTTTCATATCAACTTAAGCACTAGCCGTGTATAAAAACGGTCTTCCCAAAATAAGATGAATTCAAGAATCTTCCGGATAATCGACAACCACAAAATACGTTGGAAAGACAAGTTTCCCTACTTTGACAAACACATCCTCGGCTATTTCATTTCAAATTGCAACCGATCGGTCCACTAGCTCAAGATTCATCTTAGTAGGTGTAAGCTCGGAAAGTGATAACCTTTTCCACACGGGAAGAGGCATCAAGTAAATGCTAGCGCCAAGATCGGCTAATGCTAAGCATTCTTCCATATTAGGGAAATCACATGGTATAAGACACTTCTACAAATTTCCCTTTGTCGTTCATCAACTTCTTGATCGTTGAAGCAAACTTAGGCATGTAAAGCAATGCATCCGCGAAACTAACATTAAAATAAAGTTGCTTAAACATTTTAAGAAATGTAGACATTTGAGCATTGGATCTTTCGCGGAGCTTCTCTTAGTTAAGTCTCGAAGGGTAGGGTAGTGTGGGTTTAGTCTTCGGAAGCTCGGGTTCCGGAATAGGCAATTGGTCTACCTTTGGTGGATTAGGAATTTCCTTTTCCTTAACCACCCCGGGTTCTTGCTCCACTTCCCTCACCGGAGAGGTACTAATATGTAGAAGCAAAGGTCCGTCTAAAGCCTTCCTACTACGTGTGGTAATAGCTTTCATCTCACCCTTCGGGTTTGGAATAGTGTTGCTAGGTAAGCCACCCGAAGAAGAGGAAGGTTTGTTCATTATTGCTTCAAACATCGAAAGAATTTTGATGACGTATAGTCCTCAGCCGGGTCATGGACCCGGCCCAAGGGTACTACCCGTATCCGGCCCATCACAGATGGGTGGGATAATGTCAGTCAGGCTTATGGGCTTGAATGAACAGTAACCGCACACATGTGTGCGGCCCACGGCCGAGTACGCCTGACACGGCCGACATAGGGTTAGACAGAATGATATTCTGTCTAGGAATATCTTTACCCCAATAAGGAGAGGATATTCACTACCAGAATTAGAAGATAACAATCATTCTAATTCTGGTGCTTATCTCTTCCTTGGGGCCGAAGGATCAGTGAAAGCCCACTAGGGTTTCACTGCCTATAAAAGGAACCCCCAAGGGTTCCACAAAGGTAACACAACTCACTCTAAACTCACATATAACCCTAAATCGATTACTTACTCTCACGCCGGAGTCTAATCGTGGGAAACCTTCCCACGGTAAGCTTAACGCGTGTTGTTTAGTGTGCAGGATCCCAACCAGACGATTCACTTGGTGCAGGAGCCGGAGCCCAGCCAACCCGAATTAAGCCTAATTCGGGTCTAGCAAGGATCAACCAACTTTTGCATCAACAAGTTGGCGCCATCTGTGGGACCAGTAACACTAAGCTAGAACAAAATCTCATCTCAAATCTCCAATGACGAAGGGACACCCGCCAACTAACCCTAGGAATGTGAATCCTGGGAACCGGAAGTCCCAAGGGGAAGGGATTCTCATCCCCAACCAGTCACCTAACCGCCTCGCAGGCGGGCTGGGTAACGTAGCGGTTTTCAACCCGCGGGGGTGACGAGCACGATCTCGGTGACACCCCCGCCCACTTCAACCTTGGACAACCCTGATCCAGGGAGTGCGCCAGACCCTCCTAACAAGGAACCACGCAGACCTTCGACGGAGGAAGAAGTGGAAGCCCTACCACTCAGTGAGGAGGATCTTACTCGAGTTCTCACTCAGAATTTTGAAAGGATCGTCCCAGGGATCGCATCAAGATTGAGTCTGGGGAGGAACCTCCAAGCCCGACTCAACTTTGGCGACAGTGGACCATCCACCCCTTCCCAAAACCGGAGAAAAAGGAGGACTCGGCCTCAGGAGCAGGGAACCTTTGAGGAAAACCCTCAACCCCGGAATGTGTTTGAACGCATAGGGGATCGCATTATGCAAGAATTAACGCAGTCTCAAGATGGAGAAAGGTCGGATGGCTCACCCGAGCGGCCAGATCGAGAGCTGACCAGAACCACACGCCGCCCAAGTGTGTGGGATAGAATGAACACAGGGAGGAAGGCTCCTGGTTCGTCTCAGAAAAGTGGTCCCTATTCAAAAGGCGGGGCACCACCGCCGTCCCCAGATCCGTCTGGGGAGGACTCAGATGACCATCCGCCCAAGCGCCACCGGCCTAGGCGCACGCCTCCACCACCAAACAATGAGGAGTATTATGGTGGCCCCTACTATCGGGATACGGAAGCAGAGGACCTCTCGCGTCCATGGTGTGAACCATGGGATGACCCTAGGCTCACACGGCCATGGGCTGATCCCAGGGAAGATCCGTTTACCCTCCGCATACGGAACTATTCTGAGGACACCAAACGTCGCATGCCGGCATGTATCAAGACTTATGATGGGTCCGGTGATCCTGTGGATCACCTCAAAATATTCGATACTCAGGCTAAAATTGAGCGATGTCCCATGCCTATATGGTGCCAAATGTTTAATTCGACCTTGATTGGAAACGCTCGTGACTGGTTCGAGGCACTCCCCCTACGGAGCATTGATAGTTTCACGGAACTACGCACTGCGTTCGAGAACAATTACACTCAAAGGAAGAAGTATAATAGGGATCCGGTCTCATTAGCAAATGTCAAGCAACGGCCGGGGGAGTCCACAGAAGCCTTCACTGAGCGCTTCAATGATGAGTGCACACGCACGAGAACCATGCCAGAGCTCCTGAAAATCTCTGACTACATGCACGCCATAACAGACAGAGAACTGATCAGGCGTCTCAACGACAAGCGTCCAGAGAGATATGACGACCTCATGGAAAGGGTCAGAAATTTCATAGAGGGAGAGACAGCTGTTTCCGCAGCCTACCCATCCCGAGGAAATGGGTACCGGTCAAATGACCAGTCCCGGAGACAGTCGGGCGGTCAAGGCAACCAGAACAATAACAAGGGCTCGGACTATAAGAGCCAAACCAAAGGTGGACGGTCGGACGACAAGTTCACCCCCCTAAAGATGTCCTACCGGGAGATCTTGTTGACTGAAGGGGCGAATTTTCCAAGGCCTCCCCCAATGACCACACCCCCCGAACGTCGGCAAGGAAGTCGCTTCTGCGAGTTCCATAATGACAAAGGACACGGCACGGAGGAGTGTATCCAGCTCAAGAAGCATATTGAGTCGCTAATCAAATCAGGCAAACTCAAGCACCTAGTTAAGGATTGGAAAGACGGAAAGGACAACAACAAGAAGTATGATAAGAAGGATCCCCAAAAGGACAAGCCTTCTACCATATACATGATCCAATCCAGACAGCGCCGCACGAGACAGAAAATTGGCCAAAAATTTTCACGCGGCAAGGAAATCTCATTCCCTCTCATTACAGCAAGCGACGTGATTGATGCGCCTCTCACTATTGAGATAAGTATTGGAACACACAATGTCCGTCGCATGTATGTGGATGGAGGGTCGTCAGCAGAGGTGCTGTATGAACACTGCTTTGTGCAGTTATGCCCAGAGATAAGAAGCCAATTAGTACCGGCCACGTCGCCGCTTACTGGCTTTAGTGGAGACACTATCTGGCCGATAGGGCAGTTGCGTTTGCTTGTCACCATTGGGAATGAGGAACATTCCACTACAACGTGGATGAACTTCATGGTGATACGTTCACACTCTCCTTATAATGGAATCATAGGCAGACCAGGCATTTTGGCTATCCGGGCAGTACCCTCTACGGCACACGGAATGATTAAATTCCCCGTTGATGGGGGAATCGTTACTATTTACAACACAGTCGTGCCAACATCCGAGTGTCACACTGTGACAACATCGGCACCACCTGTACCACCCAAGGAGGGATCACCACTACCCAATTGGAAGGTGGCCATTCACCCTGACTATCCGGAACAAGAGGTATCCATAGGAGGGGCGCTCTCAGATAGCGGCAAAAGGGCCATGTGCTCTCTTTTAAGTGCAAACCTGGACATATTCGCATGGGAGCCAAAACATATGACGGGTGTGCCACGTGCGATAGCAGAGCATAAGCTCCAGATCCGCCAAGGGTACCAACCCATCAAGCAAAAGAAGCGCGGCCAGGCGCCCGAGCGAAGTCAAGTTATACTGGAGGAAGTGCGGAAGCTGGTGGACGCAGGCATCATGCGCGAGGTATACTACCACGAGTGGTTATCCAATCCGGTCATGGTCAAGAAACATGACGGAAGTTGGCGCATGTGCGTGGATTTCACGGATCTGAACAAGGCCTGCCCACAGGACTGTTACCCGCTACCAGAAATCGACTGGAAAGTAGAGTCCTTGTGTGGATATCCTTTCAAATGCTTCTTGGATGCATATAAAGGGTATCACCAAATCCAGATGGCGGAGGAGGATGAAGAAAAAACGGCGTTCCACACAAGCCAGGGCGTATATTGCTATACGAAAATGCCGTTCGGATTAAAGAACGCCGGCGCTACGTATCAGCGGTTGGTGGATAAAGCTTTCGAATCACAAATAGGACGCAACTTGGAAGTATATGTTGATGACTTGGTGATAAAAAGCCACACGGAGGAGGCACTTCTCCGGGATGTCCAGGAGACATTCGACACGCTGAGAAGGATTAACATGAAGTTAAATCCAAAGAAATGCACGTTTGGTGCAACAGAAGGAATGTTTCTGGGATATTTGATTGACCCAAACGGCATTAAACCTTGTCCAGAGAAGACGGACGCGGTGATACGGCTACCGTCACCGCAGACACGGAAGGAGGTGCAGTCCCTGAATGGGAAGTTAGCCGGGCTGAATAGATTTCTATCTAAATCCGCAGAGAAGTCATTACCCCTATTTAAGACACTCAAGAAGTGTATTAGAAAGGAAGACTTCCGTTGGACGAAGGAAGCTGAGGAAGCCTTTGGCCAACTCAAGCAGCATCTCGCATCTCTCCCCATGTTGGTAGCTCCCCGGCCAAAGGAGGAACTCGTTATGTATCTCTCAGCTACTCATGGCGCAATAAGCGCGGTACTGATGACGGATAGAGACACAATACAGACCCCGGTCTACTTTATAAGTAGAACATTTCAAGGGGCGGAGCTGAATTATTCCTCCATGGAAAAATTGGTGCTAGCACTAGTATTTGCTACAAAGCGGCTGCGCCGGTACTTTCAGGCGCACCCGATTGTTGTGATCACGGATCAGCCAATTAAGCAGGTTATATCTAGACCAGACGTGGCAGGGAGACTAGAGAAGTGGAGCATCCTATTGCGACATGAGTATTACGAAATATCTTAAGTATGTCTTAAAAAAAAAAAAAGAGAAGCGGAAATTCTTGCATATTGAGATGGTTTCTTACATATTGCTTCCTGCTACTTCGGAGGCGGTTGGGGCAATTTGGGTGACGGGATCGGCATGAGCGGCCCGGTTAGCCTCGGAACCCTGGGTGGCACTCCCAACAGATTGATACAGGGGGTGGTCTTCTCGAAGCCTCTTGGCGGGAGCATTGTGTTCACCAATCTCGACCGAGGCAGTCCCTCTCGCACGGTTCCCCCTCTTCCGGGTACGCCTGGTGATGGGCTGCGTTGTTAGTTCAGCAATCTCCTCTTCGGCTTCGTCCTCTTCGTCCAAGTTGACATGTTGTTGCACTTCATCATCATCATCGCCCATCAGTCGACGAATGCTGGAGTCGGTTTGTTCAATATTGTCTCCCTGTTGTTCTCTATGTGGTGAGGAGGGCCCGGCCCCTCCTTGGTTCATCTGGTTGTTACCATCACCGTTGTCTCCATGTTCCTCGTCAGAATGGGGATCAGGAACGGCTTCCAAGGCAACCGTCACTGGTCGGGTGTGCTCGAGAAGGGGCTGTTCATTTTCACGAAGAGGACGGAGACCTTCCGGTACAAGCCTTGGATCGCCCTGGCGCAACAGTCCAAAAAAGTTCATTTCTGTCCAGCAAAAAACAATAAATGTTAGTTATTCTGCAAACACATGTATACATTCTTCTTGGAGTACGGATGATTAGCCTACCTTCGCCCTGCCTTCTCCAAAAAACGGGATACCTATTGGAAGGACCAAAGTAATTGCGGCTAATTCCTAGCAAGCATAGGAATGATTCGGGTAGGTTTCTGTGGAATCCAGTCCTATTTAGATCTAAATCTTGAGAGTGACGAGGATTGTATGTACTGGTGTGCGGCTTGGGGTCGTGCGGGAATCTGGTTCTAATGACATAATCACCCGGCCATACCACTGCGTCAATGAAAAAGTAATGATCATACCAATTTTTCAGTGAATCCATTGGTTTATTGTGTGATTGTGGACTGTTGGAGGCTCGTTTCTTGAAAGATACCCAACCGTTCACTAAGTTGGGGGTATAAAACAACCTAAATAACTCTACGGTTGGGGGGATTCTCCTAGCACGGCAAAGAATCTCGAATTGGCTAATCTTACAGGCACCTATGCAGTGGAGCTGACTAATGTGTACATTATAATATCCTAGCAGATCTACGAGAAAGTGGGTGAAAGGGATGCGGTAATTAGCCGCGTCAAACAAGCGAGTATAAAGGCCTATCTTACCCGCTGGAGCCTCAGTTATGAGGTCTCCGGCGCCAGGAAGTGAGGGGTGTAGGTTGGTAGGGATGAAGTAATTTGTACAAAAATGATTTAATTGGTCTTGGGTCATGACATTTAGCACGGATCCGATGGTGGGGCTGTTTCTATGAGCCATTACTAAAAAAGAGTGTAAGGACGTGGTATTCTAACCTGCGTGTGAAGGGATCCGTGCGTACTTGGTTCAAGCTAAGAGAGAAAGCTTTAATGGCAGAAATGGAGGTTATGAACTGTGTGTTTCACACAGCCGTAGGGGTGGCTTATTTATAGGGTTACCTCGAGGGTCACAGTCTGTTGGACGTGTGACACGTGTCGGCCACTAGTCTTAATCGTGTGGCTAGGGGGCAAGTGGCAAGTGAAACGTCAGGTGGGACCCACGGGTCATATCTGACCCACACGTTTGCACTGCTCAATGTTCTGATTGTCTGCACTTTTGTCAGTCAAACAAGTCAGATGAACAGTTGTTCATGTCGGGTTATGCGGCTCTTACGTAAGACTTGACATTTAATGGTATATTTAATTTGTCTCGGCTACTATGTATGGATGAAGTAGTGATAAGATAACTTCTTAAGCCAGGTTGCCACGAGCGGCCAACATAAATTCCTAAACAAAATAGTCCTTTGCTATGGTTTCCTTGGTACGTCCGGGAGCATCTTTGTAGTCTAGAGGTTCCACCTACGGTTGTAACAACTAGATTGGGGGGACATGATGACGTATAGTCCCCAGCCGGGTCATGGACCCGGCCCATGGGTACTACCCATATCCGGCCCATCACAGATGGGTGGGATAATGTCAGTCAGGCTTATGGGCTTGAATGAACAGTAACCACACACATGTGTGCGGCCCACGGCCCAGTACGCCTGACACGGCCGACATAGGGTTAGACAGAATGATATTCTGTCTAGGAATATCTTTACCCCAATAAGGAGAGGATATTCACTACCAGAATTAGAAGATAACAATCATTCTAATTCTGGTGCTTATCTCTTCCTTGGGGCCGAAGGATCAGTGAAAGCCCACTAGGGTTTCACTGCCTATAAAAGGAACCCCCAAGGGTTCCACAAAGGTATCACAACTCACTCTAAACTCACATATAACCCTAAATCGATTACTTACTCTCACGCTGGAGTCTAATCGTGGGAAACCTTCCCACGGTAAGCTTAACGCGTGTTGTTTAGTGTGCAGGATCCCAACCAGACGATTCACTTGGTGCAGGAGCCGGAGCCCAGCCAACCCGAATTAAGCCTAATTCGGCTCTAGCAAGGATCAACCAACTTTTGCATCAACAAATTTTGTTATCAATTTTAGCTTGATTCCCTTCAATACGGTTTTGGTTTTGCTCTAGTCGAGTTTGATTAAGCTCAATCTTGTTATTTTGCCTCTTAATCGTATTTTGAAAATCGAGTTTCAAAGTATTCATTTGTCCTTGAAGATTATTTTGAAAAGCTTTCAAATTTGCCTCATTTGTTTTGATGTATCTTGACAAATCATTTTGATTATTGTTTTGAAAACCTTGATTGTTTTGATTTCCATGAAATCCATTTACTTGATTAAAATTCCCTTAGTTACCACGGTTAAAATTATTCCCATTGTTTCCAATGTTGTATCTATTTTGAACCGGTGGAAAACCCGGTGGAGCAACATGGTTTTGACGAGGAGCTTGACCGTTAGGGACATAAGTTCGCGTCGCCGCAAAATCACTAGCTTGATCAAACCCTGTGGTTGAACAAGCATAATTTGGATGTGCTCCACCATACAATACATAAAAATTCTCAACCGCATTAATCGATCCTTGAGGATTCTTCCTAATCTCATTCAAAATCGTTTCAATCTTAGAGTCCAATCTAGCAATCTCGGGATTAGATGAATTCACATGAGAAACAACCGGTGTGTTCCGTGAATATTGAACTCTAGATTTATTCTCAATGATACCTAACGCGTCTCTCGGAGTTTTTCTTAAAAGATTACCACCCGCGGCGGCATTTAAAGAATTTGGTTCAACCATATTAAGTCCATTATAAAAAGTATTAATTTAATGTAACTCCGTGAAACCGTGATGTGGACATTGTCTCAACAAATCCTTAAACCTCCAAACGATTCATGCACTTTTTGTTCAAATCTAGTTATTTCATTCTTAAAGTGAGTTGTATTAGATGGTGGAAATAAATAATTCATGAACTTAGACACTAGATCGTCCCATGTCAAAATCGAACCCGGTGGTTCCTTTTCATACCAACGCTTAGCGTTTCCCTCGAGCTAGTACGGAAAAAGCATGAGCTTAATCGCGTCATTCGGCACATCTCTAAACTTGAGAGTCGAGGTGATACGAAGAAAATTCCGAATGTGACAATGCGGGTTAGCCATCTCATTGCCTCGAAATTGGTCGGCACGAATGAGTGATAAAAGACCCGTCTTAATCTCATAATGATCCGCCAAAATATCCGGCACAACGATTGCTTCCCCGTACCCTTCGGTGGGTGCACGGAGCAATTCCTCCATTGTTCGGTTATCGGCTATCTCTACAACAATAGTTGGAAGCTCGGGTTTCACTACTCGTTGTTGACGATTTCTATTTCTACGAGGAATGTTTTCAAGTCTATCATGATTAATCAAAAGACGATTAGAACGTAATTGCATAAACGAAAGTGACGAGTATTTAGAGGATTAAAGAAAAGAAAATAGATTAGAAGAAGATTATTTTTGGTATTTTATTTTTCAAATCAATCAAAGATTGATAAAATCAAGGAATAAGGATAATTACTATGGAAGTAAACTACCCTCATTGGACTTTGAAACGTAGGTGAAAACCTAAACGTCTCGAGGTTCAATAAGTAAACAACGACAAAAATAAGGTTTATTACTACTTGAGTTGGAAAACCAATAATCGGTCGTCCCTCTCAATATACGCACAAGCAAGCGGGGAAACGAGGTGGCACAAAGCACTTAAAAACCTTTTTCCTTAGACGGCATTTTATAGCTCGTCGCGTTATACCCACCTTATAGTTTGTATAAATCGAGTTCAAACTTTTTATTAGTATTTATCTATTTTTCTTTTTTTCTTTGTTTTGGATTCGAATACAATAGTTAGGTGATAAATCCCAACTAAGGTTTGCGTTCTCACCCTTTTGGGGTAGGTAAATTTATTGTTCTACATAATATAATATTATAGCAACAAGAAACACGAAAAACGATATTTATATTATTTATATATGAAAAATAACAAAACTTTCCAAGGATGGAAAGGGTCTTCAAATCAACGATCAACAAATCCCCTCGAAAGAATCGTACACAATTTCCCCAGCAGCGGCGCCAAATTTTTTGATGTGTGGGAAACATGTCGGTGTATTTTAATGTAATACGTTATAGAGCAAATAATAGAAAATTACCTTTAGGAAAAAGTAATAGTCTAAAATTATCTAAATACGAATTAATTAACACGAGAGTGATCCCGGTTCGTTGTACACGAAGAAATTATGAATTTGAGACTTTCGCTTTGATTTGGACAATTTATTTGAATTGGTTTCGGTTTTTATCTAAAATCCTACGTTTTTTTTAAAAGTGCATGAACCGTTTAAAATTAATCTACTAGACGAATAAAAATCTATCTATTTTTTTATATTTTATTTATTTAAACTAATAAATTCCCCAATCTATTTAAATAATATTTTAATTAAAAGTAATTAAACTTATTATTATTATTTTTTTTATTTTTTATTATTTTAAAACAAATAATTGTTAAAAATTATTTAATGAAAAATTAATTCAAAAATTCTAATTTAGTTAAAAAAACGTCTACTAAAAAAACGTTTCAAAAACAAAGACAGTGTAGAAAAGCTATAATAGATCTGGTGGTCTAATGTGGTGGTAAATGGTGGTGGAAGCCATTGTTGGCTTAGAGAGAGAGAAAGAGAGGTTGAGAGTAAAAATGTGTGTGTTCCCAAATGAACAAAATACAATCAACACCCCTCCTTGGAAGCAAAGGAGGGGTATATATAGTCACACACTTTACAACGAGCCTAGTCTAGTCTAAATATGCGTGACTATGATAACTAACGGGAATTCTTAAATGTCGTCACATAAAGTGAGTTTCCAACAATCTTCCCCCATGGGACGACGTGTAGAATTCCTTACAATATTCTACCTATCAAGTACAAAATAATTAAGAACAAGAGCTTCCATGAAGCATCCAATGCTGATGATGTCTTCTGAGGCCTTTGACTTCAAAACGACTCATCTTTAACTTGTAGTAGAAATACTGTAACGACACGAGCTAAGTAACCCATACACTTCTGGTTAAGGAGAAGCTTCTGAATTAGCTTCCCCCTAATTCATGCCACGTAAACTTGATGTAGAAGCATTTTAAATAGCTTCCCCCTAAATCGACAATCCTCGTAAGCAACTTCAAAGCTTTCAATAAAGCTTAGAATGATTAAGCGCACAGCGGAATCTAACTAGCAAATCCCATCATATAACATGATAATGTTGCTAAAAGAGATTGAAAGTAAGGGGTACACCAAGTAGATCAACAACTTCTCTTCTCACGCTTGAATAATTCTTCTGAATTTTTCTTCCCCCTGAGAGTTCAAGTTATGCATACCAGAAAGAATCAAGACACTTCTTCCCCCACATAGTTGAAGAAAGTAAATCAATCCCCATTATGAAGCTCAAATACTGAAGTAGACACTTTATCCCATTCATGAAATTGACATCGTAACACCAGAGTCAATCAAGTCCCGGAAATGCACACGTCTTCTTCCGGAGATGCACCAGAGTCAATTAAGTCCCGGGAATGCATATAGGATAATGATGATGTTTAATTGCAACAATCAAACAATTAAACCTCGAATCAGTAGTGTACCGTTTGGAGATTGATAACGACACGAGTTAAAACACTGATTTTCTCTGCGGCTATGACAAATGTGATCCCAAAATATCTTCAAATCAAAAGAAGGTATGAAGTTCATCACGTGTACTCGTTGTGCGTTCAATGTGTCTGCTTCTTCCCCTTGATGGTTTCGAAACTCGGAACCATCAATAAATTGTACGCACATGAACCTGAAATCTCGTGAGAATAATAAATAAGCTGAATTATATATTTTGTGAGAATCAGCTGTTGATCGAAAATCTCTTCTCATAAACTCTCCATGGCCACCTTTACCAACCCACGTGAGAGCAATTTGAAGTGACCACTGAAAGAATGAACCAGATACATCAAACGTGAAGCTGAATAAAAATCCTTCGATCTTGTGACTTAAGCTTGCACTATTGTTGAATGAAGAACGGTGGAGAAATCTCTAAGTACTCAATGCATCACTAAAGAAGTCTATAAGCACAACACCTCTTGAAATTATCCACGTCGACTAAGCGCGTGACACTGAGTACAACAATGTAACCCCTTTAAGTGATAGTTATCCGAGTCATCAACCATCCACCCCGAACCCGGAAACCAGATAACCAAGTCTTCATTCTAGGATTAAGCACGAGCAAGTTATCTAGTAAAAGATAAAATAAATACACGCCTTCGAAAAATCCGTCTTCAACGTCACGTAATTAATACCCGATCAAGCAAAATCTGTAGCCACTAAAAAATCGCCCATTTTTTCTTGGTCTCGTCAAAATAAATTCTTGTCACATTTGTCACGTCATTTTGTCGCGTCACATTTCTCGTCACCCCATCAGTGTCAAGAAAAAATTAAAGAACCACAAATGCGACAAAAAAACTACAAATTCAAAAAAGGAATTTGTTTGTTTGAGCATCTATTCTCCTTAACAATGTCTCGTCACTTTTGTCTCGACCCGATGTCACAGTTAAATCCCGACAATATACACAAAATTTTTATTCAAAATAATTAATTGTGAAATAAAAATTTGTTTATATTGTGTTTGCAAACAATACGGCCCATGGCTATGTTATATAAACGTTTGTCAGGCCCAAAATGAGTACACTAGTTCCATGGCCCATCACCCCTTGTGAGACCCGGTCCAAGAAACCTCAGTTATAACCACTTCCAACCCTAAATAAACTCATAACCTAATCACTTGTCTTAGTAAAATCCGCCTCTCTCTCATCCTCCTAAAACTCTCCGCCTTTTACACCCACCAAACAGATCTTATATCCTCCACCCCAAAATCATCTAAAATCTCAATCTAACTCAAACTTTCACCATCCGAATCTTTTCTCCCATCATACGCAACCCCCAATCTTACAAACCAAACCCACTTAACCCATATCAAGATCAAGTTTTCGTAAAGTACGAATCTGCTATCACTCGCATGTGGCTTCATGATCTTTGCAAAGGTTACGGGTAGGTTTTTACATGCATGGTGGTTTTTGGGTAATAAATCGAAACAAAGAATGATACTTTGTTCGTACAGTTAATATAACCGAAACAATGAAAAGATTTTGACATAAATGTTACAAATCTTTCATTATTTTCAAAAATTAACCATGGGTAATACCCATCATAATAAATCAGTGATGATGATTAATTTTACGTGTGATTGGATTATTGAAATCTAATGAATGAACACGAAAATTAAAGAGTCTGAGATTAAGGTAAAGTTACTGGTATGATTTGTTTTGGTTTGAGTCTAGATGGGGATTAAGTGACGAAGGGAATTAGGATTAGATGGAGTTGAGGTGATAAAAGGTTGGAAGTAATGTTGAGTCTAACTCAGTGAGTTTAACTGAGTCAACTCGGTAATGACCGAGTTGACTCGGTTGAGATGGTTTCAGTCTTGGTCATAATTTTGGTCCCGGGTCATGTTGTCAAACGAGTCAAGCTGTCAAGACTTTGTATCGCAATAAACCTTTTTGTAAAAAAAATGCAGCGCAATATCAAGCAGTCCATCGCAAAGATTCATCGCAATGTTTTCTATAAAACCCATCGCAATAAAAATCCATCGCAATGTTAGGAATAAACGGGCAGCATGACGACGTGTCAATGCCATTGCGACAGGTTCGACCACCCATCGCAATGTGACTCATCGGAATGAGTCCCATCGCAATGGGTAAGTCAAACCCATCGGAATGTGTCAAAAACCACTCCATCGCAATCCATGCGATCGTACCAAGAAGCAGAGTCCAAAAGTGTACTTTTCTGAAAATCCGGGACAGGTACACTGAATATGTTTTCTGGGTAAATTTATCATCAGAAAGAACCATGAAAACCAAAAAAAATGATATCATGTAACAAATCCAGAAACAGTAAACATTGACCAATGAAGATATTAGATATGGACCTATTTTGACCATGATATGATGATGAACCGAGAAAAAAACATGTGACAGTTTGGATAGGTTGGACAAAAATTTTGTGACTGATAGTTATCCCCAACAAATATTGAGGACGTGACAAAATTTTTTGACAAAATGAGACACAAATAAATGTAACGAGACACAAGAATGAATTAGACCACCAAAATCGAAAACATAAACACGATCCAAGGATGGAACCGTGGCTCTGATGCCAAATGTAGAAATGCTATAATAGATCCGGTGGTCTAATGTGGTGGTAAATGGTGGTGGAAGCCATTGTTGGCTTAGAGAGAGAGAAAGAGAGGTTGAGAGTAAAAATGTGTGTGTTCCCAAATGAACAAAATACAATCAACACCCCTCCTTGGAAGCAAAGGAGGGGTATATATAGTCACGCACTTTACAACGAGCCTAGTCTAGTCTAAATGTGCGTGACTATGATAACTAACGGGAATTCTTAAATGTCGTCACATAAAGTGAGTTTCCAACAAACAGTATAAAACTTAGAGCAACTTAAATTATTCCAAAATGAAAGTATAACAAATAAAATGAGTGAGCAAAGTTGGTTGAGGTGCTAGACATATAACGTACAGGTCTCGAGTCCGAGACCTGCTGTGAACAATTTTTTTGGTATTATTTTTTTTAGATTTTAATTTCTAACCAAATGTTCCCTTAAAATATAGCAATCAGTGAATGATTAATAGTCCTCAACAACCCAGTTCGCACAGTTGTGCAAACAACAAATAACAAAATTAATGAAATCAAGTATCCACCCAAAATTAACCACAGATCAGATAGAATAAAAGATCCAAAATACCCTGATCTCAGTTACTATAACTGATACTAATATCAGTCATATTAGAAACAAAAAAACAGCAAATGACATTCAATAATCACAGCTCAATCACAACAAGGCAGCAAATCGAACAAACACAAAATCAAGTGTATCAGTAACAGCAACTACACGATATTACCAACAATCTTAAGCACAGTTCACAACGTGGCAACATACATAAGTGAATACATAGCAGACCAACATCTATGATTCATACAAATTTCTAAATCCTATAACATTAAATCACATTCAGTACATCAAATTACACCACTCTAACTTCAAGTACATTCAGGAATGTCTAAAATTCATTTAAGCAATTTAAAAACTCAGTTTCATCAGCATCACAACAATCTAAACATAACATTAATATATTACATCAAAATCGAATCAGCAGTTCATACATGTATAAGCAGAATTGATAAATGAACTTAATAACATAAAAATAAGTAGTTTCTTAACATCAACAGCTAGAGATTCACACTGTGTAAGAAATACAGTTAAACATTAACTACAAATTTACTCTAGCAGATAATAAAAAAATTCAGAAAAAATTAAATCGAGCTTGACCATAAAATAATGAATCCGTTGTTGAAGAAGGTGAGCGCTGAGCTACCTTGTCGAATCACTACTCAAACTATCAAACCACATCAATTTTTCACAAGGACTAAATCATCGAACCACCTTCATAACCTTGAACCATCAGATTTTAAATATCTAACCAGTGGGGTTAGACATATATCCTTAAATCTTTCTTAATCATTCACTAAAGCTGTAACACCCCATTTAGTAAGATAGGATGCTACAGTAGATTATGGCGTATCATCAAAGCATGCAAGGTAAATGTCTAAACATTCATGACCATAAATAGAAATACCGGAATCAAACATCATAGTCTAGTAACTCACACACAAGCAATGTAAGTACTGTAAATGGAAAGGACTAAACAATGTCCGAAAGAAGTAAAGTATGATAAAGTAGGAATAAATGCATATGGTAAAAGAGGCCGGATAGCTTCCTCCGAATGCACATACTCTAGAGTTCCTACTTGCGTCCTTGGGTACCTGCCGTTTGGGAACATTGAAAAGTAGACGGCTGAGCATAACGATCAGTGCACGGATATACAATAAAGCATGGAAAACATAGAATATGGAGGCATATAAAGGATATTAAGCATGAATGGCAGCGGAAATGAATAAGTCCTGGAAAACCTAGTTGTTTGTCATGTTAACTGGTTTAGTTCTGAAAACATAGCTTATGTTACTTATGAAAATTTGTATTAGTTAATGTACCATATTAGCCAATATAGGTCATGAGGTCAACAACGTGCATGAATACTTGGAGGGGTAACCTCGTCATGCAAATTAGAGGGGATGCCTCTAATTAACTGGTAAGTGGGTAGGAGGGATCAACTCCTTGTGAAGGATGCAAGGCACACACCACATTCACCATGAAATCCTGACTGAAACATGTAACTAGGATGCACCCGTACACCCCACATGATAATATAATAATATAATGGCCAAATAACTAAAAAGGGACGCCACAAGCTATCACTCCACCGTAGTGAAGTCATAACACTAGTGCCTCTAGTGTTATGGTTATGGTACCTCCATAACTAGGTGAAACTGGTCATGCATGTATATGGCTAAGGTAACTAATAAAACATAAGCATTTAATCTGTAACTACTGGGGAAAATAGTTGGCTGCATACGGGAAATCCTAATGAAGGAAGAGATTGTCCTTACTGAAGGACGGGAAATCCGTACCTTATGTCCAGTAGAATCTAAGGAAAACGATGAAGACTAATCCGCCTCGACGGATAACACTACATAAGAAATATGGACGTGTATGAGTTGTCTGAATTACATGTGTTTCACTTGTTCCGTGTGCTATTAGCTTGTTATATGTATTCTGTCATGTTTTACAGTTGTACCGAGTATTCTGTAGTTATTCTGATGTTCTGCTGTGTAGTATTCATGTATTAGTGTATTATAATACTTGTATAGTAATACTAAGTAAGTTTCTAAAAATAGCAGGTTTCCATAAATAGTAAGTTTCTAAAAATAGAAAGTTTCCAAAAATAGTAAGTTTCTATAATTAGAATTAAGCTGAATTATAATAATAAGTGAAGTTAAATTAGTACAATACAAGTCATGGTTATAGGTTAATAATTAAATAACTGGTTAATTTAATTAAACTATACGTTCTATGATTTTAATTAAAATACATATTTTAATTAAAATGACTAAGTATAAATACCTTAAGTTATACATGAATTAATTTAATAAATTAATTAACCTTAAGTTTATTATGACATGATTATAAAAATAGTTTTTATAAAAACCCGAATCCCGAGCCCGTGTTCTAATATAACCCGAACCATATAAGCTATAACAAAGTCCCATCGAGACCTTGGAGGGATCTCGGTTGACACTACTTAAATCAACTAAACATGTAAACATACCCCGAATTGAAGTCGGGGTCCCTTTGGTCTCGGGTCCGAACAACAAAAACCCACCGAGCCCCCTAATGGGTCTCGGTGGTGCCTCGGTGCACACAAACCGAAACAAACAAACAAACACACCCCGACCCTTGGTCGGGGTTCTTGCTGCGTCCGAGCCACAAAGCAAATAAGCCGAGAGTCATGCGATTCTCGGTGGTGGTGTTACACGCAAGCCAAGCACCCCTTGGGGTCTCGGTTGTCTCGACCGAACCAAACCACACACCAAACCAACCCCGTGACAGTTAATTAATTATTCCCACATGGTTTTTATTACTAGTTCTTGAATAATTAATTAAAACATGAAAATCATAAGAAATTAAATATAATTAAAAAGGGTTTTGATTATACCAACGTGTGTAGAACGAATAGATGATCACGAACAAATAACAAGTAGGAAAAATCGTCCAGTTCTTCCCTTTTCTTTGGTGTAGCCGGCGGCACAAGGAAGGACAAAGAGGAGACAAAACTTTTCTGTAAACCTAAAAATAATGAAAAGGTTTCCTCCAGATGTTTTATTAAAATTGGTTTTGGGCCAAAAAGGCCCACTTGGCCTCCTTCTTTGTCTTACCGCGGCATATGGGGCCCACCAAGGGTAACCCGTAGCTTTTCGTGTGTTAAATAATTAATCGTGTATGCTTGTGATTTAATGTTCGTGATTTTGGTACTCGTGATCATGTCACATTTATAACATTCATGATTGTTTGTTATTTATTGTCGTGACACGTGTATTAATATTATATATGGAAAGTTTAAATTTTATCGTGTTTTCGTAAGTTACTGTTCACGTGTACTGTTCATAGGTTTTTAATGCGGGTTTTACAAAAGCTATTATTTGAGCTTAAATGAACAATCACACATATAATATCAGCCAAAATATTTAGATTGCAAGTACTTTTAACGAAATATAAAACGTGAGATTAAGAATTAATAAAACCGAAATACGATTTTTTATTGATTCAAATAAACATTACAACATTTTTAAAAGAAATTACAACTTCTAAATAAAAACTAACATTATAACAGTAAAGAAAAAAAAGGATCAAAAAATACAATGAGAAAGGGGGTTTTTATAGTTGAACCCGAGAGGTAGTGTGAGGTTGATGAAGATGGTCTCTAACCGTTCAATAGGCATCTTCACATTCTCTTTCTTCTTGATTTTGATCAAACGGTTGTTATTTGCCCTCCATCACACGGATTGCCACCCTGGACGAATTTGTGCTAGTTTGGAGCTGACTTGGCAAGGTGTGATTGGATCCTTGACTGAATGACAGTCATCCAACCAATAGGAGTGAAGGGATGAAGCAACCAAGTGCCAAACTGGCACTTGGTACTTGGTATCTTAGTGTATAACACGCACTAAACTTTCCCCAATTATCTGATTAGTATGCGTGGAAGCCACTCGCCTGCTGATTTGAGAAACCCCTTTTTTTCTAGGGTTCGTATACTGGGATACTTGTTCTTCCCCAATATTTCTTTCTCTCGTCTCTTATTTTCTTTGTTTATTTTTCTTTTGACCGAAACGTGTTGACCATAGAAAGTTATAAGTTACTTTCCACCGTCCCATTTCTTTGGTGATGGGCTTGGACTTATTGGACCCAAGAAAAATATATAAATATTCCTTCCGTTGCATTTCTTTCTTGGGCCATTGATGGACTTGTGACCCGAAAGATGTATATACTTCATCCGTTTATTCATTTGTAAATGGGCTTTGACTTTGGGCTTCACTTTATCAAATAAACATTAATTAATGGGCTTTCAGGCCCATTAAGCACATGTGGGCCCCACTAAACTTCAAACTTTTGATAAATTCGTGAATAAAACGAACTTGACTTTTGGCTCTTGATGAAATCTTCAAACTCATGTCGGTTTTTGCCGGTTCTTGTGATCTTGGTACCTACACACACGAAACAATAAAACAAGCATATACAATACCATATTCATATGTTTTATGCATTTTAAGTCTGTTTAATGATATAAGTGATATGAGTATTTACATTGGTCTTGTAGTTTTATTATTATTTGTGGTAAAACTTTTGTTCCTACTGTTATAATAATTCAAGATAGAGCATAAGCTATTTAATCTTATTAGTGTACTTATTCTCTAGTTATAGTCACTTATTTTACTTATTTAATCACTTTCTTTTGCTAATGTTTGTTTACAAACCCTTTCATTAACTTAAAATAGGTAAATATTTGGTTAAATGGGTGTTTGGTTAGTCAAAGATTGAAAATGGGTCAACTTTACTTAAGTTAAATTTATCATTAAAATATGTTTTTATAAGTTGAAAAGTGGTTACTCAAAACCATAAAATGTTTAGTCTATAGTTTTTACTCACCGTGTTGGTTCTTGAAGTTATAGAATCCTACGTTTCAATCTAAGAGAAGTATTGTTTTAAGCTGTTTTTAAGTTCTATAGAAGTCCTAGACTTCATGCTTTAAGTACCACATAGTCTAGGTTAGTAACAAGTTAAAAGGTAATCGCATTTGTCATAATTTTCTAAGTATTTTTTTTGGTGTGATCTAAACAAGTTCTAGGGTTCATAAGTTTGAATTAAGGTTTGATTTTTGTTTGTATGTGTTTCCCAATCAATTCATGAAAAACATCATGGTCATATATCTCATTAGAGAAATATGGATCTATACTCTAAGTCAACATGTACTTGGATTTTGGCCTTCCGCTCCTTAAGAGATATAGATCTATGATGATAAGTCATGGATATCAGTTGAGCATAACATGAGATGTCAAGAACATAAATCTTGGACATAGGACCATAACATGACAAGTACAATGAATCTATGCTAGTTACAATGACTCAAAGCCTCGACTGGCTTGAACGACTTGAGTGGCGTGGTATTCACACCTTGAATGAATCATAACGAGAGAGATCTTGCCTAAGCACGAGAGGGTATCGAAGATGTAGCCACAAGATAGACATTGAGCTTCAAGTGTCTTCTAAGCGTTTGAAGATGCAGCCACAAGGTTGAGCTTGAGCTTCACGTGTCTTCGATGGAACATGTGATCTTGATATATCAAGAGGATCACTAAGAGAGACATAACCTAAACATAAAACTAAAGAAGGAAGGTTAAAGGGAAGATATATCTAAAAGGGGAAAGTTGGAATGAGGAAGAAGAGCTTCTAATTTTAGGCAAACTGCCTACTCTTCACGGAGCTAGTATAGCCTTCCACTAAAGGCTCTGGCTTGTTAACCGAAGGCTTCGTGCATCTGGGCAGAGCTGGGTTGGGTTGGATCCAAGTCAAACAAGGTAAAACCCATTCAAACAAAATCCTTAACAAGATTTTCATGTGATATTACCCATGAGGTCACATAATAATATACTTTTCATTATATGTATTTCTCTGAAAAATGAAGTTTATTAAAATATACTTTAAGAACTGAAATGAATAATCAAAAGATTATTTTTTGTGAAAACTACAAACTTAGTTTTCATGAGTACTAAGAAAATTGGCGATTTAGAGATATTAATCATCGTAGTGCTACTTTGAAAATCGTTTTGTGATTTTGACGAAAATAATTTTAAGCAACTTATTGAATACTTATAAAACGTTAGTCATAAGAAAAATCTATTCTTGGCTAAATTGAGATTTTGACTAGTCAACCTAAATATGAGAGTGCATGATATAATTTTAAAAAACTATTGGTTTGAGACTCAATATTTGTTTTACTTATGATTGTGTAAATATGTTTGTCGTAAAAAACACGAAAAGGATCATAAGATGTAAATATGCATTTTTACGAGCTTATTTGTATTAACAATAGTGTTTAGAACTCTCTAGTTGGGTACTCGAAGAGTGAAGTAGGGCGAGAAATGGAGTTCTCATAGGCGAACCAGTATGAAATGACTCTTGTCTTGATTTGATCTTTTCATACTTTACTCGTTCTATTTCATATGTATTATTGTTTATACTCTTGAAATCATTCTCAAGGATACATTGTTGTATACTCCATTATCGAAAGATTTCACATATACTTGAAACGAATATTTTGAAACTTGTTTTAATCGGTAAAACTATTCAACTACCTCTAGTTTTCCACTATTTCCTATATTTTAGTTCATTTAAATATATCACTTATTATGCATAAAAAATTAGTATATTTTTTGTATACTTGTTAATACACTAATACAATTTTGTTGGATCAAAAAACCTAAGCTCATATATTAGTGAGGCATAAACGTTACTTTTTTTTGTAACGATCGAATACATTTAGATTAAAAATCATGTGATTGCATACATGTTTGTTGCTTAATAAATTGAAAAGTGAATGTGAACATATATTTATTACCCAAAGGAATCAACGGTGGAGATGAAATCTTGACCATTTTTGTCCAACTACTGAAATAAATCCACATTTGGCTATATATATGTAAGATCTGGCCTTATTTCAAGCATCAAAGTATTTTCTCTTTCTTTTTTCATGAATCATAAATTTATTAGAATTTTTTGTTTACTTATCCTTTTTCATTTGTTAACAATGGCACCAACTAAACTGATGTCTAAGAATGCTCCGACTCGAAAGAAGCTAAATGAGGCATACAACAAAAACAAAGGAACCGAAGGCTCTCAGTCATACAAGACATGTATGTTGAATATGTTAAAGGAGACCCATGGTGACATTAGGATCTCTAGCAAAGCGATGGGAATGATGGACTCATTCATAAATGATATGTTGGATAACATATCTAATGAAGCTTCCAAACTTGTACGTGACAACGGAAAAAGGACAATTTTTGAAAGAGATATAAAGACATCAGTGAAACTTCTTCTTCATGGAGACATTGGGAAACATGCTCTGAAACATGCCGATGACGCAATGGAGAAATTTAATAAGTCCAAACATGCTTAGTTTTAATGTTTCTTTGTCATTGGTGTGAAGTCGAATAATTAAAATAAATAAAGTTAATGTTATTTAATTATGTTGCTTTGTACACAATAAATGGACGTGTAGATCAAAGGTACGTAAAAGCGAAAAATGTCTTCATAATACACATATCTAAACACGAGGTATTTCCTAAATTACATTCAATAAAATATCACAAATTGCTATTCTATACAAAGTATAAGTGTGCTTGTGTAAAAAGAGAAAAAAATAGAAATGATGTCATTTAATGAAAGTGAAGCTCAGTTAGAGTAGTGTCTACATTTTTCAATGGTAACATTTCTTGAGAGACTATATGTACATAACACAAAAAGGATTAAGATAGACTGATATTGGATAAAATAGTAAGACTACATTATTTGGATGTTTTGTTCCTTTAATGTTACTAAATAATATGCAGATCATTGATAAACAAAATAAGTAACCCATAAACTGAAGGTTATTATAGGGGCCCATTAATTCATACATTTAAGTACATCATGGCGGTGTTTGGGATTGCTTATCAAAAATAGATTATACTTTTTGAAAACTGATAATTAAGTAATCAACTATTTCAAAATGTGATTATAAAATCAGTGTCTAGATTTGATTATTTTGTTTGGTATCAGAATATCAGATGATTAGTTTCATAGTGTTTGGCAAATGGGATTATTAGATAGAATATTTATGAAATTACCAAAGTAGATATTGTTATCATTAAACAATATTAAATGAACTATATTAATTAAGGGGTGCATAAGTAATTGCAACAAAAGTACTTTTGCATTTTTGTGGCAGCAAGTCACTTTTTACTTTTTCATAACCACATTTTGAGAGAGTGTAAAAGCGAATAATCACTTTTTGTGTTTTGTCATCCAAACACTCTTCACTAGATTTGCATGGTTTTCAAACGTGATAAGCTCATAATTTTCTCTAGAACACAATGATAAACACCCCTATGGTAATCACATGAATTGAGCCGAAATTTAAACATTGTTTTTAAGTTAAAGCATCATGTCTTCGGCCACTAAACTACAATCCTATGGACAAGATAACAAAAAAACAAAGTATAACTTACTTAAAACCTACATACCCTCTGAATATGTTGATACTCATTGACATATTAATGATTAGGAGTTGTTTATAAAACATTAAAATAACAGTGAGTTCATATAATCAAATGATATGAACAAGTGTAAAAATTACCTAGCCTCGTGTCTTACAAATAAGTAAACGAATTACTCGATGTTTAATATGAAATCATAATATCCATTTTTAATAGTTGCACATAACTTGTGGTTTGATAGTATAAAAATGTTTAAATGACACCTAGTGTTCATTTCAAAGTAATGTACCATCAAATATGACACATACTATTGTACATTATACTTCCTTTTCTTAGATTAGTTGTCCACTTTATACGTGTGACTCATATTTCGAATTCAAATTTATTAAAAGCTGATCATCATAAAAATAATAAACTAATAGTTGCAATGATATAGGCGATGTTGATCTTTTCAAAAATTAGTGGTGATGGTAATCTTCATAAGTTTATTCCTTTTCACTCCTAAAAACATGAAATCAACCTTGGTGGAACCCTAAAACAATAAAGAATGAAGGAATGACACTTTGGATGGTTGAGTATGCATTTACTAGGTGCCGAACACCAATTCTCTTATTATGCTGAAAGTTGTTTCTTAGACAATATTCACGCCGCAACACCAAATGTCACAATACAAATGTACATTTTACAAATTTTAATTGTAGATCTTATTTTCCTAGTTCCATGATCTTTTGAGGCATCATCAGCGGGGTTCTTATGTTAGAGTTATTTCCACAACAGTGCATCAACTATCTTATTTCACGAATGATTTGTGTACGTTTTTATTATTATAACATTTTCGGTATAAGGTATCTAAATTAGCCTATAATCACAATTATACTCTATGGGTACAAAAGGTTAGCTAAAACAATATTAAAACACAATATATCGCGTATAAAAACACGTTAAATATGTGTTATATCATATGTATGATGGCGTTAATTATTTCGTATACAAAGTCATGATAAATTAAAAGAGTAAGATATAAAGTTGTTTTAAAAAAAAATATGAGTCAACACACGAGTAAATATTTTATGGTTACAGGTCGTCAGTCATTATAAAAGGATGTAATAGGGAAAAAATAATTCTATATGCTATCTTTAGTAAAAAGTATGTTCATCCATTATTATAAATATAGATTTGCATTAAATTTGATATAATAAAAAAGTCAGAAAAACACATGTCTAAACCTACAAAGAAACGTAACAAAAAGAAGGATAACTTATAATTTTTTGGAGTAAATGTAAAATAATATTCTATTATGACTCGTGAGTAATATTTTATTATTATTGTTATTATTTTCATCCTTATTCTTACATTAATTTTGAGAAATTTGATCATAACACTAAAATCTTTGTATATGTAAAAAAGATAAATATGAGAAAAACAATCACGAGTAACTGTGATTTACATTGTAATAATTTATAATTTTTGGGCCAATATTAAAAACTCGACTATTATTTATCACGTTCGTTGTTCATGAATAATATTCAGTCGGCTAACATGAAAGGTTATGGCTTAAACGTATTGAATTTGTGTCGTTCATTATTAACCGTTTAATGCTATGTTAGTCATCGACCTTTAATATTCTTGTTATGTCGTAGTTACGTATATTTTTCGTATTTTACGTATAACTTTGAAACCGCGTAACTTTTAAAAGACCGGGTTTCGATAATACCCGTCTTTACAAATTGTGGGACAAATAAAATTATGCATCTCATTAATACCCCCTCAGGGGTTTTATTAACAAGGGAAGTAATTTTCCTTTGTTGTTGGCTTTAGTGTGGGTGTTGGACACTTGTACACCTTGATAATGCTCAAATCCAAGATGTTTTGGACGCGTTATCCGTGCTTTTGTACATGTACTTTGGTTATATTTTCATACATTTTGTGCATATTTGTGCCAAAATGTGTTTGCAAGTCTATCTGTAGCCAAATGCAGAAAAAGGAATAAAAATACAAAGAAAATATAGAAACAATGAAGATTAGTACAACTACGAGCAATCCCGAGCACAAGTTACAAGCATTTAAAGATCAATTTCGGGTGCGAGAACAGGTGTTTTCAAGAAGATACAAGCCTCACAAGTGATCCCGAACATGAGATATGCAACCGAAATAAAGAAACTACTTGTAGTGCATTGTGAGCAAATGAATCAGCAGCTATCAGTCACATGCAGAGTGGGGAGCCACCAGCAGAATAAGGCAACCACTAGCCACATACTTGTTACCAGCCACCCTTGATGCTTCAGCAGCCGCAAGCTCCTTCCTCATTAGCAGCCACAAGCAGGATTGAGGAGTCACAAACAGAAATTCCTACAAGTCATATATGTTTTTGAATCATCTAAAGAATGTACATGAAGCTTCTATTTAGAGTTCTAGAACACCTTTTGCACCAACCAAAAGTCTTTGGCTCAAAGCCATGGATTAAAGTTTATGCCTTCAGTTTCTTAATAAATAAGACCCAGGGGTCACATCTTTTAATATCACTTTCATAACAACTCTCTATTACTATCTCATATCAAAATAAACTCTCTATCCCTTGGTAAAAACCTTAAATTCAGATTTGATCAAGGTTGTTAGCCTCAAAATATTGAGTCAAAGAATATTCGGTCATAGCTTTATTATTTATCATTTATTAGAATGTTGTAATTAGTAGTTCGATAGTTGGGAATCACGGGCTTGAATTTAAGCTACAAAGTCCATGTTAAGGACCTGAAGCCCAAAAGACAAGCCCGACCCATCTATTAAGCCCATACGCCTCACTTAAGGCATAGGGTATAAATATCACCTTCGAGCTTGTTAGGAGGTGGTTGGTTAACATTTGTTTCTCTCTCTACAATCTAATATTCACATAGTTCTCCAACCTCTCTCTAACTTCTCTATATTTTCTCTCTCTAAACCTTCATCTCTTTTCTTCTATTTTCCATCTATATTTATATCTATTTTCTATAAATCAACCATGGTGAAGTGAGTACTATTTAGGATAACATTTGATATCTTTTGCCACGGATGTGTGATTTGTTTGTGGTTACATAAAAAATTTCGTGGGTTTTTAATCAATAAAATACCACACGAAAATTTTTTAGTTGCTTTGATTTGCAAAAGTTTTCTACTTTCTAGTTTATTTCACTTTGAATAAGCTAGAAGTACAAGAAAAACCTTGATTTTCACTCATAATCATCTTTTTAAGGTTTTTTTACTCAAAAATTAGTTTTTGTACTATTTACTTGATTTAAAACTTTTTGACTTAAAGGTAAAAAAAAGTTGCATTTTTATTGTTCCTATGATGCTATAAACTGAGGAAGTACAAGTCGTTAGGTCAAAAAACCTTGAAATAGTTGCCTTTTCGAAGATTGTAGCCTTTTGTGTTTATTTTGGAATTTTACAAAAAATACCAGAATAGACATAACCCTAGTTTCTCAGATAGTGAAAGTTTCCAAATTTCCGAGATAGTGAAAACTTGAAATTTTTCCGAGTTTGGTGAAACCCTATTTTCCGAAATAGGAATTCTGAAATAAGAAATTCCGAAATAAGAAATTACGAGATAAGAATTTCCGAGATAAGGTTTCTGAAAAATTCCGAGATAGTAATTTCTGAGATAAAATTCCGAGATAGTAATTTCCGAGATAAAATTCTGAGATAGCAATTTCCGAGATAAAATTACGAGATAGTAATTTCCGAGATAAAACTCCGAGATAGCAATTTCCGAGATAGTAATTCTGAAAAAAAAATCGAGTTGGTGAACTTAGAAAATTTGCCAAATTGTCGTTCGATTTCTTTCTAGACTTAGCCACCATCTCGACTAGTTCCGTAGCATAGTTTACCAAAAAAAGAAAGAAAAAAGAGTTAAAATTTTAGGTCAAGTTAGTTCAATTTTTTCATACTAGTTTTAGGCTATTTCTACCTCGATTTCAAAATTTGGCAATTCAAAAAAATTTCGGTCTAAAATTATATCGGACTGAGAAAAAATCAGAATTCTCGGAATTTCAACCACAACCTAATCACAACACATCTACTTAAGATCCGAATTCACTTCATCATTTCAGAAACCATCAAGATGGATTCTACTACAAAGTATCGTGTGAGTAATAACAACATCATGGTGGCGGGTAACAAAGAAAGACCACCCATGCTTGTGACTGGTCGATATGCTCAATGACAATCATTTATTCGATATCTTGATACAACACCTAATGGTGATGCTTTAAGGTAATGCATTTTTGATGGACCATGATGTGATCGTGATAAGTATATGTGATAGTTTGAGATACGTTATAGGGTAAATTAGAAAAATTACCTTTAGGAAAAATTAATAGACTAATATTACCAATGACGAATTCAATTAAACACGTTGGTGACTCAAGTTCGTTGTACACGAAGATCGAGTGAATTTGAGACGTTTTGCTTTGATTTGGACAATTGATTTGAATTGGTTTTCGGTTTTTAAACTACAATTAAAATCTACCAATTTTAAGCTATTTAGTTTTAACCTAAAGTGCATGAATCGTTAACCCCGCTATTATTTAAAATCTACAAACAATTAATTACTTAAAAATTAAAACTATTTAAAAATTAAACTATTTGATAAAATAACTTTTAAACTATTTTAAAAATCTAATTAAACTTTTTAAAACAAATTTACTTTATTACAAATTACTTTAAAACAAATCTAATTAAAAACTATTTTTATTTAAATCTACTTTTATAAAAATCTAATTAATTAAAAATAAACTACTTAAACTATTTAAATTTAATACAAACATTTTTTTTAGTTTTTTTATTTATAATAATATATTTATTATTTATTTTATTTAAAACTAAAATTTACTTAAATTTTTTTAACACAAATCGTATAAAAGAAGATTAAGATAAAACTAAATTAGAATCAGCCAAACTAATGTATGGTATAATAATTAAATTTCTAAAATAAAACTCAAAAAGATAAGTAGTCCAGATGGCTATCACGCAGGACTGTTAACCAGTGGGTCTCGAGTTCGATTCCCATGAGTGACAAATTTTTTGTAACATATTTTTTTTTTTGGCCAACTGAATAAATTGAGTCTCAGGAGAGAACTATGAAAAGCTTATTGATCAGCTGATAGGAATCAGCTCTATTGGGCTTATCAGATCATTAGGATCTGATAAGCTAATTGCTATAACAATAAACCAGAGGAACTTAAATAAAGTTCACAGATCAGTAACTCAAAGTAAATCAAATCCGGATATAACTATCCCAGCAAAAGATCAGTAATAACTGAGCATACTAATCAGTAGAATAAAACTACGAAAATCAAGTACTAGACGAACTTATAAGCAGGAGAATGAACAGATAACTCAGCGAAACATACACAAATCACAATCCAAGAACAGTTTAAACCCAAATCAGCAACTACAAAAGAAAACTTAGACAGCAGTAATTGTATAAATCTACTCTGTTATATCAGATTTTATCATTCATCAGTAATACTCTTTAACGAAATCCATAAAAATCTACATATCAAATTTTAATCTCACGCCAAAAATAACACAATGATTATTCAACTTATCAGATAATCCAGTTCAAATGTTGCAGATAAACCAAATAAAGCATACAACTGTATCAAACTAATTAAGACTACAATCCAATTACAAAAACCAGTTAGCACAAATTAGCCTATCAATTAAAACTAACAACCTCTAAACAAAATCAATCCTCAATCCATACAGTTTACTTTAACTTGTTAAACATCAGTAAAAGTAATCCATGGCAGTCCAACAGCATTCAATATCATTAACATTCAAACGTATAATCATATAACATCATATAATCAACATCGCAGAAACATTAAAGAAGCAGATTTATTAATATATTTTTAGCCTAAACATTAAACCATTTAAACATCTAATTTTAATTAACTAAATAACATAAAAAAATTGAAAAGAAAGGTGCACCTTTTTGAGATATCCGTTGAGTAGTAGGTTTGCGCTGAGCAACCTAATGAACCGGAATCAAAACCCTAATCCACCATTAAACACCATTCTCCTTCGAATAACCTTAATTATCCGAACCAAAAACACCTCCAGTTTGCTTTTCACTTATCCAGTGGGGATAAGTTTTAATCCAATACTTTACTTCCAATATTAAATTTAAGCTATCAATTAGCTTATATTAAACATCTCAAACATTATCATTGCAAAATAGTTAAGAGATTTAATTCATATATCAATTTAAAGCAGGAAAAGAAAATAAATGAGACACGAATTAAAATTAAAACGATTAAACTTTCATTAATTTCAGAAATATTACAAGATTTAATCAAAAGAAATACAAAATTAACCCTAAACCTATTTTTGCAGAATAACTTTAAAGAAAAGAAAGGATGAAAAATTACAATAGAATTGGGGGTTTTTATAGCCATCCCAAGGCTTTGTGATGAGCGAATATCCGAATATTCCCTAGCATATTCTTCATTTTTCTCAGCCCTTGGATCTTTATTCTTCTTTCTCTCTCCTGTTTAGCCTTGATCGGATGGTCTATATGACACACACTAGCATACGGATTGCCAACGTGGCATCCGTGTGTTAGTTGTGTTTCTTTCTAGCAATTTGATTGGTTGAATGGGATTGGTGAGGTGTTGCCTCCAATGAAAATCAGCCACGTATCATGCTCGTTCCTCTTACTCTCTTCCTTAAACCATGGGGGTTTTATTCTCCTTTGAGTGAATTAACTGTGTAAATAAAAAGCCCCAAATAATATGGCCAATTTATTATATAGGGTTTATGGAACAGTAACTTAAAAGTTACTGGTTATGGTGGAAAAGATGGGGAAGAAAGGTGACATAGTTTGTATCGATGTATTTTTAATTATGTGTGTGAAAACGTGTGAAGTAATGTGTGTGGCAGTAAATGGGTTTTATTTATTTGCTTGTGGTGAGTGCGTGTGACATGGGAGGGTGTTTTATTTGTTTATTGAAAAAAATGAGTAACAAGTTTAACTGAAACCCTAAAGCCCAATTCTAATTTCATTCGTTCCTTGAAGAGTTTGGGCTTTTGTATGGGCCCTTGTAAATTTACCACCCGTGACATTCTCTTCATTTTTGGGCCTCATATGGGCTTTTGGTTATCAAAAGTGAATTCCACTTTTTTTAAATGGGCTTTTGAGCCCATTTCCCAAATGTGAGTCCCACTTGGCCCGTTTTCTTGCAATATTATAAAATCCACTCAAGTCGAGCTCGATTTTGGCTTCTTTGATCTTTATCTTCAAACTCGTGTCGATATTTGCCAGTTTTCACGATCTTGGTACCTACACACATTAAAACAAGAAATACACATATACAAGGCATATTTGATACATTTCATGCATAATTTCAATGTTTTAAGAAACAAATGATATGAGTAAGTATACTCATATAAAATTCCCCCATGCTAAGAAATTGTCGTGTCCTCACGCAATGATAAAATAAAACTATTAACTACACCATTATTCAACTTTTGACTTTTTATTTTGCAAAGACATAATGTATTGCTTTCATTATTGAAAAATAACTTTAAGGATCATAAAACTCAAATAGATTCATCGTCCTCGACTTTTCACTTTTCCATGCCAAGTGCAAAAACAAGATCATTGTTATTATAAGTTAGCAAACTAACACGAACTCATGTGGGCCAATTATTCACTTATACTCCCTTATTCCTAGGTGTGTCTATTTTATTTTATTGTTGTCTTGAATGATCACGAGGATGCATTGTTGACTTATTTCGATAATTTATTAGGCCGAAAATAAAGTGAACGATTTAATCAATAGTTAGCTAAAGGACAAAATCTTTTAAAACTGCTTCTCGTGACCTCTTAAAGTTCATATCTTGGCATAACTTGCTTCGTGATTTGAGACCTTTCTCGGACCGATATTTGGCAGCGACTTTATACTTCAAACCTTGAGAGACGTTCATGAAATAATGGTCTTCTCTTATAGGAATTTCTTCACTTGAAGTTTTGAGAGATTCATACTTGGACCACGACTTCTTCATTTTTCTCCAATCTTTATTTGGGATTTTGATATACAACGATCCGCCTCCTTTTTGGACTTGGCTTTATTTATCCTCATACCTTGTTATGGTCTTTTTGGATAGACTTCTCCATGACTTTTGGGGAGTATTTGCTTTTCGTCGTGTGTCTCGATCCTTCATATTGATTTTTGATAAATGATTCTTCACATCACTTGAGATCTTTAGCAATAAAATATAGCCCTCATGTCTTGTTAGGACCTTTTTGGACTCGCCAATCTTCGCATCCCGCTTCAATAAGTTATGTCTTGGCTATGAACTCTAATCTATACCGAGCAACTTTTAAACGATCTTGGGCTAGAAGCTAAGTAACTTTTCAAATCGTTCAACCTTATTTATTGCAGATAAATTTATTAGCAAGCGATGGGAGAATAGGCTTATAATTAACTCACATAAATTCCCGAAAGAATACCAAACTTATAATTGGCTCTATCATCTCTTGTTCTCCATATTGTAAAATTTCAAGAATATGAAATCAATGGATACTTAGCCTATTAAATCAAAGTTTTGGGTTTTCAAGTTATCTATAGGATCTTGCATCTTCTTATACTCTTTCAAGTTTTAGAATTTGCCTTTTAAAGTTCCCATGATAGACGACTTTCTAGGATCAATTATAGGAACTTGCGAAAAGTTCTTGTTCTTAACTCGTATGAATTAAGACTTTCGCGTTTTAAAGCTCCCTATGTAATAGCCTAGCAAAACTTAATTCAAATACGTTAAGGAAAAGCTAAGGTTAAAAACCGAGTCGAGTCAAAAACTATTCTTATTTTCACCAACGGAAAGCCTACATTTGTGTCAAAAGCACTTATTTTATTTATTAAAACTCAAAAATAACACTAAAAATTTTAAATTTTTATTGAAAAATGAGAAAACAATACGTTTGGAAACGACAAAAGCAATTGCAAGCGATTATATCGATTGACTCCCCCATGCTAAAACCAAACATTGTCCTCAATATTTCTTAGCTCAAGAGTAACACCCCCTTGCTAAGACACGAAGAGTCTAAAGCAAAATCCTAACATGGAAAGAGTACGCAAATCTATAAGCCGTTTATTAATTATGCCTCAAGATAAAACGTTAGTCGATAAAAATCAAGGGATAAAGAGTGTGCCCCTATTTGGCATTCAAAGAATGGAAGATCAAGTGGACCGGCAAAAACCGAACACGAGAGTCTTTAATGATAAGGGTCATACCTAAGATTCACAACAACACAACCAAACACGAGCACGAGCTTGAAAGATCAAGCCTTATTAGTGTTAGAAAATAGATAGAAGATAGAATGTATGGGACTCCCCCACAAGGCACCTCGTTTTTGTTCACCAAGTCATGAGCTCGACTCGATCCCCGCTATCATTGGTCCTTAGGGAAAATGGTGAAAACCGGCATATTGGAGTAAAAACCAACATGAAGCACGATGCCGGGGTCAAAGATTAAATCCTCGTTGTCGGATGACAAACGAAAGGATAAAACTCCAACATAAATCTCTAACAAGAGATGGTAGTCACAACTAATGGTATGGATGTAGCATGCTCCCCGAGATAAACTCGCACCAAGATGATTAAAAAGTCTTTCAATTATTGCATCGGTGAAAGGCCGAGATTTCCCTAAATCAACGATTTCGGGGTCAAATACCTCGTCCTCGGTGGGGAAAGGAATAGACAACAAGGTGTCGTCCCCCCATGCTAATCCTAAGTCATACGAAGCACATGGTAAAGGTGGTATAAAAGTCTCAACACTAGTGGTTTCAACTTGCATGACTTTGTTGACCTTATCACTCTTATGAATGTGAACAAAGGGGTCATGGTACTCAAAACGAGTCGCATGAAAAAACCGCTCATTAAGATCAAAGCGAGTGGGAAGGATAATTAGAGCAAAAGTAATTTCTCCCCCCGGGTCAACATTGTCATCATCATAAATCGGGTGATCAAACCAAGAGTCTTCATCACCGTCATTAGACTCTTCCTCAAATTCCGAAGGAATGTCTACGTAAAGAAACTCATCAACCTCCTTCATAAGAAGATCATCATCACAAAGGTTGTGAGATGTAGGAGGTATGATGCTCTCTTGAAACAATAGATTATTGTTCATTGAAGCTTCAAAGAGAGGATTTGAGTAAGTCACAAAAGTGTCGTCATCCTTATCATCACAAGAAATATCCGACAAAGTATCGAGTGTATCACACTCGGATACAAGATCATCATTCTCATTTGAAGGCAATTCATCGGCGAATTCCTTGAGAATGGTAGGTAAAACACAAGAATCACGCTCGATCTCGAGATCGATAACGTCTTCACTTCCCCGTGGAAGTGGATCAATGATAGCAAAAAGTTCATCGATGAACTTATCACATGAATAGTCACTAACCTCACTCGGTGTGAAGTTAGGAATCAAAGGCTCTTCAATGGAAGATTGTGCCTTAGGAACATCAACATGATCCTTAGAAGAGAGCGAAAATGAGTCCATTTTCAAAGATTGTTCAATTAAAGCAATATCACTCTCGGGATCAAAATTCTCACTATTAAACTCACTAGCATCAAATGGCTCACTTAAGTAATCATCAATTTGTTTTTCAATCTTAGCACTATCATCCTCGTGTGGAGTGAGTGTAGATGAGGAAAGGTTACAACATGTTTCAACAAAGCAAGCTTCTTCATTTGACTTTAACTTTTTACTTTCACAAATAGAAGTTTCCAAAATTGGAAAAACACCTTTATCAAAAAGAGCTTTCTTATTACTTTCAATTGTTTCAACAAGTTTAACGCTTTCAACTTTCTTAGGAGCAAATCTTGGAATCTTTTCCGGTTTAAAAACAATGCTTTTATCACCATAAAACAATTTAATTTCCTCTTTCCTCATATCAACTTGAATTTGAGCCGTGCACAAAAATGGTCGTCCTAAAATAATTGGCACACGAGGATTGGTCTCATAATCAACTATAGCAAAATCGGCTAAGTACAAGAAATTCCCCACTTTCATAATGACATTTTCCGCTATACCAACCGGTCGAGTGGTGGTTCCATTAGCAAGCTCAATGATCATACGAGTTGTACTAAGTGATGCATAGTCAATGGTCTTCCAAAGGGCTAGGGGCATTATGTTGATGCTAGCTCCTAGATCGGCTAGGCCTTTGCAAACCCCAAGCTCATTGAAAACACAAGGTATCAAGAATTGACCCGGATCTTTATATTTCTCGGGAAAGAAATCAAAGAAAACCAAGGTACTAATCACATTTAAAGTAGCCTTGGTGACTTCTAGAAAAGTTTCCTTAGGTGGATGCTTAAACTCAATCACTTCAACTTCATCTAAATTCTCACAATCATCATAAACGGTTATGGCCTTAAGCTCTCCCTTCGGGTTTGGAATGGTATTACTAGGTAAGCAACCCGAAGAAGATGACGGTTTAGACATAAATCCCTCAAACATCGAAAGCAATTTATTTTGACCTTGTTCCAAACTTGGTTGCATACGATTATGACTTTGCTCTAATCTTTGCTCAAAACGGTTTTGGTTTTGTTCAACTCTTTGTTGATTAAGCTCAATCTTATTGTTTTGCCCTTTAATCGTATTTTGAAACTCATTTTTCAAAGTTGCCATTTGTCCTTGAATGTTATTTTGAAAAGCTTTCAAATTTGCCTCATTCGTTTTAATGTAGCTTGACAAATCATTTTGATTATTCCCTTGAAAACCTTGATTGTTTTGATTAGCATTAAACCCATTTCCTTGATTGAAATTCCCTTGGTTACCACTGTTAAAATTATTCCCATTGTTTCCATTGTTGTACCTATTTTGAACCGGTGGAAAACCCGGTGGAGCAACATGATTTTGACGAGGAACTTGACCGTTAGAGCCATAAGTTCCTGTCGCGGCAAAAGCACTAGCTTGATCAAACCCCGTGGTTAAACAAGCATGATTAGGATGTGCTCCACCACATGATACACAAACATTCTCAACCATATTAATCGATCCATGAGGATTCTTCCTAAGCTCATTCAAAACTGTGTCAATCTTAGAGTCCAATCTAGCAATCTCGGGATTAAACGAATTCACATTGGAAACACCCGGTGTGTTTCGTGAATATTGTGCTCTAGATTTATTCTCAATTATTCCCCACGCGTCTCTCGGAGTTTTTCTTAAAAGATTACCACCCGCGGCGGCATTTAAAGAATCTTGTTCAATCATATTAAGCCCATTATAGAAAGTATTAATTTGATGCAATTCCGAGAAACCGTGGTGTGGACATTGTCTCAACAAATCTTTAAATCTTTCCCATGCAACCCCAAACGATTCATGCACTTTTTGTTCAAATCTAGTGATCTCGTTCTTAAAGTGTGTTGTCTTAGATGGTGGAAAGAAATAATTCATGAACTTAGACACTGAATCATCCCATGTTAAGATCGAACCCGGTGGTTATTTCTCATACCAAATCTTAGCATTACCCTCGAGCGAGTACGGAAAAAGCATGAGCTTAATCGCGTCATTCGGCACATCTCTGAACTTGAGAGTCGAGGTAATTCGAAGAAAATTCCGAATGTGAGAGTGCGGATTATCGGTCTCGTTACCACGAAATTGGTCGGCACGAATGAGCGATAAAAGACCCGTCTTAATCTCATAATGATCCGCTAAAATATCCGGCACAAAGATTGCTTCCCCATACCCTTCGGTGGGTGCACGGAGCAATTCCTCCATTGTTCGGTTATCGGCCATCTCTACAACAATAGGTGGAAGCTCGGGTTCCACTATTCGTTGTTGACGATTTCTATTTCTACGAGGAATGTTTTCAAGCCTATTAAAATCAATCACAAGACGAGAAGAACGTAATTGCATACACTACAAAGACGAGAATTTAGAGGATTGAAGAAAAGAAATTAGACAAGAAGAAGATTATTTTTGGTATTTATTTGGTATTGCTCAATCAATAATGATCGATAAAAAACAAGGAATAAGGATAACGACTATGGAAGTAAATTACCTTCGGTCGACTTTGAAACGATAGGTGAAAACCTAAACGTCTCGAGGTTCAATAAGTAAACTACAAAAATAAGATTTATTACTACTTGAGTCGGCAAACCAATAATAGGTCGTCCCTCTCAATATACGCACAAGCAAGCGGGGAAACGAGGTGGCACAAAGCACTTAAAAACCTTTTTCCTTAGACGGTCTTTTATAGCACGTCGCCTTATACCCACCTTATAGTTTGTATAAATCGAGTTCAAACTTCTTATTAGTATTTATCTATTTTGCCTTTTATTTTTGTTTTGGATTCGAATACAATAGCTAGGTGATGAAATCCCAACTAAGGCCTTATTTGATAAGTATGTAAATTTATTGTGCTACGTAATACAATATATTATTCACAAAAAACGAGAAAAACGATACATACTATATAATAGAAAAATAACAAACTTTCCGAGGACGGAAAGGGTCTTCAAATCAACGATCAACAAATCTCCACAAAGACGAATCGTACACAAGATCCCCGGCAGCGACGCCAAAATTTTTGATGTGATCGTGATAAGTATATGTGATAGTTTGAGATACGTTATAGGGTAAATTAGAAAATTACCTTTAGGAAAAAGTAATAGACTAATATTACCGATGACGAATTCAATTAAACACGTTGGTGACTCAAGTTCGTTGTACACGAAGATCGAGTGAATTTGAGACGTTTTGCTTTGATTTGGACAATTGATTTGAATTGGTTTTCGGTTTTTAAACTACAATTAAAATCTACCAATTTTAAGCTATTTAGTTTTAACCTAAAGTGCATGAATCGTTAACCCGCTATTATTTAAAATCTACAAACAATTAATTACTTAAAAATTAAAACTATTTAAAAATTAAACTATTTAATAGAATAACTTTTAAACTATTTTAAAAATCTAATTAAACTTTTTAAAACAAATTTACTTTATTACAAATTACTTTAAAACAAATCTAATTAAAAACTATTTTTATTTAAATCTACTTTTATAAAAATCTAATTAATTAAAAATAAAATACTTAAACTATTTAAATTTAATACAAACATTTTTTTTATTTTTTTTATAATAATATATTTATTATTTATTTTATTTAAAACTAAAATTTACTTAAAATTTTTTAACACAATTCGTATAAACGAAGATTAAGATAAAACTAAATTAGAATCAGCCAAACTAATGTATGGTATAATAATTAAATTTCTAAAATAAAACTCAAAAAGACAAGTAGTCCAGATGGCTATCACGCAGGACTGTTAACCAGTGGGTCTCGAGTTCGATTCCCATGAGTGACAAATTTTTGGTAACATATTTTTTTTTGGTCAACTGAATAAATTGAGTCTCAGGAGAGAACTTAAATAAAGTTCACAGATCAGTAACTCAAAGTAAATCAAATCCGGATATAACTATCCCAGCAACAGATCAGTAATAACTGAGCATACTAATCAGTAGAATAAAACTACGAAAAATCAAGTACTAGACGAACTTATAAGCAGCAGAATGAACAGATAACTCAGCGAAACATACACAAATCACAATCCAAGAAGAGTTTAAACCCAAATCAGCAACTACAAAAGAAAACTTAGACAGCAGTAATTGTATAAAATCTACTCTGTTATATCAGATTTTATCATTCATCAGTAATACTCTTTAACGAAATCCATAAAAATCTACAAATCAAATTTTAATCTCACACCAAAAATAACACAATGATTATTCAACTTATCAGATAATCCAGTTCAAATGTTGCAGATAAACCAAATAAAGCATACAACTGTATCAAACTAATTAAGACTACAATCCAATTACAAAAAACAGTTAACACAAATTAGCCTATCAATTAAAACTAACAACCTCTAAACAAAATCAATCCTCAATCCATACAGTTTATTTTAACTTGTTAAATATCAGTAAAAGTAATCCATGGCAGTCCAACAGCATTCAATATCATTAACATTCAAACGTATAATCATATAACATCATATAATCAACATCGCATAAACATTAAAGAAGCAGATTTATTAATATATTTATAGCCTAAACATTAAACCATTTAAACATCTAATTTTAATTAACTAAATAACATAAAAAAATTGAAAAGAAAGGTGCACCTTTTTGAAATATCCGTTGAGTAGTAGGTTTGCGCTGAGCAACCTAATGAACCGGAATCAAAACCCTAATCCACCATTAAACACCATTCTCCTTCGAATAACCTTAATTATCCGAACCAAAACACCTCCAGTTTGCTTTTCACTTATCCAGTGGGGATAAGTTTTAATCCAATACTTTACTTCCAATATTAAATTTAAGCTATCAATTAGCTTATATTTAACATCTCAAACATTATCATTGCAAAATAGTTAAGAGATTTAATTCGTATATCAATTTAAAGCAGGAAAAGAAAATAAATGAGACACGAATTAAAATTAAAACGATTAAACTTTCATTAATTTCAGAAATATTACAAGATTTAATCAAAAGAAATATAAAATTAACCCTAAACCTATTTTTGCAGAATAACTTTAAAGAAAAGAAAGGATGAAAAATTACAATAGAATTGGGGGTTTTTATAGCCATCCCAAGGCTTTGTGATGAGCGAATATCCGAATATTCCCTAGCATATTCTTCATTTTTCTCAGCCCTTGGATCTTTATTCTTCTTTCTCTCTCCTGTTTAGCCTTGATCGGATGGTCTATATGACACACACTAGCACACGGATTGCCAACGTGGCATCCGTGTGTTAGTTGTGTTTCTTTCTAGCAATTTGATTGGTTGAATGGGATTGGTGAGGTGTTGCCTCCAATGAAAATCAGCCACGTATCATGCTCGTTCCTCTTACTCTCTTCCTTAAACCATGGGGGTTTTATTCTCCTTTGAGTGAATTAACTGTGTAAATAAAAAGCCCCAAATAATATGGCCAATTTATTATATAGGGTTTGTGGAACAGTAACTTAAAAGTTACTGGTTATGGTGGAAAAGATGGGGAAGAAAGGTGACATAGTTTGTATCGATGTATTTTTAATTATGTGTGTGAAAACGTGTGAAGTAATGTGTGTGGCAGTAAATGGGTTTTATTTATTTGCTTGTGGTGAGTGCGTGTGACATGGGAGGGTGTTTTATTTGTTTATTAAAAAAAAGTAACAAGTTTAACTGAAACCCTAAAGCCCAATTCTAATTTCATTCGTTACTTGAAGAGTTTGGTTTGTATGGGCCCTTGTAAATTTACCATCCGTGACATTCTCTTCATTTTTGGGCCTCATATGGGCTTTTGGTTATCAAAAGTGAATTCCACTTTTTTTAAATGGGCTTTTGAGCCCATTTCCCAAATGTGGGTCCCACTTGGCCCGTTTTCTTGCAATATTATAAAATCCACTGAAGTCGAGCTCGATTTTGGCTTCTTTGATCTTTATCTTCAAACTCGTGTCGATATTTGCCGGTTTTCACGATCTTGGTACCTACACACATTAAAACAAGAAATACATATATACAAGGCATATTTGATACATTTCATGCATAATTTCAATGTTTTAAGATACAAATGATATGAGTAATTATACTCATATCAGACCATATGTCTTCTTGACAATCACCGTTCCTACTGAACCAACCACATCAACTACTAAAGAAATACCCGCATATCAACGATATGAAACTCGATCCGACCTAAAACCTAAGAAGCGTGCTTGGCTTGATGCAGAGAAGGAATCAATCTACATGATCTAAGTGGGATTGGAGATGACATTCACTCAATGGTTGATGCATGTCCTACTGCAAAAGAGATGTGGACGACTATTGAACGATTGCAACAAGGAGAACCACTCAATCAGCAAGATGTGAAAACAAATATGTTTTGGACATTTGGCAAGTTTACTTCATTTGATGAGGATATAGTTGATTCATATTACTCTAGATTCTATAAAATGATGTGTGACAAGACACGAAACAAGTTGGAAGTCTCCACCATGCAAGTCAATGTTCAATTTCTACAACAACTTCAACCAGAGTGGACACGATTTGTCACTTTGGTAAAACAACAACAATTGCTAGATGAGGTCTCATATCATAAGCTCTTTGAAATATTGAAACAATTTTAGAATGAGGCAAATAAATTACAAGCTGAAAGGGTCGCAAAGGTTTCTAATCCCCTGGCTTTGGTGTCTACCACTCAACATTACCCAAATCACCACTCTCGTGCTCCAAAGTCCTACTCTACTCTGTTGGAGTTTGCTCGTGCCATAACAACTAATTATATGGCTAGACACATATGGGCCTATGAGGTCACACACATATATACAGAGGTACCATATAAATATCGTGTCTATTGTATTCACGATATATATATAACCTTCATAACTCGATATAAAAATTAGGCTTTTAGTAACTAAGTATCGACTTAGTACTATTGACTTTGAGAAATAAATAATGAAGCCTTATTAAAGCCTTTGCCAAACCGTTTCATGTAGAGAAAATCATGGGATAATTTTTTTATGATTATTAATGACAAATGATTTTGTCAATGATCATAAAGAAGTTACATTTGACTTCAATACATGTATGGTTTTTATATAAAATATTTTTGTCCTAGCTAAAGGTTGGTTACGGCAAATAGAGGTTGAGAGGAAAAAAAGGTTGTATTTAATCTTTCTTGATCACGTCTTGTAGCTATTGTAGTGCAAGACCGAATTACGAAGAACGGGTTATTAAGACTAGCATCAATTTGGTATACGATGACGTGTAGTGTGTTTCTACATAGAGGTGATCTATTTTGGTCACTTGTGTTTCTTGGTTAAAACATGTGTTGGTGATGTTTTTCGTTCGATCCTACCGAATCACGCTACAAAGGTATACTTTTATCTTCCTATTTAATGATTAATCATATGACTCTATGGATCCGTTAATAGGTGATCTTTCCGCTGCGTTTATTATTTATTCATATCATGTTTATATGGATAATCACCTATAGTGGTATCAGAGCCATCATATGATTTCATATGATTATCGAGTATGCGTAAAAGTGGCTAAAATGCGTATGTTTTATGGTTTTACAAACCTGCTTGAGAAAACAGCCTATATAAGTCTATTTTCGAATTTGTACAGACCCTTGGGAGGTCTTAAAATATGTGTTTTGATATCTAAGTCACGGTTTACGCATACGTTAATTGGTATTGTTATCAGGTACGTGTAAAATGACCAAAAACGCGTTTTATGGAATGATTCTTGAAACGGGTTTTAAACAGACCCTATAACCATTATTTCTGTAATTATATGATAATTATAAGGTTTTTTAAATGTGGTTTTAATATCCTAAGGCCATTGGTTACACGTATCAATCGGGGGTTTAATTAATTGTTGATTATTTCTTCGATTTCGTTGGCTAACAAGTGTTTCTTGTTGTTTAATTTTGTTTCCATCGCATATTCATGCATGTTTGGCCATGGACTTAGCCAAGACCTTGTTATATTCATAATCATATGGTATTATTATGTTCAGTATGCAAATCCGATGAAAACCTCGACCAATTGTGACATGTTATGTGTTGATTTGCATTTAATTTCAGTTTTGGGGATTTGCCATTGTTTCGGCTTCATTAATATGTTTTTGATGTTGTTTATAGCCATTGTTTGGGCATTTTACAGTAGGTTAATGATAGGTTAATTGTTGTTAGTTATAAATCAAATGTAACCGATGATCGTGATGGGAATGGCTAAAGTATTAAAGACATATTGTGAAATTCGGAGCTGCTGAGTGACCTGCACTAAAATGCGATTTCCCGGAGTTCTATAAGGATATAGAAGCCCAATTTTGGTGTGCTAATTCAAAACTCATGGGCCTTAAAAAGTCTCAACTGGAGCTCAGGTTAGGGAGGACTACTTCTATAGGTTTTGGGCCCTATAAGTCGACTGAAAATTTATGGCAGTTTTGGGCCTCATGTTCACTTTGGGTTCTACTTGCTCCTAATGGTCTTTGAGCAAGTGGGAGCCCAATTTGTGGTTGTGTTTACTTACCCTTAGTTGACTTCTTGGCCCTCGTGATGGCTCACGAGATCAAGCATAGGTTTTTCATCGGTTTGAGGCTTTGCATACTTGTGGTTGTGTGGTTGCTAATTTGCTTTATATCTTGCTATAACTTGCAAATGTTTTTATAAAAACTTAAAACCAATCACAAACCAATTATAAAACTAAATCTTTGATTTAGTTTAAAGTTTAAATATGATTTAAAACTAAAATCTTGTTTTCATAATAACTCATAACGTGTTATGAATGTTATTTCTTTTATGTATTGTCCAATCTAATATTAATTCCACTTAGGTTTTATATTAGTCTTTAACTTGCATAACTTGACACGCATAAATTAAAACAAGATTAAACTTAAGTTAAGAAATGTTTTTGACTTATGATACGATGGATGAATGCATGCTTCCTCGTACACACTTTTGATTTGTAAATCAAACTTTTATACCCGTCTCAAATTTAAGTCATGTCGTCCAATCGTTTGAGATCACTTGCAATTACTTTTTGCATCTTGTGAGACGGATGTGAATTGTAACCCAAGGTGATTATTATCTATGCGTGAGACCTAGACTTATTCTCGCATGTTCTCAAATTGGATGACTTAATCGGTACAACGGTGAGACCTTGACCGAGGCAAGGATGGGACTAAACATGCCAGTTTGACATTTAGTGAAATGTTTACTTATGTCATGAGTCCCATAAGGATCTAAGAATTGCACAAGATTTTCATATGATTAACGTCATCTACCTATTGAATATAACATTACTAGTAGATCAACTGATGTGATGGTGGAACCTCAATGAGGATCTTAGCCTTTTTGTAAAATTAATTGTTTTTATTTATAAACTTGGGTAGTTAATTTTAAAAGATTCATTATCGAAAATACTAAATATGAACTTTGTATTTCTATTAATGATTTTATGCAACACAAACCGTAAACAAAGTTTGTTTCCTTTTGTGCTAGAGGAAGACAAACTAAAACTAAGTCTTCTTTCTTTGTAAGAATAAGACTCGTTCCCATCCTTTCTCCTTGTATGAGAAAGCTATAATAGGAACACTTGAATCTTCTCAATTCTAATAAAACTTAAAACACACCTACTCAAGAAATCACATTGTCTTGTCAGTCAAAACGATTAAGTACGGTTGCACATCTTACTATTTCAACTGATTTTCATAACCCTTATTCCGGTTTAGAAATCTTGAGATATTTAAGATATATGGATAACTAGAGAACATGTTTTCTATAGCTACCAAAATTACACATCTTGAAGTATTCATATATTGTATGAGTCTTGATTAGAAATTGAAGTCTCAATAAACCGTGAGAGGAAAGGAAATTACTAGCATGTTTTTCTAGTATATTTCCCTTACTCAAATAAGTTCCATAAGATTCTACACACCTTTGAGGTAAAGTAGAAAGAGGAATTGCATACAAAACTTTCAAGATAATGGCATTGATGGAAATCCCATCATAAATATAGTAGAAATTGATACTTTTCTTTGATTATCTATGTACATGTTCACTAGTCTACGAGACTCACATTGGTGATAATGTGTAGATATTCAAAGAACTAGAAAGTATGCAAATTGCTACATGCTTTTTCACTAGTATAGATACATTCAAAATGTTGTCTAAACTAGTGGGAGCAATGCATTGTTTAACCATAGGACACACTTGTAAAGTTGTCTTATTCAGTGGGAGCTACAAAATTATCACCTTGTAAGTGACCCACTTAATTTCTAGATTGTCTTGAAATAACATCATAGTTTTTTAAGCATTATTGCATATTATTTTAAAAGATAACTAGTCGCTTTTCTGATGTCGCTTCCCGAATTGTTATCTAAAGATAGTTATGCACGATTGCTTATTAAACGATGAAGTTCTACATAACCATTCTATACAAGCTTGATTGAGTATGACTTAAATCATATTATATATGTGACATTTTTATATTATTTATATATGATGTTGTGGCATGCTCAAGTGGGAGAAATATTAGAGTGTGCAAGGTACAACACAATATGGCTAATAATATTCTACTAGGACTTATACATATTGATGTATGTTGTCTAATAGAGAACTAATGTCAAGAAATAATAAAAACTACTTCATTACATTACCTAAATGGTTTAGCTAATATGCATATGTCTTCTTGTAAAGACATAAATATGAAGTATATAAACTAACTTGAAAATACTATTGAAGCCAAAAGTAGTCATTCAATGATACTTTATTTATAATATGTTTATATCTTCAAGTAAAGACATAAACATGAACTTCCTTGAATTGTTCAAATACTTATAAAATAAAGTAAGTAATTGACTTGTTGTGTTTTCCTATCAAGGCAATTGCATGCTATAAAGTATGATAGTTTTAGCAGTAAAAGAGCTTCATGTTCATGTTTTGGCAAGAAAACATAACATGTTAGTCGCTAAATTTACTTTATAAGGTATTTGAACAATCCAATAACTTCATTGTATATTAACATTAACTTGAAAGTTTTGTATGCAATCATCATCACCACGATCTTCCATTGTCTCTAAGTCATATGCTCCAACAAGATCACAACGCAAAGAGATTGCAAGAGAACCATCACCACCACCTGAGCAATCATCTGAAGAAGATAGTGACAAAGAACAATCTCAAAAGGATAGGGAATTCAAGCAACAAATGGCTTTCATTATGAAGTCATACAAGAAAACCTACAAAACCACCAACAAAAACCTTAGAACAGCGTCGAACACGAGGAACAACTATGTTCAGAGTCCTCTACGGTATGACACATGAAGGCGTGTTGAGAGTCCTCCAAAGTATGATCGTTGTAATCCAACACATGTGGAGGATTCTGCAAGGTATGATCGACAAACTGCCAAGTATGATAATCAGAGGGGTTGCTACTATTTCTAGGAGTAGGGAAACGATCGGTACTCAAGTTGTGCAACAAAATGGGATTCAATGCTTTAACTGCAAAGGATTTGGGCACATGGCTAAGGAATGTACGCAGCAAAAAAGGGTCAAGTATTATGCTTATCATAAGGAAAGATGCTACTATGCAAGAAGATGGATGCAGGGATTAAGTTATCAACTGAGGAAGGAGAAATGCTTGACGACACAGATGATGAACTCTCCGACCAACAACTTGAGACACATTATTCATACATGGAAAAGACTCAAGAGTTCCTCAATGTCACTGAAGATGACAATGGTCCTATCTTTGATACCGAGCCAATTGATAAGGTACAAACTGATGACGATTATAATGGGTTTGGTAATACGTATGAGCATAGTGATCCAACTACACCCATTATTGATACATGTATGAAGGAATTGGTTGATAGTAATATCACACTGAATTCATCAGACACGTGCAATAATGAGTCTGAGGAAGATCAACATGCAAATGAGTATGACGATGAGGAGCGTGTTGCACTTGCTAATTTAATTGCTACTTTACAAAAAGATGTCGATGAAACTAGAAAGAGACAAAAGCAATTAAAGAAGGCAAACACAACACTCACTCAAAACTTTGAAGAAAACAAAGCTGCTCTTATAAAATCCAATGAGACTATTGATAGTTATAGAGCTGAGCTTTTACAAAAGACCAATGAGCTTGAGGAGTACAAAGGGAGTTTAATTGACACTAAAAATGACGATTTCTAAAGTAAATATAACACCACTCTAGAGTTATTATCTAAAGATAAACATCAATATAATGCTTTCTTAATTGATGAACGTCAAAAAACGTACCTTGCAACAACTAAAGTTAACAAAATTGAACAAAGGCTTTCGTGAATAACCCCGATTCTACTAAAATTCTTGATGTAAAGAAAGAAGAGGATGAAAAGTTAAAATAAGATTTCAAAAGTATACAAGAAAAAGATACTGAAAAGGTAACGGAACTTGAAGAACAAGTCAACTTTTTGAAAAGAATTGTTTATAAAACAAATCAATCTATTCAAACCATGAGAATGATAGCACTACGGTCGTTTTTAAGGGTAAAGCTAGTTTTGCAAGTACTAAGTACCTCGAGCAAGCTCAAGATAAGAACCCCTAATTATATCTTATGAGTCTGAATGGAATGGTCATGATTGTCTTGTTGTTAGCCTCGATAGTGAAGAGACAAAAATTTGGGAAAAGGAGAGTATATCACAAGTTAATAAAGATATTGTGAAACCATATAATTATGCTTATGGAAACAGTCTTTATGGTCTTTTCACTCCACAAACACGGAAGTCTCGCGAGCAATTGTTTTTTGAAAGTTTCCATTGAGGCAGTTTTGTTGATGGTCAGACAGGTCTCGGATGATGAAATAAAGAGAGCATTGTTTAATATAGGTGATGATAGGGCTCCGGGTCCTGACGGGTTTACTTCAGCGTTTTTTAAGCAAGGACGGGATATTGTTGGAAAGGATGTATGCACTGGTATTCGTAACTTCTTTCTTAACGGTAAATTACCTCAAGAAATTGATCACACTTTTATTGCTTTAATCCCGAAGGTCTTGACGCCTCAAAAAGTCACTAACTTTCGACCAATTGCATGTTGTAACGTTCTTTATAAATGCATAAGTAAAATCCTTACTAATCGGCTACTGGAAGGGATTAAGGAAGTTGTGAGTGAGAATCAGTCGGCTTTTATCCCGGGAAGGCATATCTCGGATAATATTCTAATTACTCAAGAATTAATGCGGAGCTACCATCGTGATAGACGCCCTCCTCGGTTTGCATTCAAAGTGGACATCCAAAAATCATACGACACGGTAGATTGTCATTTTTTGGAGCTCATTTTTAATCATTTTGGATTTCCATCCCAAATGATCAAGTGGAATATGATATTTGTGACATCGGGCTCTTTCTCTCTTATCGTGAATGGGGATATTCATGGTTACTTCAAGAGAAAGAGAGGGTTAAGGCAAGGTGATCCGATTTCACCTTATCTCTTTACTTTATTAATGGAGGTTCTCACCCTTATGTTACGTAGGAAAGCTCGTAATTCGGATGGTTTTTGGTATCACAAGTATCATGAAGCAATTGGTATTATAAATGTTTGCTTTGCGGATGACCTTTTCATTTTTGCTAGAGGGGATTTCGGCCAAAGTTATATTGGAATCTCTAGATGAATTTAAAGTTGTTTCAGGGTTGGTTCCAAGTATTCCTAAAAGCACGACCTTCTTTTATAATGTGTCAAATCATGTTAAAGTGGAGATTCTTAGCTTGATGTTGTTTGTTAGAGGGTCGTTAGCGACTAAATATGTAAAACCCGCATGCTTTTACCATGAATAGTACCCTTTAGATCGTACGTACAAGATTAGAACTTTCCTTTTATAGCATGTTTACGTTCACGTATAAGAATTTTAAGTATTACGTACGTGTTAGAACACGATAAGTATTTAATACGTATGAACACACGATAATTATTCAAATAATAATTATAATCATGAACATGCGATCATGAAATCATGAACGTAATTTAATCACGAGATAATATTATTTACGTATATATATTTATTACGAACACGAATAAATATATTAAGTCACGATCAATAATTAATTAGAACACATAAAACACGAACACGATAAAACCCGAACACACACTATAATATTTAGACTCGAGAAAAGTATGGGTTACCCCATGTGGGCCCCCTACCCGCGGCATACATAGAAGCATGGGCTTAGCCCATGCAAAATTTACTAACAAGGGGTTAAGGGGTAAAACTTGTGTCATTATTCACAAAATCAAGAAAACAACAAAACCCTAAATCTTTTCTTCTTGCTCCTCTTTGGCCGTTGGTTTTAAGAACACCAAAAGGGGTGTTCGGTTTGATTTTGTTCTTGGGAATTATGCAAGCATTCGTGTGTGTTCATCCTTAATTGATCCACGTATTCGGTATAACTTTTTAACCCTTTTCTTTATGTTTTGATTTATTGAATCACATAAAATCATGGTGTTTTTAATTAAACTAATTAAAAACAATTATTCTAAACATGTTAAGTATTATAGGGTAAATCAAACAAGGGTTTTTAAGGGTCTTGTGGTCTAGCCGACGCCTAACCGAGCCCCTAAGGGGTCTCGACTTGGCTTATTACCCACCACCGAGACCATATGGTTTCGGTATGGTGGTGGTGGTCCCACGGCAGCAGCCAAAACAAGGGGAACCCCGACCTTGGTCGGGGTATGGTGTTGGTTACGGGTCCGGTTTATGGTTTCTAGTCACGGGTCCGGTTCATAGATCATTTTTAAGGTTTATGATTTTACTAGTTATGTGTTAATATTAAATTAATAAAACATGACATGATTAATTTAATTAACATGACTTAGGTTATAAATTTAATTATTAGATCATGAATTTTAACCTAAGTATTTATATTTTATTAGACCTTATAATTAATTAATTATTAAAAACCATGCCTATAATTAATTAATTAACATGACTTAAGTTATATTATTAATAATTAATAATGCATTGTTTAACCTAAGTATTTTACCTTTATTTAATTAAAAACATGATATATTTAATTAAATACTTTTAACCTATATTTTTTTTTAATTTACATGTAATAATTAATAAACTATACTTTATAACTACATGACTTAGAATAATAATAAGAAAACACTTAAGCTTATATAATTAGCTTATTTAACCAGCTTATATCTATTAATGAAAACTTTCTATTTTTAGAAACTTATTTAGTTAAGGCAGCTAATCTATTTATGGAAGCTTTCTATTTTTAGAAACTTATCTATTTTAAGCAGTAATTCTATTTTTAGAAACTTTCTATTTTTGAAAACTTTCTATTTTTGAAAACTTTCTATTTTTGGAAACTTTCTATTTTTAGAAACTTTCTATTTTTGGAAACTTTCTATTTTTGAAAACTTTCTATTTTTGGAAACTTTCTTATTTTGGTAACTTTCTATTTTTGGAAACTTACTATTTTATGAAACATGCTATTTTAGAAAGTTACTTATTATTACACAACAAATATAATAATACATGAAGTACAAGTAATACTTAAATCAGAATAGACAGAATATAAGATAAATACAGTATAAAGCTTAAAACAGTAAAACATGACATAAACGTATAAAATAAGCTAAGACATGACATAAAACCAGTTACGTATGTAGTAATCGGATACTTATACACGTATGTGTTTATGTAGCATTAGTGATACCAAAATAGGTCTCTCTTCCGTTCGTCTTCTTCGTTCACTAGACATAAGGTACGGATTCCCGTCCTTTCAGTATGGACATTCTTTCCTTATTAGGATTGCCCGTATGTAACCAACTGTTTCGGTTTTTGGTTTATTAAAAACCAAATATGTCGGTTCGGTTTCGGTTTTAGCCAAAACCGACCCAAACCGAACCGTGCACACCCCTACTATTATACCATTGCATTGAGGATGCCTTAAGGGGAAGAAATTTTGGGCATTGGAGTTTGTAAGAGCAAACGGTGTCACGGCGAGGGGCCTTCGCCGGTCCGAGGTGGTACCCTCGCCGGTGCTCGCCGTGACACCGTTACCCTCTTCGCCGCTCCCTATTCGGCAAAGTTCAACGAGGTGAAAAGGAAAAAAAGTGGGCCCCACTCAAGTTTATACCGTTTCACAACGGTTAGTTTTTAATTTTTTTTTTAAATTATTTATTTTCCTATATATACACACACTACATTCACAATATACACACACAATACATTCACAAATTTACACCTACAATCACAAAAAAAATGTCAAACTTTCCAAATGATTACCTCTCCTACTCGCAACTTCTTAGCCAAAGCACGGATCCGAATCGTCGTCCTCTTCTCCGGCGACGCAGTCCGGCCAAGGCTCCGGTCAATTCGCAGCCCTCCCACCATTTTCGCATCAATACTTTCCAAACTTGTCACCCCAACAAATCTACTATAATCAACTACTAGCTTTGGAACAATCTCAATTTAATCCATCTCAGTTTAATCAATCGCGGCGAAATATGCAGTCGATTATTAATATGTTTTTTTTTTCCGTATTGTTTTTTTTCCCTACTTTTTTTTAAGTATTTTTATTTTTATTTGAAGTATTTGTATTTTTATTTGAAGTATTTGTAATTTTTAATTTTATGAAATAAAATTTTATTTTGTGTGAAAAATGAAAAATAAAATAAAATGGTGAGTGGTTGGACACAAGTGAAGAGTAGAGAGACTAGTTGTGAGTGAGGGGGTGTTTAGTTGGTGTTTTGTTTTGGTTAGTTGAGATGATGTGGCGCTAAGGTCGCACAATTAAAGAGGTAATACCTCTTCGTGACACCTTTTTGCTCTAAACAATGTATAAACATAGAAAAAACAAAGTAGATCCAGTAATCAAAATACTCCTCTCCTATTGGTCAGAATACAAAACACCGGATCACAATCCGTCATCACGCTTTCATTGGCAACCGTCCGATGAAATCTAAAAAATCTACAATCCAACGCCTCACATGACTCCCCGAAATCGCAAATATTTCAAACAATCCCGCCCACCCAACCCATTTCACTATAAATACCCCCAAAACCCAATCACAAAAACACACACTACTTTCACACTCAGAAAATACACACTCGATCTAATTCTTTCAAAATCATAAATGGCTCGTACTAAGCAAACCGCAAGGAAGTCAACAGGAGGCAAGGCTCCAAGGAAGCAGCTCGCAACAAAGGCCGCACGAAAGTCAGCACCAGCAACCGGAGGAGTGAAGAAGCCACACAGATTCAGGCCAGGAACCGTTGCGCTACGAGAGATCCGTAAGTACCAGAAGAGCACTGAGCTTTTGATCAGGAAGTTGCCGTTTCAGAGGCTTGTGAGGGAGATTGCTCAGGATTTCAAGACGGATCTGAGGTTTCAGAGTTCTGCTGTTGCTGCTCTTCAGGAAGCGAGTGAGGCGTATTTGGTGGGTCTTTTTGAAGATACTAATTTATGTGCCATCCATGCTAAAAGGGTTACTATTATGCCCAAAGATATGCAGTTGGCTCGTCGCATTCGTGGTGAAAGGGCTTAAGTGTTTAAGCTGTTGTTGATGATTCAATTCTTGTGAAATGATGTTTAGTTTTATGGTTTTATGCTTTAATGTGTAGCTGTTTAGTTTGGAAACTCAAAAGTTAATGAATCAACTTGAATTTTAATTCTCTGTTTATGTTAGATAACAATATGTGGCAGATAACAGAAATAGAGTTACTGGATCTGCAATTGCAACTCTTTAACTTCTGAACTAATGAAAGATACAAATTATCATACTTCTTATATAAGGTTTGTTTGCAATTAAGTAAATTTAAACACTGCCTTTTAAATAATTATATGCATATGTTAACCATGATAAGCTCAATTGCTAAAATTCCCACTGAAATATGTATTCATAAACTCAATTGGAATTGTACAATTGTACATTTAGTTTCCCTTAGAAAGGTATACTGTAGTATAACTGAAATTTGATGGTATTGTTGTAATTTAAGAGTTCTGTGTTTGGAAAATAGTTCAATCACTGAGAATGATGGCGAATGGCTACATGATGTCGAAATGCTAATCCCTATCTTTCACGCTAGCTCCAATTCAATCACCACTCAATTTCCAGTTCTATAACAATCTACTCAAAGATGGAGGGAATGATCACTTTACTATGCCAAAACTGCGCTAAAGAGAACATCCCTCCGTTCTTGCCCATCAACAAGACCAAGTCCAGTTATTATAAGCTCGGTGCAAAGATGACGCTGAAGAAAGATAACAAGCATAGGAAGCCTCTAAACGATATTACTAATCTCGTCGTGTTAACAGGTCTTCAATTGTGATTTTCCAGGATCGATCATAACCAAACAACACGATCATATATACACAGAATTAATAGGGATGAACAAGAAGATTGATTTGGGTTTTGAACCCTTCCTGTTAAAACCACATGAATGAAACCTATATAATACTGTCTAAACCTAACTATATGGGTCAGTTATGGGCTTTTGACCCATACTACAATTGTACAGACTAAAAACAAAGATTAATAGGATTAAGTTTTCCAACACGGTCGTCGAATCTATGAATCAGTCTTCCCAGACTTTGCCATCACGTTTGTTTCCGCTGTTGCAATCGGTTCGGTTTGTAGGTCTACCCCTGTTAGCCGCATTTCTGCTAACAAGGGGCGTGGCAAATCGTTGCGGTTTAACTTTAGATAGCTATATGTGGCAGATCACTCAAATAGAGTTGTGCAGCGTATTGAGATGTTACTGGATCTGCAATTGCAATTCTTTAATATAACTTGGTACTTTTCTATCACGTCAACAGGAAACTCTTTCCTGTAAAGTGTAAACGCTTTGAACCTTTGGTGGTTTTCATCATTCACTTTTACATCAACATTAGATTGATCATACTCTGCATCCTTTGGCACCAGTAGTTGACCGCCAAGTCGCCTGCCCACCCCCAAAAACGGCTTAAACTCTGTTGTCCCTTGTTTGCTCTTCAGCTTTCCATCAACCAACTCTTTGGTAGTAGTTACTTCTGTTATTTTCAATTCCTTCATCAACTGGGCAAATGACTTAACACCTCTTGGCACTTTTGTTCCACCTAGTCGCCTCCCTTTACCTGGAAACCGTTTGGTTTCGTCATCCTCTGATGTAGTACTCTTTCGTTTACCAAGAACGCTTTTTTTCTTATGATCGGGTTCTTTATTATACACCAATGGTTTGATCTCAATAGTTTCACCAGTTTTTAGAGAAACAAAATCCCTAAAAGCTTTTTCAAGAAACGGCATATGATCTGAAAGAGTAAAGAACTTAGTATCATGTGGTTGTAACTTAATGTACTCCCCTCTTCGTAATCTAATGTTCTTGATATTCACTTTGCCACCTTCTTGTATTGCCAGGCTTTTCATCATCCACGTGGGCAATAAAACTGAGTCCTCATCGGCAGTGAACTCGACAACACCACAATGAGAGTACAGGCCTGTGGTCTCATTTGTTATGCGAAAAAGCATATCTTGAGAAATAAGTTGTTCGAGGGCAGAAGGCGGCATAATGATCTTGTTTCCAGCTTCGGGATGATTTTTGGAAAGTGAGAAAGCTTTGTAGTATTCATCAAAATTGGAGACAGGGATTTGGGTAGGAATTTCCATGTTTAAGATGATCTTTCGATCGAGTAATAGCGTACGAAGATGTTAACTACGTATATATATATAGGACTATGAGGCGATTAACCTAAATAAATTAAATGATCATTCCTTATTGATTATTATTAGGAAAGTCCCTTGTTGACCAAGTTAATAAGAGGTCGGTTGCCCTAATGGGCCGACTAATATCCCTACTACTTATAAAGGCTGTATATCAAATTTTCAAAAATCTCTTCATTTCTATTAATAGCAGTTTTTCTCAACATTTCTATATTTACACTAATTATTTAGCCACAAAGAGAAAGCATTGTAAAAAGCTGCAAACCCAATGTTAATTTTGGAAAGTTGTTTTCCAGCTCCTTACGTTACAATTCATTTAATAAAAAGTTGAAAGGTTCAAAGCTTGCCAGAGAAGCATCTAAAAAATCGATCCAACCCAGTTATAACCCACCTTTTACTCCTCCATCACAACCCTAACTCGCCATCATCATCATCATATTCAGAAAAACACAATATTTTCAACTTTATTATTAAAAGAATCATCATAAAAAATCATTCTTTTTCTATTGCGTTGTTAATTGAATTAATCAAATATGAGATGATTGATTTTTCCATGAATTGATTATGTTTTTGGATTATTTTTTACAGGGAAAAGATGCAACATATAATGATTCGTGTTGCCCCTGAAGCACTACCGAGTGGTGCCCTGAGTTTCTGTTGTGTGGCTGTTGAGAAAGTCTGATCCTATCTAAATGTTGTTTCAAGAATAGTTTTGAGGGTTGGTGGTTTTCCTTTATCTTTCTTCTTTTTAAAGTAGTTTTGAATCTAAATTTTCTAGCCTTTATCATGAAAACATTTATATAAAGAAGATAAGAAGAGATCTTCTTTAGTTGGCGGGTTGTTAGTCTTAGTGGTTTTCTATATGAAATATGAGTAGTTGTTTTATTTTCTTCTTTGGGTTTCAGAGTTTTGTGAATGTATTTTTGTTCTGACTTTCAATTTATCTGTGTTTTCCTATTTTACTTTTAATTTAGCTGTGTATATATATGTTCTCAACATTCTTTCTTTTTCAAAGTTTCAATATACACGTTTCTTTTTGTTTTTAGGCCAATGAGTTTTTTTGCCGCTAATTGGTTTGACTTTAATATTAAGAAGCTAAAGTTGTAAGCTTTCTCAACTTAAGAAGCTAAATTTGAATTATGTTGTGTTTGCGTGATGATCTTTTGCTCTCTTTAATAGTTATAGGTTTGTAACAAAGCAAGTTTGGATTGTTCTGTGTTGATGATGTTGCCATCAGTTAATGGGAATGTCGGCGAAGGAGGCATCATAAGGCCGTTGTCGTGCATTTGTGTGTGAGGTGTTAGCCACTCGTACCTTTATCTCCTATCCATATCACTGATTTTCTGATTTTATCATTTTTGCAACATAGGCACGAGTAAATTATACATCGTTTATGTTGCTTCGTAAAATTTATAGTCCTCGATAATATTCCTATAAATATCTCATGATATTTTTCGGCCTTACGGACTTATTTGAATTAAAAAAACACGCATAGGTTCCTTTTTTCGGGCTTATAAGACAGAGTAATAATTTTTTAGGCTGAAAAACGGCTTAAGGGCTTTTTAAAATTCAAGTAAGCCCACACACCTACAAAACAAGCTAACCCAAAAGTTCCCCGTTGCATACTTATCTTAATGCATGATTAGTATTGCTGCTCTGCGTTGTGTATTTGCATCTTATGTGGCTTATGCGAAATAAAATTATCGGAAATGTACTTTAATGTCGGCTCATGTTCTTCACATATATGCAAATGGTTTGTGCAACTTTGATTGAAGAAAAGTTCAACACTCTCACTCCGCCTTAAGCCGAATAGTTTCATTGTTGTCACATACCAATTATGAACCCTGAACATGGTCAGCGGTTAGTACTATACACTTTGGCTTGATTTGGGTAGGTAATTGTCAATTAATTGTTGGTTATGCATAGCAATCATACTATAACGCCAAATCCATTCCGAAGTAAATAAAATAAAATTGTTACTACTAACAACATGTTTCACTGGATAAATGCAGAGAACAAGGTGTCGGGACCAAACACTGTTACAAAGAAATTTGAGTTGAAAATCGAGTGTTTCTGATAGCAAACTGGAAGGTCAAAAGCCGATGTTTAACAGCAGGTATATGTAAATCATATAACTTGGTCACAACTCGAAAAAAATGTTTGGTAGCAATACAGTTCTTGCATAAGATTATTCAGAAATCAACACAGAAGTCGACTACAAAATTTAATGTGGTAAGTCACGTTTACCTGAAGTAATTTACATTTTTATTTCTGCAATTAGATTAGATTTATGAATTTCTGCTTTGCTTAGTTCGATGTTTTGATCATCACTTTGTGAATCTCAGAGCAAAAAAGGTCCTCAATGTAGGACTCCTCATGTAGCTGAAACTTTTTGCAAATGGTTTGTGTGCACCAATATTGTTAGAACGTGGTTGAGTCTCACATCAGGAACAACTTAAAATGAGACACATACGTCTCATTTATACTAGCTAGAAGAATAATCTAGAATGATTGAATAAAATATTACAAGGAAATTCAAATCCTAAACCCTAACTCTGGAATTCCCTCTTTTGCCCTTTGAAACTCTTGGTCAAACAGCTCCATGTGATCTCTGAAAAGGAATCTCCAATCTAGAACGTTAAAATGGTCTTGGGGACCAAGAAAATTGTTTGGAGACGTTGATTCTCTGAGGGATTCGTATTTTGCTATTTTTGATGCAGCAGGGGAGGGACGGGGGGCCCATTTGGGTGAGTGGGAAAGCTTTTTGTGAGGTGGGTTTTGGAGATAATGACATGAATCATCAATCTGCACAAAATCAAGGAAAAACCCTTTGATTTGTGCAAATTAAGGATTAGGGTTTATAAGTGGGGATGAATGATAAACAGTTGTGTTTTGATGATAATTAGGGGTTAAAAGGTTTTAAATGTTGTTTACCACCAAAACCATATTTAAAAATCTGGTTATTTAAAATTGGTTGTAAGTGGAATCTGACGTGGGAGGGAGTGATGAGGTGGTGGAGTGTGATTGGTGGGTGGGGAGTGATGTGTGGGTTTGATTGGCTAGGAGAAGTTTGGATGTCTGCCCAAATGAGTCCCTCAATTCCTTTCCTTTCTTCATCTTGTAATAAACAGCAAAAACTCTTTTTCCTTTGTAAACAAGTTTGGGCAGTTGGCATTTTCAGTCCTTCCAAGTTTAAGTTATGGAAACAAGGACTAATCTTGTAAACTTTGAGATCTTCAAGGGCCATACTTGTAAATTATTGATAATTTAGGGACCCAATGCAATAAATGAGATTTGCAAGGGTATAAATTGACAAGTCTTCAATTGTTGAGGGACCAAACTTGTACAATCTTCAAACTTCAAGGTCATATTTGGAAATTCCATTCTTGGGCCCGGTTCATTATGCGGCTTCGTTTCCCGTGTTCGTTTTTGATTGATTCTTGTGATCTTTTTGTCTTTTCCTCAATATCCGTACCTAAAATACACAAGCAACAAACACGAGCATATATTTGGCAGTTTTAATGATATTTTACGCATTTTAAGCCCGATTTGGACGATGAGACTATGTATAAAAGCAGTCTCATCACTCCCCCATACTAAACCATTGCCGTGCCCTCACGCAATACTGGAATAAAGTATCATAGCACCTCCAAAATTCATTTTTATTCACTTTATTGAATGATAAACTAGCTACACTACTACTATTACTACTACTTGCGTTTTAGACATAATGTATGATTTTCATCGCAAAATGGGACGTTTAGGTTCATAGAATAAGAACACGTGAATGCTTCGTTAGAAATAATTTCATCGTCCTCGATTTTCACTCCAATTCCAGGCCAAGCGTGCAACGAGATCATTGTCATTATAAGTTAGTAATGCTAACACTACTCATATGCCCTAATCACGTACTTATCCTCCCATTATTCCTAAGTTGTATCTCTTATATTTTATTTTGTCTTGAATGTTTCACGAGGATACATTGTTTGACTTATGCGATAATAGAGATTTAGGTCTAAAAATAGAGTCCTAACAGTGTAACTAAGACCATCAAATTAATAACCCCTCCTAATAGACAACGATGTCAAAAAATTAAGTTGACAAGAAGAATCGATAAACACGGTTTTATAACGGTTTTGAACATGAGACTTATTACCAAGACTTTTATACGCCCCCTAACGGAAGGGCCTTATTATCTTTGGTTTACCTCCATCTTTTATTCAACTTCACCATGAAGCTTTTATTATGACTTCGGTCTTGCCTTGCCTTTTATTATCCGCCTCATCGGTGGTTTTATTAGCCAAAGACGTATATCCTCACGCTAAAGCGAATTTTGGATCTTTAAAGCTTCGAAGATTAAGGCTTGATTCACTTTCAATTTTGAATAGATTTTTCGGCCTTGTGGGGCTTCAAATTGTTTGCTAGATTTAGGTGAGCACTTAAAATCTTATTATTGGGTGAAGCTTTCGATTATTCGGGTGCCAATACTTCAAAACCGTGACGCTGGCGATACCTTAATGTCTTCCCAATTTAATTACACGGAAGCTACTAGAAAAGACTAGAAACCCAACAATCCTAACTAAACCGCTAAGTCAATATTTATTAAGCAAAACATATTTACATGCGAAGGGAGAATAAGCAAACAACGAGAACACATGAGTTTTTGAAAGAATACGAGTACTCTACGTTTAGCATAGTAACTTATAATTAACTCTATCATTTCTCGTCCTCATTTAAGAGACTTAGCCTAATGTGTAGTTAAGGAATCAAAGCTAAGTGCTCAACACGCACGGTCGAGTCAAAAATTACTCTTATTCTCGCCATCGGAAAATCTACATTCGTGTCTTCAAACACTTATAAAACATGAGAAAAATTTAAAATTTGGCCATTTTTAGCCGTATTTTGCAACAAAACGATAAATAAAAAGGCAAACTTTGGAAAGCGTGAAGGTTTGGCAAGACAAGTATCTATTCACCCCCCCATACTAAAGTTAAACATTGTCCTCAATGTTTCGAGTCTAGGGGTGCAAACACCCCCATACTAGAGACGTAGTCGAATGCCTAATCTAGCATGGAAAGGGTGTAACCAATAAATTAATAGCCGTTTATGAAGTGTGCTAAAAACCTAAGGTTAGAACATCAAAGGATATATCATGGATATTGAGAAAGTCTTCAAAGCAAACGATCGAGTGCTCCCATAAAACGAACACGAGAGGCTCCAATCGTGAAGATCATGATCATCTAAAGTTCACAATTCACAAACAACCACGAAACAAAGGTTGGAAGGGCACAAATCCCCACACGTAAGCTACATTAGAAAGCGATAATATGTACATAGGATAAGCATGGCACTCCCCCACGAGGCACCTCGTTTTTGATTACCGAGTCATGAGCTCGACTCGATCCCCTCAATACTAATTATCATTGGGGAAGGTGACTTGGTCGAGGTAATTCAAGGATTGAACTTCCCCGCCAAAGTAGTGCTTCAACCTATGTCCATTCACCTTGAAGTTAGGACCATCATCTTGAGCTAGCTCGATGGTCCCATACGGAAACACTTGAGTCACGGTGAATGGACCGGACCAACGGGATTTCAATTTACCGGAAAAGATTTTTAATCTTGAATTAAAAAGCAAAACTTGATCCCCAATGTTAAAAACCCGGTTTTTAATTTTAGAATCATGCAACTTTTTAGTTTTCTCTTTATAAATCAATGAATTTTCATAAGCAATATCCCTCAATTCATCCAATTCATTTAATTGCATTTTCTGGTGTTTTCCCGTGGTCTCCATATCATCATTACAATGCTTTAGGGCCCAATAAGCCTTGTGTTCTAATTCGATAGGCAAATGACAATTCTTTCCATACACAAGCTTATAGGGAGTGCACCCAATGGGCGTCTTATGAGCGGTCCTAAAGGCCCATAAAGCATCGTCCAACTTATCCGACCAAGTTTGTCGGTTTTCCCCAACGGATCTATCCAAGATCCTCTTCAACGCTCGGTTTGAAACCTCGACTTGCCCACTCGTTTGTGGGTGATAAGCCGTAGAAAGCCGATGTGTAACCCCATATTTCCTTAGGACCCTTTCAAATTGGTCGTTACAAAAATGGGTTCCACGATCGCTTATGATAGCACGAGGGGTTCCAAACCGAGAAAACAAGCTTTTCAAAAACTTGACTACCACACGAGCATCATTGGTGGGCAAGGCCTTGGCCTCCACCCACTTAGATAGGTAGTCAACCGCAACGAGAATGTACTTATTACCACGAGATGATGGGAACGGCCCCATAAAGTCTATACCCCAAACGTCAAAGATCTCACACACTTGGATGATGTTTTGTGGCATTTCATCTTTTTGTGAGGCTTTTCCTTGTCGTTGGCATGCATCACACGACTTCACAAGATCTTGTGCATCTCGGTAAATAGTAGGCCAAAAGAAGCCGGCATCAAACACCTTCTTAGCCGTGAGATTAGCACCGTGGTGACCACCCGTAGGTCCCTCGTGACAAGCTCTAAGGACGTTAGAAGCTTCGGTGCCAAATACACAACGTCGGATGATTTGATCCGCACAAGTTCGAAACAAGTAAGGGTCGTTCCAAAAGTAGAACTTGACGTCACGAAGTAATTTTCGTTTTTCTTGAGTCGTCATACCCTTAATGATGAAGTTACCCGCATGGTAATTTGCAAAATCCGCAAACCATGGGGTGGAAGAGTCAAGCTTAGAATTCACTACACCAAGTGTCTCGAGCGGAAATGTTTCGGTGATTTCCTTGGGCTCGTAAACACTTTGGTGAGGATCTTCCAAACGAGAGAGATGATCGGCCGCTAGATTCTCGGCTCCTTTTTTGTCAACGATGGTGTGATCAAATTCTTGAAGGAGGAGAATCCAACGAAGTAATCTAGGCTTAGCATCTTGCTTTGCCATGAGATACTTAATAGCTGAATGGTCCGTATACACTATGCATTTCGTCAAGACGAGATAAGGTCGAAATTTCTCAAATGCATACACCACGGCAAGGAACTCTTTTTCCGTTGTAGTGTATTTTAGTTGAGCCTCGGTCATCGTCTTGCTAGCATAGTGAATAGGCAAGAAGTGCTTATCATGACGTTGCCCCAAAACAGCCCCAATAGCGTAATCACTAGCATCACACATAAGCTCAAAGGGGAGGTTCCAATTGGGAGCAACAAGAATGGGAGCTTCGGTAAGTTTCCTCTTAAGGATTTCAAAGTCTCGTACACAATCTTCGTCAAAGACAAAACGTGCCTCTTTTTCAAGAAGATGTGTAATGGGTCGAGAGATCTTTGAAAAATCCTTGATGAATCGACGATAAAAGCCCGCGTGGCCTAGGAAACTCCTAACTCCCTTAACGGTTTTGGGATGAGGTAATTTGGCGATGACGTCTACCTTAGCTTGATCTACCTCAATCCCCGCTTTCGAGACCTTGTGCCCTAAGACCATTCCACTCTTAACCATAAAATGACACTTTTCCCAATTGAGCACAAGGTTGGTTTCCTCACAACGTTTCAACATTCTCTCTAGGTTCGACAAACACGAAGTGAACGAATTACCAAACACGAAAAAGTCATCCATGAAGACTTCCATCGTCTTCTCGATCATATCATGAAAAATAGCCATCATGCACCTTTGAAAGGTTCCCGGTGCATTACAAAGTCCGAATGGCATTCTACGATAGGAAAACGTTCCATATGGACACGTAAACGTAGTTTTTTCTTGATCACGAGGATCGATGGGAATTTGGAAGTAACCGGAAAAACCATCTAAAAAGCAATAGAAATCATTTCCCGCAAGACGCTCCAACATTTGGTCCATGAAGGGCAAGGGAAAATGGTCTTTTCGAGTGGCTTCATTCAACTTTCGATAGTCAATGCACACTCTCCATCCGGTCACGAGTCTAGTGGGAATTAACTTGTTGGCATCGTTTGGCACAACGGTCATCCCTCCCTTTTTAGGGACACAATGAATAGGACTCACCCAAGGGCTATCGGAAATAGGGTAAATCATTCCCGCGTCAAGGAGTTTAAGGACCTCCTTTTTGATGACGTCGTGAATTTTGGGGTTCACCCTCCTTTGACTTTGGATTGTGGGCTTGAAATTCTCCTCCATTAAAATTTTGTGGGTACAAAACTTGGGATCGATTCCCTTAATGTCGGATAACTTCCACGCAATCGCCCCCTTTGTGATCCTTTAGAACATCGACAAGTGCGGTTTTTTCATCATTCGAAAGTTCCTTCGCAATAATAACCGGCAACTTGTCGTCCTCCTCCAAATAGACATATTCGAGGCGAGGAGGTAAATCTTTCAACTCGAGGATAGGTGGTTCCTCAAGTGAAGATTTGGGCTCGATACTCATAACCTCCTCGGGTGGAGGAAATGGGAAATCGCTAAGAAAATCTTTGATAATCGAGAAGTCCTCATCGTTGTCGAGGTCTTCGTCACAAGTACGTGGAACATTGCATTCTTCCAACGTAAAACCACCACCTTCGAATGGAGTGAAGGTTGGTGTCGAATTATCAAGAATTGGATCTAACATAGTGGGATTACCACTAGTTTCTTCATCACCAAACCCTAAAACTTCTTGTGAAAATTCCTCGCAAACCACGTCGATCATATCAACGAGGTTTATGGTAGCAACGGAATAAACATGAGAAAGTTGAGAATTTTGAGTTGCGTTTATAACAAGTTCCTCGTCGTTGAAACGTAAGGTGATCTTTCTAGCATGAACATCAATTAAAGCCATAGACGTATCTAAAAACGAACGACCTAAAATAAGAGGAACTTGAGGATCCGTGGGGATATCAATGACGATAAAGTCTACGGGATAGTAGAACTTCCCACTTTCACAAAAACGTCTTCCGCCAAACCACATGCACGAATCGTGGAATGGTCGGCCATCTCGATAGACATTAGTGAAGGAGTAAGATTAGGAAGATTGAGCGACTTGAAGATTGCAAGTGGCATCAAATTAATGCTAGCACCAAGATCGGCCAAGGCATAGCATTCTTCCATATCTTGAATTGCACAAGGGATCAAAAATTTACCGGGATCACCGACTTTTTGAGGTATACGATTAAGATAAACCGACGAACAACTAGACAATTGATGCAATTTCTCCTTGTTGTTCAACATACTCTTAAAGTTAGCGGCAAATCGAGGCATCATGACCAAAGCATCGGCAAAACTCACATTAAGGTGCAACTCACGAAACATTTTCATAAAAAGCTCAAATTGATAATTGTCGCGCTCTTGTCGTTTCTCCTTCCTAAGTCTCGATGGGTAAGGTAAGGGTGGTGTGGGTTGGGGCATAGGCATAGCCTTTGGAATCTCGGGTTCCAATGTTGGTAAAGGGTCGACCGTAGGTGTGGCATGAGCGGTACTTTGTGGGCTTGAGATATGCTCCTTTTCGACCACCACCTCGGGTTCTTCCTCAATTTCCTCCACCGTTGGAGTAATTGGTTGAGGAGTCGGTTCTTTAAGTGCCTTACCACTTCGTGTGGTAATCACTTTCATCTCTCCCTTCGGATTTGAAACGGTGTTACTAGGCAAGCTACCCGAAGTAGAGGCTTTGTTCCCCATGACGGCTTCTAAAATGGCATTAAGCTTAACATCTTGACTAGCGGCTTTTTGGTTAATTCTTTGTTCAAGCCTAGCATGACTTTGTTCAATTTTATTGTTTTGACCTCTAATTTGATTGGCAAAATCATTTTTCAACTCATTTCTCATGTTAAGATTTTCCTTCACAAAATTAGCTAACTCCTTGGTGTTTTTAGCCGTGTCCCTAGCTTGACTAGCCAATTGCTCTTGAATGTTTTCCAAAATCTTATCATTTGCCGTGGCGTAATTCAAAAAGTCCATTGGAAGTTCTTTAGTGTAAACATTTTGAAGACCTTGACTTGTGTTTTGAAAATTACGGTTTTGATTTTGATTTTGCAATTGGCTACTACTTCCTTGATTCCCATAGTTGTTATTACCCTTGTAATTGTTCCTTTGATTGTTTTGGTAACCAACTTGATTGTTTCGATAATTGTTAGCATTTTGATTTGGTGGAAAACCCGGTGGAGTCAATTGATTAGTGCGGGGAACTTGACCGTTTTGGTTATAAGTTCCCGCGGCCGCGAAGGCACTCGAAGTGTTACCACCATTGGTAATGCACTCGGAGTAATCGTGAGCTCCACCACAATACATACAAGAAACCTCAACCGCTTTAGCCGTAGCGGGAGTGGTTTGTTCACCAACTTTGAACTCAATTAACAATCCTTTAAGCTTATCAAAAACCTTGTTCTCCAAATTAGCCTCGATTCGGCAAGCATCAACGGTGTGTGACAATGAAGGCGAAGGCGAAGACGAAGTCTTACGAACACTCGACGTGCTACGAGGACTATAGACCTTAGACCTATTCTCAATGATTAACAATGCTTCCTCGACCGTTTTACACAAAAAATTGCCACCCGCGGCGGCATTAAGATAATCACGCTCATGATCGTTCAAGCCATTGTAAAACGTGTCAATTTGATGCAAGTCGGAAAAACCATGATGAGGACATTCGTGCAACATTTCCTTAAAACTATTCCAAGCCGTTGAAGAACTCTCATTATACTCTTGTGAAAACTTTGAAATCTCGTTTTTCAAATGCGTAGTCTTAGAGGGCAGAAAAAATTGGTTCACGAATTTTGAAACGAGATCCTTCCACGTCAATATAGAATTGGGTGGCTCTTTCTCTAACCAAATTTTTGCGGGCCCCGCTAAGGAATACGGAAAAAGCATCATCTTAATCGAGTCGTTAGAGACGTCCTTAAACTTGCAAGTGGCGGTGAGACGATTAAATTGGCGAATGTGGTTATGAGGGTTGTCCTTTTCGTCACCTCGAAACTTGTTGTTTTGAATCATGGACAACAAACCCGTCTTAACCTCAAAATTCTCCGCAAGGATAGCGGGAATCACAATCGCTTCTCCATAACCCTCGGTGGGTGCTTGAAGCAACTCCATCATAGTTCGATTAGCCATGGGTGCTTCTTTCACTACGATGGGTTCGTCAATAGGAGACTCCTCACTAGAAGGAGTGGTTGATTTGTTTCTTCGTTTACGAGCACGTCTTGCTTTGGAGCGAGTTTGCATAAACGTCACGTATAACGAGAGGGTGAGCAAAGAAGATTCTTTTTGGTGTTTTTACTTTTTCAATTTTTTTGTGGTTTTTGATTGTTTTTACTTTTTTTTTGGATTTTTGGAATGTATTAGGTAGACACAAATCTACAAATCTCCTCCTTAATCAAATCTCTCGATTAAAGAAGCCTCAAGGAATGAAAACGATCACGTGAAGTGAACGCCTTCGATGACTTTAGAACGATGGTGGAACACCAAATCGTTCAAGAGGGTTTAATCAATGAAACCAAGAAAATATATATGATACTTAAGTAATACTTTGGGCGGCAAAACCCTCGATTAGCTCTCAATCTCAAAATACGCACAAGCAAGCGGAGGAAACGAGGCGACGCGAAGCACTTAAGAGCCTTTTTCCTTTAGGTCGTGAAATACAACCGCCTTATACCCACCTTATAGTTTGTATTTTTCAAAATCGAGCTTCACGAAAGTATTTATCTATTTTTGCCTTTTTTCTTTGGTTTGAGATTCGAATACAATGATTGGGTAATGACCTCCCAAGTCAAGGTTGTGATTTCTCACGTATTTGGAGTACTTGTAAATTTATTGTTCTACGTATACAATATAGTAATAGTATTCACAAAAACGAAAAACCGATAATACGTATTAGTAGAGTGCTACTAATACAAATACTAATTATGGCTATATAAAAAACAACAATTTCCAAATCAAAACACAACACGCCTCCCCGGCAGCGGCGCCAAAATGATGTTGAGTTTTTGCTACCCTTTAGGAAAAGAGCAACAAAATAGGACAAGTATGCACGACGATTTAGGAAAACCGTGTGTGAATGACCCTAAAGTGAGTTCGTTCTCAAGGAGGCAAGTGCGTTGTGTAATGAATTGATTTTGATTTGTGATTATATGATTGAAAAAGAAAGAAAGAAATGAGATTTAGAAAAGGAAGACAGTTACGAAGACGGATTAAACTAAGACGAAAAGGCGTTCACGTAAAACCGTAAAAACTACAAAATTAAAAATTTTAAACCTAATAATTAATTAAAAGCTAAAATAAGTCTAAAATAATATAAATAAGAATAAAAATCCAATAAAAATATTTAAAACCTTTTATTAATTAAATATTCAATTTTAAATGCTAATTAAAGCCCTAAAATTAAATATAATTAACCAAAATGGCCAAAATATGATTTTATTGAACAAATAAGTTACTTATATTATTTAAATACTAAAAAGTGTTTTTCCTAATTTTTAGAAACTATTTTTATATTTTTAAATTACTAAAAACTATTTTTAAACTAAAATAATTATAAAAAATAATAAAATAATGCTAAAAATAATTTACCAAATTTTAAAAATCCTAATTTACTCTAATGAACAGTAGAAAATTGAAAAAGTTTGAAAAAATATAAAATTTACCACTAAAAGACAAAAACAGTTTAATATAAAACCCTAATTAACTTAAATTAATTCAAAAAAATAATTAAAAGATGAACAGTAAAAACTTTTTTCACTAAAAATCTTAAAATATTTTTCTTAATCTATAAAAAATGTTAAAACTGAAAATTAAGTATTTTTGGCACTAAATGCCAAAAACAGAAACTTAAAAAGTTAATTAAAAATGCTATTTAATCCAAAAATTAGCAAATGAACAATAATAAAAATTCTAAATAAACTGAAAAATCACAAATAAAATTAGAAAAATATTGAAACAAGTTTGAAAGTCTAATTCACAAATTCAAGCACTAAAGACAAAAAATTACAAAGACTGATAGTGACATGTGACTGGATTTGTTTTCTAGTGAAGCAGTACTAACTCTTGCACTAGCAGGGGAAACTTAGTTCCCACTGATAGTGTATTTTCTTGGTCAGTTGACCAATTGAGCTTAGGAAAGCTTTTGGGTGGGTTTCTTTTGGAACAAAGGGCACTCCCACAACCAGTTGGGTTGTGGGAAGTCATTTAAACAAGAAAAACACAAGTCCTTACACAAAAATCAAGCAAATCAAGCACATAAAGTTTCTGATGAATGCTATGTGTTTCTGATGAACAGTTGACCCTAGATTACTTGCACAAAAGTGGATTTTAAAAGCTCATAATTTGCACATAAGCTCACCAAATAGCATGTAACTGATTACAACCCCTTCTATAACCTATTATCTAGCAATGATCAGAATTTGTTGGCACAAAAATCACAAAACATGCACAAAAAGGGATTGACTGTATTTTAACTATTTTATCCAATTTTTAAGCATGCAAAAGTGTTTAAACTCTACCCAAACTGAAAACTGACTACTCATATCACCTAATACTACCCTAAGGAGTGTGTTCAACCAGGTTTTAACCCAAAAAACTTTCACCAATATTTATCAAATTCCAAATCCAAACACTCCTTTAATTTTTCTGAATATGACTTAACACACCAAATGCATTCAAACTCCAACCAAATTGCTTCTAATCACTCCTAACATGCATATTACACCTAATCCAGCAATAACAAGCCAATAGACAAGCACTTGAAAAATTTCATACAAAATCACAATATCTCAAAAATCCTACACTTGAAAACTGAAAACTAAGTTAACAAGGGGTTTACCTTGTGGGACCTACATCCAGGTCCCACAATGGCTGCTTAGCCACCTCCAACAGACCCGGGTCTGTGCTGAACCTTGGACTAAACAAGCTCCAATGGAACCTGCTAAGAACAAATGAAGAAGCAAAATACACAATAATCCGATTTTCTTTCTCTTTTTTTTAAACCTTTTCAAAAATCTTTCCAACTAATTTTCCTTTCAAAAACACTTAAAGAAATCACTTACCAACTGAAAAACAAACTTTGGAAACAAGATTTCACCAAAAATCAATTCTTTAGAAACTTGAAAACAAGACTAAATTTTTGAAAACTCAAAAATTAAACAAACAATAAATGGGACACAATCAAACAACAGAAAGTAAAAAGGATCCTGGATTCTTTTCATCAACACCACTCAACCAATTTTCATTCATAAATAAAAATGGGCTTTACAAGTTTGTGACCTAAGGAAAAAAAATCAGGAACAACTTAAAATGAGACACATACGTCTCATTTATACTAGCTAGAAGAATAATCTAGAATGATTGAATAAAATATTACAAGGAAATTCAAATCCTAAACCCTAACTCTGGAATTCCCTCTTTTACCCTTTGAAACTCTTGGTCAAACAGCTCCATGTGATCTCTGAAAAGGAATCTCCAATCTAGAACGTTAAAATGGTCTTGGGGACCAAGAAAATTGTTTAGAGACGTTGATTCTCTGAGGGATTCGTATTTTGCTATTTTTGGTGCAGCAGGGGAGGGACGGGGGGCCCATTTGGGTGAGTGGGAAAGCTTTTTGTGAGGTGGGTTTTGGAGATAATGACATGAATCATCAATCTGCACAAAATCAAGGAAAAACCCTTTGATTTGTGCAAATTAAGGATTAGGGTTTATAAGTGGGGATGAATGATAAACAGTTGTGTTTTGATGATAATTAGGGGTTAAAAGGTTTTAAATGTTGTTTACCACCAAAACCATATTTAAAAATCTGGTTATTTAAAATTGGTTGTAAGTGGAATCTGACGTGGGAGGGAGTGATGAGGTGGTGGAGTGTGATTGGTGGGTGGGGAGTGATGTGTGGGTTTGATTGGCTGGGAGAAGTTTGGATGTCTGCCCAAATGAGTCCCTCAATTCCTTTCCTTTCTTCATCTTGTAATAAACAGCAAAAACTCTTTTTCCTTTGTAAACAAGTTTGGGCAGTTGGCATTTTCAGTCCTTCCAAGTTTAAGTTATGGAAACAAGGACTAATCTTGTAAACTTTGAGATCTTCAAGGGCCATACTTGTAAATTATTGATAATTTAGGGACCCAAATGCAATAAATGAGATTTGCAAGGGTATAAATTGTCAAGTCTTCAATTCTTGAGGGACCAAACTTGTACAATCTTCAAACTTCAAGGTCATTTTTGGAAATTCCATTCTTGGGCCCGGTTCATTGTGCGGCTTCGTTTCCCGTGTTCGTTTTTGATTGGTTCTTGTGATCTTTTTGTCTTTTCCTCAATATCCGTACCTAAAATACACAAGCAACAAACACGAGCATATATTTGGCAGTTTTAATGATATTTTACGCATTTTAAGCCTGATTTGGACGATGAGACTATGTATAAAAGCAGTCTCATCAATTAGCCTCTTAAACGTACTAGGAGCATTAGAGAGACCAAACGGCATCACCAACCATTCATATAACCCATCTCGTGTTTTGAAAGCTGTTTTCCACTCGTCACCTGGTCTTATTCGAATTTGGTGGTAACCACTTCGAAGGTCAATTTTTGAGAAAACGCTAGCACCATGAAGTTGGTCCAGCATGTCATCCAAACGTGGAATTGGGAATCGATACTTAATAGTGATTTTGTTAACCGCTCTACTATCCACACACATTCGAAACGATCCATCTTTCTTTGGAACAAGAAGGACCGGGACGGCACATGGACTCATGCTTTCACGCATCATTCCTTTCTTCAATAGCTCATCGACTTGTCGTTGGAGACCTCAGCCTGCTAACTAGCTATGTGGAGGTATCCCTCCACGGCCAACTTCTTAGAGGGACTATGGCCTTTTAGGCCACGGAATTTTGAGGCAATAACAGGTCTGTGATGCCCTTAGATGTTCTGGGCCGCACGCGCGCTACACTGATGTATTCAACGAGTATATAGCCTTGGCCGACAGGCCCGGGAAATCTTTGAAATTTCATCGTGATGGGGATAGATCATTGCAATTGTTGGTCTTAAACGAGGAATTCCTAGTAAGCGCGAGTCATCAGCTCGCGTTGACTACGTCCCTGCCCTTTGTACACACCGCCCGTCGCTCCTACCGATTGAATGGTCCGGTGAAGTGTTAGGATCGAGGCGACGTGGGCGGTTCGCTGCCTACGACGTCGCGAGAATTCCACTGAACCTTATCATTTAGAGGAAGACCCGCTGGGATCTCTTCTAGAAAAATACTTTGAAACCTTTTCAATAACGGGATCAATACACCAGGTGGTGGTGGTATGTCATCATTTCTTACTTCTTTTACCACCAAAGCAAAAGCTACTTTTGATATTTGAAAATCTTTACTAAATTCAGATTTGGACAGAAAATAATTACCTTCTACTTCTTTGGTTTGCGGTGAAACAACAAACTTCGAAGGCCCCAAAACAATTTTACCTCCATCCTTGTCGAAAGAATACGTGTTTCTCATCCCGTCATGTATGGTCCGTCTATCAAACTGCCATGGCCTCCCTAGTAATAAGTGGCATGCATCCATTGGAACTACATCACACAAGACCTCATCCCGATACTTGTCCCCGATAGAAAAGTGTACGAGACATCGTTGATCTACGTGAACACATGTTCCCTTTTGTAGCCACGAGAGCAGGACGAGGGTGTTTTTCGGTTTTAAAAGACAACTTTTTAACCATAGTTTCAGAAACTACATTTTCACAACTACCGCTATCGATAATAACGTCACAAACCTTTCCATGAGATGTGCACCGTGTATGGAAAATGTTGTGGCGAAGCCACACACTATCTCTTGTTGAATCGGCAGCTAATGCTCTTCGAATCACCAATATCTCTCATACATCTCCATATATTACATCTTCCTGTTCCAACGGTTCATCGAATACCGGAGGTGAACCAAACTCTTGAGATTCTTGTTCTATGGGTTCTTCAACAAGAGTAAAAACTCGTTGGTTAGGACAATCGGTTGAAATATGTCCGATACCCTTGCACTAGAAACATTGCACTGACTTTTGCCTAGTACGAGAAGTACTAGCCCCTACATCATGGGTTTGTGAGGTGTGTGAGGCTTTTGTTGCAACCATTTTTGAGCTTTGTGTACCAGTGGCCCGATCAGTTGCATAACCTCGATTTGGACCTCGACTAATACCATAGGCTGTTGATTTTCGACCCTCTTTCTCCTTGAGCTGCTTCTCGACTTTTGTGGAAAGTTTATAAACATCATTATAAGAGATAAATGGCTGTAAAATAACCACATCATAAATATCTTTTCGTAACCCACGAAGATACCTTGCGATAGTTTGCTCCTCGGGTTCTACGATACCGCACTTTAACATTAAATGATCAAACTCCTCGGTGTAATCAGCCACCGATAGATCACGTTGTGCAAAATCATGTAGCTGGAGAAATGCTTCCTGTAAATACCCATCTGGTAAAAACTTCTTTCGTAACTCACGTTTCATTTTCTCCCATTTCCGAATTCTTGGCTTGTTCTCGTGGGCTCTTTTTAGCTTTAAATGTTCCCACCAAACAGAAGCATGTTTCTTAAGCTTAATTGCAACAATTTTTACCTTCAAATTTTCATGAACTTCTTGATAGTCAAACATACGCTCTACTGTGTGAATCCAGTCAATGAACTCGTCGGGTTGGATTCTACCTTCAAACACCGGAATATCTACCCTCATGTTAGCACCATGCTGGGACCGATTGTTTCTTCGATCATTGTGTTGATGTCGCCCTTCTTCGTCACTAGATTCCAAGTTATGATTAACATGGAACGGGTTGAATTCATCATCTTCAGAATCTTCATTTTCTAGTTCATTGTGGTTTTGTCTAGGAGCCTCCACGCGCTCGAGACGCAACTGGAGTTGTTGCACAAGATGTCTCAACTCATTCACCTCAATGTCTCGCGGATCAGGTTCTTCATGCAATTGGTTGACGTTACGGGTACGACGTCTGCCAACCATTCTCAACCTGGGTTGTGATACCAAATGACACCAAAAGACAGAGATGAACACAAGGAATCAGCAAAACAACTATTTATAACACACTTGGAGGAATAAAATTCAACTCACAAATGAAAGATGCTCAAAAGAGGAGTTTATTAGTTTTTCATGTTCTGCCATACACAGCTAGTTCTCCACCATTTATAGGCTCTATAACATTCATTACAAAGTGACTTATTTCCTTCCATCTACCCATTCTTTTATTATTGAAAGAAAAACTCCCAAAGTTATTTAAAACATAATAAAATTACAAATTAAGTTCTGCATTCACTGTGTCTCATCAGCTTCTCATCTGACTTGATTCAGCAACCTCTTGGTTGCATTTCTCGAGGCAATCTGTGTCAGGTTCAAATCTTCCTTATATGATCCCTGTGTGTTAATCATCTAATAACTATGCTACTATAGTCGCATGCGTGACAATGAGTTTTTTTTGTAATTGGTGGTTTTTATAGTGTGTATATTCTAGTGTCTACCTGTGTGGGAAGATGACACATTCAAGCCATCCAACTTTTGCTTCACACGTCCAAGCCATCCAAGTTTTGGGCTTTCTTTTCAATTTTGTTCGTTTAATACATAGGCCTAGCGACAACTTGGGGCCCACTCGTTTTCAGTCAACCAAATTTGTGCCACGGTGGACATATATTCCCCAACGACATGTTGCCAAGATTATACCGATGAATTAACAAAGTTAATTAACATGTCGCCGGGGATTGGTTTCGTATTATGTTGATCGTCAATGCCCCGAATAGCAATTTTGTCGTTTAGTGGTGATTTTCCCTGGAGACATGTCGCTCGGTATTCTTTTCGCATTACGTTGACCGCCAACACCCTGAGTAGCAATTTTATCGTTTAGTGGTGATTTTCCCCGGCAACATGTCGCCGGGGATAACTGTTGACCAAACCAAAAGGTCAAACGTTACTATTGTTAAAAGTCTAAGTACATCCATAACATATCGACTCATCCGTTGAACATCTAATGTACAACCATATCATATCGACTCATCCATTGAACGTCTAACATATAAGCATAACATATCGACTCATCGTTTAAACATCTAATATACAACCATAACATATCGACTCATCGTTTAAACATCTAATGTACAACCATAACATATCGACTCATTCGTTAAACATCTAACATACAACCATAGCATACCGAATCATCGTTTAAACATCTAATGTACAACCATAACATATCGAATCATTCGTTAAACATCTAATGTACAACCATAACATATCGACTCATCATTTAAACATCTAATGTACAACTGTTGGTCCCTTGTAAATCGTTATTACTTATCAACCTTAAGTAATAACCCTTTACTACGACTCAAGTGTGTTGTTTTAACAATAGATAAGAACTATATGAACAATTAAAACAACAATACCAATAACTTTTCAACGTATAGACTTTTATTAGAATCAAATAAGGAATCTATAACCAACTTTGTTTGCGGAATAAGAAAGTGGTTGAATGACAATGGGTTGTGATCTCCTCTACTTAAACGTATAACCAAAGTTAAAGTCTAAGCTCCAATCTAAATGTTCATATGCATCTTGGCTATATGGTTTAGTTGGTATCGAGAGAAAAAGGTTTTCCAGAGTTTATGCTCTTGTATTGGTTAACACTTTTTCTCTCAAGGTACACTCCTTTTTATAGGCAGTGTAAACTAGGGTTTGCATTTACATGTTTCAATGCATGGGTTTATCCAGTGGGTGGTTGATGCCCATGCTGGATAAACAGTACAAAGTACATATTAAACTATTCTAGAAAAGATAAAGGTTGTACTTATATCTAACTATACAATCAACCTACTTTGACTTAAAGTTATCTTTTCCCGCCTAATGCAAACCATCAGAATACTGAAGAGTCTTTAGTATCCTAGAGGAAATCGTCTTCATTCAGTTTGGTATTGTCAAACCAAACTGAACTGAAAGCCCTTCTTCAATCCTTGTTCTTCAGCAACTAGACCGCCTAGTATTTGAAGCGAAGACTACTTTGTCTTCTAAGTTCACTGGAAGTGGAATGCTGAACGTTCTTCAGCTACAAAGTCTTCAGTAGGAACTTTATTCCTCTGGTCATCCTTCAGCAGACTGGCCTTGTTGCCGAGCATGAAACACTTAGGGGGATTTTATATTCAAATCCTAGAGTTGCTTTAGGGTCAGTAAATACTGACCCAACAATCTCCCCCTATTTGGATATACAAATAGCCTAAGTCTAATGTCAATAGTAAGTGAGCATAACAACTTCTTCTTACTTGCACTGAACAAATTAATACTTATAAACATCAGATAATCATTTATTCATGAACATTACAAATTACAACAAAAATAGTACAAATGATTATTCAGTTTTCCTTTGGCCTAAGTTCTTCAATGACAGGAGTCTGAACTGATGGATAAGTGTTTCTGATGTCTAGTATTGATAGTAAGCACATGCTGAAAGTTTTAGCAGCTTCAACGAGTCCTGGACCACCATGGTGAGCAAAGAAGATTTTCTAAATGTTCCCAAGAAGTTCATTGGTCAGATCATCAAGATCACTAATACCCACAAAGTCTTGACGTTCACGATGATTGAAAATCATTCCCAATTCTGGTTCTTCTAATACATGTCCAGGGAGATGATTTTCAAACTAAACAAGATCTTTGTATTTCTTTATGGTGACAAAGATGTCACCTACACCAGGTTGAACCAGATTGGCTCTTTTGTTCAGCTCCAGAATTGGATCTTGATCCTCCAGTGAGATTTGATTGTTGATGTTAAGATGCTGACCAAGCCTTTCATGATTTATTACAAAATGTTCAATTCTGGTGCGAACCTCATCCCATCTCTTGGATTTTCTTTTTTCAATATTTCTGCTCATCTCTAACCATTTAGTGTATGAGAGCTCATTCCCTTGGAAGTCATATATTATCTCATCAGACCCGTAAGCTCTATAGAACTTCATATTAATATATCCCTTGTAAGTCACCATGCCAACGTTTGTGATTTCTGAGAGATATCTTCTGTTCAGTCTTGTTATGCAAAACTTTTCGTATAACATCTTTTTCTTGAAGGGGCCTTCAACTTCAGGTTTTCTAATTTTATCATATAAGCTCATCTTCAGATCTCTGAGCCTTTCTTCAGCTTGAAGCTTGTGAATTTTATCAAGTTCTTCTTGAGTGGCCAACCAAGACTTGATAATTCTTTCATCTAGTGTGAATTCACCTTTGCTTTTAGGTTTGATAGGAGGTGACCCATTATCAGATGAGTCGTTGCTGGTGGTAAGGCCATCAACATGACTGTCCTTAGCTGAAGACTCCCCCTTAGTCTTAGCTGAACTTTCTTCACTAAAAGGTGATACATACACAAAAGGTTGTTTTTGGGCCTTCTTTTGTGCTTTTTTTAAAGAGCTGGTGAATAGTAACTTTCTCCCCATCAGCAGAAGATTGCCCTGCAACTTCTGATGAACCCCCAACAGGCAGACATGCACATAAAGAGTCTAAGGTGGATGATACCTTGGCCAGCATTGCGGGAACATTTGCAAGGGCATTCAGTTTTTGCTGAACCTCATCTGATAGGTTCAGTTTTTGTTGTTCCAGTAGACCCACCATGTCTTTGATCTTTGATACCAAATCACATAACTCATTCAGCTGACTGGAAATTGGCTTGAATTCAGCGGGGAGCTCAAAGGATGCAGTATTGATGGAGTCCACGAGTGTTGTGATTTCTTTCTTGACAGAAGTGGTGGTGGCCACATCCTTCACTAAGGGCTTCCGAGCTGTGAGAATGACGTTCTTGATTTGCTCAGTAGCGGGAGGAATTGGCCTTGCTAAAAGAGTAACTAGTTTAATATCAACAACAAACTTTTCCTTCTTGAGTTTGTCCACCTGTGACTGAAGAACCAACACTTGATTTGTCCGCTCATTTACCTGAGTGGTTCTGGGGGATGGTGGCTTGGGAGGTTGAGCAGTAATATCATCTTCAGGTTCACTATCATCCAGATTTATTGGAGTCCTTTCAATCAACCCCAACTCCTTCTCTAAGTGATCAGCAGACATGCTAAATACAAATGTAGGCAAGTGTCCCCCCTTGGCGCCAGTGGAGAGATGCACTTCCTTGGTTGTCTGCTGATCGTCACCTTTAGTGTGCTGGTCAGTTTCAAGTCCTTCACCACCAGGGTTGGTTTTACCTGATGGATCCTGAGAAAGAGTCCTTGATGAGTTAAGATCAATGATAATGTTTTTGGTTCCTTCAGTAGGATCCTGTTGTGAGGGAACTACATCATGAGAAACAGAAGGGCCAGGGTCAGCGTCAACTGTTGTATTTGCTGACGCCTCACGCCCTGATGCAGACTCAGAGTGACAAATGATAGAAATTGGTAATGCAATTTGAGATGTATTCAGATTTAAATTACTTACCAATGTTGACTCCACACTATTGAGCTGAGGGTACACTATATCTTCACCCTTCTCTCCTAAAGAGGTTGAGAGAGGGGTTGCCTTCAGGGCCTCTTGATGTATGCCACCTTTAGCAGAGACTGAAGGTGGCGGCTGGCTAGGGTTTTGGTCCTTGGCCGAGGACTTCTGTTTCTTTGAAGCTTGGCCTTTGGGATCATCAATACTCTTCTTTGATGAAGATCCTGTGGGGTGCCTCCTTTTCTTAGACGCACGTTTACACTTTAGAGTATTCACTGATGTGCTCTTTTGACATGGTCCAGAAGAAGCTCCAGACTTTATACATGTTAGATCCCCTTCTCTAGTTGGAGGAGTGTCTTGTGGAGCTTCGTACACTACTGGAGCATTTACTGAGCAAATGTCCAGCATGGGCTGTGTGAAAGTAGGGTCAGCTGTGCTAACTGGAATGTTCCAGTGATTGATATCAAAGGTTTGAAAAACCAATTTTACTCCTTGGTTGTTTGAATACTCATCACCAAAGTGTTCAACAAAAATGAGGGATAAAAACATGGTGTAGACCACATTCTTTTCCCTAGTTTTCTTCTCCATTTTTCCATGAAGATCATCAAAGATTAATTTTCCAAAATCAGATTTTATACCCTTTGCTAGACAATATAAAATCAAGGCATCCTTTTGGTTGATTTTATCAAGCCCTCCAGTTTTCCCACCCAGACTCTCAATTAAGATTGACATCAAAAGTTTCCACTTAGGTGGTAAGCAGCTTCTCTTCAACCCACCCTTATCACAAATGTCTTTAGTGTACCCAATTTCTTTGAAAAATGATTTAACAACAGAGAAATCATAAGGTACAACATCATATTCACTAGAGTCATCCAAATAGTTTAACCCTAAAACCCTTCTAAACAACTCTAAACTTATTTTTCCCATGAATACCAAAAGTTGTAGAATCAAACTCAATAGATTTCTTGTTCTTTGACCCTTGTGCCGTAAACCAAAATTCTTTTAACACGTTTTCAAACATCACCCCTAGATCTTCGAACAAGGCATCACAAATCACACATTTAGATAAAAAATTTAGTACTTGCTTTCTAGGATCAGATGTTAGGGTTTCTGGTTTGATCAAGGTGAGGTTGTTGGGTTTAAAAAATATGTCCTCTATGGGATAGTTAACATGGATGGAAGGATTAAGGGTAATCTCAACCTCTTGTGGTTGTGAAGATGATTGAGTAGCCATTGATGTTTGTTGTGTGTGTTTTTCTTTTGAAAGAGAGAGAGTTTTTATGTGTGTTTTTTGAAAGCTTTTGCAAATGATATGAATCTTCAATCTTCAAAAGATATATATGTAAACACTTTAGACTGATTTATGAAAGTTTGTAAAAACATTTAAAAGAAACAATAAAACTTTTAGGGTTTCTTTTGAACAGACGGCACAAACTCTCTCATTAATGTTCTGAAAAGTGATATGATTTTTTGTTGCTTTGAATAGTGAAATGCGTCATTGTGTTAGGAATTTGTTGACTGTGATATGGGCGCTTGATAATTCCTAGATAAAAAATTGACACCTTTTGAAAGAATGTTTTGTATTTATTCTCAAGAACTTTAATGCCATTAACTCCTTTGAAACACATGATTGATTTGTTTTAAATGCAGTTGCTCTGATATGCTGAAGCTGATGGCAATACTTATGAGCTTCAGTGCGTCAGATGAGGCGACAAAACCCATATGCATGTTCACATAAGTGAACAAGACATATGACATTGCACGCTCCTCTACTCAGGCCTAGCTACTCAGTTGTATTAAACCATTGTTCAGTATTTGCTGAAGGAACCTTTTGATGACTGGTGATCATTTGTTCAGCTTCAGTGAATCAGATAAGGCGACAAAACATCATATACACAATCACATAAAGTGAAATAGACACATGACATTGCACACTCCTTTACTCAGACACTGCTACTTGACATTAATCAAAATCTTTTATGAAATGATGAACCTTCAAGCTTCTTTAGTGAATGCTAAAGGTTCAGGTATTGTATCATCAATGTTCAGCATACCAAGCTCCATTATCAATCTTTTGAAAGTTGGTTCATCTAGTGGTTTGGTGAAGATATCAGCCAATTGATACTGAGTGGGGATGAAATGTAATCCAATGTCCCCTTTCACAATATGATCTCTGATAAAGTGATTCTGATATCAATGTGTTTTGTTCTTGAGTGAAGGAATAGATTGTTGGATATTACAATAGCACTAGTGTTATCACAAAAGATTGGTACCTTTTCATATTCTATGTCATAATCAGCCAGTTGGCTTTTGATCCAAAGAACATCGGCACAACATCCAACAGCTGCCACATATTCAGCTTCTGTTGAAGACCTGGCAACTGTTTGTTGCTTTTTAGCACTCCAACACACAAGTTTGCCACATAGCAATTGGCAAGCACCAGATGTGCTTTTTCTGTCCATATTGCATCCAGCATAGTCAGAATCTGAATACCCCTTTAGATCAAATCCTGAGGATTTGGGGTACCAAAGACCTAGACTTGGTGTACCTTTTAGGTATTTGAAGATTCTCTTTACAGCAGTAAGGTGTGATTCCTTTGGATCTGCTTGGTATCTTGCATAAAGTCATTTAGAGAATTGAATGTCAGGTCTGCTTGCAGTTAAGTACATGAGTGACCCAATCATACCTCTATACTGAGTCTCATTGACTGATTATCCATTGAGATCAGGTCCTAAGTAGTTAGGGGGTACCATTGGAGTCTTAACTGAAGCACAATTGATATCATACTTCTTCAGCAGATCCTTGACATATTTTTCTTGATTGATGGAGATACCTTGGTCAGATTGTTTAATCTGAAGACCAAGGAAGTATGTGAGTTCTCCCATCATACTCATCTCAAACTTGCTGGTCATAAGCTTGGCAAATTGTTTGCAAAGTTTCAAGCTTGTAGAACCAAAGATTATGTCATCCACATAAATTTGTACCAGAATGGTGTCAGTTTTAGATTTATAGATAAACAAGGTGCTATCTATTTTTCCTCTGAATCAAAGAATTTTTTCGCGGAATCAAAGACTTTTTCGCGGTGGAGTTGGCACCATGATGTCCCCCGGTGGGTCCTTCATGACAAGCTTTAAGAATATCTTTAGCTTCTTTGCCAAACACACACCTACGAATCACTTGATCCGCGCACACTCGAAACAAATAGGGGTCGTCCCAAAAATAGTAAGATATGTCCTTGAAAAACTTCCGTTTTTGTTGGGACGACATATCCTTAATCACGAACTTCCCAGCATGGTAATTTGCGATGTCCGCAAACCATGGGGTACTCTCATCACCACGAAAAGCAATCATACCAAGCGTCTCGAGAGGGAATGTTTCATTAATTTCCTTGTTCTCTCGATCACTTTGGTGAGGATTCTCAAGTCGAGATAGATGATCGGCCGCGAGATTCTCGACTCCTTTTTTTTCTAGAATTTTGACATTAAATTCTTGAAGGAGGAGAATCCACCGGAGCAACCTCGGCTTTGCGTCTTGTTTATTAAGAAGATATTTTATAGCCGAGTGGTCCGTATACACTATGGTTTTAGACAAGACGAGGTATGGTCTAAACTTTTCGAAAGCATATACAACGGCAAGTAACTCCTTTTTCGTTGTAGTATACTTAGTTTGAGCATCCGTCATAGTCTTACTTGCATAGTGTATATGCAAGAAATGTTTGGTCTTTTGTTGACCCAAAACCGCACCTATCGCGTAATCACTAGCATCACACATTATTTCAAAAGTTAGATCCCAATCCGGGGCAACTAGAATTGGTGATTCAGTTAATTTCTTTTTAAGCATCTCAAAGGCTTTGATGCACTCATCCGAAAAGAAGAATGGAGTCTCTTTTTCCAAAAGATGGGTCATAGGCCGAGCTATCTTAGAGAAGTCTTGGATAAAACGTCTATAGAAGCCGACATGGCTGAGAAAACTCCTAACTCCCTTAACGGTGGTGGGTGGAGGTAATTCTACAATCACGTCGATTTTGGCCCTATCTACCTCAATACCGGGCTTAGAGATCTTATGTCCTAAGACAATGCCTTCTTTGCACATGAAATGGCATTTTTCATAGTTAAGCACGAGATTTGTTTCCTCACAACGTTGTAACATTCGTTCCAAGTTAGAGAGACATGAAGTGAAAGACCCCAAAAAACCGAGAAATCATCCATGAAGACTTCTATGGTTTTCTCAATCATATCATGAAAAATGGCCATCATATACCTTTGGAACTTCCCCGGAGCATTGCATAACCCAAAAGGCATTCTATGATAAGCAAATGTTCCATAAGGACAAGTGAATGTGGTCTTTTCTTGATCACGAGGGTCTATAGGAATTTGGAAATAGCCGGAAAATCCATCCAAAAAGCAATAGAATTCATTTCTCGCTAGTCTCTCTAACATTTGATCCATAAAAGGTAATGGAAATTGATCCTTCCTAGTGGCATCGTTAAGCTTTCTATAGTCGATACAAACACGCCATCCCGTCACAAGTCTAGTAGGAATCAATTCATTATCCTCATTAGTCACTACCGTCATTCCTCCTTTCTTTGGAACATAATGCACGGGGCTAACCCATTGGCTATCGGAGATAGGGTAGATCATTCCGGTTTCTAGAAACACGCCATCGGGATTAGATGAATTCACATGAGAAACAACCGGTGTGTTCCGTGAATATTGAACTCAAGATTTATTCTCAATGATACCCAACGCGTCTCTCGGAGTTTTTCTTAAAAGATTACCACCCGCGGCGGCATTTAAAGAATCTTGTTCAACCATATTAAGTCCATTATAAAAAGTATTAATTTGGTGTAACTCCGTGAAACCGTGGTGTAGACATTGTCTCAACAAATCCTTAAACCTCCAAACGATTCATGCACTTTTTGTTCAAATCTAGTTATTTCATTCTTAAAGTGAGTTGTATTAGATGGTGGAAAGAAATAATTCATGAACTTAGACACTAGATCGTCCCATGTCAAAATCGAACCCGGTGGTTCCTTTTCATACCAACGCTTAGCGTTTCCCTCGAGCTAGTACGGAAAAATCATGAGCTTAATCGCGTCATTCGGCACATCTCTAAACTTGAGAGTCGAGGTGATACGAAGAAAATTCCGAATGTGACAATGCGGGTTAGCCATCTCATTGCCTCGAAATTGGTTGGCACGAATGAGTGTAAAAGACCCGTCTTAATCTCATAATGATCCGCCAAAATAGCCGGCACAACGATTGCTTCACCGTACCCTTCGGTGGGTGCACGGAGCAATTCCTCCATTGTTCGGTTATCGGCCATCTCTACAACAATAGTTGGAACCTCGGGTTTCACTACTCGTTGTTGACAATTTCTATTTCTACGAGGAATGTTTTCAAGTCTATCGTGATTAATCAAAAGACGATTAGAACGTAACTGCATAAACCAAAGTGACGAGAATTTAGAGGATTAAAGAAAAGAAAATAGATTAGAAGAAGATTATTTTTGGTATTTTATTTTTCAAATCAATCAAAGATTGATAAAAACAAGGAATAAGGATAATTACTATGGAAGTAAACTACCCTCATTGGACTTTGAAACGTAGGTGAAAACCTAAGCGTCTCGAGGTTCAATAAGTAAACAACGACAAAAATAAGGTTTATTACTACTTGAGTTGGAAAACCAATAATCGGTCGTCCCTCTCAATATACGCACAAGCAAGCGGGGAAACGAGGGGGCACAAAGCACTTAAAAACCTTTTTCCTTAGACGGCATTTTATAGCTCGTCGCCTTATACCCACCTTATAGTTTGTATAAATCGAGTTCAAACTTTTTATTAGTATTTATCTATTTTTCTTTTTTTCTTTGTTTTGGATTCGAATACAATAGTTAGGTGATGAAATCCCAACTAAGGTTTGTGTTCTCACGCTTTTGGGGGTAGGTAAATTTATTGTTCTACATAATATAATATTATAGCAACAAGAAACACGAAAAACGATATTTATATTATTTATATATGAAAAATAACAAAACTTTCCAAGGATGGAAAGGGTCTTCAAATCAATGATCAACAAATCGCCTCGAAAGAATCGTACACAATTTCCCCGACAGCGGCGCCAAATTTTTTGATGTGTGGGAAACGTGTCGGTGTATTTTAATGTAATACGTTATAGAGCAAATAATAGAAAATTACCTTTAGGAAAAAGTAATAGTCTAAAATTATCTAAATACGAATAATTAACACGAGAGTGATCCCGGTTCGTTGTACACGAAGAAATTATGAATTTGAGACTTTCGTTTTGATTTGGACAATTTATTTGAATTGGTTTCGGTTTTTATCTAAAATCCTACGTTTTTTTTAAAAAGTGCATGAACCGTTTAAAATTAATCTACTAGACGAATAAAAATCTATTTATCTTTTTATATTTTATTTATTTAAACTAATAAATTCCCCAATCTCTTTAAATAATATTTTAATTAAAAGTAATTAAACTTATTATTATTATTATTATTATTTATTTTTTATTTTAAAACAAATAATTGTTAAAAATTATTTAATGAAAAATTAATTCAAAAATTATAGTTTAGTTAAAAAAAACGTCTACTAAAAAAACGTTTCAAAAACAAAAACAGTATAAAACTTAGAGCAACTTAAATTATTCCAAAATGAAAGTATAACAAATAAAATGAGTGAGCAAAGTTGGTTGAGGTGCTAGACATATAACGTACAGGTCTCGAGTTCGAGACCTGCTGTGAACAATTTTTTTGGTATTATTTTTTTTAGATTGTAATTTCTAACCAAATGTTCCCTTAAAATATAACAATCAATGAATGATTAATAGTCCTCAACAACCCAGTTCGCACAGTTGTGCAAACAACAAATAACAAAATTAATGAAATCAAGTATCCACCCAAAATTAACCACAGATCAGATAGAATAAAAGATCCAAAATACCCTGATCTCAGTTACTATAACTGATCCTCATATCAGTCATATTAGAAACAAAAAAAAACAGCAAATGACATTCAATAATCACAGCTCAATCACAACAAGGCAGCAAATCGAACAAACACAAAATCAAGTGTATCAGTAACAACAACTACACGATATTACCAACAATCTTAAGCACAGTTCACAACGTGGCAACATACATAAGTGAATACATAGCAGACCAACATCTATGATTCATACAAATTTCTAAATCCTATAACATTAAATCACATTCAGTACATCAACTTACACCACTCTAACTTCAAGTACATTCAGAAACGTCTAAAATTCATTTAAGCAATTTAAAAACTCAGTTTCATCAACATCACAACAATCTAAACATAACATCAATATATTACATCAAAATCGAATCAGCAGTTCATACATGTATAAGCAGAATTGATAAATGAACTTAATAACATAAAAATAAGTAGTTTCTTAACATCAACAACTAGAGATTCACACAGTGTAAGCAATACAGTTAAACATTAACTCCAAATTTACTCTAGCAGATAATAAAAAAATTCAGACTAAATTAAATCGAGCTTGACCATAAAATGATGAATCCGTTGTTGAAGAAGGTGAGCGCTGAGCTACCTTGTCGAATAACTACTCAAACTATCAAACCACATCAATTTTTCACAAGGACTAAATCATCGAACCACCTTCATAACCTTGAACCATCAGATTTTAAATATCTAACCAGTGGGGTTAGACATATATCCTTAAATCTTTCTTAATCATTCACTAAAGCTGTAACACCCCATTTAGTAAGATAGGATGCTACAGTAGATTATGGCGTATCATCAAAGCATGCAAGGTAAATGTCTAAACATTCATGACCATAAATAGAAATACCGGAATCAAACATCGGTAGTCTAGTAACTCACACACAAGCAATGTGAGTACTGTAAATGGAAAGGACTAAACAATGTCCGAAAGAAGTAAAGTATGATAAAGTAGGAATAAATGCATATGGTAAAAGAGGCCGGATAGCTTCCTCCGAATGCACATACTCTAGAGTTCCTACTTGCGTCCTTGGGTACCTGCTGTTTGGGAACACTGAAAAGTAGACGGCTGAGCATAACGCTCAGTGCACGGATATACAATAAAGCATGGAAAACATAGAATATGGAGGCATATAAAGGATATTAAGCATGAATGGCAGCGAAAATGAATAAGTCCTGGAAAACCTAGTTGTTTGTCATGTTAACTAGTTTAGTTCTAAAAACATAGCTTATGTTATTTATGAAAATCTGTATTAGTTAATGTACCATATTAGCCAATATAGGTCATGAGGTCAACAACGTGCATGAATACTTGGAGGGGTGACCTCGTCATGCAAATTAGAGGGGATGCCTCTAATTAACTGGTAAGTGGGTAGGAGGGATCAACTCCTTGTGAAGGATGCAAGGCACACACCACATTCACCATGAAATCCTGACTGAAACATGTAACTAGGATGCACCCATACGCCCCACATGATAATATAATAATATAATGGCCAAATAACTAAAAAGGGACGCCACGAGCTATCACTCCACCGTGGTGAAGTCATAACACTAGTGCCTCTAGTGTTATGGTTATGGTACCTCCATAACTAGGTGAAACTGGTCATGCATGTATATGGCTAAGGTAACTAATAAAACATAAGCATTTAATCTGTAACTACTGGGGAAAATAGTTGGCTGCATACAGGAAATCCTAATGAAGGAAGAGATTGTCCTTACTGAAGGACGAGAAATCCGTACCTTATGTCCAGTAGAATCTAAGGAAAACGATGAAGACTAATCCGCCTCGACGGATAACACTACATAAGAAATATGGACGTGTATGAGTTGTCTGAATTACATGTGTTTCACTGGTTCCGTGTGCTATTAGCTTGTTATATGTATTCTGTCATATTTTACAGTTGTACCGAGTATTCTGTAGTTATTCTGATGTTCTGCTGTGTATTATTCATGTATTAGTGTATTATAATACTTGTATTGTAATACTAAGTAACTTTCTAAAAATAGTTGGTTTCCATAAATAGTAAGTTTCTAAAAATAGAAAGTTCCCAAAAATAGTAAGTTTCCATAATTAGAATTAAGCTGAATCATAATAATAAGTGAAGTTAAATTAGTACAATACAAGTCATGGTTATAGGTTAATAATTAAATAACTGGTTAATTTAATTAAACTATACGTTATACAATTTTAATTAAAATACATGTTTTAATTAAAATGACTAAGTATAAATACCTTAAGTTATACATGAATTAATTTAATAAATTAATTAACCTTAAGTTTAATATGACATGATTTATAAAAATAGTTTTTATAAAAATCCGAATCCCGAGCCCGTGTTCTAATATAAGCCGAACCATATAAGCTATAACAAAGTCCCACCGAGACCTTGGAGGGATCTCGGTTGACACTACTTAAATCAACTAAACATGTAAACATACCCCGAATTAAAGTCGGGGTCCCTTTGGTCTCGGGTTCGAACAACAAAAACCCACCGAGCCACCTAATGGGTGTCGGTGGTGCCTCGGTGCACACAAACCGAAACAAACAAACAAACACACCCCGACCCTTGGTCGAGGTTCTTGCTACGTCCGAGCCACAAACAAACTAAGCCGAGAGTCATGCGATTCTCGGTGGTGGTGTTACACGCAAGCCAAGCACCCCGGGGGGTCTCGGTTGTCTCGACCGAACCAAACCACACACCAAACCAACCCCGTGACAATTAATTAATTATTCCCACATGGTTTTTATTACTAGTTCTTGAATAATTAATTAAAACATGAAAATCATAAGAAATTAAATATAATTAAAAAGGGTTTTGATTATACCAACGTGTGTAGAACGAATAGATGATCAAGAACAAATAACAAGTAGGAAAAATCGCCCGGTTCTTCCCTTTTCTTTGGTGTAGCCGGCGGCACAAGGAAGGACAAAGAGGAGACAAAACTTTTCTGTAAACCTAAAAATAATGAAAATGTTTCCTCCAGATGTTTTATTAAAATTGGTTTTGGGCCAAAAGGCCCACTTGGCCTCCTTCTTTGTCTTGCCGCGGCATATGGGGCCCACCAAGGGTAACCTGTAGCTTTTCGTGTGTTAAATAATTAATCCTATATGCTTGTGATTTATTGTTCGTGATTTTGGTATTCGTGATCATGTCACATTTATAACATTCATGATTGTTCGTTATTTATTGTCGTGACACGTGTATTAATATTATAAATGGAAAGTTTAAATTTTAAAGTGTTTTCGTAAGTTACTGTTCACGTGTACTGTTCATAGTTTTTTAATGCGGGTTTTACAAAAGCTATTATTTGAGCTTAAATGAACAATCACACATATAATATCAGCCAAAATATTTAGATTGTAAGTACTTTTAACACAATATAAAACGTGAGATTAAGAATTAATAAAACCGAAATACGAATTTTTATTGATTTAAAAAAGACATTACAACATTTTTAAAAGAAATTACAACTAAATAAAAACTAACATTATATCAGTAAAGAAAAAAAAGGATCAAAAAATACAATGAGAAAGGGGGTTTTTATAGTTGAACCCGAGAGGTAGTGTGAGGTTGATGAAGATGGTCTCTAACCGTTCAATAAGCATCTTCACATTCTCTTTCTTCTTGATTTTGATCAAACGGCTGTTATCTGCCCTCCATCACATGGATTGCCACCCTGGACGAATTTGTGCTAGTTTGGAGCTGACTTGGCAAGATGTGACTGGATCCTTGACTGAATGACAGTCATCCAACCAATAGGAGTGAAGGGATGAAGCAACCAAGTGCCAGGCTGGCACTTGGTACTTGGTATCTTAGTGTATAACACGCTCTAAACTTTCCCCAATTATCTGATTAGTATGCGTGGAAGCCACTCGCCTGCTGATTTGAGAAACCCCCTTTTTTTAGGGTTCATATACTGGGATACTTGTTCTTCCCCAATATTTCTTTCTCTCGTCTCTTATTTTCTTTGTTTATTTTTCTTTTGACCAAAACGTGTTGACCATAGAAAGTTATAAGTTACTTTCCACTGTCTCATTTCTTTGGTGATTGGCTTGGACTTTTTGGACCCAAGAAAAATATATAAACATTCCTTCCGTTGCATTTCTTTCTTGGGCCCTTGATGGACTTGTGACCCGAAAGATGTATATACTTCATCTGTTTATTCATTTGTAAATAGGCTTTGACTTTGGGCTTCACTTTATCAAATAAACATTAATTAATGGGCTTTCAGGCCCATTAAGCACATGTGGGCCCCACTAAACTTCAAACTTTTGATAAATCCGTGAATAAAACGAACTTGACTTTTGTCTCTTGATGAAATCTTCAAACTCATGTCGGTTTTTGCCGGTTCTTGTGATCTTGGTACCTACACATACGAAACAATAAAACAAGCATATACAATACCATATTCATATGTTTTATGCATTTTAAGTCCGTTTAATGATATAAGTGATATGAGTATTTACATTGGTCTTGTAGTTTTATTATTACTTGTGGTAAAACTTTTGTTCCTACTGTTTTAATAATTCAAGATAGAGCATAAGCTATTTAATCTTATTAGTGTACTTATTCTCTAGTTATAGTCACTTATTTTACTTATTTAATCACTTTCCTTTTCTAATGTTTGTTTACAAACCCTTTCATTAACTTAAAATAGGTAAATATTTGGTTAAATGGGTGTTTGGTTTAGTATAGTCAAAGATTGAAAATGGGTCAACTTTACTTAAGTTAAATTTATCATTAAAATATGTTTTTATAAGTTGAAAAGTGGTTACTCAAAACCATAAAATGTTTAGTCTATAGTTTTTACTCACCGTGTTGGTTCTTGAAGTTATAGAATCCTACGTTTCAATCTAAGGGAAGTATTGTTTTAAGCTGTTTTTAAGTTCTATAGAAGTCCTAGACTTCATGCTTTAAGTACCACACATTCTAGGTTAGTAACAAGTTAAAAGGTAATCGCATTTGTCATAATTTTCTAAGTATTTTTTTTTGGTGTGATCTAAACAAGTTCTAGGGTTCATAAGTTTGAATTGAGGTTTGATTTTTGTTTGTATGTGTTTCCCAATCAAGTCATGAAAAACATCATGGTCATATATCTCATTAGAGAAATATGGATCTATACTCTAAGTCAACATGTACTTGGATTTTGGCCTTCCGCTCCTTAAGAGATATAGATCTATGATGATAAGTCATGGATATCAGTTGAGCATAACATGAGATGTCAAGAACATAAATCTTAGACATAGGACCATAACATGACAAGTACAATGAATCTATGCTAGTTACAATGACTCAAAGCCTCGACTGGCTTGAACGACTTGAGTGGCGTGGTATTCACACCTTGAATGAATCATAACGAGAGAGATCTTGCCTAAGCACGAGAGGGTATCGAAGATGTAGCCACACGATATACATTGAGCTTCAAGTGTCTTCTAAGCGTTTGAAGATGCAGCCACAAGGTTGAGCTTGAGCTTCACGTGTCTTCGATGGAACATGTGATCTTGATATATCAAGAGGATCACTAAGAGAGACCTAACCTAAACATAAAACTAAAGAAGGAAGGTTAAAGGGAAGATATATCTAAAAGGGGCAAGTTGGAATGAGGGGGAAGAGCTTCTAATTTTAGGCAAACTGCCTACTCTTCACACGGAGATAGTATAGCCTTCCACTAAAGGCTCTGGCTTGTTAACCGAAGGCTTCGTGCATCTGGGCAGAGCTGGGTTGGGTTGGATCCAAGTCAAACAAGGTAAAACCCATTCAAACAAAACCCTTAACAAGATTTTCATGTGATATTACCCATGAGGTCACATAATAATATACTTTTCATTATATGTATTTCTCTGAAAAAGGAAGTTTATTAAAATATACTTTAAGAACTGAAATGAATAATCAAAAGATTATTTTTGTGAAAACTACAAACTTAGTTTTCATGAGTACTAAGAAAATTGGCGATTTAGAGATATTAATCATCGTAGTGCTACTTTGAAAATCGTTTTGTGATTTTGACGAAAAATAATTTTAAGCAACTTATTGAATACTTGGAAAATGTTAGTCATAAGAAAAACTATTCTTGGCTAAATTGAGATTTTGACTAGTCAACCTAAATATGAGAGTGCATGATATAAGTTAAAAAAACTATTGGTTTGATACTCAATATTTGTTTTACTTATGATTGTGTAAATATGTTTGTCGTAAAAAACACGAAAAGGATCATAAGATAAAATATGCCTTTTTACGAGCTTATTTGTATTAACAATAGTGTTTACGAACTCTCTAGTTGGGTACTCGAAGAGTGAAGTAGGGCGAGAAATGGATTTCTCATAGGCGAACCAGTATGAAATTACTCTTGTCTTGATTTGATCTTTTCATACTTTACTCATTCTATTTCATATGTATTATTGTTTATACTCTTGAAATCATTCTCAAGGATACATTGTTGTATACTCCATTATCGAAAGATTTCACATATACTTGAAACGAATATTTTGAAACTTGTTTTAATCGGTAAAACTATTCAACTACCTCTAGTTTTCCACTATTTCCTATATTTTAGTTCATTTAAATATATCACTTATGATGCATAAAAAGTTAATATATTTTTTGTATACTTGTTAATACACTAATACAATTTTGTTGGATCAAAAAACCTAAGCTCATATATTAGTGAGGCATAAACGTTACTTTTTTTTTGTAACGATCGAATACATTTAGATTTAAAATCATGTGATTGCATACATGTTTGTTTCTTAATAAATTGAAAAGTGAATGTGAACATATATTTATTACCCAAAGGAATCAACGGCGGAGATGAAATCTTGACCATTTTTGTCCAACTACTAAAATAAATCCACATTTGGCTATATATATGTAAGATCTGACCTTATTTCAAGCATCAAAGTATTTTCTCTTTCTTTTTTCATGAATCATAAATTTATTAGAATTTTTTGTTTACTTATCCTTTTTCATTTGTTAACAATGGCACCAACTAAACTGATGTCTAAGAATGCTCTGACTCGAAAGAAGCTAAATGAGGCATACAACAAAAACAAAGGAACCGAAGGCTCTCAGTCATACAAGACATGTATGTTGAATATGTTAAAGGAGACCCATGGTGACATTAGGATCTCTAGCAAAGCGATGGGAATGATGGACTCATTCATAAATGATATGTTGGATAACATATCTAATGAAGCTTCCAAACTTGTACGTGACAACGGAAAAAGGACAATTTCTGAAAGAGATATAAAGACATCAGTGAAACTTATTCTTCATGGAGACATTGGGAAACATGCTCTGAAACATGCCGATGACGCAATGGAGAAATTTAATAAGTCCAAACATGCTTAGTTTTAATGTTTCTTTGTCGTTGGTGTGAAGTCGAATAATTAAAATAAATAAAGTTAATGTTATTTAATTATGTTGCTTTGTACACAATAAATGGACGTGTAGATCAAAGGTATGTAAAAGCGAAAAATGTCTTCATAATACACATATCCAAACACGAGGTATTTCCTAAATTACATTCAATAAAATACCACAAATTTCTATTCTATACAAAGTATAAGTGTGCTTGTGTAAAAAGAGAAAAAAATAGAAATGATGTCATTTAATGAAAGTGAAACTCAGTTAGAGTAGTGTCTACATTTTTCAATGGTAACATTTCTTGAGAGACTATATGTACATAACACAAAAAGGATTAAGATAGACTGATATTGGATAAAATAGTAAGACTACATTATTTGGATGTTTTGTTCCTTTAATGTTACTAAATAATACGCAGATCATTGATAAACAAAATAAGTAACCCATAAACTGAAGGTTATTATAGGGGCCCATTAATTCATACATTTAAGTACATCATGACGGTGTTTGAGATTGCTTATCAAAAATAGATTATATGTTTTGAAAACTGATAATTAAGTAATCAACTATTTCAAAATGTGATTATAAAATCAGTGTCTAGATTTGATTATTTTGTTTGGTATCACAATATCAGATGATTAGTTTCATAGTGTTTGGCAAATAGGATTATTAGATAGAATATTTATGAAATTACCAAAGTAGATATTGTTATCACTGAACAATATTAAATGAACTATATTAAATAAGGGGTGCATAAGGAATTGCAACAAAAGTAATTTTGCATTTTTGTGGTAGCAAGTCACTTTTTACTTTTTCATAACCACATTTTGAGAGAGTGTAAAAGCGAATAATCACTTTTTGTGTTTTGTCATCCAAACACTCTTCACTAGATTATCATGGTTTTCAAACGTGATAAGCTCATAATTTGCTCTAGAACACAATGATAAACACCCCCTATGGTAATCACATGAATTGAGCCGAAATTTAAACATTGTTTTTAAGTTAAAGCATCATGTCTTCGGCCACTAAACTATAATCCTATGGACAAGATAACAAAAAAACAAAGTATAACTTACTTAAAACCTACATACCCTCTGAATATGTTGATACTCATTGACATATTAATGATTAGGAGTTGTTTATAAAATATTAAAATAACAGAGAGTTCATATAATCAAATGATATGAACAAGTGTAAAAATTACCTAGCCTCGTGTCTTACAAATAAGTAAAACGAATTACTCGATGTTTAATATGGAGTCATAATAGCCATTTTTACTAGTTGCACATAACTTGTAGTTTGATACTATAAAAATGTTTAAATGACACCTAGTGTTCATTTCAAAGTAATGTACTATCAAATATGACACATACTATTGTACATTATGCATTTACTAGGTGCCGAACACCAATTCTCTTATTATGCTGAAAGTTGTTTCTTAGACAATATTCACGCCGCAACACCAAATGTCACAATACAAATGTACATTTTACAAATTTTAAGTGTAGATCTTATTTTCCTAGTTCCATGATCTTTTGAGGCATCATCATCGGGGTTCTTATGTTAGAGTTATTTCCACAACAGTGCATCAACATAACATTAATTTTCCATGAAATTTCATCCATTCACTATCTTATTTCACGAATGATTTGTCTACGTTTTTATTATTATAACATTTTTGGTATAAGGTATCTAAATTAGCCTATAATCACAATTATACTCCATGGGTACAAAAGGTTAGCTAAAACAATAATAAAACACAATATATCGCGTATAAAAACACGTATAATATGTGTTATATCATATGTTTGATGGCGTTAATTATGTCGTATACAAAGTCATGATAAATTAAAAGAGTAAGATATAAAGTTGTTTTAAAAAAAATGAGTCAACACACGAGTAAATATTTTATGGTTATAGGTCGTCAGTCATTATAAAAGAATGTAATAGGGAAAAAATAATTCTATATGCTATCTTTAGTAAAAAAGTATGTTCATCCATTATTCTAAATATAGATTTGCATTAAATTTGATATAATAAAAAAGTCAGAAAAACACATGTCTAAACCTACAAAGAAACGTAACAAAAAGAAGGATAACTTATAATTTTTTGGAGTAAATGTAAAATAATATTATATTATGACTCGTGAGTAATATTTTATTATTATTGTTATTATTTTCATTCTTATTCTAACATTAATTTTGAGAAATTTAATCATAAAACTAAAATCTTTGTATATGTAAAAAAAGATAAATATGAGAAAAACAATCACGAGTAACTGTGATTTACATTGTAATAATTTATAATTTTTGGGCCAATATTAAAAACTCGACTATTATTTATCATGTTCGTTGTTCATGAATAATATTCAGTCGGCTAACATGAAAGGTTATGGCTTAAACGTATCGAATTTGTGTCGTACATTATTAACCGTTTAATGCTATGTTAGTCATCGACCGTTAATATTCTCGTTATGTCATAGTTACGTATATTTTTCGTATTTTACGTATAACTTTGAAACCACGTAACTTTTAAAATACCGGGTTTCGATAATACCCGTCTTTACAAATTGTGGGACAAATAAAATTATGCATCCCCCATTAATACCCCCAGGGGTTTTATTAACAAGGGAAGTAATTTTCCTTTGTTGTTGGCTTTAGTGTGGGTGTTGGACACTTGTACACCTTGATAATGCTCAAATCCAAGATGTTTTGGACGCGTTATCCGTGCTTTTGTACATGTACTTTGGTTATATATTCATACATTTGTGCATATTTGTGCCAAAATGTGTTTGCAAGTCTATCTGTAGCCAAATGCAGAAAAAGGAATAAAAATACAAAGAAAGTTGATAAGTGTGAAAACACTCATCAATAATGATCCAAAAACCACTCAAAACACAGTCAACTACATTATATTTAACTGAAAAATATCAGAATTACGTGGGTATTTGTGTTTCATGTGTTTTCAGGTAAACAAGATACATTTTTGAGCAAACACGCGGTTTCAAGGACTTATTTGATCAAAAAACGAAGAAAAAGACGAAAGATGCTTTCAAGGACCTTACTTGCCATCATTTACCAAGATCGAGGGCTTAAGTTGATTTCTATTAAGACAAAGGATGGAAAAGAAAATTTCTTAAAAACTTTTACACTTTTGAAAAGAATGAAGAGAGAAAGGACCAAAGGAAAACTTATGGAAAGTTATTAAATTGGTCAATTGACCAAGCTGGTCAAAACACACTCACATACCTCTTCATCACATGAACAAAGAGAGAGAAAGTAAGTTTCAGTCGTTTTTATCTTCTATCCACCAGAACCTGTAAGATCAAATCATGAGAGTTCAAGAAAGTTTTAAGCAAAGCTTCAAATAGCAAAAGTGCTCCTCTTGTTCTCCTCTTCAAGGAGATATCACTTAATTAGATCAAAAGTGGAAGATTAAGAAACGCCCAAAATGATAAAGAATGAAGAACGAAGCAGAACCTCGTATTTACACGTGGCATGAAGTGATTGGACAAGGCACGTCATCAACACCTCTACTCTTCTTCTCAAACGCCTATAAATACCACAGAAGACTCTCATTTGAAGCGGTTAGCTTAGGAGTAGATTTACACATAGTTGTAGGTAGGAGTAGTTAATCTTTTCAGTTAAGTCAGTTAGTTGTTAGTTCAGTTACTAGTTCTGTTAATCATGTAACCGTTTTTCCACCATTAATGAAATGTTTCTTGTTCCTTTAAAAGCTTTCATCTATTTCTCTTGATAATATGTTTGTTCATAACCATTGTTTCTTGATAATCAGTTAGTGAATAGATAGTACTGTTCATGCAGAATTTAAGAAGTGGTTATGATTTTCAGTTTTATGTCTATGAATTTGTTACTGTTTACTGTTCATGAAATAAGAGTTTGATGATCTTACTGTTCATGCAGGTTTGTTAGTTATCAGTTAATGAGTAGACATTGTAATCTTGAGTTCAAGTTAGGATTAGAGTTAGCTTATATAATCGTTTTCTTTTAAAACTCAGTTGAATTCAGTTTGAAGTTTGTAAATCAGTTGTAAAGTCATTCTTTTGGTAATGAGAAATTTCCAGTTTTCAGTCAAAGATCCTTATTACTTTCGATAACATGTTAAGAGGTAATATTTGTTCACAAGTTAGCTTAAGATTCGTTTGATTGAAGATCAGATTGATATAAATACTGGTTCGAGCTTAGCAGATATTAGACACAGTTAATTCTGTTCATTAAGTATAAGTGTTAGCGATTCCAAAGGATCAGCAAGTTTTGGCTCGTTTTTGTTATCAGTTTTGCAGGTATTTTGATTTGCAGGTACGAGTTGTTGTTGATTAGCAGTTGATTAGATAGAGAATCAGTATACAAGTTCAACTGTTGGCGGTGATTGATAAAAGCGAGCTCAGCGCTCCGCTTCGACTCAAAGGACTAGGCCACAGATGTGCAGGTCAAGCACAATTTCATTTTCTGCAAATTGTAGCGTTAGCTGTAGGATAATCGTTGTTGTGGATCTGCTTAGTTAGTTTTATGCCTCGTTTATGCAATTGCTTTCATTTTTTTTCATTGATTGTTTGGTTGTGATTTTCAAGTTTCTGATAATATTTGTTAACCTGTGTACTTGATAGCTAGTATCATATCTTTCTCACTTCTATTAGAATTTCAGTAGATAGTGTGAATGTAGTGTTAAATTGAGCATATTATTTATGTGAATTTGCTTATCTTTTTCTATGAATTTGAGCTATAGTGAAATCTGTTAGTCATCTAGTCTAATGTTAGCTGTTAGTATGTGATTGTTCATTAGTTTGAAAGCTGATAAAATATTTGACAAAATCAAATAAAATAAAAACAAATTAGTAAAAACAAGTAGTTGCTCAGATTCGAATTAGGATGCTTTTTCAGTAGAGATCATTTTCAGTTATCCAGTTTAGAGAATATGTGCACTTTAGGCTTGTAGTTAGTCAGTGCAAATATTTGACCACTTTGGCTGGTTGAAGAGTCAAATATTAAATATTACTTGGTAAATCAATATCAATCTGTATTGATTTCACTTTACATGTTTGATAGAGTACACATTTTAGTCCTTCGTTTTGTATCTCTGAATTAGAATGTGTTAACAGACTTGTCATAACGCCTGTTTAGATTAGTGAAACTTAGTTAGTTGGGTCATTAAGTGGGCTTTTTCACTTCTTTGTATCTGTTTATTTTGAGTTACATGTAGAATAGACGTTTGGAACTTATAGTGAAAATTGGGTTGAATATTAGTGTAGTTTTAGGTCCATGTTAGATTTAGAATTTTATATTCATTGTTATCCTTGATTTACGTGCACTTTTACGTTTACGTTTTATATTTATAGAATAAATTTACTTTTTGCATTTTATATTTTATGCAATTAATTGTCGTACATGCAATTTGTTTTTAGTATAGTATGCATATGTAGGTAATATAGATATTATTTTTGCCTTTTTGATTGCTTTTTGCCAAGTAGAAATAGTCACCAAATACCCTTTTATCACCAAAAACAATTAAGTCGAGCTTAAAAACGTGCAATCAATTCGATAGAATCGAGAGAAACGAACTTCAATTATACTTAACAATCAAAAGTATAGAAACAATGAAGATTAGTACAACTACGAGCAATCCCGAGCACAAGTTACAAGCATTTAAAGATCAATTTCGGGTGCGAGAACAGGTGTTTTCAAGAAGATACAAGCCTCACAATTGATCCCGAACATGAGATATGCAACCGAAATAAACAAACTACTTGTAGTGCATTGTGAGCAAATGAATCAGCAGCTATCAGTCACATGCAGAGTGGGGAGCCACCAGCAGAATAAGGCAACCACTAGCCACATACTTGTTAGCAACCACCCTTGATGCTTCAGCAGCCGCAAGCTCCTTCCTCATTAGCAGCCATAAGAAGGATTGAGGAGTCACAAACAGAAATTCCTACAAGTCATATATGTTTTTGAATCATCTAAAGAATGCACATGAAGCTTCTATTTAGAGTTCTAGAACACCTTTTGCACCAACCAAAAGTCTTTGGCTCAAAGCCATGGATTAAAGTTTATGCCTTCAGTTTCTCAATAAATAAGACCCAGGGGGTCACATCTTTTAATATCACTTTCATAACAACTCTCTATTACTATCTCATATCAAAATAAACTCTCTATCCCGTGGTAAAAACCTGAAATTCAGATTTGATCAAGGTTGTTAGCCTCAAATATTGAGTCAAAGAATATTCGGTCATAGCTTTATTATTTATCAATTATTAGAACGTTGTAATTAGTAGTTGGATAGTTGGGAATCACGGGCTTGAATTTAAGCTACAAAGTCCATGTTAAGGACCTGAAGCCCAAAAGACAAGCCCGACCCATCTATTAAGCCCATACGCCTCACTTAAGGCATAGGGTATAAATATCACCTTCGAGCTTGTTAGGAGGTGGTTGGTTAACATTTGTTTCTCTCTCTACAATCTAATATTCACATAGTTCTCCAACCTCTCTCTAACTTCTCTATATTTTCTCTCTCTAAACCTTCATCTCTTTTCTTCTATTTTCCATCTATATTTCTATCTATTTTCTATAAATCAACCATGGTTAAGTGAGTACTATTTAGGATAACATTTGATATCATTAGCCACGGATTTGTGATTTTTTTGTGGTTACATAAAAAATTTCGTGGGTTTTTAATCAATAAAATACCACACGAAAATTTTTTAGTTGCTTTGATTTGCAAAAGTTTTCTACTTTCTAGTTTATTTCACTTTGAATAAGCTAGAAGTACAAGAAAAACCTTGATTTTCACTCATAATAATCGTTTTAAGGTTTTTTACTCAAAAATTAGTTTTTGTACTATTTACTTGATTTAAAACTTTTCGACAAAAAGGTAAAAAAAAGTTGCATTTTTATTGTTCCTATGATGCTATAAACTGAGGAAGTACAAGTCGTTAGGTCAAAAAACCTTGAAATAGTTGCCTTTTCGAAGATTGTAGCCTTTTGTGTTTATTTTGGAATTTTACAAAAAATACCAGAATAGACATAACCCTAGTTTCTCAGATAGTGAAAGTTTCCAAATTTCCGAGATAGTGAAAACTTGAAATTTTTCCGAGTTGGTGAAACCCTATTTTCCGAAATAGGAATTCCGAAATAAGAAATTCCGAAATAAGAAATTACGAGATAAGAATTTCCGAGATAAGGTTTCTGAAAAATTCCGAGATAGTAATTTCTGAGATAAAATTCCGAGATAGTAACTTCCGAGATAAAATTCCGAGATAGCAATTTCTAAGATAAAATTACGAGATAGTAATTTCCGAGATAAAACTCCGAGATAGCATTTTCCGAGATAGCAATTCTGAAAAAAAAAATCGAGTTGGTGAACTTAGAAAATTTGCCAAATTGTCGTTCGATTTCTTTCTAGACTTAGCCACCATCTCGACTAGTTCCGTAGCATAGTTTACCAAAAAAAAGAAAAAAGAGTTAAAATTTTAGGTCAAGTTAGTTCAATTTTTTTCATACTAGTTTTAGGCTATTTCTACCTCGATTTTAAAATTTGGCAATTCAAAAAAATTTTGGCCTAAAATTATATCGGACTGAGAAAAAATCAGAATTCTCGGAATTTCAACCACAACCTAATCACAACACATCTACTTAAGATCCGGACTCACTTCATCATTTCAGAAACCATCGAGATGGATTCTACTACAAAGTATCCTGTGAGTAATAACAACATCATGGTGGCGGGTAACAAAGAAAGACCACCCATGCTTGTGACTGGTCGATATGCTCAATGACAATCATGTTTTATTCGATATCTTGATACAACACCTAATGGTGATGCTTTAAGGTGATGCATTTTTGATGGACCATATGTCTTCTTGACAATCACCGTTCCTACTGAACCAACCACATCAACTACTAAAGAAGTACCCGCATATCAACGATATGAAACTCGATCCGACCTAAAACCTAAGAAGCGTGCTTGGCTTGATGCAGAGAAGGAATCAATCTACATGATCTAAGTGGGATTGGAGATGACATTCACTCAATGTTGATGCATGTCCTACTGCAAAAGAGATGTGGACGACTATTGAACGATTGCAACAAGGAGAACCACTTAATCAGCAAGATGTGAAAACAAATCTGTTTTGGATATTTGGCAAGTTTACTTCATTTGATGAGGATATAGTTGATTCATATTACTCTAGATTCTACAAAATGATGAGTGACAAGACACGAAACAAGTTGGAAGTCTCCACCATGCAAGTGAATGTTCAATTTCTACAACAACTTCAACCAGAGTGGACACGATTTGTCACTTTGGTAAAACAACAACAATTGCTAGATGAGGTCTCATATAATAAGCTCTTTGAAATATTGAAACAATTTCAGAATGAGGCAAATAAATTACAAGCTGAAAGGGTCGCAAAGGTTTCTAATCCCCTAGCTTTGGTGTCTACCACTCAACATTACCCAAATCACCACTCTCGTGCTCCAAAGTCCTACTCTACTATGTTGGAGTTTGCTCGTGCCATAACAACTAATTATATGGCTAGACACATATGGGCCTATGGGGTCACACACATATACACAGAGGTACCATATAAATATCGTGTCTATTGTATTCACGATATATATATAACCTTCGTAACTCGATATAAAAATTAGGCTTTTAGTAACTAAGTATCGACTTAGTACTATTGACTTGGAGATATAAATAATGAAGCCTTATTAAAGCCTTTGCCAAACCGTTTCATGTAGAGAAAATCATGGGATAAATTTTTTATGATTATTAATGACAAATGATTTTGTCAATGATCATAAAGAAGTTACATTTGACATCAATACGTGTATGGTTTTTATATAAAATCTTTTTGTTCTAGCTAAAGGTTGGTTACGGCAAATAGAGGTTGAGAGGAAAAAAAGGTTGTATTTAATCTTTCTTGATCACGTCTTGTAGCTATTGTAGTGCAAGACCGAATTACGAAGAACGGGTTATTAAGACTAGCATCAATTTGGTATACGATGACGTGTAGTGTGTTTCTACATAGAGGTGATCTATTTTGGTCACTTGTGTTTCTTGGTTAAAACATGTATTGGTAATGTTTTTCGTTCGATCCTACCGAATCACGTTACAAAGGTATACTTTTATCTTCCTATTTTAATGATTAATCACATGACTCTATGGATTCGTTAATAGGTGATCTTTACGCTGCGTTTATTATTTATTCATATCATGTTTATATGGATAATCACCTATAGTGGTATCAGAGCCATCATATGATTTCATATGATTATCGAGTATGCGTAAAAGTGGCTAAAATGCGTATGTTTTATGGTTTTACAAAGCTGCTTGAGAAAACAGCCTATATAAGTCTATTTTCGAATTTGTACAGACCCTTGGGAGGTTTTAAAATATGTGTTTTGATATCTAAGTCACGGGTTACGCATACATTAATTGGTATTGTTATCAGGTACGTGTAAAATGACCAAAAACGCGTTTTTTGGAATGATTCTTGAAACGGGTTTTAAACAGACCCTATAACCATTATTTCTGTAATTATATAATAATTATAAGGTTTTAAAATGTGGTTTTAATATCCTAAGACCATTGGTTACACGTATCAATCGGGGGTTTAATTAATTGTTGATTATTTCTTCGATTTCGTTGGCTAACAAGTGTTTCTTGTTGTTTAATTTTGTTTCCATCGCATATACATGCATGTTTGGCTATGGACTTAGCCAAGACCTTGTTATATTCATAATATTATGGTATTATTAAGTTCAGTATGCAAATCCGATGAAAACCTAGACCAATTGTGACATGTTATGTGTTGATTTGCATTTAATTTCAGTTTTGGGGATTTGCCATTGTTTCGGCTTCATTAATATGTTTTTGATGTTGTTTATAGCCATTGTTTGGGCATTTTACAGTAGGTTAATGATAGGTTAATTGTTGTTAGTTATAAATCAAATGTAACCGATGATCGTGATGGGAATGGCTAAAGTATTAAAGACATATTGTGAAATTCGGAGCTGCTGAGTGACCTGCACTAAAATACGATTTCCCGGAGTTCTATAAGGAGATAGAAGCCCAATTTTGGTGTGCTAATTCAAAACTCATGGGCCTTAAAAAGTCTCAACTGGAGCTCAGGCTAGGGAGGACTCCTTCTATAGGTTTTGGGCCCTAGAAGTCGACTGAAAATTTATGGCAGTTTTGGGCCTCATGTTCACTTTGGGTTCTACTTGCTCCTGATGGTCTTGGAGCAAGTGGGAGCCCAGTTTGTGGTTGTGTTTACTTTCCCTTAGTTGACTTCTTGGCCCTCGCGATGGCTCACGAGATCAAGCATAGGTTTTTCATCGGTTTGAGGCTTTGCATACTTGTGGTTGTGTGGTTGCTAATTTGCTTGATATCTTGCTATAACTTGCAAATGTTTTTATAAAAACTTAAAACCAATCACAAACCAATTATAAAACTAAATCTTTGATTTAGTTTGAAGTTTAAATATGATTTAAAACTAAAATCTTGTTTTCATAATAACTCGTAACGTGTTATGAATGTTATTTCTTTTATGTATTGTCTAATCTAATATTAATTCCACTTAGGTTTTATATTAGTCTTTAACTTGCATAACTTGACACACATAAATTAAAACAAGATTAAACTTAAGTTAAAAATGTTTTTGACTTATTCTACGATGGATGAATGCATGCTTCCTCGTACACACTTTTGATTTGTAAATCTAACTTTTATACCGTCTCAAATTTAAGTCATGTCGTCCAATCGTTTGAGATCACTTGCAATTACTTTTTGCATCTTATGAGACGGATGTGAATTGTAACCCAAGGTGATTATTATCTATGCGTGAGACCTAGACTTATTCTCGCATGTTCTCAAATTGGATGACTTAATCGGTACAATAGTGAGACCTTGACCGAGGCAAGGATGGGACTAAACATGCCAGTTTGACATTTAGTGAAATGTTTACTTATGTCATGAGTCCCATAAGGATCTAAGAATTGCACAAGATTTGCAATTGATGAACGTCATCTACCTATTGAATATATCATTACTAGCAGATCAACTGATGTGATGGTGGAACCTCAATCAGGATCTTAGCCTTTTCGTAAAATTAATTGTTTTTATTTATAAACTTGGGTAGTTAATTTTAAATGGATAATTATCGAAAATACTAAATATGAACTTTGTATTTCTATTAATGATTTTATGCAACATAAACCGTAAACAAAGTTTGTTTCCTTTTGTGCTAGAGGAAGACAAACTAAGTCTTCTTTCCTTGTAAGAATAAGACTCGTTCCCATCCTTTCTCCTTGTATGAGAAAGCTATAATAGGAACACTTGAATCTTCTCAATTCTAATCAAACTTAAAACACACCTACTCAAGAAATCGCATTGTCTTGTCAGTCAAAACGATTAAGTACGGTTACACATCTTACTATTTAAACTGATTTTCATAACCCTTATTCCGGTTTAGAAATCTTGAGATATTTAAGTATCTGGATAACTAGAGAACATGTTTTCTATAGCTACCAAAATTACACATCTTGAAGTATTCATATATTGTATGAATCTTGATTAGAAATTGAAGTCTCAATAAACCGTGAGAGGAAAGGAAATTATTAGCATGTTTTTCTAGTATATTTTCCTTACTCAAATAAGTTCCATAAGATTCTACACACCTTTGAGGTAAAGTAGAAAGAGGAATTGCATACAAAACTTTCAAGTTAATGGCATTGATGGAAATCCCATCATAAATATAGTAGAACTTGATACTTTTCTTTGATTATCTATGTACATGTTCACTAGTCTACGAGACTCACATTGGCGATAATGTGTAGACATTTAAAGAACTAGAAAGTATGCAAATTGCTACATGCGTTTTCACTAGTATAGATACATTCAAAATGTTGTCTAAACTAATGGGAGCAATGCATTGTTTAACCATAGGACACACTTGTAAAGTTGTCTTATTCAGTGGGAGCTACGAGCTTATCACCTTGTAAGTGACCCACTTAATTTCTAGATTGTCTTGAAATAACATCATAGTTTTTTAAGCATTATTGCATATTATTTTTAAAGATAACTAGTCGCTTTTCTGATGTCGCTTCCCGAATTGTTATCTAAAGATAGTTATGCACGATTGCTTATTAAACGATGAAGTTCTACATAACCATTCTATACAAGCTTGATTGAGTATCACTTAAATCATATTATATCTGTGACATTTTTATATTATTCATATATGATGTTGTGCCATGCTCAAGTGGGAGAAATATTAGAGTGTGCAAGGTACAACACAATATGACTAATAATATTCTACTAGGACTTATACATATTGATGTATGTTGTCTAATAGAGAACTAATGTCAAGAAATAACAAAAACTACTTCATTACATTACCTAAATGGTTTAGCTAATATGCATATGTGTTCTTGTAAAGACATAAATATAAAGTATATAAACTAACTTGAAAATACTATTGAAGCCAAAAGTAGTCATTCAATGATACTTTATTTATAATATGTTTATATCTTCAAGTAAAGACATAAACATGAACTTCCTTGAATTGTTCAAATACTTATAAAATAAAGTAAGTAATTGACTTGTTGTGTCTTCCTATCAAGGCAATTGCATGCTATAAAGTATGATAGTTTTAGCAGTAAAAGAACTTCATGTTCATGTTTTGGCAAGAAAACATAACATGTTAGTCGCTAAATTTACTTTATAAGGTATTTGAACAATCCAATAACTTCATTGTATATTAACATTAACTTGAAAGTTTTGTATGCAATCATCATCACCACGATCTTCCATTGTCTCCAAGTCATATGCTCCAACAAGATCACGACGCAAAGAGATTGCAAGAGCACCATCACCACCACCTGAGCAATCATCTGAAGAAGATAGTGACAAAGAACAAGCTCAAAAGGATAGGGAATTCAAGCAACAAATGGCTTTCATTATGAAGTCATACAAGAAAACCTACAAAACCACCAACAAAAACCTTAGAACAACATCGAACACGAGGAACACCTATGTTCAGAGTCCTCCACGGTATGACACATGAAGTCGTGTTGAGAGTCCTCCAAAGTATGATCGTCGTAATCCAACACATGTGGAGGATTCTGCAAGGTATGATCGACAAACTGCCAAGTATGATAATCAGAGGGGTTGCTACTATTGCTAGGAGTAGGGAAACGGTCAGTACTCAAGTTGTGCAACAAAATGGGATTCAATACTTTAACTGCAAAGGATTTGGGCACATGGCTAAGGAATGTACGCAGCCAAAAAGGGTCAAGTATTATGCTTATCATAAGGAAAGATGCTACTATGCAAGAAGATGGATGCAGGGATTAAGTTATCAGCTGAGGAAGGAGAAATGCTTGACGACACAGATGATGAACTCTTCGACCAACAACTTGAGACACATTATTCGTACATGGAAAAGACTCAAGAGTTCCTCAATGTCACTGAAGATGACAATGGTCCTATCTTTGATACCGAGCCAATTGATAAGGTACAAACTGATGACGATTATAATGGGTTTGGTAATACGCATGAGCATAGTGATCCAACTACACCCATTATTGATACATGTATGAAGGAATTGGTTGATAGTAATATCACACCGAATTCATCAGACACGTGCAATAATGAGTCTGAGGAAGATCAACATGCAAATGAGTATGACGATGAGGCGCGTGTTGCACTTGCTAATTTAATTGCTACTTTACAAAAAGATGTCAATGAAACTAGAAAGAGACAAAAGCAATTAAAGATGGCAAACACAACACTCACTCAAAACTTTGAAGAAAGCAAAGCTGCTCTTATAAAATCCAGTGAGACTATTGATAGTTATAGAGCTGAGCTTTTACAAAAGACCAATGAGCTTGTGGAGTACAAAGGGAGTTTAATTGACACTAAAAATGACGATTTCTAAAGTAAATATAACACCACTCTAGAGTTATTATCTAAAGATAAACATCAATATAATGCTTTCTTAATTGATGAACGTCAAAAAACGTACCTTGCAACAACTAAAGTTAACGAAACTGAACAAAGGCTTTCGTGAATAACACCGATTCTACTAAAATTCTTGATGTAAAGAAACAAGAGGATGAAAAGTTAAAACAAGATTTCAAAAGTAGACAAGAAAAGATACTGAAAAGGTAACGGAACTTGAAGAACAAGTCAACTTTTTGAAAAGAATTGTTTATAAAACAAATCAATCTATTCAAACCATGAGAATGATAGCACCACGGTCGTTTTTAAGGGTAAAGCTAGTTTTGCAAGTACTATGTACCTCGAGCAAGCTCAAGATAAGAACCCCTAATTATATCTTATTATTCTAAATGGAATGGTCATGATTGTCTTGTTGTTAGCCCCGATAGTGAAGAGACAAACATTTGGGAAAAGGAGAGTATATCACAAGTTACTAAAGATATTGTGAAACCATATAATTATGCTTATGAAAACAGTCTTTATGGTCTTTTCACTCCACAAACACAGAAGTCTCACGAGCAATTGTTTTTTGAAAGTTTCCGTTGAGGCAGTTTTGTTGATGGTCAGACAGGTCTCGGATGATGAAATAAAGAGAGCGTTGTTTAATATAGGCGATGATAGGGCTTCGGGTCCTGACGGGTTTACTTCAGCGTTTTTTAAGCAAGGATGGGATATTGTTGGAAAGGATGTATGCACTGGTATTCGCGACTTCTTTCTTAACGGTAAATTACCTCAAGAAATCGATCACACTTTTATTGCTTTAATCCCGAAGGTCTTGACGCCTAAAAAAGTCACTAACTTTCGACCAATTGCATGTTGTAACGTTCTTTATAAATGCATAAGTAAAATCCTTACTAATCGGCTAGTGGAAGGGATTAAGGAAGTTGTGAGTGAGAATCAGTCGGCTTTTATCCCGGGAAGGCATATCTCGGATAATATTCTAATTACTCAAGAATTAATGCGGAGCTACCATCGTGATAGACGCCCTCCTCGGTTTGCATTCAAAGTGGACATCCAAAAATCATACGACACGGTAGATTGTCATTTTTTGGAGCTCATTTTTAATCATTTTGGATTTCCATCCCAAATGATCAAGTGGAATATGATATTTGTGACATCGGGCTCTTTCTCTCTTATCGTTAATGGGGATATTCATGGTTACTTCAAGAGAAAGAGAGGGTTAAGGCAAGGTGATTCGATTTCACCTTATCTCTTTACTTTATTAATGGAGGTTCTCACCCTTATGTTACGTAGGAAAGCTCGTAATTCGGATGGTTTTTGGTATCACAAGTATCATGAAGCAATTGGTATTATAAATGTTTGCTTTGCGGATGACCTTTTCATTTTTGCTAGAGGGGATTTCGGCCAAAGTTATATTGGAATCTCTAGATGAATTTAAAGTTTTTTCAGGGTTGGTTCCAAGTATTCCTAAAGGCACGACCTTCTTTTGTAATGTGTTAAATCATGTTAAAGTGGAGATTCTTAGCTTGATGCTGTTTGTTGAAGGGTCGTTAGCGACTAAATATGTAAAACCCGCATGCTTTTACCATGAATAGTACCCTTTAGATCGTACGTACAAGATTAGAACTTTCCTTTTATAGCATGTTTACGTTTACGTATAAGAATTTTAAGTATTACGTACGTGTTAGAACACGATAAGTATTTAATACGTATGAACACACGATAATTATTCAAATAATAATTATAATCATGAACATGCGATCATGAAATCATGAACGTAATTTAATCACGAGATAATATTATTTACGTATATATATTTATTACGAACACGAATAAATATATTAAGTCACGAGCAATAATTAATTAGAACACATAAAACACGAACACGATAAAACACGAACACACACTATAATATTTAGACTTGAGAAAAGTACGGGTTACCCCATGTGGGCCCCCTACCCGCGACATACATAGAAGCATGGGCTTAGCCCATTCAAAATTTACTAACAAGGGGTTAAGGGGTAAAACTTGTGTCATTATTCACAAAATCAAGAAAATAACAAAACCCTAAATCTTTTCTTCTTGCTCCTCTTTGGCCGCCGGTTTTAAGGACACCAAAAGGGGTGTTCGGTTTGATTTTGTTCTTGGGAATTGTGCAAGCATTCGTGTGTGTTCATCCTTAATTGATCCACGTATTCGGTATAACTTTTTAACCCTTTTCTTTATGTTTTGATTTATTGAATCACATAAAATCATGGTGTTTTTAATTAAACTAATTAAAAACAATTATTCTAAACATGTTAATGATTATGGGATAAATCAAACAAGGGTTTTTAAGGGTGTTGGGTCTAGCCGACGCCTAACCGAGCCCCTAAGGGGTCTCGACTTGGCTTATTACCCACCACCGAGACCATATGGTCTCGGTATGGTGGTGGTGGTCCCACGGCAGCAGCCAAAACAAGGGGAACCCCAACCTTGGTCGGGGTATGGTGTTGGTTACGGGTCCGGTTTATGGTTTCTAGTCACGGGTCCGGTTCATAGATCATTTTTAAGGTTTATGATTTTACTAGTTATGTGTTAAAATTAAATTAATAAAACATGACATGATTAATTTAATTAACATGACTTAGGTTATAAATTTAATTATTAGATCATGAATTTTAACCTAAGTATTTATATTTTATTAGACCTTATAATTAATTAATTATTAAAAACCATGACTATAATTAATTAATGAACATGACTTAAGTTATATTATTAATAATTAATAATGCATGTTTTAACCTAAGTATTTTACCTTTATTTAATTAAAAACATGATATATTTAATTAAATACTTTTAACCTATAGTTTTTTTAATTTACATGTAATAATTAATAAACTATACTTTATAACTACATGACTTAGAATAATAATAAGAAAACACTTAAGCTTATATAATTAGCTTATTTAACCAGTGATAGGTGGGTAAACACCCATCCTTTTTACCACTTAATTACAATAATAACCGGGCCAAAACGTGTATTTTATGTCTTTTATGTCGGAATTATGCGTGATTTGTGTTTTTGTTGTGATTTAGGACGAAAAGGTGAAAAGTGGAGAAAACACGGGCATTCACGGGCTTTTATCGAAGAAAAAGACGAAAGACGAAGTCAAGAAGTCAAGAGTGCAAAAAGAACGGAAGTCCAAGACCAATTCTGAAGATTTATCGAGAAAAAGTCAAAAGACGGAAGTTTACTAAAAGCCGAAGAACTCAAGTCTTATTTATTGAAGAATTAAAAGACGAGTCCAAAGAAATCCCGAGCCAAAAGTCATTAAAATCCAAGATTTAAGAAGATTAAAAGGCTTAAGGACTAATGGTGCAATTAACAAAAGATTAAGAAGAGAAGGACTAAGCATGCAATTAAGGAGAAAGGAAAAAGGGGAGGAAGCTTCCTAAGCACTCCTTAACCTCCCCTATATATAGATTAGGATCTTAATCATTTAGTTTTGTTGGGTGGATTGACAAACCATTTCTTGCACCTTAATTACCATTTAATGGATTGACAAACCATTTCTTCCATTTTAAATTTATGCACATTTAATTTCATGTCCATTTACATTAATTGTCTTGCACCTTAATTACCATTTAATTTCAAGTAAGTGTTCTTTTAATTCTTGTTAATCTTTATCTTTATTGTTTGATCTCCTGTCTACCTTTCTTAATCTTTGATTTTTATGTTTATGTTCATGTTCATGTTCTTATTTTGATCAAAGTGGGTTTTGATTATCTTGATCTTTATTGTTAGTTTTGTTGTTTTGGATTGATTGTTTATGATTAATAGTTGTTTATTGATTAGTTAGATTTAATCTTGTGGTTGATTTTGTTAAGTTTTCATTAGATTCGTGCTATCTTGTTCCTTGTTCTTCGTGTGTTTGTTACTGTATCTTTCCCAGGAAACGTTACTGTTCTTCCCAGTTATTCCGAGTGAAGGATTGTGAAGAAAATATTCCGAATCAAAGGCACTCACCCGGAATAAGTGACATATTCCGGATCAAAGTGTTCTATTCGGAATAACCAAACATTCCGGATCAAAGGTTAGCAAAGGTGGTTCATCCGGAATATCCATTATTCCGGATAAGGAAATTATTCCGGATAGACAGAACATTCCGGATCAGCAAGAGTATTCCGGATCAAGGAGATATTCCGGATAAAGAGCTTCCATCCGGAATAAGTGACATATTCCGAGTAAGGTGTTCTATTCGGAATATTATTCCGGATCAAGGATTATTCCGAATCAACAGCAACATTCCGGATCGAGACCATTATTCCGAATAGAGGTGTTTATTCCGGATAGGTGACATATTCTGAGTAAGCCATCTATTCCAGATCAAAGTTTTGGGGAAATATTCCGAGTGAAGAAAAACATTCCGAACGAAGGTGACATTCCGGATGAGTGTTTATTCCGCATGAGGGTATTATTCCGGATGAGCTAATTTTTAGGTTCTTTAATTTCAGTTTTTAATTTTCTGCTTTTTAATTTCGAGCTTTATTTTTCCCGCCTTTTTCCTTAGTCGCACTTTAAGTTTATTTGCCTTAGATTTATTTTAGCCTTGCCTTAGTTTTAAGTTTTAATTGCGTTTTAAGTTTGCCTTAGTTAGATTTAAGTTTGCGTTTTTTACGTTTAGTGCCTTTTAATTTTAGTCACGCTTTTAAATACTTGCACCATTTACTTTAAATTAGATTTAGATTTACTTTAAAGCCTTTTACTTTAATTGTTTTGCACTTTTTATTTAAAAACAACCAAAAATATTTGTTTCACCAAAAACAATAGAGTCATACTTTGAACTGGAAATCAATTCGTTAAGATACCGAGAATACGAACTTTAATTTTTCTACGGGGTGTCAAAAGCCTTGTATCAAATGGCGCCGCTGCCGGCTCTTTTCGTAAAGATTAACGATTTTCTGTGAGAGACGCGTTGTTTTTTGGGATCCGTTCACTCATGAACGTTATTTTTCGTGTCAAAATTTTTAAAAAAATCCCAAAAACATTTGAAAAATCATAAAAAGCATTTCTTTTTCAAAGTTTTGCACCAAAAATATTCCTCTTTATCCTCTATTATGTTTAATTCTTTTCTTTACCCCTCTTATTTATAATTCTTCATGGATTCGTCTTGTGTACGGTGTGGGAGACCATGGCATGGTTTTCAAACATGTCAATGGTGTACTTGTGAGCGGTGTGGTTTTGATATCAACGATACATAATTTGGATTTTGTCCATTTTTCAATTCAACAAATTCATACTTCAACTCTTACAATACTTTCCCACCCTCTCCCGTCTATGACAATCCCTATCCTCAAGATGCACTGGGTTTTTCTCCATACCCGTGGTGCTATATTTGTGGGGGCCCTCACGATGCTTCTTCTTGTGATCCGTCGAAGATCTTTGAGAAAGTTCCGTGCTATCATCCCAGTGTTTATAACTTTGAGCCCCCACGTCACACTGTCAATCATCAACCCTTTTGTGCACTTCCTCCTGAACAACTTGCCATAATTTTTGACAACTTTCAAAAAGTTCAAGAAGCTTGCAACAAGATGATGGAGAAATGTCAAGCGGATCAACACCAAGAGCAGGTATCTAAACTTAATGCTTATACTCCTCCTCTTGTGCCTCCATATTATTATGACAGTGATGACGATGAGAGTCCTATTTCTTGGACCGATGAGAATGCTATTCCTTCTCCCGACTTGCCGGAGCCTAAGGATTCAACCATCCTAAGGGATGAGGATATTAGCACAATTCCTGCAAAGGAATCCGACGAATTCATTACGTCTAGTACTGATAACCTTGTCCCAATTCCAAGTGAATCTGAGTTGACATCCGACAGTGACGATGAGTATGATGCACTTTCTTCTGCTGATGTTCCTTCCACCAAAACTTTGGGAAAGGATTCTTGGGCTTTCTCTAATCTTCTTTTTGATCAAGATGATGATTTTACTTCTAGTGATGACGAGTCACTATCTGATGAAGACGTTCCGAAGGAAACTTTCAAGATTTATTCGAACCCTTTATTTGATTTTGATGACGATTACAAATCTAGTGAGGTGAATCCTCTCTTTGACGAAGGGATTGAGGACATTGATAGCTCTGATTCTCCTACTATTGATGAGCATGCTTTGTTAGCCATGCCCCCTTCTATCGCAGAGGTGGAGAGTTCTGACTCTACTAGAAAGATATCACAGGTGGAAGGTAATTCTTCTCTTACTTCTCCTACTATATTTCCCCCTCATCCCACTAAATGCACACCCAAGCGGGTGATGTATCAATTTCACTCTCCAAGGAATGAGGATGAGTGCTTTGACCCGGGAGGTGACACTGACCATTCTATGTTTGATAACCTTACGACTTTGCCAATTGGTCAGCATCCATTGTCTTTGGAGGATGACAATGTGATTCCTATACCCACCCCACCTCCCGTGGACCAAGATTTCACATACTTCTCATATGTTGAACGGACCTTCCTACCATTCAAGACTTATCCTCCTGCCTCCCCTTTATTATATTCCCCCGGGAACGAGGACAAGGTCTTTGATCCTGGTATTACATTCGAGGCTTCCCCATGGACCATTTAATTCGGGGACGAGTCAGGCTCGTGACTCGGATAACAAAAACAAGCGCTTTTTGGGAGGCAACCCAATTATCTATCTATCTTTTTCTTTGTTTTTACCATAATTGTAGGGGGAGACCCGTTGTGTTTGCTCTCTCCTCTCTTCTCATATTCAGGGATTCGAGCGCTCAATGAGCCACTCTTGATGATTCTTGACGACCCGTGATTCCGTGTTCACTTCTTCCCGGTTCTATCCTAAACTCTTTTCGATTCACTATTTTATATTTTTCAATATTAAAATAGGAATCTCGTTAGTTGTCTTTTCCTTAGCGAGATTTAAACAAAGTGCACAATGTCCTAAGTGTAGGGGAGTTTACTCCCACATGCTTAAACATTGAGGACAATGTTTATATTAAGTGTAGGGGGACTTCTATTGAAGTTAAGTGGCTCTTTTCCTTGTATTTGTCCTCATTTTAACCAGAAAATCAATTTTTCGACACTTTTCAAAATTTTTGATCTATTTTGGCCTATTAGTTTTTCCCTTTGTATAGTTATTTTCTTTCTTTACTAGAATAAATGTTTAATAAAGTGGTTTTAATTTTCAAACGTTGTGAATCTTTTGACTCAACCCGAGTTTACTTATCTAAGTTTACTCTAGCTAGTATCCTTAACATTATTAAGTCAAGTTTTGAGGGAGCTATAAAACGCGAAAGTCTTAACTCTCTGGGGTTAAGAACAAGAACTTTTCGTAAGTTCCTATAATTGATCCTAGAGAGTCGTTTATCAAGGGAACTTTAAAACGCGATTTCTAAACTTGAAAAAGTCCAAGAATTTGCAAGATCCTATAGGCGACTCGAAAACTTAAAACTTTGATTTAATAGGCTAAGCATCCACGAGTCTCATTCCTTGAGATTTTAAACTATGGAGAACGAGAGATGATAGAGCCAATTATAAGTTTGGTATTCTTTCATGAATTTATGTGAGTTAATTATAAGCCTATTCTCCCATCGCTTGCTAATAAATTTATCTACAATAAATAAGGTTGTACGATTTGAAAAGTTATTTAGCTTCTAGCCCAAGATCGTTTGAAAGTTGCTCGGTATGGATTAGAGTTCATATCCAAGGCATAACTTATTGGAGCGGGATGCGAAGATTGGCGAGTCCAAAAAGGTCCTAACAAGGCATGAGGGCTATATTTTGTTGCTAAAGATCCAAGTGATGTGAAGAATCATTTATCGAAAATCAATATGAAGGATCGAGACACACGACGAAAAGCAAAACTCCCAAAAAGTCATGGAGAAGTGTATCCGAAAAGACCCTAGCAAGGTATGAGGATAAATAGATCCAAGTCAAAAAGGAGGCGGATCGTTGTATATCAAAGTCCAAATAAAGATTGGAGAAAAATGAAGAAGTCGTGGTCCAAGTATGAATCTCTCAAAACTTCAAGTGAAGAAATTCCTATATGAAGAGAAGGCCATTATTTCATGAACGTCTCTCAAGGTTTGAAGTATGAAGTCGCTGCCAAAGATCGGTCCGAGAAAGGTCTCAAATCGCGAAGCGAGTTATGCCAATATATGAACTTTATGTGGTCCCGAGAAGCAGTTTTAAAAGATTTTGTCCTTTAGCTAACTATTGATTAAATCGTTCACTTTATTTTCGGCCTAATAAACTATCGAAATAAGTCAACAATGCATCCTCGTGATCATTCAAGACAACAATAAAATATAAGAGATACCCCCAAGAATAAGGGAGTCTAAGTGAGTAATTGGCCTACATGAGTTCGTGATAGTTTGCTAGCTTATAATAACAATGATCTCGTTTTTAAGCTTGGTTTGGAGAAAGTGAAAACTTGAGGATGATGATTATTCATGACATTTCCAAAACCCAAGGTATGCTTTTGATTTCTTTACTTTGAATGTTTATAGTTTTCTATCTCTTTAATAAAGGCCAACGTGGATTGATTATGATGAAAAATGTAAACGTGCTTTGTAACTGATGCATTGCATGAGGACATTGCAATGGTCAAGTGTAGGGGATTTGATAGGTGTGTAAACACCCATCCTTTTTACCACTTAATTACAATAATAACCGGGCCAAAACGTGTATTTTATGTCTTTTATGTCGGAATTATGCGTGGTTTGTGTTTTTGTTGTGATTTAGGACGAAAAGGTGAAAAGTGGAGAAAACACGGGCATTCACGGGCTTTTATCGAAGAAAAAGACGAAAGACGAAGTCAAGAAGTCAAGAGTGCAAAAAGAACGGAAGTCCAAGACCAATTCTGAAGATTTATCGAAGAAAAAGTCAAAAGACGGAAGTTTACTAAAAGCCGAAGAACTCAAGTCTTATTTATTGAAGAATTAAAAGACGAGTCCAAAGAAATCCCGAGCCAAAAGTCATTAAAGTCCAAGATTTAAGAAGATTAAAAGGTTTAGGACTAATGGTGCAATTAACAAAAGATTAAGAAGAGAAGGACTAAGCATGCAATTAAGGAGAAAGGAAAGAGGGGAGGAAGCTTCCTAAGCACTCCTTAACCTCCCCTATATATAGATTAGGATCTTAATCATTTAGTTTTGTTGGGTGGATTGACAAACCATTTCTTCCATTTTAAATTGATGCACATTTAATTTCATGTCCATTTACATTAATTGTCTTGCACCTTAATTACCATTTAATTTCAAGTAAGTGTTCTTTTAATTCTTGTTAATCTTTATCTTTATCTTTATTGTTTGATCTCCTATCTACCTTTCTTAATCTTTGATTTTTATGTTTATGTTCATGTTCATGTTCTTATTTTGATCAAAGTGGGTTTTGATTATCTTGATCTTTATTGTTAGTTTTGTTGTTTTGGATTGATTGTTTATGATTAATAGTTGTTTATTGATTAGTTAGATTTAATCTTGTGGTTGATTTTGTTAAGTTTTCATTAGATTCGTGCTATCTTGTTCCTTGTTCTTCGTGTGTTTGTTACTGTATCTTTCCCAGGAAACGTTACTGTTCTTCCCAGTTATTCCGAGTGAAGGATTGTGAAGAAAATATTCCGAATCAAAGGCACTCATCCGGAATAAGTGACATATTCCGGATCAAAGTGTTCTATTCGGAATAACCAAAATTCCGGATCAAAGGTTAGCAAAGGTGGTTCATCCGGAATATCCATTATTCCGGATAAGGGAATTATTCCGGATAGACAGAACATTCCGGATCAGCAAGAGTATTCCAGATCAAGGAGATATTCCGGATAAAGAGCTTCCATCCGGAATAAGTGACATATTCCGAGTAAGGTGTTCTATTCGGAATATTATTCCGGATCAAGGATTATTCCGGATCAACAGCAACATTCCGGATCGAGACCATTATTCCGAATAGAGGTGTTTATTCCGGATAGGTGACACATTCCGAGTAAGCCATTTATTCCGGATCAAAGTTTTGGGGAAATATTACGAGTGAAGAAAAACATTCCGAACGAAGGTGACATTCCGGATGAGTGTTTATTCCGCATGAGGGTATTATTCCGGATGAGCTAATTTTTAGGTTCTTTAATTTCAGTTTTTAATTTTCTGCTTTTTAATTTCGAGCTTTATTTTTCCCGCCTTTTTCCTTAGTCGTACTTTAAGTTTATTTGCCTTAGATTTATTTTAGCCTTGCCTTAGTTTTAAGTTTTAGTTGCGTTTTAAGTTTGTCTTAGTTAGATTTAAGTTTGCGTTATTTACGTTTAGTGCCTTTTAATTTTAGTCACACTTTTAAATACTTGCACCATTTACTTTAAATTAGATTTAGATTTACTTTAAAGCCTTTTACTTTAATTGTTTTGCACTTTTTATTTAAAAACAACCAAAAATATTGGTTTCACCAAAAACAATAGAGTCATACTTTGAACTGGAAATCAATTCGTTAAGATACCGAGAATACGAACTTTAATTTTTATACGGGGTGTCAAAAGCCTTGTATCAACCAACTTATATCTATTAATGGAAACTTTCTATTTTTAGAAACTTATTTAATTAAGGCAGCTAATCTATTTATGGAAGCTTTCTATTTTTAGAAACTTATCTATTTTAAGCAGTAATTCTATTTTTGGAAACTTTCTATTTTTGGAAACTTTCTATTGTTGGAAACTTTCTATTTTTGGAAACATTCAATTTTTAGAAACTTTCAATTTTTGGAAACTTTCTAATTTTGGAAACTTTCTATTTTCGGAAACTTTCTATTTTTGGTAACTTTCTATTTATGGAAACTTACTATTTTATGAAACCTGCTATTTTTAGAAAGTTACTTATTATTACATAGCAAGTATAATAATACATGAAGTACAAGTAATACTTAATCAGAATAGACAGAATATAAGATAAATACATTATAAAGCTTAAAACAGTAAAACATGACATGAACGTATAAAATAAGCTAAGACATGACATAAAACCAGTTACGTATGTAGTAATCTGATACTTATACACGTATGTGTTTATGTAGCATTAGTGATACCGAAGTAGGTCTCTCTTCCGTTCGTCTTCTTCATTCACTGGACATAAGGTACGGATTCCCATCCTTTCAGTATGGACATTCTTTCCTTATTAGGATTGCCCGTATGCAACCAACTGTTTTCCCATAGTATAAGTTTGTATGTTTGATTGCTTGTGTTTAATTAGAATACCTAAATCCATATACATGCATGACCAGTTTCACCTAGTTATGGAGGTACCATAACCATAACACTAGAGGCACTGGTGTTATGACTTCCCCACGGCGGAGTGATTGCTCGTGGCGTCCCTTCAGCTTTTGGCCATATTATTATATTTATCATGTGGGGCGTATGGGTGCATCCTAGTTACATGTTTTCAGCAGATTACTTAGTGTGAATGTGGTGTGTGCCTTGCATCCTTCACAAGGAGCTGATCCCTCCTACCCAAAACCAGTATATTAAATTAGAGGCAGCCCCTCTAATTTGCATGATGAGGTCACCCCTCCAAGTATTCATGCACGGTGGACTTTCATGACCTATATTGGCTAATGGTAAAATATGTTAAACAGTTTTTACAAGATAAACATAAGGCTTTTCAAACTATAAAACCAGTTTTACTAAGACTTAACCGGGTTATTCGGGACTTAGTTTCTTCCGCTGTTATATGCTTATATGCTTATATTATTCATGCATTATTGTACATCCGTGCACTGAGCGTATTGCTCAGCCGTTTTCCTTTTCATGTTCCCAAAACGGTAGGTACTCAGAGACGCTCGTAGACCTAAAGAGTACGTGCATATGGACTGGAAGCTTTCTAGCCTTTATTTACTTTATGCATTATCTATACTTTGATACTCTTTCCATGGGCATTGTTTAGTCCTTTCATTTACAGTACTTATGTTTGTGTGTGATGAGCTTTACTTTTGGACTACCGATGTTTGATTTCGGTATTTCCTTTTTATGGTCATGTAATGTTTTAGACATTTATCCTTGTACGCTTTGATGACACACCATAATTACGCGTGACATTCCATTTATCAAAATGGAGTGTTACAAAATATCTTGGCGCCCCTCTTATATCGTCAAGGATTCTCAATAGGGATTGCAAGATCCTTGTTGAAAAAGTTAAGAGTCGTGTGGGAGTTTGGAATAATAAGTCTCTTTCTTTTCCGGGTCTTCTTCAACTATGTAAGTCCGTTTTGTCTTCTATGCATGTTTATTGGGCTTCCGTTCTCGTTATTCCTAAAGGCATTGTTGATGATATTCATAAAGCTATAAGGCGGTTCCTGATGTTTGTTTGTGTAGGTCCACGTTTTCTTAGGATTGTACAAGTGTTATGATTGATCTAAAGAAGGGAGAGAGAGATGAAGATCTTAAGATGAACTAGAGAGAGAAAGGAGAGGAAAAGAGAGGTAGAGAGAGAAAGTGATATTGGATTAATGAAAATGAGAACAAAAACTAATGACCAACCCCTCCTAACATGCTAGGAGGGGGTATATATAGCCCACCCTACATGTGGGCTTGATGGGCTATATGTTTACATATTGGATCACGAGCCCAATACTTGAATATATCGTTGGAGTGACCGATCCTTTCTAAATACATAAAAACGTATTTCCAACAATCTCCCCCAAAGGGAGGTCACTCCAAGTTACAATGTCCTAAATAGTCTATAGCTCGTGATCTATGCTAACAATGATGTGACCGAGACTTTCTTTGGAAAAACGTATTTCCAACAATCTCTTCCTAAGGGAGGTCACACCATTTTTACAAAATCTTAAACCTAGCATATTATGCTTGAGTCTTCGATCTTGTTCTTGTGAATATGATGATGAGATCTTTGACTTTAGTCTTGAGCATGTTTCCTTGCCTTGACCTTGTGCATTCATCACTTGTGAAATTTGCCTCCTCGTGACTTCATGTTCCACATACTGACACCTTTATAAATTCTTGAAAGCTTCAGAGTTTGATACAGCGGAAGACTTGACTATTAGGCTTTCTTGAATTTATTGAAGTATTAAGTGCATACATTATAAGCATGTGTTGACAACTTCTTCTGAATTATACACCGCAATGCCACCTTCTTGTTACGCTGCATAAGACAGTTAGCGACAAAACATATACACGGATGAAATGGCCTTGAACATTTAATTCTAATTTGGTAGCATCTTACCTCCGGTCGGTGAAGACCGTTGGACGATATTAAATATCATACTTGTGGCGGGTAGTTTCAATTAAGAACCTCCTTTACAAGATTTCGCGGGTAAACCCGTTCTCTTTATTCGACCGTCCAAAGCTGTCAGCGAACATAAAGAGTGAATCATTTGGATAATAATATCCGCATGATTTGAAGCCGTCAATTCATGTTCCTGGAACAAGTGAAATTCAATTAAGAACCGCACCATCGTTGCTTTCTAGTTGTCACAAGCTTGATTCATATAGAATCTTGCAAGTTACCTACCAAGTGCTGTTTGATGTTAACACTAGAAGGATTTCCACTCATCACTGTGAACACTATATAGTGTCACTCTGAGTGTTCTGGCAAGATCATTTAGACATTACGTAGAGGCCCGAAACGTATTTAAGTTCAGTTAAGAATTAAACCACTGTTGCTTTCTAGTTATCACAAGCTTGATTCATAAAGAATCGCACAAGTCACCTACCATAAGCTTTTTGATATTCTCTCAAGAAGGATTTCCATCTTCATTGTAAATACTTTCGTATTACTCGGATGTTCAGGCAAGATCATGAAGATTTTGCGTAGGACTCTTAAGATCTTTCTTACTTTTCACAGTGTGTGAAGAAGCAAGGAATTATGAAAGTGTGTCCTAATGAGACATTTGATGATCTCAAATGGCTATAGACTCGATCATGCATTTTGGATTTTAGTGATCGGAGGCTGGAGAGGAGTGCCACCATTTCAATACGAATCTATTCGGAGTGAATAAATCAATAGATAATGTGTTGTCTCCGTGTGATTAAAACAAATATCTTTTGAGAGATATATGAGTTAGCCGGGATGGGTCCATGATGTCTTATCTTCAATATCAAGCATCATTAAAAATGATCTCAATAGCATATGTATTGACCCGGTTTCTGCCTAAGTTGTAAGGAGGGCTTCTTTCTTTAGACCCTTTATCTTTACAATTCTTTTTCATTCTTCAACCCCTTCAATGCTTACCAATACGTCATAACTAGCAGCTTGTTGTGATTGTTCCAGTGCTAACTTAAGTACTTGGTTGGCATTCAACTACGTTCACAATCTTTCTCCATCTTTCCTAAGGACTACTATTTCTAGCTATGGAATGTCCTTGGGAAGATTCCTCTGGTTCTAGAAGAATCATTGGACTTTAACCTATCCTACCATCCTTATGTCACCACAATCTTCACCATCGTGAATAGAGATGTTTTAGGTAAGTGTATGTCACCATGAAATCCATTTTGATATTCAAATCCATTTTGCTCCCCTTTAACATATGCCACGATATCTGAAAACATTTCGCACATGTCGGGATGAGCTATCACGTTAAGTCAAACCATTTGTGATTAATCATTTCTCATATTAAATCACATTTTCTCCCCCATATTAAAAATATTAACCCAATCGATGTTTTTAATATCAATTGATTTAATAACATTTTAAGAAAATTTGGGAAGAAAAATGCAACTCCAATTATCTTCATGATTTTCACAAGCTCCCCCTCAATTAATGAGGGTGTACTTGAAACGTAAATTAAATACCTTTTAAACACAAGTGTAAGGTATTTATCACGTGCAAAGATCATATATGATAATGTATTCACAAGATTAGCAAATTACGAGGTTGGACCTGAATGATGGAGAACATTATATGATAGAATGGTTCTTGTTCACGAATGTTGGTCGCCTCGTCATGTCTGAAGTTATCTCTTGACACCATGTGTACGATTGGTATTTTTGTCTTGACAACAATTTGTGAACTTGGCATGTTCGACATCAAAGATTGTAACACCCCCAAATTTATACAACTCAGTACAGCGGAAGACTAGTTGGTGTTACGGGATAGCACATTACTCACATCATAGACAACGCTTAAAAGTCGCGTCGTTTTAATAATAAAGCATTTCCATTCCTAAATATCAAAGTTACATCGGTCCAAGTCATTATATTTCATACAGGTTTTACAAAACATTTGAATGGAAATTATAATTTGTGTGCGGGCCATGAATTCTTGTTGTCTTCCCGAGAATTACCTTCAAGTACCTGAGATAAAACATGTTAAAAGAAAAGGTCAGCGATAACGCCGAGTGAATTCATAGAGTTTAATAAAGTCCATCAATATAATATAAGTATAAAATTATTACTGAAAATCATTTTGTACAAATCATTGTAATAGGCCATAAAATAGCCAAAGTCATTTTATACAAATCTTCATCAAAATCATAATATAGGCGTTTGCCTTAAAAATCATTATACGATCCAATGTCGTAAAAACATCATACAATACATCTTATGACGTTGTATGAAAATAAAAACCGTTATATGAATATGGTTATGAAAACCAAAACACGAACATAATATCAATAGTATGACCTTGTATTGCTAGTCAGGCAATACATCGTAATTCGGAGCATATAGTAGTATTTCGTTAACTGGATTATTATAAGCCGCATGACATTGTTACCTTACTATCACAACAACGGGTAGCTAACCCGATACCAAATTTGTCCATCTAAGTTAGCGTGTCGTCACAAAGGTCACGCTATGGAAATCTTCTCATACATAAATTCGCTTACCAATCAATGTGGCACGACGGGGATCAACCGTCAAGGCGCGAACTGGGGTGATCGTCCCCAAATAGTACTATTATATGCACAAGCGTCTACCAAATCCCGGTAGTTCGCAATTCATGCTAATGGGACTTTTAGTGACATAACCTAACTTCAATAATCCATTTTATTTCATCTATCGGGTCCATTAATCATTTATCGGGTCATACAATCGGGTCATACAATCATTCGGGTCCAAATCAGTAAACAAGCAATCGGGACAAATGGTGTCCTATTTTATAAAAACTAACATGTTATCTCCCTCGCGGGTTTATAAAACATTTCATAAAAACATTTAAAAGAGTGCGAGGTTATGAACTCACATTGATGTGGGAAGGCGGGTTATCGGCGATTCGGACGTACGGTACGTGCTTCAATCACGAAAACCTAGACAAATAATACTCGTCTTAGACTCATGTCCAATGACTTTATAAAAATAAAAATTATGTATACATATGATGATTTCATATATATGATGATCAAGTGGGTTTACATATACTCGTTTACTCTTTTTAGTGTTTACGTATGGGTAACTTCTTACTAGTTTACTAGTTTTACCTATTTACGTGTCTTAGGTCCAATAAACTTATTATAAGTTCTTTAACTTGTTTTAATCCATTTTATACTTATATTATCAGTATTTAAACTTTACAAGTTGGGCCCAAATGGGTTAAGCCCAATAAGTTCTTTTTATAAGAGTTTAACTTATTTAGTCCAATTATTAGTCCAATATGTTTACTTAGCTCGTTAATGTCCGTATGTCCTATAGTTCGGGTTTTATCGGTTTTTACTTGTATTAGATACTTATATATCAGTATATGACTTTTAAAAACTTTACATTAGACGGGTTTGATCGTCTAAGTTTTAATTGGCGAAAACGTTAATTTTACGTTAATAGCCGAAAAAGTCGTAAAAATCAAGTTTATAGTTTTATTACTTATAAGTATTATTCCACTACCATTTTTATAATTTATACACTTATTTAACCTTTTACATATTTATATAAATAAAATCCATAAGTTAGTGGGTTTTTATTTTACATTTTATACAATATAATTTTGAGTGCTTATATAATAATAATAAACATTAATTCTCAAAATCTGATTTTTATTTTCATCTTCACCAAAACTGCCATATCTAGAGTTCTATATGGAGATAGAAGCTCAAATTTTTATCACATAAACTACATGATATTTGCTCCATTTAACTCTCCTATAGCTACTGTTGAATCATCCTCTAAGTATTTTCTAAAAATCGTCCAAAACAGTAAACTCATATTTGTACTCTAAACTTGTTTTGATCATATCTCACTCATTACAATGATTCCATTGCATGGCCAACTCTCACATGTGTACAAGACATATTACTTACTGTTTATTTATTAATCTATGCCATTTTTATCAGTTCACCATTTGATTCTTTACTGTTTTATACAGCCAACAAATTTAAACAAGATTTTAGCCTTGTTTCTTATAGTCTTTCATCTTTTTAAGCATGTTTATCAACACCAAATCCCCACACAATATTTTTAATCATCATTCATCATCATATACATATACATAAGTGAAAGAAATACAAAATTACATAATCAAAAATAACAAGAGGATGAGGAGGACAATCTTTATACCACCAAGTTGATGTAGGTTGTGATTTGGACATGGATTTTGATGGAGAAACTTATGAATAAGCAAGACCATCTTCAAGATCACCTATCTTCATGAACACCTTGTAGAAAATCAGCCCTTGAATCCCTTGAAAACTTCTCCTTGGATGTTAAAACTTGCACCAATCTTCATCTCTTTGAATGGAGATTAACATATCTTAAGTATAACAAATGTTTGTGGTTAAATTTTGTATGAATGGGGTGTTGTGGTGATGATATGGGACGAAATTATAGAGAGAGAAAGAGAGAGTTTTGGTTGATTTGCATGTATATAATGAAGGTAGTAGTTTTTGGTAGCTAGTTTTGATGGAAGAATGGCTTACTTTGTAAGCTAGAATGACAAGTGTAAGCTTAGCTTACAACTTGACACCAAATGTGGTGTGGTGGTGTTGTGTGGGATGGTTATAGTGGGGGTGGGGCAAGTGTCCCACTTGTCTCATCCCCATTTATTTACGGGTACTCCTTGATTCTAGTTTCCTCGATTTGCGTGCCCTCGGGTCGTTTTACGAAAAACGTTTTTATAAATTGTGAATCAACGGCACAAAACGAATCTAATAAAAATTGTCTCATCAAAAACGGAGTTCGAAAACGTAAATACGTAATCCTAAGGTTTCCGGTTTAGTCGTAAAGGACGTTAAATTAAAATCGTAAGTCCTAATCTCTTCTCGTAAATTTGTGAGTTTATGAACCAACTCAAATTTAAAACTCCAAAATAATATTCATGGATAAATTTATTTTCTGAAATGTCGGACTGTCACCAAAGACGGTGTATGTAAACGTAAGCACGTAACGTAGAATCCTCCGGTTTAGACGTAGTCGACGCTACTTCAAGACGTAAATCCAAATTTCTTCCCAAAAATAAGTGAGTTCATAATATAACATTAAAATAATGTTTTTAAATAATATTTGAGAATAAAATATCAACCATAAATTGACGGATTGTCACAAAGATTCTGAATGCTTGACAATTGCTCCCCCTCAATTGTTGACCCGTGTTCTAGTGAAAGACTTGTAGTCGTCGTTTGAGTAGTCGCATTGTCGAGTATGTAGATGCCAATTGTATATTGCTATGATTGTAGAGATGATAACTTCATAAAAACAAGATTTCTCTTGTTTTAACAAATAATTGCACTGATGCGCACATACATTCGTGTTAGATTGTGATATAACGTAAACAGAATCCCTTACATGGTTATAAAGTAAACCATGCCGGAGAAAATTAATTTCCGTTGTTGAGTCAAAGCTTTCTGGTGAAATGCTTGACTTGAATATGAAAAGCGGGTTACTATCTAAAATAATAGCAAGCCATTTTGAGCATGTGTTAAAACATTTGAACTTGTGCTCGAAATTTATTTACAACCCCGTGTCATTATTGAATGACGTTTCTAGTATCGTAAATATTATCGATTCCATAAGACATGCTCTTTTTATGAAAACATTTTTGAACACACAATTTTTAAAGATTTAGAAAAACCTTTTGAGAAATTCTCAAAAAATTGTGTTCAAAGTTTTGAAAACCAATTACTTTGAGCTAAAGATGTTGAATATGTTACAAAACGAGCTCAAGTCCGAGAAGTTGTAAACTTCCCGTTGTTAAGGATAAGTTTATCATCGGCGATAAACTTTCCTTTTAACTGAAGAACAAGTCCTAAGTTGACATTTACTTGGAAGTCGTTTTCATGAGCTTGAAAAAACTTTTGAATGTTTTAACATAAAGCTCATGACCGAGAAAGATGAATTTCTCGTTGAGAAGAAAAGTTCTCTTATTTAAAAGAGACACTTTACTTTATGAGCTTAAAACTTGGAATGTTTTAATACAAGCTCATGACCGAGAAAAATTAATTTCTCGTAACGAGGAAAAGTTATCATGAAAGATAAGCTTTCCTAAAGTTATAGTCCGAGTTCCAGTCTGATATTTAACTGTAAGTCTTTGTGCATGAGCTTAAAAACTTTGAATGTTTTTAATATAAGCTCATGCCCGAGAAAAATTAATTTCTCGTTGTAAGGATAAGTTTATCATCGGCGATAAACTTTCCTTTCTTTGAAGTCTAGGGCATAATCTGAAATGTGATTATACGCCATTGTGCATGAGCTTAAAAACTTCGAATGTTTTTTATATAAGCTCATGCCCGAGAAAAATAAATTTCTCGTTGTGAGGATAAGTTTATCATCGGCGATAAACTTTCCTTTATTTGAAGATCGGGTCCTCGTCTGATATTTAACGATGAGCCATATATACAAGTTTAAAACCTTTGAATGGTTTTAAAGTAAACTCGTGTCCGAGAAAATTTAATTTCTCGTTAATGAGGATAAGTTCATCATCAGCGATAAACTTTCCTTTATTGAAGTACGGGTCATCGTCTGAAATTTAACAATGAGCCATATACACGAGTTTAAAACCTTTGAATGGTTTTAAAGTAAACTCGTGTCCGAGAAAATTTAATTTCTCGTTTTCGAGGATAAGTTTATCATCGGCGATAAACTTTCCTCTATTTGAAGTACGGTTCATCGTCTGAAATTTAACGATGAGCCATATACACGAGCTTAAAACCGTTGAATAGTTTAAATGTAAGCTCGTGTCCGAGAAAATTTAATTTCTCGTTTTTGAGGGTAAGTTATCTTTGCGTAGATAAGCTTCCCTTTCTTTGAAATTCGGGTCACAGACTGTGATTTGAATGTGAGCCATATACACGAGCTTAAAACCTTTGAATAGTTTTAATTTTAGCTCGTGTCCGAGAAAAATTAATATCTCGATTGTGAGGATACGTTTATCATCGGCGATAAACTTTCCTTTCTTTGATGAACGGGTCACAGACTGTGATTTGTCTATAAGCCTCATACACTTAACCGCGAGACCCCTGAGACACTTGTTTCTTAGATATCAGCTTCTTCAGCAACCAAACTATGAGAGTGTTCTGAGCAGAATGGTATAAAGCGACTGGACCGCTTTGCTGAACGTTGACGTTTGTACCTGCATTCTCATTAGGAGTTTGTATGCTTTGATATAGGTTAGAGATATCTATATTAGAACCATGCGGGGGTTCACAGTCCACCTTGGTAGTGCTAGAGGGAAACATCCTTCCTCTAGGAACCCATTGAAGATTAACAGATTTGGTAATCCTACCCGTGGGTTGCCACCTAAGATTGGATCTAGGCGACATTGATTTCTTATGCATAGCGGAAGACTTAACCGTAGGAAACCTATTTACTTTAGGAATACCTATTTTAGCACTTGAGTTAAGCTCCTTCAAGACTTTAGTGACACAAGCCGCATGATTTGTCGTGAAGACACTTTTAATGCAAACGGAACAAACACCGTGTTTGTGGCCCGAGTGAGATCTAGTGATCCTAGTTCTTGCTTGTGTCATTTTCTGAGATGCATCTACATAGTGATTATTAGGCATGCTATTCGACCTATGTTGTGGCATATTCTTAGAACTATACCTAGAATCATTAGTAGCAGTCTTGTTTGTAGGTTTTGCATAGGCTGATTTGATCACAGGAGGCCTAGATAGTGGAGTGACTGGTCTAGAACTATGAACCATATCAACTTGGGAGGCAAACCACGGTCTCAAGGATTTTGGTCGCTCGGATCTAAATGCAGTCGGTTGTCGAACTGACTTATTTTTAGGCGGTTTCCCCAAGATTGATGTTTTTTCAAGCTTAGTATCCACACTAGTTCCTTTAGTTTTCCTCAATTCGTTTTTTAGAGCAGCTATTACAAAAACCTTTTCCTGAGCCTTTAATCAGCATTTGCAGTAGTTAACAAGGTCGTTGACTCTAGAGTTTTATACCTCATCTCTACAATAGAATTATTTAACTCATTACAACGCTGTTTTAAGGTCTCGTTTCCTTTTGTAAGATGTCTTGGGATGCCAATTTAGATCCTAGCAAAGTAATTTGTTTCACAAGATTATCTTTTTCGGCTTTAGAATCCTGAATTTTTTGATTTAATTTTCGTTCAAAAACTACGTTTGAATTTTCAAGTTTTTCAAAATACTTTTCAAATTTCTCTGTTTTCTTTGAAAATTCAATTTTGGCATCCTCAAGCTCTTTTGATTGCTGAGCTAAAATCGTTTCATGCTCTTCAATCCTAGAAGCAGAATTGGTTAAAGAAACAGCTGTAAAACAATTAGCAGGATTGTTAATTAGCGCATTCATTTCAGACAACATATGAAGAAGATTATCTGTACATGACATGCTACTTGATTCCTGTTTTCCTCATGATTATATTCCCTTGTGACTTCTTCTTGTATCCTCTTGCAATTCTCCTTCTCGAAATGTCGAGTTTAATGATATCATTGAAATTCGATGAATGATAATTGTGTTGGTTGTCGATTAGATCCTTTGATTAGTGAAGAAAGATGATTAAATCCCCTAAGTATGTATACTCGAGAAACCAAAAATTCTTGAATTCGGAATATCAAATAAGCAGTCACGTCTTTTTGTCACGTCACAAACCGTATCAAAATCAAATTCATCCCTAAACCATCAAATAACCAACTAGTCTCAAAGCCTATGTTTTATACATCAAACTTTTAAGGAAAAAATCAGATGTAAAATAAAACAAACATGCTTTTATCTTTAATGAATATTGTAAGGCCAAAAAAATGTAACCTCGTCAATACATTTTCCCATGAAATTGTTAAAGACAAACTTCACGAAGTGTTTTAATGGATTAAGCCCAACATTTTCATGAAGACACAAATAATTCACATGGGAATGGAGAAATGATCAGCCCAATATCAAATATTATACCCGTACCACCTTAAAGTTAGTGGAATATAAAATCCACCAAACCCTAAACACACTCACACATTAACCCTAAGCTTAGTCACTACCTAAACTCTCCCTTCCCACTTTGTAAACACCGCCCCACTCACACACTACTTAGCAAAACTCCTCCGTCTCTTTCTGTTAACTATATAACTATGAATCTCTTTATCTCAGCCACCAAATTCTTGAAACCTCCGCCTCCTTCTAAATCCACTCGTCTGACTTATGCAGCCAACAAATCAACACCAAAGACTAGATCTTTCGTCTAGTCTTCATTATGAGAAAGAAACTAATTAAGGAACTTCTTCAAGATCTTTAATTAGGTCTCGGGTAGGTTGTTTTTATGTTTTCTTTTTGGTTTGAGTACTTGATCGAGGATAGTCTTCGACTGAGATCGTGTTTTGAGTCGAGTGTTGTTGGGTTTGATTGAGTCTAGTTAGATTTGAAAACGGAGAATGGTTTTGAACAAAATCAAGTTTTGTACAGTTTTTGTGTTGAGTTAAGATAGTTTTAGGTAAACTGATGGTTTGAGTTATGAGTGGGAGTCGAGAGTGGTTTTGGTTTGTGAGTCTCGTTGTAACAGTGAGGGTGTTGAGTGTATAAAATGAGAGTGTTTGTCTTGTTTTTGAGTCTGAGTGTTGAGTAAGTGTGTCGAGTTTGAGTGAGTGGAGTCTTCGGATAAACGAGTGAGTGGAGTCTTCGGATAAACGAGTGAGTGGAGTCTTCGGATAAATGAGTGAGTGGAGTCTTGGATAACAGTGAGGGTGTTGAGTGTAAAAAATGAGAGTGTTTGTCTTGTTTTCGAGTCTGAGTGTTGAGTAAGTGTGTCGAGTCTGAGTGAATGGATCTATGGATCTTCGGATAAACGAATGAAGTTTTGATTTTCGAAAAAAAAACGACTTCTTCGGATAAAATATACTTATTCGGATAAAATGGATAAACTCAGACTTCTTCAGAAAAATATGTATTCTTCGGATAAATGACCAAGATAATTCTTCGAATAAATAAACATGGACGAATTCGGATAAATTTTCCGGATAAACAAAAAAAAAACTTCGGATAAATATGTATTCTTCGGATAAAAGATGTGTGACTTCTTCTGAATAATACTACTTCTTCTGAATAATAGACTTTCTCTGAATAATGTAACTTTTTCTGAATAATAGACTTCTTCTGAATAATTTAGATCTTCGGATAAATTAAATAAGTGTGGATATTCGGATAAAGCTATAAACCCTGTTCCGAAAATCACCCACTGTTAATCAAAAAATACCCCGAAAATCATCCAATTAACCAAAAATTTTGCGATTTTAACAAATCAATTAACCTAAATCACTACCACATCTATGTAGTCGATTTGTCTATAAATTAAACAATAAAAACGCAAAAAATTTCAAGATTTGAGCTTGATTAAATCAAAACCCACCAAAATCAATCAAAACAAACACAAGAACAATCAATCAACCATAACTCTTGATACCAATTGTAGGTCCACGTTTTCTTAGGATTGTACAAGTGTTATGATTGATCTAAAGAAGGGAGAGAGAGATGAAGATCTTGAGATGAACTAGAGAGAGAAAGGAGAGGAAAAGAGAGGTAGGGAGAGAAAGTGATATTGGATTGATGAAAATGTGAACAACAACTAATGACCAACCCCTCCTAACATGCTAGGAGGGGTATATATAGCCCACCTTACATGTGGGCTTGATGGGATATATGTTTACATATTGGATCACAAGCCCAATACTTGAATATATCGTTGGAGTGAACGATCCTTTCTAAATACGTAAAAACGTATTTCCAACAATCTCCCCCTAAGGGAGGTCACTCCAAGTTACAATGTCCTAAATAGTCTATAGGTCGTGATCTATGCTAACAATGATGTGACCGAGACTTTCTTTGGAAAAACGTATTTCCAACAGTTTGCAAGTCTTAAATTTTTATTACAAGATATTACCACACAATTAAATAGAAACACAATATACGGGAAAGTATACCCTATCATGTATAGCATAGTGTGACGCGAACTGGGGTGATCTTCCCCAAATAGTACTATTATATGCATAAGCGTCTACCAACTCCTGGTAATTCACAATTCATGCTAATGAGACTTATAGTGACATAATCTAACTAATAATAATCCATTTCAATCATTCATTTGGGTCATACAATCAATCGGGTCCATACCAATAAGCATACAATCGGGACCACTTGTGTTCTATTTTTATTAAAACTAGCATGTTATCTCCCTCGCGGGTTTATAAAACACTTCATAAAACATTTAAAAGAGTGCGAGGCTATGAACTCACGTTGGTTTGGGAAGGCGGGTTATCAGCAATTAAGATGTACGGTGCGTGCCTCGATCACGGGAAACCTAAAGAAATAATACTCGATCTTAGACTATATTGAATAATATTTATAAAAAGTTGTTATTTATATGTAATGATGTCATAAACATGATGATCAAGTGGGGTTTTATCACTTTATACAACATTATTAGTTGTTAAGTATATTGTTAACTTAGTCTAATTATACTAGTTTTAGCTCATGTATATGTTAAGGCCCAATAGGCCCATTAAGAGTCCAATATGTTTTTATTAGTCCGTTTATTTATTTAGGACCAGGCTTATACTCATATGTTGGGCCCAAGTGGGTTAAGCCCATGAGCAAGTCCAATAGTGCTAAACCAAACTAGTTGGGCCTAGTGGTCCAATAAGGCTATTTTGGTCCATTATGGGTCCATAAGTTACAAAGCTCGATTTTGTCGATTTTTACTTGTTAGGTGTGTTTATATATCAGTATATGTTCTATAAAAATGTTACATTAGACGGTCCGACCATCTAAGTTTTATTTGGCGAAAACGCCATCCTTTCGGTTTTAGCCGAAAAGACGTAAAAATCATATGTATAGTTTGTAGTTAGAAAACCATTTGAGTTTTATTTTTATAAAATGTGATACTTAGTTATTATAGTATATAAACATATTTTATAGTAGTTACTTATCAATTATTTGTGGAATCCTAAGATTCACGGATCTTTAAAGCTACTAGGAATGATCATTTTTCATATGATTGACATAATCAAAGCGGAATTAGAACAACAACCATTAACAAGGTGTTTAGGGAACAAGAACATGAATTAAAAACAAATGGATTGTTAACTATATTAATAATTAACAACCACTAGACGTGTATACATTGAATCCCACGTCTAGTCGACACACGCTTTAGGTTTACATTTTGAATGATAGTTTATCAATAAAACCTAAGACCCTTGGTTCCTTTTATAGTGTAAGGATTAGGATTTACAAGAGATAAAATCAAATAAACAAGTAAATCTTCTATTTAAATAAACTTATGCAGAATATATCTTGCATGTTTATCTAAATAGAAGCTTCCATAAGCTTCTTTGTCTACGTTTCTAACAATGCTTACATTGTACATGACAATGCTTGGATTGTACATGACAATGCTTGCTTTGTCAACCTTGGATTTGCTCTTGTCAACGCTTAGATTTCTCTTGACAACGCTTAGACAAAATCTTCATGTTTTCTTCGTTTGTGAGTTTCTGCCACATCAACTTTTTGACCCAACAATCTTCCCCTAGTTGATGTCGGCAAAACTCTATGTATATCTCTTGTAAGTTGTACATGATCTTCAAATTGCTTCCCCTCGAGTGTAGCATGTGTATCTTCCCCTTTTTGTCACATCAACAGGGAAGTAAATAATGTATGCAATCTTGAAGATTCTCCAAATGTAGCTCTATGTAATGATCTTGAAGAAAAATAGATATAATATTCTTGATGTAGAAGTAGAATAACCCAAACCTATATTCCATGTCTTGTACTATCCATGTGATAAAGAACTTATACTTATGGTACAAAGTATAAGTAGACCTCGATCCGTTTGTCAAAAATCCTCATCCTATGTGAGACACTGAGCACGATAATGTAACTCCTTCAAGTGATAGCATCTACTACTGCTAGATTTTGACAAGTCTTCATCACCAACCATGTAAAGCACGAACAAGTTACCTTTAAAGTCAGTGGCTGGAAGTGCATGACTTTAAGATATGATAGAACACAAACTCGCGAAAATATTCTTCAATCATCAAACTTATCATAAGAATTCTTCCCCTTAAGCCAACACCTCTTCATGACAAGTCAATATCTTCATATGTAAAAGATGTTAGCGAATAACTCTTTCACAAGGCTATCCCGATTACATACTCTAATATCAATCAAAGTCTTCATGAATTGTTGCTAACTTACTTTAAAAATCATTTACTCCTTGTAAAAATATCCGAGCCATTAATATCAACTTGATATTCTATATAAAAACATAGATTACATGTACCTTCGTGTGTAATTAACTCCTTTTTGTGTGCTAAAAACGTATCAATTTTCTCAACAACAGCCATTCTTTTGTCATCCGAGAACCTTCATTGTCCAATATCTTAGTCGTATGCATTATCAGGTATCAGACAAAACCTATCAACGCTTGAGCAAGCGTTTCTCGGACAACTCATGTCAACGCTTCCCATCAGCGTTTGACTTATTCTTGTCAGCGTCAAAATAACAAACGTCAGCGTCAAACTTAAACTGTATCACATGGCAGCCCAAACCTCGTACAGTTTGTAGCCCATGTCTTTTCTTTCTTTATCAATGTCAAATTAAATAAACTTGGGACCACACAATGATCTTGTATATCATAACCCCACACGAGCAGTAACCAATACTGCTTTCTGAACATGTTGTACCTTTTCTTATAATACCAAATAAATCAAAAGTGAGTTAGCAAAATATACTTGTCCTCGTGAACAAGTTAATCCTATGCACGTCCTTTTCTTGTTTTGACTTTTAACAACTTTTGTTTTTCTCTTTGAATCAAAATAGCAACGATGTCAAACATATGAGTATGCCACATCCCTTTCATACTCACAGCATATACAAACCCCACGTGATGCCTACTATAATGAATGATGGTCTACAGCTGCTTCCATGTTTGTCTTGTGAACATAAAGATTTAGACAAACCTTGTAGAGTCACCAACGTCTTCTGTTTTGTACTTATTTGACCAGTTGTAAACAATTGGCAACATCTTGGACTTTATCAAATAATAAACAAACGGTTTTAGGCATAGACACAAAAGCTTTTTGTTCGTTTCTTTTCCAATCATGGGACCACATGCTGTTCGATTTGCATCACGTCAACGCAATTACACTAAATAATCATCATAGATCACATCAGCTACCTTTTTCCCTTGGATTACAACAGCCTTTTCTGTTCTTCCAAATAATAAATAACACTAGTCGATCTAGGGTTTGATGAGACATAAACCCTAAAACGAAAATCCTCTTAATAACATCACAACAGCCACAAACCTCATTCTTCTGCTCTTTAATTCGATCTAGGATTTAAGAAACCCTAGTTCATGATTTTATGTGAAAAGAGCAAAACATTAATACCTTAATTAGTGAACTTCGATGCTGAATATCTTCATCATTAGGGCTCAGATCGAAAATCCCTTCGGTGAGATTCTAGAAACAAGTGCCAAGAATCTACACTTCAAAAATCACGATGATCCAACGGTTAACGAAGGAGAAAACATGTTTTGAACATGGCTGTTTACAGAAAACTGCATATACTCACTGCTGACTTTGATGCTTTATAACTTTTTCTTGGGGATAAAACTCGACAATCCCTCCGGTAGATGTTTAGATATATGTATGTAGAACACACATAAAAAATTTCATGACAATCCAACGGTTCAATAAAAATTTATGACCTTCTGAATACTGCTGCACACACAGAAACGTCCAGAAAAACCCTAGACGGATTTTTCTTCTTTTCACCATACACGAACACCTTATTGTTCCTAGCATCACGAGCAACCTGTCTCTGATACCAATTGTGAAAACCTTGGTTTCTGGATCTTTTAAAGCTACTAGGAATGATCATTGTTCATATGATTAACATAATCAAAGCGGAATTAGAACAACAACCATTAACAAGGTGTTTAGGGAACAAGAACATGAATTAAAAACACATGGATTGTTAACTATATTAATAATTAACAACCACTAGACGTGTATACATTGAATCCCACGTCTAGTCGACACACGCTTTAGGTTTACATTGTGAATGATAGTTTATCAGTAAAACCTAAGACCCTTGGTTCCTTTTACAGTGTAAGGATTAGGGTTTACAAGAGATAAAATCAAATAAACAAGTAAATCTTCTATTTAAATAAACTTATGCAGAATATATCTTGCATGTTTATCTAAATAGAAGCTTCCATAAGCTTCTTTGTCTACGTTTCTAACAATGCTTACATTGTACATGACAATGCTTGGATTGTACATGACAATGCTTGCTTTGTCAACATTGGATTTGCTCTTGTCAACGCTTAGATTGCTCTTGACAACGCTTAGACAAAATCTTCATGTTTTCTTCGTTTGTGAGTTTCTGCCACATCAACTTTTTGACCCAACATTATTTACTTTTATATACTTATTTTATATATTAATTTACTTCAAGTGGCCTTTTATATTATATACTTTATAGTGAAATATGATATCAAAAGTCAAGTTCACCATTTAAATCATATCTTGAGTTCTACAATGAGTTAGAACCCCAAATTTTTACTGTAGAAACTACATGATATGCTCTACAAATAACTCTTCTATGGCTCCTTCTCAAACAACTTCTAAATATTAGTAATCATTCGTCTAAAACAGATCAGTCAGATTAGTACCTCTAAAGTATTTTGGCCATATCTTGCTCATTTTTAACATTCCATTATGTGGTTATGTAAAAATCATTTATCTATCATTATATAAAATAATCTAATCCATTTAATCAACTCAAAATATTGAAACTTACTGTTTTTCACAGCCTACATAACTAGTCAAGATTTTATCAACTTTTACTTATAGATTTAGCCTTTTTAACTTAATCTAGTGACACAAAATCCCCATGCAATACATTGATCATCATTCACCACCATCATACATATACATTTTGAAGTAAACAGATAAATACATTTACAAAAATAGTAGGATGATAGAAATAAAACAATCTCTATACCAACCAATATGATGAAAATGATGAGATTTTGGATGAACAAGGCTTGATCTTGTAACCAAATCTTTAACTTTGTAAAACAACTTTTTGAAATCTTCAAGTATATGAACTCCTTCTTGAAAATCAGCCCTAGGAATCCATGAAAACTTCCTTTCACAAGTAGTAATCACCTCAAAACAACCTCCTTTTAAGTAGTTATCAACATATGTTGATTATAGATTAAGTTGTTGGTTAAAATTTGGTAAAGATGGTGGTTTGGTGATGGTGTTGGACGGACAAAGAGGGAGAGAAGAGAGATTTTTGTGAAAACTTGTTAGCTACACTTGCATGTGTGTGAGATGTGTGAGAAAAAAATGAGGTTTTGTATCTTGGGCTCTTATGGGACAAGTGTCTCATGGAAGCTTATAATTTTGACAACAAAGGGTGTTAAGCCCTTGTGAAATCCGCCCCTATTAGGGGTGGGACAAGTGTTAAACTTTTCTCATCCCTAATAATTTACGGGTACTCCTAGATTCTAGTTTCCTCGATTTACGTGCCCTCGGGTCGATTTACGAAAAACGTTTTTGCAAATTATGAAACTCCGACACAAAACGATTCTAATAAAAATTGTCTCATCAAAAATGGAGCACAAAAGCATAAATACGTAAACCTAGGGTTTCCGGTTTAATCGTAAAAGACGTTAAATTATGCACGTAAGCCCTTATTTCTTCCCAAAAGTGAGTGAGCTCATAAACTAACAATAAAATAATGATTATAAATAATACTTGAGAATAAAATAACGACCTCAAATTGACGGATTGTCACAGTCTTACACAATAGCATATAGTACAAAAGCATCTAAATCATACTCATAATCACGAACCAAGGGGAAAAGTGCGCCGCACAAAACTAATTGTCCGCCGCACTTTGCCCTCGCAAAGCAACATAATTCTATCAAATCATAAGGTTGTTAATCATTAACCATTTGCACAATAAACTACTCCATAATTGCAGTAAAAATAATCATCTCAACAATATGTAAATCAAAGGAAATGAATAACATGAATGAAATGAGAATTATACCAACAAAAGTGTTTAATCAATACTTGCTCCAAAAAGTTATAAGCTTTGTTCCAACTTATTAGAATCAACAAACAAAGTTTTGAGTCCCTTGCTACAGCAACAATAGGTATGGACCAACTAAGGTTCACCTTGTACTAGTAACAATTATCAAGGATTGAAGGAATCCTTGATTATATGAAAACCCTTATAACAATGGAGTATTGGAGAATGGAATGTATATCTATGCCTGCCCTTAGGTCCCTTATATAACATATAATTAGTAGCTTAAAAGTCTTGGAGCAAGCCAAAAGTTTTTTCTCCATAATTGCCATGCATAATGGCACTTAATATGTAACTGCAGCAAAATGTGTGCCGCACTTTCTCAATTGTGCGTCACACTTTTCCTTTTGTTCGCCGCACTTTTGATAGTTCTCCAAATTCGTAGTACATTGAATGTGCGCCGCACTTTGGCTCTTTTTCAGCACAATTTTTAGTCCTTTTCTTTCCATTTCTTCACTTCTTTCCATCATAGTTTTTATTCCTTCACTACAATAAAAAAATACTTATTATTAGTAATAATTCAACACATAATTTATTTATTTACGTAGCAAACAAGGACAAATGCATCATTACAAACATGTATAAATGAGGCGTTATCAGTTCCTTTGGTGTGATGGTGATTATCTTTGTGGCAAACCTAAAGTGGCTTGGGAGGATATTTGTCTTCCATTGAATGAGGGCGGTATTGGTTTGCAGATTCTTGACTTGTTTAATATAGCCTTAATGACTACTCATATACGGAATATCGTTTCTAACAAGGAGTCGCTTTGGGTCCGGTGGATTCATATGTATGAGCTGAAGGGTCGTTCATTTTGGGATGTGCCAATTAAGCCGGATGCAAGGTGAGGTTGGTTGAATTTGCTACAAATGCGTGAAACTGTTCATCTTTTTCTTGGAAGCTTTTTGGTAACAGTCATACCAGGGCGTTTTGGCATGATCATTAATGTAACCTCAGTCCTCTCCATCAATTTTTATCTCCTCGGGATATTAATAGAGAGGGTTTCTCTCTTAATGCTTCGGTGGCTAACATGGTGAATCAAGGTGCGTGGAAGTTGTCGCAAAGCTGGCTGCTCAAACCTCTAAATTTGTTGCTTCTGCCAGCCCCTAATATATGTGACACTACTAAATATTCCCTACGTTTGAGGGATACTAATGGTAAGATTTCCGAATTTTATGTTAGCATTGTTTGGGAAGCTCTTTGGGCTAGACAGCGTACTATTGGATGGTCTCGAGTGGTATGGTTATCGCATGGTATCCCTAGACATGCCTTCCATGTGTGGTTTATAATGCGTAGGTGCCTTAAAATGCATGATCGGCTGCATCAATGTGATGTCGGGCCTAATATGGATTTATCGCAGCTAGTATGTGTAACACCCCCATTTTTACCTTATAGAAGCGGAAGCTAATTTGAGGTGCTACCTCATAGAACACAAGTCATAATGATAGAAAACAACTCAAAAGAGTGATTAGATCAACTTTCTTTATATATCATTTAAAAATCAGAGTTTTACAATATGAGGTTCCCGAAATCTATGTCAATAATTTCAAGATCGTTCCTCTTCATGCCATCCTTGTGCTGCTCCATGCTATCAGTCATAATATTCTAAAATATATGCTTAAAAGTCAACACAAATGTTGAGTGAATTCATAGGTTTGCAATAACAGTTTTGAATACATGTCTACCACCTCGAGCTACGTTACTATTCACTCCTATAAAACAATATTTTATCGCACTAAGCTCATAACATCAAAACTAATAAGAATTCACCGAAGTGACCATCATGACAAGTAATCTATAGGTGCTTATTACCCATTAGTTATAATAAAGTATGCTCGATTACCCACAGTACGGGTAACACAAGCAGGATTCATTACTTCCAATAGATCTATTCACCATATTACCGCACACATAAAGTGTTCAATGACTTATGAAATTTAAGTAACAGTTTAGGCACTCGTGCAATAACATATTTCAGTAAAAGCATACAGTTCAAAAACACATGTATTCCAATTTTAGCTTATATCCCCCTTACGGGTTTTCAAATCATTGTAAAACATTTAAAAAGTGAGGCTATAAACTCACCTTGGCCTACCAAGTCTGAATCACGTCAAATATATTTCAGTCACAAGCAAACAGCTTAGTCTTACAAACCTGGGTCAACATATATGTATATATAGATCAAGTCTTTATCTTTTATTGCAGTCTCTTTATATAGTAATTTGTGTCATATTTTTTAGGTTTATAGTACCATTGTTCGGGCCATCCTACTCAGAAGCCATTCTATAAACGTTTGAGGAGCGAGGGCACTTTAAATCGTAAACCCAACCACTCAGTCAGAACGTAATATCAAGATGGAACATCTTTGTACAAAGTTCCCTACTAACATGATACATAGTATATTGTTAAATGTTATGTCTTTAGTTTCAATATTGTCAAGAATAGCCCTTATAGTTATATTTTGGCATAATTACACTTTTAACCCCTATAGTATATAGTTTAAATATTTACAATTTCAACCCTCAATGTTTAACCTTAGGGTCTCAAACTTTCCAATATTTATTCATATAATTTTAACTTTTACAAAATGACACTTTTGGCCCAAAAATGTTTATAGTCTCAAAAACGATAGTTTTAGTCCCTATACTTGTTAAAAATCATATGACAACCTCAAAAATGTACCAAATGATCTAGGATTTCAGAACAAAGTTTAAAAACATATTTATAATCATAATAACAACATTTATCCATAATTATAGCTTTTGAATGGATTTTAAGTCATTATTTCATGTAAATTACAAAACTAGGGTTTTAAGACATCTTTAGCTTATAACTTTCATTTAAAATGATCAAATGCTCTAATTTATTTTAGATTATCTTTCTAACATTATTTTTGCATTATAAAAAGTCTAATTGTTCATTATAACAAGATCAAAGCTTAGTTAACATAGAGATTACCTAGGTAGCTCCAAAAGGGCTCCTTATGGCTTCCTATTAACACAACTTGCTATCAAAGCTTCAAGAGTTTCAATGGCTTCTTTATAGACCTAGTTTCTGGACTTCTAAGAGTCGTATAATTTTAATAGAAGTGGAATTGGATAATGGGTAGGCGATACAAAGGAAACGGTGTGCAAGTTCTAACAAAGGGAGTTCGCCCCTATTTATACCCATTTCAACACTTAGGCTCCAAGTTTTGCCATGAAACGTGTAACACAGCTAGGTAAGTTACTAAGGAAGGCTAGGGAAGGTCTATGCAAGTTTATAGAGTCTAGGAACAAAATATCTAAGTCTTATGGTCATTAGGAAGCTGCGAAATTTTATGATAAGAATGGTGATGTTTCATCTACAAGTAGGTGATGCACCTACTTAGAAAATATCTCAAAATATCCCAAAATATCTGGCCTATGTTTTAATTTGGCAGGGAAAGAGTTTAAATGGGTTTTTCGAGGGAAAAACCTAGTCGGGTTCAATTCTAGGGCTTGTAACTTTGTAACTTTGTAATTATTGTAAATAAGGGTTTAGTAATGTGATTAGTGATGGATGTAGGTTTAATTAGGGTTTCTACATTGTAATTATAAGGTTTAGGTTCTTGGTTTGAAGTTTAACAAAGGTTTGAAGTGAAATTTGGAAGAAAACCTAGGCGGGTTAGGGTTTCTAATGATATAGGGCTAAATCCTTGTTAAATCCATTATCATTGGCTTAGCTACTGATGTAAACTCAATTTATACCTCCTAAACTGTCCTTAATGTGTTCATGAAGTCCCTATATTGGTTTTACTAAATTATTCTAAGTAAACATGTCTAAAGGGTGATAGTACCTATTTTGACCTAATTTATAAGCCATGCATTGAAATCTTGTACCTTGTGCTTAAGGGTACTTTTACATTTTCTTAACATATTCTTATAACCTTAATGTAATGATATAAGTGTCTGTAAACTTGTCCTAAAAGACTAGGTATTGATTCTAAGTGAAATGCTTAATATAAGGGTTTATAGGTTACTAATCCTAATGACTTTCTATCTTGGGTAATTAGTGTTTATATCATAATGTAAACTTATTCTAGGTCTTATATAGTATGTTTATGATTTCTAAGGATTTTACATTCTTAGTTTAAGAGTTTGTATAGGTTGATCATATCTTAGGAGTAATTAAGTGAGCTTAACATCCTATGCTTTGATAACTTGTACTTTATGCTTTATTAGTTTGTAACTTGGCTTGAGATAAATGTATTAACTTATTATGATACTTAGTTTAGTTTTATTATTATTTGCAAAAGATTAGACTCTAATTCTTTATGAAATGGATTTTATATGCTAATCTTGGTTACTAGGTCATATACATGTAATTAACTTTAGATTAGTGAATATTAGTGCTTTATGATCAATTACTTTTCTTTTATATGATAGATTATAAATATTATATTGTATTTGATATTTGTACATAGATATTATGTATTTATATTGCTTGAAACATTGATTTATGAAGGGAATTCTAGAGTTTCTAAGGCTCTTTAGTAATTTAGGGCATCTTTGATATATTTGGGATGTTCTTATTATTATGGTACTTATAGGACTACTTTTAGTACTTAGAAGACTTGATATATATAAGGTCTTCACATTTCATAAACACAAGTAAAAATGATAATGTGAGTTGTGTGAGTTTGTGCACCTTGCTATGTAAGCTACTCACATAACTCATATAGGAAAAACAAAATTTTTTACTAGAAAAACAAAGTATTATCTATCTCACAAGGATACTGTACATAATACATTGATGAAAATACTGGGTTTTTATAGTCTCTACCCCTTAAATAAAATCTCGTCCCGAGATTTAGTTCAAAGTAAGACCCCTTATTCGAAAATAGATATACGGCTTATTTATTTCCAGTAGCTGGCTCTTTCTTCTTGCAGTTCTTAGTTAGATGAACCACATTGTAGCAAATCTAGCACCGAACATTGCAAGGTCCTTTGTGATGCAAAGTACATCCTCTAAATAGTGGAAGTTTTCCAGCATATATCTTTCTCCCGGCAGGGATGACAGTATTATCCTTGAAGTTTTCTTTCCTCTTATCCTCACGATCGTTATTGTAGTCACTTTTGAAGCGATTGTCGTTGTCGCGATCTTTGGGGTAGTAGTGGTCTTTATTGATATTTGAGTCTCTTTTTATCTTCAAACTTCCTCTTATGATTCTCGGTTGCTTGCACAAGATTGCGCTTTAGAACCTGATCCATTAGCATTTGAGTTATGGAAATTACTTCTTCCAAAGTTTCGGACTTTGAAGCAGTAACATTTCCCTCAATACTTTAAGGCAATCCTCCTATGAATGCTTCCATAAGTTTATCAGAATTCGGCACCATAGTTGGGCATAATAGTGCTAGTTCTTGGAATCTTCTTATGTAAGTCTTGAGATCATTTCCTTCCAACTTAAGCTGATACTATTTTTCTTCCATCTTTTTGATCTCATTTCTAGGACAATACTTCTTTATCAGCAGCTTCATAAATTCAGACCAGGTGGTCTTATAAGCTTCTTCAATTCCGATAGGTTGAGCAAATGAATTCCACCAGGATAGTGCTTCATCAGTTAGTGTACCAATAGCAAATTTCACTTTGCAGTCCTTGGTACAATCACTTCGAGCAAATACTGATTCAGTTCTCTCAAACCAACGAATAAGACTAACAACACCTTTAGATCCTTTAAAGTTAAAAGGTTGACAACTCATGAATTCCTTGTAGCTACATGATATGAGCTAAATTACTCATATCAATTATATCAATAAACAATGAATATATGCTTAAAATGAATAAATATTGCCTTGAATTCGTTTGTTTGTCGTTTGATGTGTGTAGGTACTGATGATCGCGAAAATCGACAAAAACCGACACGAGTTTGAAGAAAAGATCGTCAAAGCCAAATACAAGCTCGATTTTAGTGGATTTAACTTTTTATGAAGATAAATGGGCTTGTGGGTCCCACATTTGGGTATTGGGCCCAAAAGCCCAATAAGGCAGCAAGTATTAGTCATTTTGAGTGAATAAGCCCGAGCAAGGCCCAAATAACTTAAACACGGAACAAATTGAATTACAATGGGCCTAAAGCCCATTTTCTATGATAAGTTTATGAGACGAGATGTTATCTTGGACCCAAGAAACGAATTGGAGTCCAAAATCCCATCAAGGAACGTAAAAAGGATTTACGTTTGTTTTTGCTAGGGTCAATGATTTATGGTCAAACGTTTATAAACACAAACGCCCCACACCATTCTTTTATTTTCGTTAGAAACGAAGTTTATTCATCATCTCCTTCTCTCTCCCAAACCAGTAACTACAACTATTCCCCAAACCCTAAATAATACAAACCAAAATTGGGGCTTTATTTATTAAAGCGCGTGATAACACACGCGCCCTTAATTAAATCCCTTCTTTACCGGACCTTGAAGATGGAGGCATCTATTGACGTGGCAGCTATTCATTGGCTAAGACACATCACCATCCTTCACTCAGCCTATAAGGAGATGCCATCTCAGCAGTTAACTAGCACAACTAGCACACTTGATTGCCACGTTGGCGATCCGTGTGCTAGTTGGCTAATATCAGCCACAAGATCAAGCAAGGGGAAGAAAGAAAAAAATCAAGGGTCAAGATGAACAATTCTGCTCAACAAACTCACCCAAGAGGGTTTGAGGTTAGCCTATAAAAACCCCCATAATCTTTAATTTTAATTATCCCATTTTTTACTGAGTGTTATAATGTTAAAATTAGGTTCGATGTGTAATTTCTTTTTATTAATGTAATTTTATTTGGAACTAATGAAAGGTCAGTTTTTATTCTCTAAGTCTCTCTTTTACGTTATCTTTTAAATTTACTATTATTGCATAATAATCTGCTTTAATCATTATAATTAAAAGTTATTTGGATTAGCTTAATTAATAAGCTATTCTAAGTGATCAAGTGAAATTTGGGGAAAACTTTTCCCTACTGGAAACGTCTACAATAAAATCTACCGGTTCGATTAGACGGTTTAAGTTAGTGGTTCGAGAGATGTTCGAGTAAATGAATGGAGATTCGAATGGTGGTGAATGTCGGCGGAGTTTAATCGTTCTCATAAGACTGCTCAGTGCAGATCTTCGTCCCAAAGGTTGTCTTCAAAAGGTTTTACCTCCTTTTATTTTTATTGTTTACGTTTATAAATTAGTTTGCTATTGTTTGTTTTTGAATGTCAATTGAGTTTGATTGATATTATATCTGAAAAGTGAGTTCTAATGGTGGTGCTGATTTATACAAAAGGTGTATTAACCTGTTTAAACTCTGAATATTTAGATCTGATGATATAGCTGTAATGGGTTTGTTAATTATTGAACTAAGTAATGGTTATCTAAGTTTTGATTAATCTGGTATGTTGAAACGGTCTAAGTCTGCTATAAGAAATGTGACTAGTTATCTGTTTAGCTGCGGGTTTTGTTAGTCTGCCTATTAATAATTTAGAGTTGAGTTGAGTTATACTTTGCCTGTAGTATGGATTAAAATTGGTAGTTCGATGTTTTTATTTACCTTCTAAGTTTGAGTAGTTGTTCTATTTTGTTCCTACTATTGATTTTAACTGAAATCGTGTTTCTCTGTATTCTTACTGATTTATGAAAACTGTGAACGTTTTTAGTCAGATTACTTTAATTTTGAATCTGATAAAGTCATGAAGGGTTATTTGCTTAGTCTGTGATAAAATGGAAGTCTGTTACTTGCTTCTACTGATTAAGTGTGTTAGATACTTTTTCCTGCTAGTTTTGTTGGTTTTTATATTAAGTTAAATTTGATTAGATTGGATTTGTGATTTTGAAGTCTGATTAGTCTTATTTGATCATTATGCTGATTTTAAGTTTGTGCCTGAATTAGGCTTTGTAATTTGGCATTCTAATCTGTTTTATTGCTTGATTGCTGTTTTTTTTCTGCTTTTAGAACCGATAATTATCAGCAATCCAGACATAACGTTTGGCTTGCCAAAATCTGTCTATAGTATTATCACTGAATGTCACTCCTGTGACTTTCATAAAGTTTTCTGTCCAAAAAATAATCATCACAGAAATAAGTCCCATTGGGACTCGAACCCTTGACCTCAAGGTATGCACCAAACGTGTTTACCATCTCGTCTAGCTTTACTTTTTGGTTTATTTATGGCATAGGTCATTAATATAGTTAATTCATTGAGCTGTCAATTTTTATTAGAAATTTAAATACAAGTTTCTCATTTTTAGTAAATTTTAATATTAGTTTTGTCAAATTTTACTTTTATAAAGTTTAAAAAATAAATAGATAAAAACAAAATAAAAAAATGTTTTATTAATTTTAGAAATTTAATTAGTTTTTTAAATAATTAGATTTTATTTAATTTAGTTTTGATTAAATTTGTTTTTAAATAAATTTTGTTCAAGTAGATTTTGTTTATTAAAAGTAAAAGTAAATTTTTAAATAAGTTTATATTTTTTAAAATTGTCTTAAATAGATTTTTAAATAGTTTAATTGATTTTTAATAATTATCTTTTAGATTATATAATATGGAACGATTCATGCACCTTAGGAAATTAATTAAAAATTGTAGGAGTAATTTAGTTTAAAAACCGATTAACCATTCAAACCAATTGTTCAAATCGAAACAATAACGTCTCAAATTCACTCGATCTTCGTGTCCAACGAAATTGGTTCATCATCGTGTTTAATTGAATCCGTCTTTGGTGATTTTTAGTCTATTACTTTTTCCTAAATGTAATTTTCTAAGTTTACCCTATAACGTATCTAATTAACATATACATTCCACGACACATCAAAAATTTTGGCGCCGCTGCCGGGGATCTTGTGTACGATTCGTTTCGTGGAGATTTGTTGATCGTTGATTTGAAGACCCTTTCCGTCCTCGGAAAGTTTTGTTATTTTTCTATTATTATAGTATGTATCGTTTTTCGTGTTTTTTGTGATTAATATATTGTATTACATAGAACAATAAATTTACCTATTTCCAAATAAGATCTTAGTTGGGATTTCATCACCTAACTATTGTATTCCAATCCAAAACAAAAATAAAAGGCAAAATAGATAAATACTAATAAAAAGTTTGAACTCGATTTATACAAACTATAAGGTGGGTATAAGGCGACGTGCTATAAAAGACCGTCTAAGGAAAAAGGTTTTTAAGTGCTTTGTGCCACCTCGTTTCCCCGCTTGCTTGTGCGTATATTGAGAGGGACGACCGATTATTGGTTTGCCAACTCAAGTAGTATTATACCTTATTTTTTTAGTTTACTTATTGAACCTCGAGACGTTTAGGTTTTCACCTATCGTTTCAAAGTCGACCGAGGGTAGATTACTTCCATAGTAGTTATCCTTATTCCTTGTTTTTATCGATCATTTTGATTGAGCAATACCAAATAAAATACCAAAAATAATCTTCTTCTTGTCTAATTTCTTTTCTTCAATCCTCTAAATTCTCGTCACTTTGGTTTATTCAATTACGATCTTCTCGGCTTTCGACTGATTACAATAGGCTTGAAAACATTCCTCGTAGAAATAGAAATCGTCAACAACGAATAGTGGAACCCGAGATTCCACCTATTGTTGTAGAGATGGCCGATAACCGAACAATGGAGGAATTGCTCCGTGCACCCACCAAAGGGTATGGGGAAGCAATCGTTGTGCCGGCTATTTTGGCGGATCATTTTGAGATTAAGACGGGTCTTTTATCACTCATTCGTGCCGACCAATTTCGTGGCAATGAGACCGATAATCCGCACTCTCACATTCGGAATTTTCTTCGTATTACCTCGACTCTCAAGTTTAGAGATGTGCCGAATGACGCGATTAAGCTCATGCTTTTTCCGTACTCGCTCGAGGGTAACGCTAAGATTTGGTATAAGAAAGAACCACCGGGTTCGATTTTGACATGGGATGATTTAGTATCTAAGTTTATGAATTACTTCTTTCCACCATCCAAAACAACACACTTTAAGAACGAGATCACTAGATTTGAACAAAAAGTGCATGAATCGTTTGGGGTTGCTTGGGAAAGGTTTAAAGATTTGTTAAGACAATGTCCACACCACGGTTTCTCGGAATTGCATCAAATCAATACTTTTTATAATGGACTTAATATGGTTGAACAAGATTCTTTAAATGCCGCCGCGGGTGGTAATCTTTTAAGAAAAACTCCGAGAGACGCGTGGGGTATAATTAAGAATAAGTCTAGAGTGCAATATTCACGAAACACACCGGTTGTTTCCAATGTGAATTCATCTAATACTGAGATTGCTAGATTGGACTCTAAGATTGATAGTGGATTCACGACTTTGTTAAGTGAGATTAGGAAGAATCCTCATGGGTCGATTAATATGGTTGAGAATTTTTGTGTATCATGTGGTGGAGTACATCCTAATTATGCTTGTTCAACCACGGGGTTTGATCAAGCTAGTGCTTTTGCCGCGACGGGAACTTATGGCTCTAACGGTCAAGTTCCTCGTCAAAATCATGTTGCTCCACCGGGTTTTCCACCGGTTCAAAATAGGTACAACAATGGGAACAATGGGAATAATTTTAACCGTGGTAACCAAGGGAATTTCAATCAAGGAAATGGGTTTAATGCTAATCAAAACAATCAAGGGTTTCAAAGCAATAACCAAAATGATTTGTCAAGCTACATTAAAACGAATGAGGCAAATTTGAAAGATTTTCAAAATAATATTCAAGGACAAATGGAAACTTTGAAAAATGAGTTTCAAAATACGATTAAAGGGCAAAACAATAAGATTGAGCTTAATCAACAAAGACTTGAACAAAACCAAAACCGTTTTGAGCAAAGATTAGAGCAAAGTCAAAATCGTATGCAACAAAGTTTGGAACAAGGTCAAAATAAATTGCTTTCGATGTTTGAGGGATTTATGTCTAATCCATCTTCTTCTTCAGGTTGCTTACCTAGCAATACCATTCCAAACCCGAAGGGAGAGCTTAAGGCTATCACCACTTATGATGATGATAATTTAGAAAGAATGATTGAGTTTGATCCTCCACCTAAAGAGACCTTTCTTGATGTTACCAAGGCTACTTTAAATATGATTAGTACCTCAGTTTTCTTTGATTTCTTTCCCGAGAAATATAAAGATCCGGGTCAATTCTTGATACCTTGTGTTTTTGATGAGCTTGGAGAATACAAAGCTCTAGCCAATCTACGAGCTAGTATGAACGTAATTCCCTTAGCCATTTGGAAGACTCTTGACTATGAACGACTTAGGCCCACTCGAATGAACATTGAGCTTGCTAATGGTACCACCACCCATCCGGTTGGTATAGCGAAAAATGTCATTGTTAAAGTGGGAAAGTTTTTGTACCTAGCCGATTTTGCTATAGTTGATTATGAGACCAATCCTTGTGTGCCTATAATTTTAGGACGACCATTTTTGTGCACGGCTAATGTTATAGTTGATATGAGAGAAGAGAAGATTAAATTGTGTTATGGGGATAAACATATGATTTTCAAACCGGAAAAAATTCCAAGATTGGTTTCTAAGTGTGAAACTTGTTAAACCTATTGAAAGTAACACAAACAAGGAATCTCTCTTGTACAAAGGTGATTTGCCAACTATGGAACCCTCATTTTGTGAAGAAGAAAAGTTATTTTCAAAGAAAGATTCTTGTTTTGTTGAATCATGTTGTAATCTTCTCTCGTCTCCACTCACTCTACACGAGGATGATAGTTCTAAGATTGAAAAGGAAATTGATGAATACCTTAGTGCACCATTTGATCCTAGTGAGTTTAATAGTGAGAATTTTGATCCCAAGAGAGATATTGCTTTAATTGAACAATGTTTAAAAATGGACCATTTGATTCCTAACTCCACACCGAGTGAGGTTAGTGACTATTCATTCGATAAGTTCGCCGATGAACTTGTTGATCCACTTCCACGGGGAAGTGAAGACGTTACCGATTTCAAAATCGAGCGTGTTTCTCATGTTTTACCTACCATTCTCGAGGAATTCTCCGATGAATTTCCTTCTAATGAGAATGATGATCTTGTATCCGAGTGTGACACACTTGATACTTTGTCGGATATTTCTTGTGATGACAAGATTAATGACACTTTTGTGACTTACTCAAATCCTCTCTTTGAAGCTTCAATGAACAATAATCCATTGTTTCAAGAGGATTTTGAGTGCATCATACTTCCTACATCTCACAACCTTTGTGATGATGAGCTCTTCATTAAGGAGTTTGATAAGTTACTTTCCATAGACATTCCTTCGGCATTTGAGGAAGAGTCTAATGACGGTGATGAAAATCTTTGGTTTGATCACCCGATTTATGATGATGATAATGTTGACCCGGAGGGAGAAATTACTTTTACTTCAATTATCCTTCCCACTCGCTTTGATCTTAATGTGCGGGTTTTTTCATGCGACTCATTTTGAGTACCATGACCCCTTTGTTCACATTTATAAAAGTGATAAGGTCAACAAAGTCATGCAAGTTGATACCACTAGTGTTGAGACCTTTATACCACCTTTACCATGTGCTTTATATGATCTTGGATTAGCATGGGGGGACGACACCGTGTTGTCTATTCCTTTCTCTCTCGAGGACGAGGTATTCGACCCCGGAATCGTTGATTTAGGGAAATCTCGGCCTTTCACCGATGCAATAATTGAAGACTTTTCGATCATCTTGGTGCAAGTTTATCTCGAGGAGCATGCTTTATCCATATCGTGATTTGTGACCACCATCTCTTTTTGGAGATTTATGTTGGAGTTTTATCCTTTCGTTTGTCATCCGACAACGAGGATGAAATCTTTGACCCCGACATCGTGCTTTATTATGGATTTTATTCCATTATGCCAGTTTTCACCACTTTCCCTAAGGACCAATGAATGCGGGGATCGAGTCGAGCTCATGCCTCGGTTAACAAAAACGAGGTGCCTTGTGGGGGAGTCCCATACATTCTATCTTTTTTCTAACACTAATAAGGCTTGATCTTTCAAGCTCGTGCTCATATTTTTTTGTGTTGTGAATCTTAGGAATGACCCTAATCATTTAAGACTCTCGTGTTTGGTTTTTTCCGGTCCACTTGATCTTCCATTCTTTGATTGCTAAAAGGGGCACTCTCTCTATCCTTTGATTTTATCGACTAACGTTTTATCTTGAGGCATAATTAATAAACGGCTTATAGATTTGCGTGCTCTTTCCATGTTAGGATTTTGCATTAGACTCTTCGTGTTTTAGCAAGGGGGCGTTACTCTTGAGCTAAGAAACATTGAGGACAATATTTGGTTTTAGCATGGGGGAGTCAATCGATATAATCGCTTGCAATTGCTTTTGTCGTGTCTAAACGTAATCGTTGTTCTCGTTTTTCATAAAATTTTAAAAATTTTAGTGTTATTTTAAAAGTTTTAATAAAGAAAATAAGTGCTTTTGACACAAATGTGGGCTTTCCGTTGGTGAAAATAAAAATAGTTTTTGACTCGACTCGGTTTTTACCTTAGCTTTTCCTTAACGTATTTGAATTAAGTTTTGGTAGGCTTTTATATAGGGAACTTTAAAACGCGAAAGTCTTAACTCATACGGGTTAAGAACAAGAACTTTTCGCAAGTTCCTATAATTGATCCTAGAAAGTCGTTTATCAAGGGAACTTTAAAACGCAAATTCTAAAACTTGAAAAAGTATAAGAAGATGCAAGATCCTATATATGACTTGAAAACCCAAAACTTTGATTTAATAGGCTAAGTATCCATTGATTTCACATTTTTGAAATTTTACAATATGGAGAACAAGAGATGATAGAGTTTAATCATAAGTTTCTAAGGTTAATTCTTCTTTGTATAAGTATTTTTGTGTTTGATTTAATCTCCTCGTATTTATTTTCCACGCTTGAATAATAATTGCTTAATAAATGAAGTTTTTAGCGGTTTAGGCTTGATATCTTAACTCGTAACTCCTTCTTTTTCTTCCCTTGTAATTAAAGTGAGAACACATTAAGGGTGTCAGCGTCATGGAATTTTGATCATGGGATTGCGGAAATTTGGCTTACTATAAATATCATATTAATAAGAAGAATAAATAAAAACATGTTCTCTAGGAGCCTTCGGGTGGGAGTCATGTAGCACTAACCTTGTCATTAGAGCCTTAGGGTGTATGGCAAGGGGACGTGTTGAATAAAAATTGCTTCATCATCATGAGCCATAAGGTGGGATGGTGAATGTCAATTCCTTTGTTTTTTTCCAAGGAGCCTTCGGGTGTGGATTTTAAATAAGGAGCACAATTGCATCTTAAAGAGCCACAAGGTGATATGATGTGATTGTTGCTAACTCCATTAATAAGGCCATAATTGACTTTGGAGGTTTTATTGTTGCTTTTAAGTAGTCCTATTAGCCAAATTTTGGGTCCGGGGATTTATCCCTCAAATCGTGTTAAGTTATCCTTGATGTGAGCTTTCTTTAGTGACAACGGTTTTTGAAGTCGACGTTAGGTTTTGAGTGTTGAGTTTACACCGTTCTTGCCTTCATTTTTGGATTAATAAATATCAAATAAAGTCAAATGAGCCTTTGGGTGAATGACAAATAAAATCTAGAGATACAATTAGGAATAATAGGAGATTGAGTTTAACACAAATTACTTGTATGATTTGTTTTAACTTTGGGGCTTATGATTAACAATGATCTTGTTTTTACACTTGGCATGGAAAAGTGAAAAGTCGAGGACGATGAATCTATTTGAGTTTTATGATCCTTAAAGGTTTTTTTCAAATAATGAAAGCAATACATTATGTCTTTGCAAAATAAAATGTTCAAAAGTTGAATAAAAGTGTAGTTAATGTTTTATTTTATCATTGGGTGAGGACACGACAATTACTTAGCAAGGGGGAGTTTGATATGAGCTAAATTACTCATATCATTTATATCAATAAACAATGAATATATGCTTAAAATGAATAAATATTGCCTTGTATTCGTTTGTTTGTCGTTTGATGTGTGTAGGTACCGATGATCGCGAAAATCGACAAAAACCGACACGAGTTTGAAGAAAAGATCGTCAAAGCCAAATACAAGCTCGATTTTAGTGGATTTAACCTTTCATGAAGATAAATGGGCTTGTGGGTCCCGCATTTGGGTATTGGGCCCAAAAGCCCAATATGGCAGCAAGTATTAGTCATTTTGAGTGAATAAGCCCATACAAGGCCCAATAAATTAAACATGGAACGGATTGAATCACAATGGGCCTAAAGCCTATTTTCTATGATAAGTTTATGAGATGAGATGTTATCTTGGACCCAAGAAACGAATTGGAGTCCAAAAGCCCATCAAGGAACGTAAAAAGGATTTACGTTTGTTTTTGCTAGGGTCAATGATTTATGGTCAAACGTTTATAAACACAAACGCCCCACACCATTCTTTTATTTTCGTTAGAAACGAAGTTTATTCATCATCTCATTCTCTCTCCCAAACCAGTAACTACAACTATTCCCCAAACCCTAAATAATACAAACCAAAATTGGGGGCTTTATTTATTAAAGCGCGTGATAACACACGTGCCCTTAATTAAATCCCTTCTTTACTGGACCTTGAAGATGGAGGCATCTATTGACGTGGCAGCTATTCATTGGCTAAGACACATCACCATCCTTCACTCAGCCTATAAGGAGATGCCATCTCAGCAGTTAACTAGCACAACTAGCACACTTGATTGCCACGTTGGCGATCCGTGTGCTAGTTGGCTAATATCAGCCACAAGATCAAGCAAGGGGAAGAAAGAGAAAAAATCAAGGGTCAAGATGAATGATTCTGCTCAACAAACTCACCCAAGAGGGTTTGGGGTTAGCCTATAAAAACCCCCATAATCTGTAAATTTAATTATCCCATTTTTACTGAGTGTTATAATGTTAAAATTAAGTTAGATGTATAATTTCTTTTTATTAATGTAATTTTACTTGGAATTAATGAAAGATCAGTTTTTATTCTCTAAGTCTCTCTTTTACGTTATCTTTTAAATTTACTATTATTGCATAATAATCTGCTTTAATCATTATAATTAAAAGTTATTTGGATTAGCTTAATTAATAAGCTATTCTAAGTGATCAAGTGAAATTTGGGGAAAAATTTTCCCTACTGGAAAAGTTTACAATAAAATCTACCGGTTCGATTAGACGGTTTAAGTTAGTGGTTCGAGAGATGTTCGAGTAAATGAACGGAGATTCGAATGGTGGTGAATGAAGGCGGAGTTTAATCGTTCTCATAAGACTGCTCAGCGTAGATCTTCGTCCCAAAGGTTTTCTTCAAAAGGTTTTACCTCCTTTTATTTTTATTGTTTACGTTTATAAATTAGTTTTCTTTTGTTTGTTTTTGAATGTCAGTTGAGTTTGATTGATATTATATCTGAAAAGTGAGTTCTAATGGTGATGCTGATTTATACAGAAGGTGTATTAACCTGTTTAAACTCTGAATATTTAGATCTGATGATATAGCTGTAATGGGTTTGTTAATTATTGAACTAAGTAATGGTTATCTAAGTTTTGATTAATCTGATATGTTGAAACGGTCTAAGTCTGTTATGAGAAATGTGACTAGTTATCTGTTTAGCTGTGGGTTTTGTTAGTCTGCCTATTAATAAGTTAGAGTTGAGCTGAGTTATACTTTGCCTGTAGTATGGATTAAAATTGGTAGTTCGATGTTTTTATTTACCTTCTAAGTTTGAGTAGTTGTTCTATTTTGTTCATACTATTGATTTTAACTGAAATCGTGTTTCTCTTTATTCTTACTGATTTATGAAAACTGTGAACGTTTTTAGCCAGATTACTTTAATTTTGAATCTGATAAAGTCATGAAGGGTTATTTGCTTAGTCTGTGATAAAATGGAAGTCTGTTACTTGCTTCTACTGATTAAGCGTGTTAGATACTTTTTCCTGCTAGTTTTGTTGGTTTTTATATTAAGTTAAATTTGATTAGGTTGGATTTGTGATTTTGAAGTCTGATTAGTCTTATTTGGTTATTCTGCTGATTTTAAGTTTGTGCCTGAATTAGGCTTTGTAATTTGGCATTCTAATCTGAATAATTGCTTGATTGCTGTTTTTTTCTGCTTTTAGAACTGATAATTATCAGTAATCCAGACATAACGTTTGGCTTGCCAAAATCTGTCTATAGTATTATAACTGAATGTCACTCCTGTGACTTTCATAATTTTTTCTTTCCAAAAAATAATCATCACAGAAATAAGTCCCCATTGGGACTCGAACCCTTGACCTCAAGGTTATGCACCAAACGTGTTTACCATCTCGTCTAGCTTTACTTTTTGGTTTATTTGTGGCATAGGTCATTAATATAGTTAATTCATTGAGCTGTAAGTTTTTATTAGAAATTTAAATACAAGTTTTTCATTTTTAGTAAATTTTAATATTAGTTTTGTTAAATTTTACTTTTATAACGTTTAAAAAATAAATAGATAAAAACAAAATAAAAAAATGTTTTATTATTTTTAGAAATTTAATTAGTTTTTTAAATAATTAGATTTTATTTAATTTAGTTTTGATTAAATTAGTTTTTAAATAAATTTTGTTCAAGTAGATTTTGTTTATTAAAAGTAAAAGTAAATTTTTAAATTAGTTTATATTTTTTAAAATTGTCTTAAATAGATTTTTAAATAGTTTAATTGATTTTTAATAATTGTCTTTTAGATTATATAATGGGGAACGATTCATGCACCTTAGGAAATTAATTAAAAATCGTTGGAGTAATTTAGTTTAAAAACCGATTAACCTTTCAAATCAATTGTCCAAATCGAAACAATAACGTCTCAAATTCACTCGATCTTCGTGTACAACGAACTTGGTTCATCATCGTGTTTAATTGAATCCGTCTTTGGTGAATTTTAGTCTATTACTTTTTCCTAAAAGTAATTTTCTAAGTTTACCCTATAACGTATCTAATTAACATATACATTCCACGACACATTACTACACTTCGAATTTCTCTTTGAACATTATTCCTTTGAACATTATTCCTTTCAACATTAGGCATGTTAGTAACTTGTGCTTACAGAGCTGCAGCAAGACTGTCAGCTACCAATTTCCTAATTTCTTCTTGAGTCATTGTTACCGTTGCAGATGTCGATGCTCTCGTGGGTTCCATTCTATCAACACACACAAGATAACAAAGGGTGAGAATGATATATTTGTCAAAATCTCCATACATAAGAGTATTGAATCAGGTGACAAATCATTCATAAACTATCGTATAATCATAAAATCAACAAAAACGTCTTATGTATTGAAAAAAATACATTTGTTATACACTTAAGCCCAAAACTTTTTAAATCATTATTTCTATGAGTTGATCAGACTCCTGTGAACAATATTTTGAAAATTATGGTTCAATAATTTAAAATTTTCTTATTTTAATGAAAGATCAGATCATTTAAATAAGACAATCATAAATTATCTTATTTATGTATTAATAGCTCATAAATGAATCCAAAAACCGAATAAACATTATATTATATTGACGAAAATTTTGAAACCCCAGATTTCTAGAGGCGAATAAATAGAATGACGAGGTTTTAACGAATAACACATCTTTTATTTATTAACAAATTATCTTGTTTATATTTATAGGACAAGCTTCACTGTTAACATAAAAGTAAAGACATAAAATTGAGAACATTTACAAATTAGCTTGTCAGCTATTCGGCTTTGTAAATATTCAAAAATTCTAGTCTAGTGTCTAACTCTCTTATTCAAGAGTTCCTTGATGGCATCAAAAAGACTTTGTATATTGGTTGATGTCTAATTTGAATGTTCTCAATGACTAACTCTTAGAATAGAAATCTTCAGTCGAGCTTGAACAATTTCTTCATCGTGTATCATTTGTCTTCTCTGCAACTTAACCTTAACTTCTTCAAAACCTTCTTTTAACTTCTCAAAATCTCGTTGTATAATTCTTCGGCCTTTCCTAAGTCTTTCAACTTTATCTTCAAGATCTTCAATACGCTCGGGAGGAAGTTCTTCCAAATAGGTTAGGATATTTTTAGTTTGTTATTCATAGGTATTATTGGGTAAGTTTTCCGATATTGGTGAAGGTATATGAATAGGGTAAGGTGATGGAAAATTTTGATGTCGAGGTGTAAAATCTATTTCTTTATTATATGCTTGTATAACTTGCATATAGGGGTCGTCATCAAAAGGTAAAACGGATTTTGGGATTTTCTGATCTTTGGGTAAATTTTCTAAAGTATCATAGGAATTATTTATCGGAATATTGGAAATATACTTTGGGAAATCACCAAGAATACTTGCAGAACGCTCATCTTGAGAATCCTATACGATGATAATAGGAGGAAGATAGGAATACATATTTCTGGAGACGTCGATAAATCCTAACTTATTTATATTACTCATATATTACATACATATAAACATAATATCATTTACAGCTAAACATACTCATAAGTAAAATCTTTAAACTTACACATAATTCTAGAGAATAGCAGTATAGCCATTTACATCATTCTTCTAGCAGTACTTGCTTTTGGCACGGAGGACTTTCTTGAAATTATTAGGAAAAGTGGTTATAGTCAAGATTTTAATTCTTGTTCTTTATAAACATGGATCTAAGTACCAATCTGTAACATCCCAATTTTTACCTTATAGCAGCAGAAGCTAATTTGGGGTATTACTTCATAGAACACAAGTCATAATGATATAAAACAACTCAAAAGAGTGATTAAGTCAACTTTCTTTATATATCATTTAAACATCAGAGTTTTACAATATGAGGTTCCAAAAATCTGTGTCAATAATTTCAAGATTGTACCTTTTCATGCCATCCTTGTGCTGCTCCATGCTATCAGTCATAATTTCCTGAAATATATGCTTAAAGGTCAACACAAAGGTTGAGTGAATTCATAGGTTTGCAATAACAGTTTTGAATACATGTATACCACCTTGAGATACGTTACAATTCGCTCATATAAAACAATAATTTATTGCACTAAGATCATAACATCAAAACTAACGAGAATTCACCAAAGTGACCATCATGACAGAATGTCATGACAAGTAATTTGTAGGTGCAGATTACCCATTAGTTATAATAAAGTATGCTCGATTACCCATAGTACGGGTAACACAAATAGGATTCGTTACTTCCAATAGATCTATTCACCATATTACTTCACACATAAAGTGTTCAATGACTTACGAAATTTAAGTAACAGTTTGGGCACTTGTGCAATAACATATTTTAGTAAAAGCATACAGTTCAAAAACACATGTATTCAAGTTTTAGCATATATCCCCCTTACGGGTTTTCAAATCATTGTAAAACATTTAAAAAGTGAGGCTATGAACTCACCTTGGCCTATGGAGTCTGAATCATGTCAAATATATTTCAGTCACAGGCAAACAACTTAGTCTTACTAACCTAGGTCAACATATATATATATATATATATATATATATATATATATATATATATATATATATATATATATATATATATATATATATATATATATATATATATATATATATATATATATATATATATATATATATATATATATATATATATATATATATATATATAGATATATATATATATATAGAGAGAGAGAGAGAGAGAGAGAGAGAGAGAGAGAGAGAGAGAGAGAGAGAGAGAGAGAGAGTTAGGATCAAATAAGAAGATTAAGTAAAATGAGAAGAATGAGAAGAAACCACAACCATACATTTCAGATGCACCTACAAAGTCAGATGCATCTCTCCTTAAAATTCTCCTTCCTTTGTAGAATTTGTGGTCAGGATTTCTCTATTCTTCTCATTTTAGTTTTTCTTCTTACTAGATCCCTACTCTCTATATATATATATATATATATATATTAATATAGATATATATATATATATATATATATATATATTATATATATATATATATATATATATATATATATATATATATATATATATATATATATAATATATATATATATATATATAATATATATATATAATATATATATATATATATATATATATAAAATATATAATATATATATATATAAATATATATATATATATATATATATATATATATATATTATATATATATAATATATATATATATATATATATAATATATATATATATATATATATAATATATATATATATATATATATATATATATATATAATATATATATATATATATATATATTTATATATATATATATTAATATA